>CM070626.1:47739312-48371775 GCA_036346255.1 Ampelocalamus luodianensis
TTAAAATCGTGAAAAACAAAAAAATAAATGCTGTTCTTACACTTTTGTCTTTTCACATACCTCAGCGTCCTGGACTTAACTAGGAATTTGGAAGCAATCTTCCCGACGGAAGATTTCTTTGACTTCTTCTCGACCCCTCCTGGTCGAAACTCAAGTAGGGGAACAGGAGTCACTGCTTCTTAAGCCTCCTGACTCCCCGGATGGTTGAGACCTGTCTCAACCACTTTAAGAGCGCTGCTCCCCTCGATCTTAGACTCTGCTGGAGCAACAGTTTCCTTCACAAAAGACACGAAGGTTTTTCAGTTCTCCTTTTCTAGCTGCTTGACAAAGCCACGAGAGGCAGAAACTGTGAAAGTCTTGTTGTTGTAATAGAAGGGTACCTTGACCTTGGGGGCTTTGCGTTTAAGAGCTATAGCTGCTTCAGCTGCCTTTGCCTTGTCTGCAGCAAATTTTGCGAAAGGCTTGCTCGAAACAATCAAGCTTGAGCTTATGACGTCCTTGTCAGCGACTTTCACAAGTCGACACTTTTTGGTCGAAGGAGCTTTGACTTGCTCCGCCTCCGCCATTGCTCCAATGACCACCAATTCGGCCTCCGTGTCGTCTTGGCGGTCTTCCATGCCTACCTTCTGTTAGAATCAGAAAAAGTAGTAATTACTAAGCGGTCGTAAGTTCTTCTACGACCAGTACCTAGTCATAAGTCCTTCTACGACTGTCTTATGATCGTAAGTTTTTCTATGATCATCTCTTGGTCATTAGATTTTCTACGACCAGTACCTAGTCGTAAGTTTTTCTACGACTATAAAATTCTAAAGATGAAGTCAGTCCTTGATTACCTTTAGGCGTTCCATCCTTTCCTTCACGGACAAAACCGCTAGGATTTGAGGAGCCGCCACATTCGGTGGAACTTTCTCGCAGATGAGCTTGACACGGCTGTCAATCTTCGCCTGTGAAAGATCTGTGCAAGCATATAAAGTATTCAACAGACCAGTCCAGGATTAACCAAAACGAGAGCCAAAAGTAGAATTTCACTTACCCTCGTAATCTCTGGTCGGGTCTGTTGTCCCCGAGTACCTCCACATAGGAGGAACTCGTTTCTTCAAAGGGCTAATACGGTGCGTGATGAAATCCTTCACCACGTGCCATCTGGTGAGTCCCTTCGTCTTTAAGATCTTGATAGCTTAAATGTAGGGGCTGATCCAGTCGAGGTCCTTGGGAGTTGAATCCCAGGAGGAAATCCTCTCAACAGCATTCCCAGCAAACAAGAGGCTGTCTTCATTGGTGATTTCCCAGTAGAACCACCTCTTCTTCCACCCCAGCCACGATGACTAGGTGAACATCTGAATATACTCCCTCAACTTGCCATCATGGAGCTTCAGACCGCAACTTCCGGTAACCCCAACTTGTCGGGCCATTCCATAATAATACTGGAAGAGCTCGAGGTCTGCTGGAATCCCCAGGTACGCCTCACACAAGTACATGAACACACTTAACATGGTGATAGAATTGGGACCTAGGTTCACAAATTCCACCCCAAAGTGCTCAAGTACGAGTGTGAGGAAAGGGTGAGCAGGCAATCGGAGGCCGCATTCGCAGTACGCCTGGAAAACTGGGATTTGCCCAATTCCCCTGACGGCCAATGTTGCCTAGCAGCCAAAATACATTTCATGAGTACCTTTTCTGAAATCTTCCTGGCGGCAACCAGAGCTTTCATCTTCACCTTGTCCATCTCCGATTCGGCCCACTGCGAAATGGTTCCGGCCATCTTTCTCAAGAGAGGGAGGTTTGGATTTGGAAAGGCTTCAAGAAAGTGTACGGTTTGGCTAGCAACGGAGAAGGCGAGAACTTGATGAACAGTCGAGGCGATTTGGGGAAAAGTAAGAACCCTAAAACCACCCCTGCGGTAAGTTTTTATAACCGCACACTTGAAACGAAACACCGTGGAAACTCAACGGTTCCCACCGCTTTGGGAATTGCTCTAACGGACAGATTTTCTTAAATTTGCTTGTTCGAGAAAACCGAGGCTATCTTCACACCTCAAAAGAAATTATCTTCTTGACCAAGTATATTTCTGGTCAAATGAAATACCAGTCGGAAAGGTTTTTTACTTCCGATTACCATAATACGACCACTTTGTAGTCGTAAGATTTTCTACGACTACCTTGTAGTCGTAGGATTTTCAACAACATTCTTGACCAAGTATATTTCTAGTCAAATGAAATACGTGTTGAAGAGTTTTTCATTCGACCCTCACTCTACAACCACCTCGTGGTCGTAAGAACATTTATGACTCCTTTCCCAAGTAAGCTATTTTCACTTGAAGTTGGGGGGCTAGATGACGAGGATCTAATAATCCTCATTTTACTATTTATCTATAATTAATATTATGAGTACATATAATGTCATACATCTATAAGGTATACCCCTTATAGTCTTAAGGGAGAAGCCAACCAGGTGGAGATAAGTTCTTCTATGACCACCCCCATAGTCGTAAGTTCTTCTACAACTACCTCAAGATCGTAAGTTCTTCTACGATCACCTCTGGTCGTAAGTCCTTTTACGACCAGTACCCAGTCGTAAGCCTTTCTACGACTACCCCCTGGTCGTAAGTCTTTTTACAACTAGCTCAGCTACGACTACCCTGTAATTAATTGGGTCCACTTGTCTGTGGGCTCAATTGATTACGGGATCTGAGCAGTCAATATACGCTGTTATTCTCTAGAGTAACTGCATGTAACGCACCATTATCTCTGACTAGTAATTGTCAGGCGACGTGGAGGGGTTACTATTCCGGTGATTACTACCATTATTACGTCCATTATACAGAATAATGAGACACCTCTTGACCTGGAACGACTACCTGTCCGCGTACTATAAAAGAGCTTCAGTCAGAGAGAATATGAGAGAAGCCGATTGATACAAGACAATCGAGCATATACAATCAGCAGTAGTACAAGCCTTAGTCTTTCCACTGATTGTAACCAACATACACAATACAATACACACAGAAGTAGGGTTGTTATTCTCTTCGGAGAAGGCCTGAACCTGTATAAAAATCCTCGTGTCTTTTCTGTCTGCGTGATCAATTGTGGAGACCCCCAAATCAAACAATCTTTATATAAGATCGGTTCTAAAACACCGACACCCCTAATTAAATTAAACGACCTATGAACTTGACAACAACTAATCCATAGGCAAACCTAGGGATTATCAGTGTTTACCCTTGATGAATACGATGAATCACGAAAACCCGCGAAGAACCTCCACTTTTCCTCTTCTTCTCCTCTCTACCTCCTTGCTCCTCCTCTCCTCTTGCTGGTCTTCTTCTCCCCTCAGCAGCAGCACCAACGGCCGGGCTGGCGGTGGCCGTAGGCAGGGGGCGCGCAGCAGTGTGGGGGCTCTCTGTCCTTTTATTTGCACCAACCCACCTTGGGCCAGAAGTCTAAGGTCCAGGTTTTTTTTCTTTTTACACAAGACTCCACTAATTATGTTTAGGGAGTGTCTATACAACATGCGACTGATTTTTTCTTAGAAATCAGTCACTTTTTGAGCCATCAGATGGAGATCCAATGCTCCAGATATCACCCCCACCCCTATATCCCTAATCTAATCTCACTTCCCACCCTCTCTCCCTCTCTCACACCAATCACAGAGCGCTAAAATTGAAAGATGTATAGCAGTTCTCTTATGTTTAATTCTTTCTCTAATGCGTTTCGGGAGATTACATAGTAGCTAGCAGCAGCAACTACGTAGCAGATACATACAGTAGCCATGAAAAGGCAATAGCAGTGCACATGCTCGGCTAGCAGCAGCGGCAGCAGCACTCATGTGGAATCCGTGGCAAGCAAGGGGTGGCCGCACGGCGCGAGGCTGCTCCGCAGGCTAGGGCTGGTGCCTGGTGCGGTAAGACCAGGCTGGCGGCGGCAACAGCCGGGCGAAATCGAAAGAGGCAAAGGCAAGCATGCAAGCGTGGAGCAACAGACGCTAGGTTTTCATTATGGAGGCGATCTGGTGGCTGGCGGCTGTGTTCTTATTTCATTCCTTCGCACGCACGCACGCACACATCTCGACTTGGTCCCAGACTAGGACTCGACCTCCCCGACTCGAAGGACTACTCGGATAAAACAAATTGAACCAACATAGATTTCCTTTGTTCCTAGCTTGGACTTCACGGCTCAGTTTCTGGCTCAAGCCGTGTGGCCTTTCTTGGCTCGGTTTCTGGCTCAAGCCCTCTCCTGTCTCTATTTCTTGTACGTGTGCTGCACCCCTTCGTGCACATGTAGCATCAACATACATACATGCTGCGCAATTTCCTTGTGTAACAATTGATTTCTCACAACACGCTCTAATATTCTATTCGTTCTTCTCACATCCCATTCCATCAATCCTTCTCTCACATGCCATTAGGCTCAGCACTAGGGTTAGGATTAGGCGCGACATCTCTCTCTAATAAATCGGGATATTACAATCGTTGATGGCGACATACATGAGATGGAGTAGCACACGTATATCTGACGCAATGATCACATAAACATTATATTTAGAGTGCTTTTATTTAAATCTAGTAACATGGATTATTTCCCTTTACATTTATTCTTGGACTTGGACATTGATTAGTTTATATGCTTGAGACTTTAATGGTTTTATTATTAGTTGATTTATTATTAAATGCTACCATATCTTATGTATCGGGAGCATGGTCCTGGCGTTCCTTGGGTGCAGGTATCCCAAGCGTTTATCGGGTGCGGGTATTCTAAACATTTCTTGAGTGCGTGTATCTCGAGCATTTTTGGCGTGTGACTAACCTGTGAACTTTTATCCTTTTATGCGATTACTATGTTTTAATTGATTCATCTGTGACCCGTGGATGGGTTTTTATTCCATGCATGTATGCTGGAATATTTATTTAATTAAGGTTTAAATTGGTAACTAGAGTAGTTAGGTGACATTCCAGGCTCAATGTTGGGCCGAGGTGTTACAGTTAGTATCAGAGCGGGCTTTAGGTGCGTGGTGAATAGTTTGACAACTTAGCTTAATTTAATCTACTAAAATTTGCTATAGGATTGGTTAACTTACTTAAAACTTATTGTTAGTTAATTAATTTCTAGAACTCGACTTAGGATGGTTAATTAACTTACAATTTGACATAATGGTGCACAGTAGAACATGAATGGGTCAAGCATTGAATATGCGTTTCCATTATGTCAAGATGATGATTTATGATATGGGATGATTATGCATGCTTATGATTTGATTACATGATTGTTCCGTGTGATGATAGTCGATGCCAAGAGGTAGAGATTGTGGTTGTGGCAATGGGCATAGCTAGATTGTACCACCGCTCGTGGTACGAGTACAGTGAAGGGTTTTTCTTGAGTAACTTGTTTACAGAGGTTGGGGATGAGTTTCTTTGGAAAAATTGTTGTCTTCCTTGAGTTTACATTTAGTTAGTCTGGTTATAGTTGCTTGCGAATGATTAACTTTCTTTGGATAGTGATTACAATGCAGTTGGCGGGTTTCTATTGGTCTTTATTGGTTCCATAAAGCAATTATTTGTTCACCCGATCGTTGAGCTATTGTTGTTGCTTGCGAATGTTGTTAATTTGCAATATGGTTCTTTTCACGGGAGTTTTGCCTTTCTTGTTGGGAAACATGACTCATTTATTCGTTTGGTATTTTGGATAATGGAAATTATCTTTTGCAAGTTCTTTATCACAAGGATGCTTTGACCCCGCGTATTTCTTTTGGAGTAATTTGAGTGTTGAAGTTTAATGCATCTCTTTTATGAAAGAAAGCGTCAAAACTTTTTTGTAATGTCTTTTATGTTTAAGTGATAGGTGGTAATCATAGAAGTTAATTGTTATGGTATGTGTTATCAAGTTGGGTCAGTAGCGTGATGCATAATGAATTTTTAACTAATACTCTTGGAAGTGAAATTGATTAATTTGATATTGTCTTGTAGTAGTTTCTTGATGAATTGTTATTAAGAGTATGTCTATACCTAATTGGAATCAATGAAGTTATTAAGAAGTGTGAAACAACGATGAACTGGTTTGATCATTACGATTGTTTAATTTCCTAAACTTGTTGGATAAATTAGATTATTTAGTCTCAAAGAATTAATCTAACCGTTTGGGATCGTTAAGTTAAGAAGGTATTAGATTATTGTCTTAGTAGATATTAGTCTTGACTTTATCTTTATTTGGTTACTTGATTATCATATTTAAATGCTAAATTTACTTAATTCTTGCCATGCTAAATTGTTGAAACATGTATAGAGTAATGGATGAATGTGGATGTATCGCTTTTTGAAACTTTGTTTTATAAAAGATTATATTATTATTGAAATTTTAATGGTCTTTTTCTCTATTTCTAAACGAAGGTGGAATGTTAAATCTGTGTTTATATATGCTTGTGTGATTGCAAATAGAGATAGGACCATAAATGTTTCCATGATTAATAAGATCATCAATTGTTAATGATAATATCTAGAGTGCAACTAGTGTGCGCTAAAATTTGGTGTAATTGAGCATCACTAAGAGTTGAGTGGATGAAATTTAATAAATGATTTATATTTGTGTGCTTTGTGAGATTGTTATGTGATAGTATATTCTTCTTAATAGAGATTTTCTACAATATTATAGTTCGTGCACTAGATTTTCTCTAGGTCAAGTTGATTGTTGTAGTAATGTTGAGATAACAAAAATCTTATGAAGCAATTTGTTGTGTTCTTGGAAGGTTTTATTATGAGATAGTAGGCTATGATAATTCTTATAAGAGTGTAATATTTGTTGTTAGTAAGGTTTTCAGTAAGGGGATGTGAGGATAGTGTTGATTATTTTAGAAGAAAAAGAATTTGATTGCTTTCGTGATATTGATTAAATGAAAAGGTTTTTAGTTTTGCATTCGTGATCTTTAAGAGTTCATGCTTTATGTGGTAGCTGGAATTTGTCTGAGCGAAGTGTTGGAAAGTTCCCTTGGTTCTTAAGTGATTCATGTGATTGAGTCTTAAAAGCTCTTCTTATTTGAGTGTCAAAGTATGCTATAGTCAAAGAAAATTATTTTCTTTGTTAAAGAAAAAAAAAGATGAAATGGAAATGTTCGAGGCTAGAGTCAGGTTTTATGACTTGAGGCATATTGAAATGTGTCTAACATTTTTTGTTTTTTTTTTGTTGTATACAGGTTTCTCAAGTTTCGATAGCAATGTTTTGTTTTTATTTGTTGAGGTTTGATATTATCTTCTTGTGGGACTTATGTCCCTTAATTGTGGTTTCGTCTTTTGTCTTTCATGGTTCCTTACTATTTGACTATTTCTCTTGGTTTTATAATTACTGCAAGTGGTTAACGTTTTTCTGTGTGCTAAATTTTTGTTTTTATTTGCCTCTTCTTTTGATAAAGGAATAACCTATTTGTTTTTATAAAGTCTCTTAGGGAGTATAGTGGCAACTGGATAGTGGTGGTCAAGTATATAATTTTGTGAGATTTTAGGAGCCAAGTTATTTGAGATGCATTAGGGGGATGAACTGATTTCATGCTATCATTCTTGGTGAGAATTTGATTTAAATGAAATAATTATTTTTGGAGCTTAACTAATTATGTTGTTGTAACTAGTAGAACCTATAGTGATTTGTGATCCAAAATCTTTTGTTCATGTTGGTGGAATATTAGAATTATCAAAAGTTTAGAGGTCTTGATCAATTAATTAGAATATTGCGATTGTGTAAATTGCAAGGTTGTGTAGGTGATATTGGATGGTGTAGTTTTAATGAGGGTCTAAGATTGGTGAAGTAATTTAATCGTTTTTGGCCAGTTAATTGATTAGCGAGGATTGTTGATGTTAATTATTGAGTATTTTCTAACTGTTGTAATTCTTGTCATTGGATTTGTAGGATTTCTCTATTAATTATATCAGAAGTTGATTATAGGAGTCTTGGAGGTTGAAATTAGGCTTTGTTTTATGCTAGAACTTTGGTTGCCCATGAATATATGTGGAAATGTGGAACAAATTGGATTCCGAGAATTGGGATGATCATTGATAGAATTCATTTGGTTGTGATAAGTGTGTGTGTGCTGCGATTTTCAAGGTGATTATCCTTAAAGAATTGAGGTGATAGGATTCTATGTGAAATCTGTACTGAGGTGCATTGGAAATTATTTGTCGAAATATTTCCTTTGGAGGAAATGACTAGTATTTTTGTGGATTAGTGGAGCCTCTCTAGATTAGTGTGGATGTTGCTTTCGGTTTGAGTCTATGTTTGAGATTGATAGTTTAAGATGAATGAGTTAGTGTGATATGTGATGATTTGCAATACCTTGATTTAAGAGAGAGTTTATTCCTAAAGAAAGATTGATAAAAAATATGTTCTCTGGGGTAGTAAAATAACATCTTGGTTCTTATTGAGTTATATGTTTATAACAGATACCATTTGTTAATTGAGTTGGTTTTTTGTTGGTACGCATGGTTCTTTCCAATTAAGAAAAAGAATGAAAATGGTTAATTTGGGCATTCGATTGATTTCGCTTTTGGCTTATGTAGTGTTTGTTTACAAATTGCCTAGGAAAGAGGAAAAGTTTTCTCTGTGAATCCTTTGTATTCAGTTGGGTTCTTTTTGTAGGAGAGTTAGTTTAATGTGAATTTGTTGTGTCCCTTGTTAAAAGAGGTGCTCATTGAGAAGGAAGTGATTGGTTGAGTGTTGGAGTAAGGGTTCCTTGTGTTATTATGAAGGTTGTGGATGCTTTGTGGGTTTTGCAAAGAAAAGAGTGACCGTTTGGTGCTCAGGTGCTCTTGAGAGTATCTCCCACCAAAAGCATTGTTCAGTTTTGTACCGAAGGGAAGCTTAGCCCAAGGTACATTGGACTGTTTCTGATAGTTGTGCGATTTGGAAGTTGGTGTATTGCTAGGACCTTCTCGAGTCCATGCACGGGGTATACAACGTCTTTTATGTTTCGACGTTGAGCAAGTACCAATTAAATATGGGATTTGAGTTTTTATTAGAGCCATTGACCAGCGAATAAGACCTTATCTTCACATCCTGTCCGGTGCGAGTACGGCAGGAGTCCGAGAGGGTGTTGAGGCACAAGACGTTGAAATATGTCAAGGTGCTGTGGTCGCATCAAACCAAGTGGGAAGCGACTTGGGAGTTGGAATCTGGCATGTAACAGAAATACCCGGAGTTTCTCATGACGGGTATGTGTTAAAGGTCAATTATTTATTTCAGTTTGATTGTTCTTCATATAGAGTGGAGAGTGTAGAATTCAGTGTAACACCCTAGCCCAACACTGAGTCCGGAATGTAACTAAACTACACTATCAGTTTTAACATCAATTAACAGTAAATTACAACAAACATATCAATGATTAAACACGTCCACGAGTCACATTAACACAAGCAAAACGATAATGCAATCATAGATAATTAATTCCTAGGAATCATAGCAAGATAATAAACCAAGATTTACGCAAACCAATCGCATAAAGGCTATTAAATGAGTAATTAACTCCAATCTATCATCTAAGCCTAATCAATACTATCATGTCCTAATTATAAATCATCATACTAATAAAGTATCTCATGACCAATGTTTTAAGTATTTGAATGTATGACGTGGTTCCAAGTGCGCTAGCCCTTACCATATGCAATGTCGTCAACAGTCACCTAAAAACAACAATAGAGTAAGAGTGAGTCCATGACTCATCAAACACAATAATAAACATTGAACAATGATCAATTCAACCATAAACATTATCATGATCAACATTATTATTTATTCATCTTTCTTCTCATACTCAGGTCTCAATTTCTCTTATCATTAAATGCAATGTGTCTCCACACTATATGTCCACATGCAACTTCTTTCACGTATACCAGTATAGCATGAGTGACCACTCACGACAATGTTCACTCTCAAGCCCGTCCTCCAGAAGGATCGGGGACCTCCTCTACTCCCGTAGAGTCTCTACCAACAAGGTAGATATGTGATCACCATGATCACCTTCTCCTCATGTAATGATGCTTATGAATGCTCAAATTAACAAAAGTTCATCAATAATACCATCATCCAAAATTCTTGGATTCATTCAATTAATATCATGACCATTCATATTGTTTGCAATTAAATAAGATAAAAACATAAAAACATAAAAAATATAATGGTAATGAGTGATAAATAATACAACGATCCACCATTAATCACTGTCTACCATGCACTTGTCTCTTTATCCCCTTGGAGCTGGATAGCGAGGCGGCAGTAGGGCACTAGAGGCCACACTCCCTGGACAAACAATTCAAAATACATCTCAAAATCACAACATCACAGTATTCACACTTTACACTCATCGTCATCGCATGTCTACGGCAAACCGACCCAATTAACCCAAAACTATTGGATGCACTACTCGCTATCTCAATAGTAAAACAGTTCTAACTTATTCAACCAAACTCCAAATTCAACCAACCAAGATTTTCTAGAATCCTAACGAAAAAGCCTACAACTTCCTAGTTATGATGAACATCTGATTCTACCATTTTCTGCCTCGTTTCTTTCCCCGAAGACCATCCCAGAATCTGTCAATCCATTTCACAATTTTATATCTTTAATTCTAAAACATGGAAATATATGAACGATACCAGTTCTGTAAACTACTCATAATTTCCTAAATTATTCAAGTTATCACCACATTTTAATTTTGCTATTTACTAGATGAAACTGACCTATCTTCACAACATCTGCCAGCTACGTCCAAATTCTGGACAGTGACCTTCCCAAGGCCGTAAATTTTTGCTCGCTACTCCGATTCTAATGATCTAGACCTTCCTGAAAAGCTAACGAGATTATCTAACTTTTCTCTAATTGGACCAACCTCTGAATCTGAGCATAAATACCTGAATCGCCCTGCAAGTTTCTGCATCTAATCTCGATGAACTAGGGCATGCTGAAAAACAATCTTACCCTAAGCAAAACGACCTACAACCTTAACAATGACTAAACCATGGCACACCCTAAGATTAACAAGCGTTACCCTTGAAGAACATGAAGGATCATGAAAACCCCGCAAATTTCCTCCTCTTTTCCTTCCTTCCCTTCTTCTTCTCCTTCTTTCCATCCTCCTTGCTCTTTCCCTCCTTACTAGCCTTCCTCTTACCCTTGGTAGTAGGGCGGCGCGGCGCGATAGTGGTGAAGGCATCACAGAAGGGACGACTAGGGTTTGGAGAGCACATAGGGGCACCCCTAGGGCCCTATTTAAAGGTTAAGGGGTTGGAGGGTTGTGGCTTGGACATGGTAGGGTTGGAAACAACCGATATTGAATTTGATTAGGAATACACATTGAATTCAAGTTAGGTTTCCACTTTCCTTCTATACAGTGAACCTTTCGGAGGTCATAACTTTCTCCCCCAAACTCGAAATGGGGCGATTCTTTTTATCCATTTAGTTAAGTCATAGTACTTCAACTTTCTATTTGAAGAGCTTTTCTGAAAACATAGTCTTAATTGTCAAATTTATTTTTGAAGTTTGACTCAGTTACGGACTCTGATTCTCTGTGTAGCCTACCTTGCGGACTTCATATCTCACATGTCAGAACTCCAAATTAGATCAACGATGACTCTAAATTATACTATGCAAAGAGATCTACAACTTTGTAGGTATGAAGTTTTCCATTCGAAGTCGTTCCAGTCGCGAAAATCACGTTGCAAGATGATGACAGATTTTGTCCTGTTTCTTGACGAGGCAAATAAGGAATCCTCTAATCTTCTTATATTCTCTTTAAATAGACGGGATATTACATCCAGGGTCGAATTCTTTTGGGAGGGTAGAATGTAATAACCCGTTTAATTAGAAGGAATAGAAAAGGGAAATTAGAGGAGGTAGTGGGCTGTTTGCCTAGGGCCCAAACCGAGTCCACCTTGGACTTGCCGAGGGAGAGCCTGGGCTGTCGCCACATAAAAGGAGAGAGGGGAAGCCGGCCCTAGCTTGCCCTTGTCGCACCTCCCCGAAACTGTAGTCATGCCCTGCCACCGCCTTGCCGCGCCCAGCCGCAAACCTGCCGCTGCCGTTGGCCTGCTGCCTCGCCATGTGTTGCATGTGTGCGTTTGCTGCTGCTAGCTGTTCACGCATGCATGCATGCCCTTGCTTTGTTGTGCCCCCACATGAATGCTTGCTTGCATGTTGCTGCTACTTCATACTGCTTCTGCCATGAGTGCTGCTAAGGAAAGGAGAAGCAAGAAGTCTAGGAAGAGAAGGAAGCAAGGTCAGGAAGTAAAAGGAAAGAGAAGGAAAGGAAAGGAGGAAAGCTAGGGTTTCACGCTCTGCCATCGATCATCATCTAATTATCACGGCTAACAATCTAATCAGCCTTCGATTGATCTTAGATGGATGTTTCACGGGAGTTAGATGTTTTGTGGTGCCCTAGTTCGTTAAGATGTACTGCATAACCTTACAGGGGATTTTGGGGGTATCTCCGTCCAGATTCGTAATTTTGTATGGTTACAAAAGTTGCAGATAATTTCCTTCGATTTCCAGAGAGTCAAAGATCATTAAATTTGGATAAGAGAGTAAAAATTATGGCCTCAGGAGTATTGCTATCCAGAACTCTGTTGCTAATGACAGCAGTTGGGAAGATGGTGTAATTACATGGATTAGATGTGGGAATTAAATTATGGTCACAATTAGGATAAGTTATAGAATTCCCCATAGATTCCAGAAATATTATGGTTTTCTATTTTTCATGTTGTAGAAAAATTATTATGAAAAAGTGAAATCTACTATTATGTTAACTTACAGTATAACCTTTGGGGTAGCTAATGAGGACCTAGATGGCAAAATCATAAGATTTCCATAAGTAAGATATGGGGGGGGGGGATTTCTTGTAGATTCCAGAAAGTATAAAGTTTATTATTGTTTGAGTCCATAAGCAAAAGTTATAAACGTTTGATCACTAGGGCAGTGGGTTGGTTGTCTAGTAAAGTTGAGTTAAGTGCGTCGGGTTTGCGCATAGGTGCGATAGCGTATTGTTTGATGATTATGAATTGTGATGGCATATTTTGAATGTATTATTGATGTTTGTACAAGGAGTGTCGATTCGAGTTCGGTGCCACAGCTTGACCAAAAATCAAGAGAGGGGTGTTTATAAAGATGAAGCATTAATATAGGAAAATTAAGCTTTAAACTTAAAAAATGATGGACCAGAAGGGGTAAAGCTACAGATCCCCCCTAATATATACTATAACCTACTAGCTTCTTTACTATGCATATAGAGATGTCAAAATGAAGGAGGGACCACAACCTATTTTGGCCTGCATGAAGCTCCACCCCTGCTTGCGTGGCTAAAAGAGAAGTGCATGGCAGAGCGGTAGACATCGGTTTGTCAACCCTTGTCTTCATGATTGAATTAATATGACATTTATGTATTCTTTCCGTATGCTTAATTAAATGCCATGATATTATGTTAATGATGAGTTAAAAGAGGTTATTATTAATGACATGAATTGTTGACGATATGAAGTGGTAATTGTAACATCCCAATTTTTGGCTTTCAAAGTCTCTTTTGAGTAGTTTAGCCCTTTGAAAAATTTCACCAAATTTTGTTTCAATTTAAAAAGCTTAATTTGGAATTTGAGAAGACAAAAGGATTTAATGTGAATAATCAAAATATCAATTAATGTCAAAACTATTTTATTTGGGTTCCTTGTGCTTGGAAATATTTTACAAATATTTCTAGATTTTTTCCAAGTTCATTTGCTATTTTCTTAACATTTTCTAAAAAGAAAAACCTATTTAAAAATCACTTGAAGGCTTTGGGCTAAAACCCATTTCCGCCACCCATTCTCTCTCTCTCTCTCTCTCTCTCCTGGCCCAATCCCCCGCGCGCGCCAACCCAGCCCACCTACATGCCCACGTCGCACCTACGCTCGCCACGCGTCCCCGCACGCGCCCGCTGCCATTGACCTGTGGAGCCCACCTGTTAGGCCTGTCTCCATCCCCGTCTTGTGCGCGAGCACGGACACTCCCCATTGCACAGTCGCCCTAGCCTATTTAAGCCCTCAACATCTCTGTCAAAACCTCACCACTTGACCCCACCGCCAGTTCCCCAAGACCCAGAGCCCTAATTCGCCGTCGTTTCGCTGGATTTGGAGATAAAGCCCTAGCGCCGCCGCCGTCAGGTTTCGTCGGTTCTACTGACGTCAGCGAGTCCCTGTTGTGGTTGTCTATCCCACTGAGTTCGCCGTGTCGTGTTCTACCGATGCTCACCTCCTCTTTGTCGCAGCATCGTCCTACCTCACCGTCCCCGTGCAACCCCGTGCCGTGCCTCCATCGCAACTGCCGTGTCGTCGCCTTCGGTGACCATTGCGTGCACCACTTCTGACAGTGGGAAAGCTTCGACAGAATCTTCCTATCTACAGCACTCGTATGCACGGGTGAGGCTCATTTCCATTTGCAAGTTTGATGGGTTTTGGAGTTCCACGTCAGTCTTCAGCCGGTTGCAGAGTCCGGCCGTAAAAAGCTATACATGTTGCTTGGTTGAGAGCTATTCAGTGCGACATAGCAGCTCTAAGAATTGTTGTTGGTACTCCTATACTGTTCTGGTCTGTGGAAGGTGAGGCAATTCGCCTAGCGGATTACTTCGCAAAGGTGGCCCGAAACACATGTTCACAAAGTCAACAAAGCAAGGCCAAGATAGGATGCCCTCATCCTGCTCAAGCTGATAGTACCAAAGTTGTGTGTTGTTGGTCAGATGGTAGGCAGCAAGCCAAACCTTTTCCTCTTCCATAGTTCGCTGGCCTCAAAAAAAATGTTCACATCGATTGAGCCATGGCAAGGGATCTTCATCTCCATCATCTTTACTATTATAAAAGGACTTATTATAAAAGGTTGTTATCTACCATTTCTTGAGTTGGTAGGATCTTTTGTGGATAAATATATGCACACATGTATAAGTACTTGAAGGATTTTCTGTGGATAATTAGATTATCTGTGTTTGTGGTTTGTGATAAGATTGTATGGGGCTTGTTGATTGGATGCAAATTATGTATAAAACTTTTATTTGTAGGGATAATTACCTTATGCATATCATACATGGGAAATTCTAACTTATGGAATCGCGGCATGCCAAAGGGTTCCTCGCCCATATGGCCACATCCTACTGTTCGTGTAGGCGCTGGCAGATGTAATTGTGGCACCATCAATTCGTTGCTCTGACCCTCAGTCTGGAACTTCTCGATGCGCGAGATACGCAAATCATGGTTGTCTAGGCGTCTGTTTAGCGTGGAGAGCTGAGCAAGAATCTGGTCGAGCTTGGTCGAATCGTCCTTGGCATTGGCGGCAGCCGCTGCCTGAGACTCAGGATCATCGTCAGACATAATGGATGGCACGACGTACGGCTCTGATACCAAACTGATACGACTCGGCTTTAGGTGTTGGCGTAGGGGCGGAAGAAGACGGGAACATGAGTCAGGGTTAGAACGTAGAGAATAAGGAGAGCGATAGAGTTTGCCCTCGTGCGTCGGACGGGACTTGTTCCCTGCTAGCGCAGCGAGGCTCTGAACCAATCGAATGTAGGGAAGACTAATTATGTTATTGCTTAATCTCTTGAGTACAATTGTGTGTCCTTTATACAAAGGACTAACCAACTAATCGTATCAGGAAGGGATAGCTAACATGCTCAAGTATCCATAAGGGATATTATCTAAAATAACTAATACCAAAAATAGACTAATCCTATCTCTGTCTTCCCTCCATGCGCAAGGAGTCCTTGCCTTCTACACTAGCTGTGTTGCCACATGCTCATGGGCATGGCTATATAGCCGATGTAGGCTTACGGTGACGCTGATACTTCTTGCCAAAGAAAGAGTCTGTGACAGCACATGTTAAATTTGGACATGAAATTGTATATAATTGTAATGATTTTGAGATCTACCTCTAAAATTGTTTTGAGAATTTTTCAAGTTGAGTCAATGCCCTAGCTAAAGGGGTTGGCATGTTAGTAATGGATAAACAGAAATCAGCATCCCGTAATACACAGGTTGAGGAAAGAAAACTTTTGAGTTATAGAGCAACACAAGTTCAATATAAGTGTAGTAGAAATAGAATAACTAAACAACTTTCTTGCTGTTGCATCAGTTAATAAAAAAATACCTATCATTTTCCAGTTTTTCCCTTTGTAAGTCTCAATAGCTCTCCGAAGTATATCATCCTACATTTGAGTAGCATGCAGCTTATCAGACAACACCAGTAGATAGACAAAAAACAGTCTAGTAGATATTATAAAACATGTGGTACTTGCCTCATATACAAACAATGAGACCACTGTGATACATCCCTAGGTGTTAAAATCGAACAAATATTTTAATGCACTTTTACACATATCAAAACATTTTTTACATCTACTAATATACATCAAAAGCAGTCATGAATGTAGTTACTTCCTACAAGGTATTTTACACTTGCACATCAAAATCAATACAACTTGGATTCAACAAGTACAATCATCCCTACTGATTTACAATTATGGATCTTTGTCTGCAGACTGTAGTTTGTAGCAATAGAAATGATGCTTACAAAGAATAGGATATTAGCACAGAATTACTCAAAATTATCTCACAAAAGTTTTTAAACACATTATTCCATATATCTGATAGAAAATACACATTAATGAATAAATTCACAAAACAAGACTTCCGGGGTCCAATTCCCCTTCTAAATCCCCCTTGGTTGAGCGCCTTGTTGGACCGGTTGCCCTCCTAAGTGTAAACACATAGATGTATATGTATAATGTAAAACCTGGTACATGGTTCCAATTTGATGAACTTTTTACCCATTGAGCAACCGTCCCTCCTGTGGTTCATTGCTGGTTCCTCCATCAGGCAGAGCCAAAGCATGAGCTGAAGCCTTAGTGTCCTTTGAAGTCTTTTCCTTGTCACTCGTCATTGTGAGTGAAGACTAAAAACTCAATCCCCACTCTGTGCAAGAAGCAAGGGAAGGGTCTAAGAATCATTATAATGTCAAATCCCAGTGAGGCCTTAGGGGAGTTGTGTCACGGAACGAGAAGATGTCATAGACTGCCAAGGAAAAAAAGAAGATTAAAATAAGTTGAAAAAGAAATATTAATAGCAACAACAATAACAAAAAATATACAATTTACAGGATATGGTACAGAACATAGTTACCGGGTTCGCTATAAAACCCCACGAATCACGAACCGGATTCGTCGAACACGAACCCGTAACCCGAACCGGTTTAGGGTACAGGTTTGTGTTCGTAGTGGAAATTGGAAAAAAAAGTGACAAACTACGAACTTGAATCCCGTATCATGACTCAGACGACCCACGTTTCTGGTAACTATGGTACAGAATCATCATTTCGCCAAAAGATACATATGCAGTAAAAAACCCCCAAAGTAAGAACATTTCAGACTTAACGATGAACAAATGTAAGTAGGGGTGGCTAGAGCAGATAAAAGAAATTCCCTGCCTCCACCACCCTCCTCCCTAGCTGCTAGCCCCTCCAAGGCTTCTACTGAGGCTCTCTCCAAGACAGTGCGCAGATCGCTATGCTTTTCGTGCAAGTCAGAACTTACATGACAAGGAATTTTGCTACCTTATGTAGGGTGTGTTGTTTTCTAGAGGGTCTTTTTATAATTTATTATTTGAGAAAAGAAAAAAGAAATGGAAAAGGAAATAATGGTGGGGCCCACTTTTCATCTGGAGGAATGAATTGATAAGGCTGAGACTAAGTCTCAACCAGCAAAGAACAGTGGCAGTTCGGATGGGCTTTTGCCCATCGCGAGTGGCGTGGCTTGCGGGGGTTCTGGCGATTTCTTCGCCGGCAGTTAGCAGCATCGGGGGTAGGCGCTGGGACTTGGCTCCTCCTTGATAAGTGACTCTACTCTCTCCTTTTTTGGACCCAACTAAAAAGATCAAGTGAGTTATTCCCAAATTGATTCGGTTTGGCCGATTGGATTTTTAATCCCGGGTCAAAGTGTGTCGCTTGGTGGTCTTTTGGCTCCTTTGGCAGTGAGGATTGATTCATCTTCAACCTAGCACATCCCTATTTTCCTTGGGTGTTGTAACACCCTGGCTTAGTAAAAGCCCAAGATGTCACCTTTATCTATTAACACTATAAGGATCTACATCAAACTCAAGTATTTTTATCTTTTTGGAGTCTCGATTAAACATTCAACAATGAGATAACCATAATTTCCACAAGCTAGGTAATTAATTCAATTATAATTCGAACTAAGAAATTATCAAAGGCATTACGAAAAGGTTTCAATTAAGGGAAACAATTGCTAGTCATAAAAATCAACCATGATGAAATAAGGGAAACACAACCTATTCAATTATTACAATTTATGAAATAAATGAATCAAGTATTGTAGTGAAGTGCTTCTCAAGTGCATAAGTTCCATGTTCTACTTTCCCCCAAAGCATGTCGTACTCAACGTACACCTAAAACATTAGACAAACAAGCATGAGTCTAAGACTCAGCAAGTACAAATAACAACATACGAAAACCTTATAACAATGATAGATCATTCTCATTGAACAACTTATGAAACATTGAATCGAAAACATATCATTCTCAATATCAAATACATAGGTAAATATTATGAATGAAATGCAACTCATGCATATGACTCCACTTCTCTTCTGTATATACCGGTATAGCCAGTGAAACACCCGTCGGTGTTCACTTAGGCCCGCATTAACAAAATACGGAGATCCAAGGCCCGTATGAAGAATCTTTTATACGGGGATCTAGTTGCCCATATTGGAATGATGGGTTACCCATATTGGAATGATGGGAATCTCAATACCCACTCCCGTGGATGAGGCATGAATGATTGAAATGAATGAAATAAAATGAACCTCAATACCCACTCCCGTGGGCTAAACATGAAAACTTGGAATGAATATAATGAAACGAAATGAACACTTCCATACCTTCCAATTGTTATAAGCATTTAACGGAAGCAAGCAATCAATAGAAAATTACTCATACTTTATAAGATCATCCATATCATAGTGATTCAACCAAGTTGTATAAACACACATCCAAGATGGCCCAAAATGTACTTGCCTTCCGCGTTGCGACAAATTGAATGTAGAGAAGGCGAAACCAAACCCAAGGTTACTCCACCTACAATAAATTTTTTACTCAAAACAAGATTTGACAAGGTGAAACAACGCTATTCGCAACACACTATTCCGCACTCCCAAAATCCATACTTCAATTATTTAATCTATTCAAGTATAACAACGAACTAGCAAGAATCCATAATTGGACAACAACCTTCTAAAATACATATCTCCCATTCTACTTATCTTAAATAGGCATTTTCAGTCTCTTTGGAAATATTACGAAATTGTCTACAAAAGTTTAGTTGGTGAGATCTCCTAATTCTGCCTTTAACTAAATTTAACAAACATATTAAAACCACTATAAAAAACCGACAGATATACGGGACAGCAGCAGAAGAATAGCTATAACTTTCATTTGGCTGATCTAAAAATTGTGTTCTTTATCAATCCTGAATGCTAATTGAATTACCTACAGAAGACGTTTTGGGAAACATCCCTGATTCGACCGTTATCTATTTTCAATATATTTAATACCACGACTGCTATAACCTGATAGAGGTTTTGGACAGCAGCATTGCAAAAATCATAACTTGATAACTACAACTCCAAATAATGCGATCTTAGATCCTACTGAAACCTAAAGAAATAACCCACAATTCTTTAGGATACCCAAAACCCTAATTTCGCTTTGATCTCAACCAAAATTGCCGAACAACATACTGCAGATTTCTGAATCAAATATAGCAGGGACACTAATACGCTAATCGACAACAATCGCATGGAGGAAATTTAAATAAAATAACAAGGAGGTGAGAATCACCCTTGAAGACACGAAGGAACTATTGAAAACCCCACAAAGATCTCCTCTCCCCTTTGTTCTCCCGCTCCTCCACCTTCCTTTGGTCGGCAACAATGGAGGAAGCATCACCAAGTGGGGGGGCAGCAAGGAGCGCAAGGGGAGGAGGTGCTGGACCAGGGCGCCAATGGAGAGGGAGGGTGGCGGCTCTAGGGGGAGGACGTGCAAGGAGGGAGGGGGCCTAGGGTATCAGCCGCCCCTCCTTATTCCCACTTTGTCGGCCCCCACATGGGGCTCCTGGGCTAAAGGCCCGAGGCTCAGGTTCTCGAATTTTCTTTCTGTGTAGCAAACACTTCAGAGATCGTAACTTTCTTTCCTAAACTCGGAATGGAGTGATTCTTGTCTTAAAATTTAGCTAACTTATAGTACTTCAACTTCCTATTTGTGGAGTTTTTTTTGAAAATGCAATCTTCCTGCCTTGCGGACCCCATATCTCAAACCTCGGAACTCAAAATTAGGTCAATGATGACTCTAAATTGGACTATGGAAAACGATCTATAACTTTGTAGTTATGAGGTTTTCCATTCGAAGCAGTTCCGATTGTGAAAATCATGTTACAAGATGATTACAGATTCTGTCATGTTTGTTTGTGAGGCCAATAAGGGATCTCTTAATCTCCTTATATTCTTAGTTACTAAACATGATATTACAGGTGCTATCTCTTCTAGAGATTGTACTGTGAGGGATTTTGGATCTTTCTTGGTTGTTTGTTGGACCTGCTGGCTCTCGATTGATTTGGGCAAGAAAATACTAATTGTTTCGGGTGTGCTTATCTTGGATCTGTGATGGTTTCTTGCTCTGTGAAAGCATTCGGTCGGTGCTTCCTCTGTGTGTCTTGTGCGACATTCACTTGTACCTTACTTCGTATTTCGGTGTGTTCCGAAGTGTGAGGATAGACATTGTATCTCCGTCGACCTCGTCATCTCACCGTGGCACAGCGGGGTGCTAGGTTTTCTGGGACAACATCCTTGGGACGTGCTGTCGGGACCCCCGGGTATGCAACCCCGGGACCCTCTGTGCATTCTGAACTAGTCACATGGTCCGTAGCTTGCTCACACAGTTACAACATAGATGAAATCATATCCACACACAAAATAATGATGAAGTAGACAAATTAATATTACTTAGTAGAAAAAGGACCATATGGTCAAGTCTTACAGAGTTACCACGTAGGGCTAAAGATCACAGAGTAAACTTGCAGCGGAACCCAAAATATCTCGTGGTGGCCAGCCGACATGCCCACAGGCATTCGAGTGGAGCACGCGTGTAACACCCCAACCCAACATGAGCCTGGAATGCTACTAAAGAAATATTAAATAATTCTAAACTAGGATAACTTACTAAATTTCGGTAGAACCTTATTTGTATAGTTAACTATATGGAGGTTCCAACAGGAAAAAGAATATCATAGCTATATATTCCAACAACCAATATCACCACTAAGCATTAGAAACATGCTAATCAGCTAGAACATATTCAAAGATATCCAAAGTATGTTACTCATCACTATTACAAAAATCTCAATGCATGAAGCTTAACCATAATCAATACTTAAGCAGTTTGCTTATTTATTAATGGACATTTTAAAATTTAATCAACTTTTAATGATGCGTGGCAGTATGTGAATCCAACTCAGGTTTACTCCCTCCCATGCATGACGTTCTTGCAAAGGTACCTAAAACACAACAAAAGTAAGAGTGAGCCCAAGGACTCAGCAAGTACCAAAAAAAAGAAACGATAACTTCACAATTTCAACATCAACATACAGTTCTAAACTTTGCTCGGAAACATATCTCATGATGTATGAATACAGACGTGCAATGCATCTCTTCTCTTTTTCACTCTTTTGCGCAATACACCGGTAATGCGGGGTATGCAACCGTCGCTGCATACCTATGCCTGAGCTCGCAAGCGCAGGGACCAATTGCCCAATACTCCACAAGTAAAGGGGACCTCAAGCCCACACTCTACAAGTGTGGGGACCATAAGCCCATCGTTTACTTGACGGGGACCTCTTCTCAATGCCCACACTCCACGAATGTGGGGACATCAAATGTGCATTCCTGATCACCACGTGACCAGGTCTTATGTATGCTCTCACAGTGCACATGAACAATTACAGTTTTGTAATAAGCATGAACAACATCAGCACTGTACATGAATAGCAACCATTCGTATCATAAGCATCCATCATCTTTAACCATCATATCACACTACCAATCAACCACAGCTAATATATACCAAATACTAGCATGTATCATAAGCATTAATCATCTTTAACCATCATATCACACTATCAATCAACCACAGCTAATATATACCAAATACTAGCAAGCATTGTCAAACCATCCATAATTACTCTACCAAACAGGGTACTTGCCTCAACCGCGTGAGAACGGAGGATGTGAAGAAGGTGCTGCCTCCGGGACCAGTCCCCCATCTAAATTCATTTAAAAGCATACTAAGACAATAGTAATAAACCAAACAAACTATAAAAGCAACCACGATCTTGCAATTGTTCTTTTAACGCGAACCCAACTCCAATTCTGAGATGTTGTTCTGTCCCCTCTGCGGACAGTCGCGTTCTAAAATTCATATCTTTTAGTACAGGAGTCGAAATGAGGTGTTCTTGACTTCATTGAAAGGTTATCAATTTCCCCAACTAAAGCTAGTTGGTGGGCCTTCCTGATTCGGCCATCTAATATCCTTATTATGCTAATTAACAGAACATCGATTTCACATGAGGTTCTCTGCACAGTACACTAAAATTACCATAACTTTTAGCTCGTTTGTCCAAAAGTCGCATTCTTGGGCTTCTCTGAAAGCTACGACAATTATCTACAACTTTCGTTATACTGAGCTCCTCTAATTTTTCTTTAACTGTTCTCCCCAGTCATATTACTAAAACCTGTCAGAGTATTGACAGATTCACAGAACAGTCACACTAATAAATTCATAACTTCTGCTACAGAGGTCCAAATAATGCAATCTAGCACTTCATCGAAAGCTATTGACGTCCTATATACAACTCTAGGAGACGTCCAGAACTGAATCTGCCCGTTACTATATCAAAACGTCGGTCTAACACGAACTGTCCTGAGCAGACCTAATTACCGACATTGCTAAATTAACTAATTGCGCATTTAATCGAGGGGGAACAGAGGTTACCCTTGATGAAACAACGAAGAACACCAACACCTTATGGTGATCCTTTCCCTTCTCCCCACTTATCTTATTCTCCCTTCTTCTCCCTTCTTGGCCGGCCACCACGAATGCAGTCTTCTTCGTCTCCCCTCTCGGCAGGCAGCAGGAGGTGATCGATCTTTGCCGGCAGCAGGGGGAGGTGACCAGGAGGAGGCGCAGGACCAGGGAGGAGTCCCTAGGGGCGGCGGCCATAAGGGGGTGAGGGGATGGGCGGCCAAGGGAGTGGAGGTGGCGCCCTAGGGTTTGCCCCCTCCTTAAGGCCGGCCTCCCCTTCCCACCTATGGGCCGAATACCAATGGGCCTGAGGTGTCGGGACCCAAAATTACGAATCTGGAACCCTCTGTGTATACTGCACTAGTCCAGGATCACGCTAGTGCACACAGTATTAACATAGGTAAATATCGATCCACACCAGCGATAAATAAAGTAAACGATTAGTTTGAGTAACAAATAAGGGTTTTGACCTTATGGTCGAGGTTACACTTATTAAGCCACGCAGGGCTGACAGCGAATAAAATAGCAATGGAACAGAAATAACTTCAGCGTAGATCCCATCAATTCACCACAGGCAACCGACTGGGATCCAGACCTTAACGATCAGCAACCTTCGACGAACTCCTCCTCGAAAGCAGACATAGACTCCTCTTCTGTAGGTTTGGGTGCAAGTTTTACAACAAACGTGAGTACACAACCGTACTCGCAAATCATACCACAGAATGTAATTTATAGATGCAGACTTATTCCGAAAGAAAAGGCTTCTGTGGCTCTTTTGCATAAAGGCAATATTTGCAATTGAATACAATAATAGATTGAAAGCATAATTCAAAAACAAATAGACAATAATAATTTAACAGTAATTTTCCACAAAGACACAAAGCTAAACAGATTATTTCACATAGCCACATGACTTAGATCACATAGCTCCCATCCCAAACATTTTATGAAAACTACCCCTCGTGTGAAATCCCCGAGCATGTCCATGACCGCGGACGCGGCTATTCGAATAGATTGATTAAACACTCTGCAGAGGTTGTACACTTTACCCACACGATACAACTAGTGTAGCAAGCACTAATCATAACAAAACGGTTCAGAAACTTCATCTCAACATTAACACTCCCGGTGTGCTTACAAACCGCTATGCCAACCCTAACGAAGCGCTTTGGCATAACACACACCGCTGGACAGGGACACGGTGAACCGCCCCGTGATGCGACTACCTTGTAGTACACACCTCCACCCATAGCCTAACCTACCACCTGAGTAATCAATGCCAAGAATCCATAACCTACTAAGTTAGGCCCGTCCCATACCAGGCATGTGGTCGTACAGTAAGGCTCAGTTCAATGACGCACAAAGTTAAGTCCTTAATTGACGAAGGCAAGACTTCCATGTTCTAACTAGATCACAAAGATTAACATGCCCATTCACAAAGTCCACCATATCACAAAGTATCCACCACTTGTCTCAGTCCAAATCCTTTACCACCCAGTTGGTTTTTAGTGCAACACATGCCATCACGAAGTAATAACACATAGCACACAGTTTTACACGAAGTTCCATAGTCACTTAGTCAAATTTAATATTTGCAACTTACATGAGATGTGAGACTCGTAGCATGGCTAAGCAATCGTACTCGCATCTAACCAACCCACGTTGGTGCTACAATATTACCAACTAATAAACCAATCTAGGGTGACAAGGAATTATGGCATACAATGTCAAGGGGTGATAACAATTTGGATAATAACTATGCACAAAGCATTTAAATAGATAATTAAAGTAGAATGAAATACTTTGAAACAAAGTAATTTAAAAACTGGGTTCAAGATGATCAATGGTATGACTTGACTTGGAAATGGTCTATGTACTGGTCTTGATCTTGGGGTGCTCCTTCTTCAACAAAATTCTCCGACGAATCGACGTCTACTCACAAACGAAACAAATAAACAAAACAAATAAATAACAGAGGCAAAACAAGCTCCAAAAATTAAATAAAAATCTTAGATAAATAGAACACAAATTTAGATAAATTTTTAAGAATTTGAATGGGCTCAATCGGAGTTAGGATGCAAAAGTTATGAGCTCTGGAAGATTGAAAATATAAAGAAACCCAAATTTGGATTTTCTGGAATTTTCTGAATTATTTCTTAATAGAAAAAATGGATTTTTGCGCAACGCTGACGTCATCAGAGAACGTTCGGACGGGGCGAAAAACGGACTGATAGGTGGGACCCACATGTCAGAGACACGGCTCACGGTGGATCAAGTCTACCGAGCCTCGGGACCTGGGGACCGGTGGACTGAGCCACGCGGCGCACACGTAGCGCTGACGAAGATGCTGACGCGACGCCACATGGGACGACACGTGCGCACAAGGGCTGAGGTGGACGCTGACGCGGACTGCCACGTTAGACCGACGGCGACGACGGCTCGGGAACCAAAGGCAACGGCGAACGGCGGCTCCTCGCCGGCGGTGAGTGGTACCAGCGTGTAGCTCTTGCTATTGCGAACCTGTCGAGGTAGGTCCGGGTGGTGGAGGACGACGGAGGTAGCCGGCGGCGAGCTCAAAGCGGCGGAGAGGTTTTGCTTTTGTCGGACGGAGGTTCCAGTGAGGTTCTGGCGACGGCGAAGGCTCCTGGAGGTAGCCCAGACGACGGTGATGACGGCGGTGCAGACCACGAGGGCAGGGTGATGTCGACGGTGGCGCAAAACGGAGAAAACGATTGACGGCGAAAAATCCTAAAACTCCGATTGCGGCGGCGCTAGGGCTCTCGGGGCGACGTGGGTGGCGGCTCTGGGTTGCGGGGGATAGTGCGAACCTCGGGGGCCTATTTATAGGGCTGGGGCGGCACGGGATAAGAAATCCCCAAATTGAGTCCGTGAAGAACACAAAACCAATTTCGGAAATCCGGGGACAGGATATGATTCGGGATAGGATTTTATCAGAAACGGGTGCGGAGAGGTTAGAGATAGAATTTGGCACATTTTCTAGAAGGGGTTTAGTTGGAAAAGTTGCGTTTTCGTACGGGGCTTGAGCTCAAAAGCATGGCGGACTGGCTCGGCCGCGCATGAAGACGAAGCCGGGCGCGAGGAGGACGACGAGGGCGGCGGGCCCACCTGGCAGTGAAAGCCCACGCACGTGCACGATCGGGCCAAAGGAGTTGATCGTCCAGATTTGATCGAATGGCCCAAAATCGAAGGGACATTCGGACATCCGAATAGATCACACACATCCAGTCATCCATCCTTGATCAAACGGTGGAGGTGAGTGGGGCGCTCGGGAGGAAAGAGAGACGAGGCGGAGAGACTGACAAGTGGGGTCCACCTGTTAGCGGAGGCGGGCGCGCGCGTCGGCGAGCTGGGCCGTGCGCGGGAGTTGGGCCGGGGTTTCGGATTTCGGCCCGAAGCAAATCTGAGATTTTAAATAGATTTCTCTATTTTAGAAAATACCAGAAATTCAAATAAGCAATAGAAAATAGCAAATGAACTCAGAAAAATTCTAGAAAAATCTAGAAAATATATCTGAGCTCATCGAACCCAAATAAAATAGTTTTGGCTAATGTTCATGTTGGGATTATTCACATTAAAGGTTTTTGAGTGTAAAGTCCAATATTAAGCTTTTGAATTTAAATTCAAATAAACCCAAATGGTGACTTTTTCCCTACTAACTATTCAAATGATTTTTAAGGCTCAGAAAATTGGGATGTTACATGAGGCCCCAGCCCAGGTTGTCCAAAACTTGCTGAAAACCGCTTCTTTAGATGTTTAATTATCTACTTTTCATTTGATCCTTCTCCTTAATTAAATTTCTAAATAGTCCTTCTCTCTAACTATTTGCTTTATTTCAATTTCTATTGTGGAGTACTACAACGTGACCTAATTCGCATAGTCTTCAAAGTACTCCTCTTCAAAGAGCGCGGTGCATCCAGGTTCTTTTGTGGAGACTAATGTGAGGACCCCGGTTTATTCGGCTTGTACTGCTTAACCACCCACTTGGTCCTAGCAGCACAAATCAAATAAACCAAGCCTCGAGATATGTATACTTCCCAGAAATGCAGTATACACACCCCATTACAAAATCATGCATCAATTCCATTCATACACATAGAGCCGAAGCAAAAGCAACAACTGAAAGACATAGATAATATAAAGAGAGTTATTACAAAAGAGAGGCCGACCGACCAAATAACGCATAAGTAACTAATTTAAACAGCGGAAGCAAAAGGGCTATAAGACGGCAATAAACAAAAGCCAATCGGTGTGCCTTTACCCACAAGGCAACCAACCGGACCGCCAAGCTAATCGCTCCAGACACCGCCACAACAAATCTCACAAAAGTGAGGCCCCTCGAGCTCACCTTCTTCCTCTGCAACAAAACAATTAAGCATAGCATCTGAGTAAAAAAATTGTTTTTGTACTCGCAAGACTGACGTGTAAGATAACAGAACTATAATTAACTACATGCAAGCTTTATTTAAGTGGAGGAGGCTCTGGACTTATTTTCAGCATAAAGCAAGTTTCCTTTGCAATAAGGTAATACATTTAAAAGCAAGTTTGCAATTAATTCTTATTGTTCAAATAAAAGAGAGACAATTATAACAATTGGTAGATGACAACAACAACCTGGAAGTGACTAACCCATTAGTCACCACAACAATAGTATGAAGTACCCCTTCATACCACCCATGTCAAGTTTAAGTTTTTGAAAGGTTGTAGTCTAGTTCTTGTGGGAAAATAACCAAGCCTGTCCATAACCTAGGACGAGGCTATTCGAATAGTTTAAACCCTGCAGGGGTGTACCAATCTACTAAGTGACAAGAGATCATCCAACGAGCTCTAATCACAACAAATAACCTAGGCTCAGGTAGTAGAGGATATTTATTTACCTACAGATTATGCAACTAGAGGATTAACTAACCAATTTAACATCAAAATAGCAATGCATACATAGAGGTTAAACAAAATATTAGACTTTATAAGTAATGGGATCAAATGGGAAATGATCAAACTGCTTGCCTGGTTGCTTCTGCTCAGTTTGTTGCTGAGGATCACTCTCGAGGTCAATACACTCGTCGGCACCTAATCGAAAGAGCGAAACACATCGATAAGAACGACGAAAACCTAAAAGACTCAAAAACCAAAATGCTCCAAATGCTCTGAAAATTTTACAGCAGCAAAGACAATATTTTTAACAAATTTAGCAACTGAAAACAATTGATTTGGATTCTTAATGCAAAAGATATGATTAAAACAATTTAATTCGGCCGAAAAAGCAATTAAATGAGGTTACTGTTCATAAAATATTTTCTAGAGGTGATATGATCCTGAAATTTTTATTATAGGTAGATACTGACATTTTAAGGCTAACACAATTGGTCTCACCTCATTTGGAGCTAAAATGATTTACTTATGATTTTTCTAGTCATAAAAATGATCAAAACTAATTTGCATATGAAATCTTGTTAAAAACAGTAACATGCCTAAAACCAATTTTACTAGCAAGTTCACTATTAGGGGAAGCCAACAGAGTTGGTTTCACTCAAAAACGATTTTCAGAGAATTAGTTATGCAATTTACAAGTTAATTGCAAGTTTTAGAATAACAATTAAAACCTATTTCTAAACCAATTTTGAAATCTATTTTCTGGAGCCGACCCAAACTTCTATTCATTTTTAGATTAAATTTCAGTTTACACTAAAGCTAGCAAAATTTGATTCAACCTAAATGGATTTAGAATGAATTAATTATGCATTTTTGAAGTTCTATACCTTTTTCAGTTCAACAGAAAACCAACTCGGGATTTTCTTAAACAGAAATGACGTGGCCGAATCTGAGCCGCTGATTCAAAATCGGACGGCCAAGAACGAACCCAGTTCAAATGGCGCGTCCGACAACAGAGCAGCGCCGAACTCGAGCTCGCCCGGCGTGCCGCCGGCGAGCTGGGCCCAAGCGATGCCGGCGAAGTGCCAAAATGGAACCCTAATACTAATGCTCACTCAAAGGAACCGACGGCAAGGTCGGAGATGGTCCGACGCGGGGGCGCGACGGAGCGGAGCGGAGAAGTGGGTACGGCCAAAACGACAAGCGCGTTTCGACCCCAGCCTTGCCCAAATAACCCGCGCACTAGCTACTGGGAGGTGCTAGGGACTCACCGCGATGACCCGGAGGTAGGGAGGTGGCTGGAGGCGGGCCAGCGGCGGGAGACATCGGTGGAGGTACTGGTGTCGCCGATGAGGGACCAGCCTGGGCAAAAATAGCACAACCGCGTCATCAACATGGCTCTCTACTAGCCCAAGGATGCTCCCCGAGCAGGGAATTTGAAGAAGGAGGTGCTTACCGGAGGTAGGGAAGAAAGGGGCGTCCTCCGACCGACAGGAGAAGAATCCAAAATCAAGGGATCCCTGCAGATGCAAACCCGAAACGCGTTAGGGGTGAGCATCAAAATGACGAGAGGGTCCAGCCGAAGCAAAGATATGAGCAAGGGGACCACTGGAGTGCCGGGACGACGAAGGTCGCTTACGGCCAGCAATGGCGGATTTTTGGGCTCTGGCGATTTGAGCTCACACACACAGCGAGGGAGCAAGGCACAACAAGATGGTGAAGAAAAGAGGGCAGAGGAGAAACTTGAGGGCTTCTTATAGCCGGAGGACAAATAATTGAGCAGAACCATACGTGTGGATGCGCTCGGTTCATGGCGCTGCCGTGGGGCGAGCCGAGAGGATGGGGGCAGGTAATGGACGACTTTGAGGGCACCCTGGCACCCATTAAATGCAAATAGACGTTGCAAGGACAAAGAGCGGACTTGGCTCTGCCCTCCCACGCTGCACACGCCATGGCACTGGCGCACGCGCGCGAGACAGAGGCGGCGGGAGGTTGGGGAAGATGACGAGGGCGACGCGGGACCACAAGCCAGAGAGAGAGAACGAGGCGGCTCGGCTCAATAGGAACTAATGGGTTGAGCCCAACCCAATTCGCATTGGCCGTCGGATTAGGTCTGAACGGCACCGATTGCACGCACCACTTTGAAAGTACCCGGTGCAACCAGTTGGCTCGGCCGAGTCAAGTGACTCGAGCCCGAGGAATAGTGCAAATCAGTTTAGGTTTTGATTTTAAACCTGAAACTTTGGGGATTTAATTGAGGTATCAATTCAACTCCAAAATTTGTGAAATTTTAATTGGAGTTTGCTGACTTTAGGATTAACCTCCCCTAAAATTTCTAGAGGTTTTTGTGCACTGAAATTTTCTCAAGAAATTCCAGAAGGTTATTTCAGAGGTTTGACCAAGGTTTGACTTGCTTCTAAAATATTCAATTAATTTCCAAAAATTATGGAATAATTCAGGGGTGTCACAAAGCAACCCTAGAACCAAGGAAAATTATTCCCAAGGGTTTGACGTAAGATTTCACCAAGGAGGTTGTTGACTTGATAATTGAGGGTTTTGATTTTGGATTTCCCAAAATTCTTTTACAAGAATTCCAGAAAAGTTCAAAGGCATTAGGAGGTAGGAAAAGTTTTAATTTATCCTCATTTTATTACATTTGAAACACAAGTTAAAATGGGGATGTTACAAACCTCCCCCCCTTACAAAAATCTCGTCCCGAGATTTGGTTCACTCGGAAAAGAAAGAGGGGTAGTCTGCACGCAGACGATCTTCTCGTTCCCAAGTAGCCTCATCCTCAGAGTGGTTTGACCACTGAACTTTGAGGAACTTGATGGTCTTATTCCTTGTTCTCCGTTCAGCCTCTTCGAGGATACGAACAGGGTGCTCGCGATAGGTCAAATTCTCTTGCACATCCAGGGTTTCCAACGGAGCTTCCTCAGTTGGAACACGGAGGCACTTCTTTAGCTGGGACACATGGAGCACATCATGTACCCCTGCAAGCGCAGCAGGCAACTCCAACTTGTAGGCAACAGCTCCCTTCTTCTCGATGACACGGTATGGACCGACATATCGAGGAGCTAACTTGCCCTTGATACCAAAACGCTGGTGACCTTTCAGAGGAGAAACCTTGAGGTAAACGAAGTCATTGGGCTCAAAGCTCAACTCACGACGACGGCGATCCGCATAGCTCTTTTGCCTGGATTGAGCCGTGCGCAATCGATCTCGAATAAGCTGAACCTGATTTTCGACCTCATTGATCGAGTCCGGGCCAAAGAAGAGTCTTTCGCCGGTCTCAGACCAATTCAACGGGGTTCTACACTTTCTCCCGTATAAGGCCTCAAATGGTGCCATGCCGAGACTGACTTGGAAGCTGTTGTTATAAGAAAACTCAGCGAATGGCAAGCACTTCTCTTAATGCTTCCCATAGGAAAGGACACAAGCTCGCAGCATGTCCTCCAAAACTTGGTTGACCCTCTCGGTCTGACCATCCGTTTGGGGGTGATATGCTGTGCTGAAGGAAAGACGAGTTCCCATAGCTTCTTGCAAGCTATGCCAGAACTGGGAAGTGAAGATGGAACCACGATCAGAAATGATCGTCTTCGGCACCCCATGCAAGCTCACGATCCTGGTGATATAGAGCTCCGCAAGGTGACTGGTACGAATCTTGGTCTTGACTGGAAGAAAGTGTGCCACTTTCGTCAACCGATCAATGATAACCCAAATGGCATCATTGCCCCTCGGTGACCTGGGTAGGCCGGTGATAAAATCCATCCCGACCGAATCCCACTTCCATACGGGAATAGGCAAGGGTGGCGATCTGCCGGACGATGTTCGGCCTTGACACGACGACATACATCGCACTCGGCAACGAACTTGGCGAATTCCCTCTTCATTCGGGTCCACCAAAATCTCTGGCGGAGATCATGATACATCTTCGTGGCCCCGGGATGAATGGATAACGGGGAATCGTGGGCTTCGCGGAGGATCAACTCCCGCAACTCCATGTACTTTGAGGCGCAGGCGTGTTCGAACCGCACAACACCAAGCTCATCTTCGAGAAGCACTTGGTTGTTCCATTCTTGACATTTTCCTTGATGCGGTTCACTCCAACATCCGACTGTTGAGCGGACTTGATCCGATCCACCAAGGTTGGCTGTACAACCAAGGCAGCGAGGGAACCATGTTCCACCAAACCCAAGTTGAGACGCTGAAATTCCTCCAAAAGGGTGGGCTGATGCTCTTGGAGCAACAATGCATTGCAATGCGCTTTGCGACTAAGCACATCCGCAACTACATTGGCTTTGCCCGGATGGTAGTGAATACCCATATCATAGTCCTTGATCAACTCCAACCATCTTCGTTGCCTGAGGTTCAGATCTGGTTGGGTGAATAAATACTTCAAGCTTTTGTGATCCGAGTACACTTCACAACGACACCGACAGGTAATGTCGCCAAATCTTCAGTGCATGAATCACAGCGGCCAACTCCAAGTCATGGGTAGGATAGTTGAGTTCATGAGGTCTCAATTGCCTTGATGCATAGCCCACCACCTTGCCTTCTTGCATAAGGACACAACCGAGGCCTCGACGAGAAGCGTCGCAAAAGATATCGAAGCTTCGATGGACATCGGGAAGAACAAGAACGGGAGCGGTGGTCAACCGCTTCTTGAGTACTTGGAAACTTTCCTCGCAATCGGAAGACCACGAGAACTTCTTGTCCTTCTTGAGCAACTCCGTCATTGGCTTCGCTATCTTAGAGAAGTTCTCGATAAAGCGACGATAATATCCCGCTAAACCAAGAAAACTCCGAACCGGTGACCAAGTGGTCGACTCGAGAAAGCACGTCGCGATCTTGCTAGGATCCACGCCACGCCTCTGCCAAAAGAATATGGCCTAAGAAGGCTACTTCCTTCAACTGCACGCGCACTTGTCGAACTTCGCATACGGTGGTGCTCACGAAGCTTGCCCAACACAAGCCTCAAATGCTCGGTGTGTTCCTCGTCGCTCTTGGAGTAGATAAGGATATCATCGATGAAGACCATAATGAACCTATCCAAATACTCCATGAACACCGAATTCATGAGGTTCATGAACATGGCCGAGCATTGGTTAAGCCGAATGACATGACGGTATACTCGCACAAGCCATAACGAGTAGAAAAGTCGTCTTTGGAATATCCTCCGGTCGAATCCGAACTCGATGATATCCCACTCGATCAATCTTGGAGAAAACTCGAGCTCCAGTTAATTGATCGAAGAGATCGTCGATACGGGCAAAGGGTACTTGTTCTTTACCGCTACTTCATTAAGTGGACGGTAATCAACGCATTATCTGTGAGATCTTGTCCTTTTCGACAAAGATTGCCGAGCATCCCCAAGGAGATGAGCTAGGCGGATGAAACCCTTCTCTTGAAGCTCACCCACCGCTTCTTCAACTCCACCAACTCAATTGGGTCCATCCGTAAGGCCTCTTTGAAATCGGGCGATACGGAACCAACTCAATGACAAACTCGAGGTCTCGAATCGGTGGCATCCCCGAAGGTCGTCGGGAAGACATCAACAAAGTCACATACCACCGGGACTTCACTAATATCTAGAGTCGGCTTCGCCGAGCGCGAAGAGATGCGGACTCGCAGCCTCGCGCGCGAAGCTAACCTCGCCGCGAAGGACTGGTGAGGTAGATGAGCCTCCTAGCGCAATCAATTTGTCCCACGTGCTGAGACAACCAATCCATGCCTAGGATTACATCTAAGCTCGCCGATCGGAGGAGGATAAGGTTTGCTAAGAATCCTACCCCCTCTATCTCAACAGGGACATCCCTACACTCAAACTCGTCTCTCAACTCCGAACCGGGAGAGCGAATGAGCAGAGGGACCAACAATGGGGTAAAAAGAAGACCTCCCACAGCAGCAAAAGACTCAGAAACAAACGAATGAGATGCTCCTGAATCAAACAAGACTATAGCAGGGTAAGAGTTAACTGAAAGTGTACCCAACACGACGTCAGGTGCCTCCTGAGCCTCCTCCGTGGAGATGAGGTTGACGCGACCACTACCCACGCCTTGGGTAGCGGGGACAACCTTCTGATCCTGGGAAGGACCACCTCCCTGCCCGCGTCCTCCATTAGGACGAGGGGCTGCTCCACTCCGGTTAGGGTAATTATTTGCATAATGCCCCTTCTGGTTGCAGGAAAAGCAAGTGACCCCGGCAGCCGGATTGCGGGGGCCACTCGGCTGACTCGCAGGTGCACGTGACTGGGGCACGGCCTGCGGAGGACGATGGGCTGGTGCTGACGGCCTCGGCGGTGGTAAGGCCAAGGAACAGGCCCCTGGTGTAGGCCCAACACGATGACGGGGAAGGCCAGCCTGCACAGACCGCTGGGCCTCCCACTTGCGCTTGCGGGACTCGCCTAGCGACTTCGCCTTGTGCTCAGCAACAATGGCCTTGTCCACCAAGGTCTGAAAGTCGGCAAAGTCCACAATGGATAGCTTGTCTTGCATCTCCTCAGACAAGCCCTCCATGAACTTCTCCGCTGGCCTCATCGGTGGCCACCTCAGATGGAGCATAACGAGCCAAGTGGTTGAACTCGTAAAGGTACTCCATCACTGACTTACGCCCTTGCTTGAGCGCGAGAAATTCCTTCTTCTTCAGCTTCATCAAGCCGGCAGGGATGTGAGCTCGACGGAACGCAGTCCGGAACTCCTCCCAAGAGACAGTGTGGCCTGCGGGCTGCATGGCCAAGAAGTTCTCCCACCAGGAGAGCGCTGCCCCCTACAGCTGATGGGAGGCAAAGAGTGCCTTGTCCTGGTCCAGGCACTGAGCAACGTCGAGCTTACGCTCAACCTGACGCAGCCAGTCATCTGCATCCAATGGGTCCTCAGACTTGGAAAACGTGGGGGGCTGAGTGCGAAGAAACTCAGCCAGACCCCCACGAGACTGATGTCCACCTCCTTGCCCGGATCCTGAGGCACCGGCAAGGGCGGAGGTGTTGCGCGCAATAACATCCAGCAGACCTCCCGCCCTCCGAACGGTTGCGCTCGATCCAAGAAGAACCTCAGCCATGGTCGGAGGAGGCGGGAGCTCCTCATCCAAACCAGGCTGCTGACCACGGCCGCTGCGAGTACCTCCAGCCATCCTGGTTCAAGAAAATTAGGTTAGAAACCAAAGCACTAATACTAGAAGTTGATGAAAGCGAAAAGCTAACGATTAGGGGAATGAGATATCACCCTAACCGAAAGCCAAAAACAGCAAGGAAACTCCAAACCAAGCTCAACTTCTCAATGCCATTAACCCGTATAGAATGAACGAGTAATAGTGTGAGAAGATAAGAATTTCAGCACACTACAACAAGTCTAACACTACTCGAGAGCAAGGTTAAACTAGCGAAATAAGTGTTAGATACTTAGCTAACTAGTATCACATCTTACCCTTTCATTCCCACGAGTTTTTAGTTGATTAACCTCTCATTTTCTATCCTATTTAGAACCATTGAGCTTGCTGTCCGGAAATTGAATGATCGCTGTCCAGATTTTGCATCCAAGCCTCCTAGTCGATATCTTCAACTTCAGAAGCTTCAAAACCTAGTGGAGGGCAGCTAACATTTCAATTTGCCAAACTCATTGGTTCCCAAAACCCAATTAATTAATAACAACTATCTTTGGAGGGAAGGAGAGGAAAACAACTTTTAAAACTCAAATTAGAGCAAGGTGAGATAGAAAGCTAAGATAGGTAAGGAGTAAAATCTGAGAACTTACTTAAGCTTTCATAAATCATTTGATACTTTGGAAATAAGGTTTTCAAAATATCCTAAGGACGACCAAGCTTGTTACTACGGTCGGAATGGCTCGATACCAACTTTGTGAGGACCCGGTTTATTCGGCTTGTCTTCGCTTAACCATCCACTTGGTCCTAGCAAAGACAAATCAAATAAACTAAGCCTCGAGATATGTATACTTCCTAAATGCAGATACACAACCCATTACAAAATCATGCATCAATTCCATTCATACACATAGAGCCAAGCAAAAGCAACAATCGAAAGACATAGATAATATAAAGAGAGTTATTCAAAAGAGAGGCCGACTGCCAAATAACACATAAGTAACTAATTTAAACAATGGAAGCAAAGGGCCATAAGATGACAATAAACAAAAGCCAATCGGTGTGCCTTTACCCACAAGGCAACCAACCGACCGCCAAGCTAATCGCCCAGACACCGCCACAACAAATCTCACAAAAGTGAGGCCCTCGAGCTCACCTTCTTCCTCTGCAACAAAACAATTAAGCATAGCATCCGAGTAAAAATTATTTTTGTACTGCAAGACCGACGTGTAAGATAATGTAACTATAATTAACTACATGCAAGCTTTATTTAAGTGGAGGAGGCTCTGGACTTATTTTCAGCATAAAGCAAGTTTCCTTTGCAATAAGGTAATACATTTAAAAGCAAGTTTGCAATTAATTCTTATTGTTCAAATAAAAGAGAGACAATTATAACAATAGGTAGATGACAACAACAACCTGGAAGTGACTAACCCATTAGTCACCACAGCAATAGTATGAAGTACCCCTTCATACCACCCATGTCAAGTTTAAGTTTTTAAAAGGTTGTAGTCTAGTTCTTGTGGGAAAATAACCAAGCGTGTGCATAACCTAGGACGAGGCTATTCGAATAGTTTAAACCCTGCAGGGGTGTACCAATGTACCCACACGATAGACCGCCTTTCCACCAGCCACGGTTAGCAAACTTCCTTTGGTATGCAGGCACGGCTAAGTCTAACAAGACGCTTTCCAACGGACGATGCTAATTAAGAGCCGCAACCCACGGGAGAAGGACACATTAGACAGCCTAACTGGTCTGCCAATGCTCCCCTCACACACCACAAACACACACACACAGTTTCCACACACCCACCGACCAGCTCATAATTAACACCTCCCAAAGTACTTAGTCAAGAGAGGTTCCATATCCCCCTCGCGTGGTTAGCACGCAACAATTGCTTGGATCAATGGCACAAGTAACTCGGTCCTTAGGGACTTAGGCACCATTCCATTCACACCCAACAGATCACACCAACATACCATTGTGCCCAAGTCAAGATATAGTTTTTGTTTTCAGTTTTTGATTTGTAAATCAATAAAACACAAGGATTGGACATAATGGAATAATATAAGTATTTGTGTGATCAAGACCATCGACTAAGTCGATGATCGCCCAATACTACCGATATCTAGGCATGGCTAAGCAATATGTATTCGAAATCTACTAAGTGACAAGAGATCATCCAACGAGCTCTAATCACAACAAATAACCTAGGCTCAGGTAGTAGAGGATATTTATTTACCTACAGATTATGCAACTAGAGGATTAACTAACCAATTTAACATCAAAATAGCAATGCATACATAGAGGTTAAACAAAATATTAGACTTTATAAGTAATGGGATCAAATGGAAAATGATCAAACTGCTTGCCTGGTTGCTTCTGCTCAGTTTGTTGCTGAGGATCACTCTCGAGGTCAATACACTCGTCGGCACCTAATCGAAAGAGCGAAACGCATCGATAAGAACGACGAAAACCTAAAAGACTCAAAAACCAAAATGCTCCAAATGCTCTGAAAATTTTACAGCATCAAAGGCAAGATTTTTAACAAATTTAGCAACTGAAAACAATTGATTTGGATTCTTAATGCAAAAGATATGATTAAAACAATTTAATTCGGCCGAAAAAGCAATTAAATGAGGTTACTGTTCATAAAATATTTTCTAGAGGTGATCTGATCCTGAAATTTTTATTATAGGTAGATACTGACATTTTAAGGCTAACACAATTGGTCTCACCTCATTTGGAGCTAAAATGATTTACTTATGATTTTTCTAGTCATAAAAATGATCAAAACTAATTTGCATATGAAATCTTGTTAAAAACAGTAACATGCCTAAAACCAATTTTACTAGCAAGTTCACTATTAGGGGAAGCCAACAGAGTTGGTTTCACTCAAAAACGATTTTCAGAGAATTAGTTATGCAATTTACAAGTTAATTGCAAGTTTTAGAATAACAATTAAAACCTATTTCTAAACCAATTTTGAAATCTATTTTCTGGAGCCGACCCAAACTTCTATTCATTTTTAGATTAAATTTCAGTTTACACTAAAGCTAGCAAAATTTGATTCAACCTAAATGGATTTAGAATGAATTAATTATGCATTTTTGAAGTTCTATACCTTTTTCAGTTCAACAGAAAACCAACTCGGGATTTTCTTAAACAGAAACGACGTGGCCGAATCTGAGCCGCTGATTCAAAATCGGACGGCCAAGAACGAACCCAGTTCAAATGGCGCGTCCGACAACAGAGCAGCGCCGAACTCGAGCTCGCCGCGCGTGCGCGTAGCCGGGCCTAAGCGATCGCGAAGTGCCAAATGGAACCCTAATACTAATGCTCACTCAAAGGAACCGACGCGAGGTCGGAGATGGTCCGACGCGGGCGCGACGAGCGGAGCGAGAAGTGGGTACGCCAAACGACAAGCGCGTTTCGACCCCAGCCTTGCCCAAATAACCCGCGCACTAGCTACTGGGAGGTGCTAGGGACTCACCGCGATGACCCGGAGGTAGGGAGGTGGCTGGAGGCGGGCCAGCAGCGGGAGACAGCGGCAAAGGTACTGGTGTCGCCGATGAGGGACCAGCCTGTGCAAAAATAGCACAACCGCGTCATCAACATGGCTCTCTATAGCCCAAGGATGCTCCCCGAGCAGGGAATTTGAAGAAGGAGGTGCTTACCGGAGGTAGGGAAGAAAGGGGCGTCCTCCGACCGACAGGAGAAGAATCCAAAATCAAGGGATCCCTGCAGATGCAAACCCGAAACGCGTTAGGGGTGAGCATCAAAATGACGAGAGGGTCCAGCCGAAGCAAAGATATGATCAAGGGGACCACTGGAGTGCCGAGACGACGAAGGTCGCTTACGGCCAGCAATGGCGGATTTTTGGGCTCTGGCGATTTGAGCTCACACACACAGCGAGGGAGCAAGGCACAACAAGATGGTGAAGAAAAGAGGGCCGAGGAGAAACTTGAGGGCTTCTTATAGCCAGAGGACAAATAATTGAGCAGAACCATACGTGTGGATGCGCTCGGTTCATGGCGCTGCCGTGGGGCGAGCCGAGAGGATGGGGGCAGGTAATGGACGACTTTGAGGGCACCCTGGCACGCATTAAATGCAAATAGACGTTGCAAGGACAAAGAGCGGACTTGGCTCTGCCCTCCCACGCTACACACGCCATGGCACTGGCGCACGCGCGCGAGACAGAGGCAGCGGGAGGTTGAGGAAGATGACCAGGGCGACGCGGGGCCACAAGCCCGAGAGAGAGAACGAGGCGGCTCGGCTCAACAGGAACTAATGGGTTGAGCCCAACCCAATTCGCATTGGCCGTCGGATTAGGTCTGAACGGCACCGATTGCACGCACCACTTTGAAAGTACCCGGTGCAACCAGTTGGCTCGGCCGAGTCAAGTGACTCGAGCCCGAGGAATAGTGCAAATCAGTTTAGGTTTTGATTTTAAACCTGAAACTTTGGGGATTTAATTGAGGTATCAATTCAACTCCAAAATTTGTGAAATTTTAATTGGAGGTTTCTGACTTTAGGATTAACCTCCCCTAAAATTTCCAGAGGTTTTTGTGCACTGAAATTTTCTCAAGAAATTCCAGAAGGTTATTTCAGAGGTTTGACCAAGGTTTGACTTGCTTCTAAAATATTCAATTAATTTCCAAAAATTATGGAATAATTCAGGGGTGTCACAAAGCAACCCTAGAACCAAGGAAAATTATTCCCAAGGGTTTGACGTAAGATTTCACCAAGGAGGTTGTTGACTTGATAATTGAGGGTTTTGATTTTGGATTTCCCAAAATTCTTTTACAAGAATTCCAGAAAAGTTCAAAGGCATTAGGAGGTAGGAAAAGTTTTAATTTATCCTCATTTTATTACATTTGAAACACAAGTTAAAATGGGGATGTTACAACTAATTAACCAGAGGGCATAAAGCTGTGAGTACTTTGAATGTACTCAGCAAGCCGTAGAGAAATGTATGCAATTATTATTCATGCAAGGCTTGATAAGGATAGCTTTATGTTTAATTTGTAGAAAGCAGTGTTGATAGTAAATATAATAAGTAGATTCAAAAGCATCATTTAAAAGATTAATACATAAGTAAACAAGTTCCTTTGAAAACAATAATGAATTTCCCAACGATTCCACCCAAACCATCATTCCCATCATTTTTGATGAAAATCTACCCCTTGTGTGAAATCACCAAGCATTATCTATAATCGGGGGCATGACTATTCGAATAGTTTTACACTCTGCAGAGGTTGTACAGCTTGACCCACAAGACACGACTTCCCTAGTTTGTTTGGCATATATCTATGCCACTGCTCACTTCATTAGGTAAGCATTCTAGAGCACGTGACAAAGCCTTTACAAAGTTCTGTTTTGACCCGGTTCTGCTCGCTAAGGATTCGTCATTCTGGGGCCCCTCTTGCGCCATAATCAACCAAAACAGAACTAAATCAAAATATTGCTAATTAGTTGGCCAGGTTTACCTACATAATAGACTTGTGGTTGCACGGTATGGCCCAGATCAATGGCTTACAAGGTTAAGTCCTTAGTGGCTACTTAGGCGAGGCAACCACATCCCAAAATCACCCCCTTTACTGCACGATCACTCGCCCAAGTATGAAATCATTTTCGTTTCAACCTGGCCAAATGGAAAACACTTGCCATGGCATAACAAATTTTAATAGCTGTGGCCACGCCACAATTCCATAATTCATTAAGTCATATTGAATCATTTTTTGAGTATGTGATCACGAATCCCAACGTACAACTATAGCATGGCTAAGCATAATACGATACCCGTGTTGGTAGTTTATCAATGCCCAACTAAAATAACCCATCCTATGGTGTTCAAGCGTTTATGTCATTCAAGGGTACATGCCAATAGCAATTTTTCAAGGGGGCATACATCAATTAGGTAATTATCTACTCCCGAAACCATTTAATATAATAATGCACGTTTATATCAAACAATATAGTTTTATAAAGTGGGTACAACATGGTCAAGGGTCTATGACTTACCTTCGTGGAAGAGTTGAGGTGCTTCGGTCGTCGAGTCCGAGACATCTTTCGAAACGCTAGAATCTACACGTTCGAACGAAGCCAAATAAATAAAACAACTCCAAATAAATTTCAAATAAATACCAAATTAGCACTAACAGCAAGAGGAGGATTTTAGATGAATTTAGAAATTTTAATCACTCGAATCGGAGTTCGAACGAAGAAGTTACGGCCTCCGGAAGTTTGAAAATCAAGAAAAAGGGATTTTCTTGATTTTTGGAATTATTTTTGTAAAGAAAAATAGATTTATGGTGCCAGTTGACGTCAGCTCTGAGGTTTTTATTTCCGATCGAATTTTTTTTCAACTGAAAAAGAAAGGAAATGCCACACAGGCGCTGACTGGAATGCCACGCCAGCGGAGGGCTGAGGTGGCGCTGATGTGGCGCCACCTGCACTACCATATGGCGACCACGTCGGACCTGTGCGGTGGCGCGCTTGGCCCGATGGTCACCGGCGTTTGGTCAGGAGTTGACCGGCGATGAGGGTACCGGCAGCTAGAGGGGCTCACGGGGAAGCTAATGCACATGGTCTTGAGGATGCGGAGGCACCGGAAGACCATTAGCGGTGAGGAAGAAACGACGGCGGCTATGGTTGAAAGCGGCGACGTCATTTCGGAGGGCTTCCGGGGCCGGGGAGGTGCGCACGGGGTGGCCCATGCCCTTGCGATGCCGGAGGCAGGGTCGTTGGCGGCAGAGGAGGCTCAGCGGCGACGCAAATGGCGGCGACGTTCTTCGGTGGTTGTCGGCGAAGAACTCAAAATGGGGGCGGAGGAGGGCGAGAGGGAGAGAGTGAGGTGAGGGGAAAGGAGGAGGAGGCTACGGGGCTCCTGGTACGCGCATTTATAGGGCGCGGGGAGGTCCGAGAGAGGAGGACATGGTCGACGGGTTTCACAGTGGTGAGGACCGACGCGGACAGGAGCAGGTGGTGACAGGGCATGGGAGGCGGAGTGGTGGCGGCAGCGGGCGTGACGGAGGCGGGAGGTGACGCGGTGGACAGGGGAGGACATGGAGGTGACGGTGGTAGGGTGGAGCCAGCACAAAATGTGGCGCAAATAGCACAGACGTGCGTGTTGACGCACGAGGAAGACGACGAGCGAGGAAGACGACGAAGCTGATAGGTGGGGCCCACACGTCAGCGAGAGGGAGAGAGAGAGACACGCGGAGGCTGCGAAGGAGAAGGCCATCTGATTTCAATCGGACGGTCCACAATGGATGAGGGCGCGAGCGCACAGGTGCGAGATGATGCGAGGAGGCTGATCGGACGGCTCACAATGGATGGGATGTTCGGTCCGGCTGAACGTGTAAATGCGATCGGGACCGTGTGATCTCGATAGGACGATTGGCAAGCGAGGGAGGCGCGGGCGCATGCGGAGCGGGCTGGCGCGGGGAGGTTGGGCCACAGAGCTAGGCCGGAGCTTAAGGCTTTCGGCCCAAAAGCCAGTGGGGGATTTAAAAGGATTTCCGATTAAAGAAATCACAGAAAAGCAAAAAGGTTTTTAGAAAAAAGCTAATAAAGTATAAAATTCTAGAAAAATTCACAGAAGTCCCTTGAATTATTTAGAACTTAATAAAAATACTTTAGCTATACTTTAACTTTTAATTTTGCAAACAAAATAGATTTTAATTTCGGGACAAAGGAAAAATCATTTCTAAAATCCAGAAAAAGCAAGAAAAGACTTAAAATCCAAATAAAATCCAGAAAACTCAAATAAACCAACTTTTTAATTTAATTGAAGTCTGATTAATTCAAGTTAAATGGTTTTTGATTTCTAAATTTCAAGTTAAGCTTTTGCAACTAAACAAAGTCAAATGATTATTTTTAAGTTTTGAAATTTTTTCAAAAACTTAGGAAAATTGGGATGTTACACGTGCCTTGTCTGTTTATCTTCTCGGTGGTTTTGAGTACCATCGCCGTTGTGAGTATTGCAACATATCGTGCACTGTCTCTTTGCATATATATTTGTAATGTGCTAGTTGAAATTTTTGATCTGTGATTGGGATTGATCTCTGAGACTAGCTCTAGAAGATATTGCAAAGTTATGAGGGGTCTTGTTTCTTCTCTGTGATGATAGCTGTTTAATACTGAAATTAATTTGATGATTTAGGTCATACTTGAGCTCTATTGTGTTAGTTGCTGCTGTCTTTTGATCATCTGTCATCCTATTGCTCTTGTTATACTAGTTGTTACTTCATTCTGGTTATATTGATGTCCAGCAACTCAGATTGTCTATTGTCTGGATAGTCATGTCCAGCAACCTCTTTGACCTGGTCGTTCGGTTTTGGTGCAGCTTTAGGCTTCGACTTGCTAGTCGAAGGCTAACTTTCGTCTCGAGTTGGTAGTTGTCCAACCATTTCGAGGGAACGATGGTCGCAGGAGTGCGCCATCTTCTTGTCACAATATATTGTGATTACTCCTTTGGGACCTGGCATCTTAAGACATTGATACCCATAATGAGTAGCTATTAAGAATTTTGCCAAAGTAGGTCGTCCGAGTATGGCATTATATGCCGTATCGAAATCGACCACATCAAAGGAGACCTTCTCTATCCTGAAATTGCTTGGTAAGCCAAACGTTAAAGGAAGAGAAATTTGGCCAAACGGTTTGGCCGAAGACCCTGGTACGATTCCCTGAAATGAATATTGTACATGCCTTACCTTTGTCCTGGGTACCTGCATCTCGTCCAGGGTACTCGTAAACAGTATGTTTAGCGAGTTTTCACCATCAACTAAAACTCGATTTACTCGACAATTGTTGATGGTGGGTTCGACCACGATCGGGAACAGACCTGGTCTAGTCGAAGGGATCGGACAATCACCTTTTTCGAAAGTAATGGTGATTTTCGACCACGTCGGTAATTTATTGATGAGAAGTGAGTCAATTGTGTTTACCTCGCGCTCGACAGCTTTCAGCTGTCTCCGTGACTCATATGCCGATGATCCTCCATAGATGTGATCGATGGTGTGTTGTGGATCATAGAACGGCATCTCCTCCTTGTCATCCTCCTCCTTCTGTCCACTTATTTGGCCTACCTGTTCAAGAGTAGGAAGTGGCCCCTTGCCAGAGTAATAGTCTTCGAGTTATCGTAGAAAAACTCGGCAGTTACGAAGGTCATGCCCTTCTTTTTTGTGGAAAGGACACCACCTGTGTTTGTCGTTCTTCCGATCTTGGCGCTTACCTTTACCTCGATCGGGATTCTACTTGGGGTTGCGTGGCTCTTTGTCGCATACGGCCAGGACCTCCTTAGAATCGGCTGGAGGAGATTTGTGTCTCTTGGCCTTGTTCTTGGACTTCCTAGCATTTTTCTCGTTTTTCTTACCACTTTCACCTACCTCCTGAGGGATATTATCTTCACGATCGATAGTGTTGTTCCACTCGACTGCTTCAGCAGCAATCGCGTATCTATCGGCCATCTCAAAGAGTTCGACGACGGTGGCAGGAGGATGTAAAGCGATGTCCTTTGTTATTCTTCTGCTGTGGACTCCCTTCTTGAAAGCCCTGATCACGGACGAGTCAGAAACTTCCAGAATAGAATTTTGAACCTGACTGAAACGCCTGATGAACTGGCGTAGAGTTTCATGATCATTCTGTCTTATCTGGTGCAGGTCATCCTCCTTTCCAGGGAGGTTGTAGGTGCCCTGGAAGTTCACCAGTAAAAGATCGTAGAGGTGCTGCCACGAGTAGATCGATTCGAATGGCTAGTTTAAAAGCCATGATCGAGCTGATCATTCGAGTACAGTTGGAAGGTAATTTGCCATGACATGCTCTCCTCCTGCTGCTGCTCGGATAACTGTAGTGTAGATCTGGAGGAATTCGATAGGATTTTGGGTTCCATCGAATTTCTCCATGTTCGCTGGTCGAAAACGAGGCGGCCAGCGAACTGCTCGAAGATCGAGTGAAAACGCCCGACATCCCGAGATGACTTCTTGCCTCCTTCTTTATAAAAAAAAGGGTTAACGTCATCGGGTGATCGTACTCGACGATACCCAGCCACGGGTGGGCTGGACCTATGATAAGCCCCAGCTTTACGAGGGAAATACTCCTCGTATTCTGCTTGCCGCCGTACATTGCGCTCCTGAAGTGGTGAGATATCACCTCTCCTTGGAGCTGGTTGGTCTTTAGATGTCCAACGAGTCGTCCTCGGATCGGGAGAACGACGTGAGCGAGGATCATGTCGTTTCCCATGCGACGAGTTATCCGAACGGCTGGCAGAAGATGGAGTCGTACTGCTACGACTCCCTGGTTGTTGTTGACGAGGACGCTCGAGTTTTGCCATCGTGCTGCGAAGCGATCGTACCCCGGCGCTCGAGCGAGCTCTTGGGTTGGATTTTCAAGAAAGTCGTTGATGTGCTGGAGCTCTTGAGCTTCCTTCGACTGGAAATAAGCATGTTCAGGTAAATTTTTCTGAGCTGTTATTTTTCTTCGTTGGGTTGTCTCGGAATGGCCTATTTCAGACCCCTGAGTTGGTTTTAATGGAGTGCGAGAATGTTGAGGATGTCCCACATGTTTATTAAAGTGTTCGTCTCGTTCGCTAGCGGTGGTGTCCTTGCCATTGCCACGAGGGGATGTAGAGTGTGCTCGTAGGGAGCATCGTCAGTCCTTCCTCTGGGAGAATGATTCTTATCAGGGGGAATGACGAAGACCTCCCGTGGATGACCTCCACTTGCGCTCGAGGCCTCCTCGCTTGAGGAGTAGTCAAGTGACACCATCTGGCGACTTGGAGTAAACCCCTCCAGGTAGAGGAACTCCGGGTTATAACCGTCTCCGTCTGCAGGTGCGTCCTGCGAAAGGATGGTTGGACTTGGAGGAACAGCGTGTTCGATCCTCTTCTCTGCGGAATTATCCAGAGAAAGAGGACCATCAGATGTCGATGGAGCTCTGGAATGATGGCTTCCAGAACCTACCTCGCCAAGTCGTACTGCCTTATGGGGACTCGAACACTTGGAAGAAAGACTCTCGTCGTGTTGCAAATCTGTCCCGAGGCAGCCCTGTTGGTGGTCGTGTTGACCCTTGCCCCCTAAGGAAGCTGGTTCCTCAACTGGGCGTATTGTTGTGGGGGATAAAGATCCCTCCTGAACTCCGTCGGTGATGCAATCTCCGAGATCTGATAGAAGATCTCCAGAGGCGGCAATACCATCAGATGATTCGATACTCGGCTCGTAGTTGAAGCCGGCATCCATGTCGATGTCTGCGTAATCGGCCAAGTCGAACCAATTCTCCTCGTTCCATTCTCCTGCCATGGTAGCATCAAAGAGAAAAGAAATAACTGTTGACAAGGAATTACCAGAAGATCCCCACGGTCGGCGCCAACTGTCGGTGTTTTAGAACCGATCTTACGTAAAGATTATTTGATTCGGGGGGTCTCCACAATTGATCACGCAGACAAAGGAGACACGGGAATTTTTATACAGGTTTGGGCCTTCTCCAATGAGAATAACAACCCTACTCCTGTGTGTAATGTATTGGGTATCCTGATTACAATCAGTGAAAAGGCTTGCGCTAATTCTGCTACTGACTGTCTCTCAAAAAGCCTCTCACATTATCTCCAAGAGACACCTATTTATACTATGCGGTAGGGGCGGTTGTCGTTCCAGGTCAATTAGGCGCTCATTATTGCGTAATAATGAGAGTAATTACCGGAGTAATAACTTCCCCACGCTGTCTAACGGTTACCAATCAGAGATAGAGGAGAATCATCTGTAGTTATTTTAGGTATAACTACGTATTTTGACTGCTCGGATCCTCACCAATAAATAGGCCTTCTGACGAGTGGACCCAGTTAATTGTGAGGAAGTCGTAGCAGGGCTGGTCGTAGCAGGACTTACGACTAGGGGGTAGTCATAGAAAAAGCTTACGACTAGGTACTGGTCGTAGAAAGACTTACAACAGAACGTAATCGTAGCAGGACTTACGATTACACCATAGTCGTAGAAATACTTACGACTAGGGGGTGGTCATAGAAGATCTTACGACCACCTAACTTACTCCTTCCTCCCTTATAACATAAAGGGGTATACCATGTGACGTCATATTACATGATTATGGAATAATAAAATGAGGATTATTACATCCTCGTCAAAAGTAATTTTGGAAAACTGGGTTCAACATGGTCAAAGATGCAACTTGCCTTGCTATAGCAATGATATTCTTATTTTATCTTCAATCTTCTACTTCCTTAACCTTAAGCTCCTTCGGACAATTCCAGAACATCAACGTTTAACGAGAGAGAAAGCGCAAAAACAAACAAAACTCAAAAGGACAAATTAAATAAACTCTAAATTGAAATTGAATGACACTAAAAGGTAGATCTTGAATTTAGATTAATTTAAAAACTTGAATGAGTTCAATCAGAATTCGTATGAGGAAGAACGAGCACTCAGAAGTTTGATGTGGGAATGTCGAAAAACAAAAAGGGAGAGAGAAACTGACAAGTGGGGCTGAGGGAATATCCCCGAGAATCTTTATTTCCAGAAATTCAGAAAAAGGCTAAGTGTATGACATGTGGGACCCACTGGAATTTATGAATATTCTAGAATTAAAAGAATTTCAGAAAAGAACAAAGAGAATGACATGTGGGCCATTGGTCCATAGACCAGGTCCACGAAAAGAGAGAGGTTCACGATGAACTGGGTCTATACGGGTAGGGTTGACCAGGTTTGACATGACATGCGGGGCCCGCATGTAAGTGAGTGGCTCACGGTAGACTAAGTTCACAGAGGTTTGGGTTTAGGGTGATGCATTGGTGGCAGCTTATGTGGCGGAGTTGCTCGCGTGTCATGCACGTGGCAACGACGTGGTGGACACGGAGGATGAAGCGGTGAGGTGGACAGCGACGTGGCACGACAAATCATCGGTGAAATGGCGATGCTCAGGCCTGGCGGCTTACCGGCGGCAGTGGCCACGGTGGAGGCGTTGAAGGAGCAAAATAGAAAGAGCAGTGCAAGGCAAAGATAATGACGCGGGCGTGGAGACCGAAGGTTGCCAGAGTTGGTCGATGGCGAGCTCCAAGTGGCGGTGCTAGCTCGGCCATGATGACGACGGCGAGGGAAAGGGCTTCGGCCAAAAAGAAGGTGAGCACCGTGTAGAACACAGAGCGGGGAAGGTGAAGGTGGGATTGATGGATGTGAAAGCTCACCGCAGTGACGAAGAATGGCCGGTGAAGGGCGGCGGCTGGAGATGAGAGAGAAGGGGCGAATCTTGGGCGTCGGTAGACCAACCTTGAAATAAAAATGTAGAAGTGTAGATCGGGGTAAGGGGCACATGGTGACACACATGTAATAGGGAGTAACTCACCAGTGTAATGAGGAACGCGATGGGGAGGTTTTCAGGGTGGCGGACGCGGTCAGAGGTGGAGAAGAAAGAAGTGGCGCCGACGATAGGAGGCGCGGGAGCTCCAATGGGTGGTAGAAATGGTTAAAGGACTTCTGTGCGACGGCGGTGATGTGGACAGAACGACTCGAGGGTCTTCAACAGCGGAGAACGGGAGAGGACGGCCGGCGCTGGCTATGGAGAAGATGATCAAGCTCCATCGTCTCGGTGGAGGCGGCTAAGGCACCAAGGGCGATGGAGCGAGGCAAAGCAGATGCACGAGTTGGCGGCGGCTTTTTTTTAGTCTGGGGTGTCGTGTGTGGCCCAGACACTGGGGTGACGGTGCGGTGAGTCCCGGGTGCACACGACTACAGCGAAGTCGAGGTGGAGGCAGCTAGCAAGTGGGCCTGGCGGTGAAGTAGGTTGGCGGGCGGGGGCGAAAGCGGGGACAGGTCGGGTGGAGGAATGGGCTGGAGAGAGAAAAGAGGAACGGGCCGAGCTAATTCGGTCACAAGAAAATAGGAATAAGAAATTGATTTAGGAACTAAGAAAAGGCTAGAAATTCAAAAGAGGCAAAATAAATAGCAAATAAATTCAGAAAAATCCAAGAAACTACACGAAACTTCCTTGGAACACAAGGAACCTAACTAACATTGTTTTTCATTTAATTGATGTTTACATTAGTAAAATTAAATAGTTTTAATTTAGAAAATTCCCATTTAAGCTTTATTAATTCAAGGGAATTTGATGAAATTTTTCTGGGACCTAAACTACTCAAAAGATTTTTGAAAACCCAAATTTTGGTACGTTACACTTTAATTTTGCACATGACGCGGGACAATAGGCTCTTCCATACGATGTGTGTTTGAGTAGAATGTATCAACGGTGTGCCGCCTACATGAACGTGTTGATATATTACAATTACTTTAATATTTAGAACATTTATTTATCCCCTAACATCATCTATCGTTGTAGGTGAACCGAATAACCTAGGCCCTATCTCTATCCATAGCACCGTTGAGGAACCGCCACTGGCGAGTCCAGACCGAGCGATTACCTCGTAGACAAACTCAGAATCGTAAGAACAATGCATGAATCACAAGAACAGAACAAGAGATTGAACACAGAGATGTAGGGGGCTTCTTGCTTCTCTTTATTCATTCATCAAGTGATCAATCATTTACAGTGAATAGCACTCCCTATTTATAGGCTAGAGACCCTGCTAAGATTTGGGATGGGGAGCCCATACATAGGCCGGCTTTCAGGCCGAGCCCATAGTTTCTCAACACTCCCCCTTGGGCACCCATGCTCACATGTTCATGCCTCGTCAAAACTCCATAAAAACCTAGTGGGAAAAATTTGGAGAAAGAGCACATGATACAAGTTCTGCTGTATTGCACGAATTGCCTCATTAAAAAACTTAGCCGAAAACTTCAGGAAAAGTCGTCAAGGGAAAAAGAGTACAATCCACCCAATTTCATTTAATATCCAGGATTTATTCTTTTGGTACTCGATCTTCATGATCAAGCTTTAGTAATGAGTTCGTGAAGGTTCTCCCCCTGAATTCTGCACTTCTCTAAGTCTCATCATTCCAATTTCACGTATGCATCTTTCAAAGTTAGACGCTGGAAGTGACTTAGTGAATAAATCTGTAAGATTTTTACACGACTTAGTATGCAATACTTTAATTTCGTCCATCTTTTGCAATTCATGAGCATAGAAGAACTTGGGGTTGATATGCTTTGTGAGAGGATTCTTCACAAAACCCATCTGCACTTGTGCAACACAAGCTGCATTATCTTCATAGATAATAGTGGGGGTTTGCGCGGTATTCAATCCACACGACTGCTAGATGTGGTGAATCATCCACCAAAGCCAAGCACATTCTGATGAGGCCTCGTACAATGCTATTATTTTCGAGTGGTTCGTCAAAGTCGACACAAGATTCTGCTTAGACGATTTCTATAGAATTGCAGTTCCAACACATAGGAGTTCATAGCATGTTTGCGATTTGGCTGTATACGGGGCCTACAGGTACCCAACATCTGTATTGCCATTCATAGTTACATCTTGTTTCCTTTTGTAGAATAGACTAAGTTCTTTGCTTCCTTGGAGGTATTGGAAGATGTCCTTTATTCCCTGCCAATGTCTTTGGTAGATTCTGCACTATACCTTGCTAGTAGGTTCACAGCAAATATAATGTCCGTTCTAGTATAATTTGCTAAATACATTAGTGCTTCTATTGCACTTAAGTGTGGGAATTCCGGTCCCAGGACTTCCTTCCCCTCTTCTTTAGGTCTGTACGGGTCTTTGTCTTGCTGCAAAGATCTCGCGACCATTGGCACTTTCAAAGGGTATGCCTTTCAAAGTTGAACCTTTCTAACACTTTCTGAGTGTGGGTTGACTGATGTACTAATATCCCTTCAGGGGTATGCCCAAGCTGCAAGCCTAGGCAATATTTGGTTTTACCTAAAATCTTTCATTTCGAACTCCGACTCCAGGTAAGAGCTTGCTTTCTTAATATCCTTCAGGGTTCCGATGATATTCAGATCATATTCATACACTGTGATTATACAAAATCCATCCTGGGATCATCGTATAAATACACAGGGCTTATTCTCATTGTTCGTGTAGCCTTTCTTGCAGAGAAAGTCGCTTCAAGCGATTATACCACATTCTGCCTAATTGCTTAACTTTGTACAGTGACTTTCTGAGTTTCATACTGTACAGATTTCTATTTGCTCTGTCTTGGTTCAAGACAGAGATACATTCAGGTGTCTTTATAAAATGTCTGAATCCAATATTTCATAAAGGTATGCTGGTACCTCATCCATCAATTTCACTTCTAACTTCAAGTTCATTGCCATTGAGATAAATATCTAAAGGGGGTTTCGCCCATGACCCGGGAATAGGTTTCTTCATAATCATCTCCTAGACGTTCAGTGAAACCTTGCACAACGAGCCTTGCTTCTTTTCATTTCTCTTTTGAACAAATACCCATTTATACCCTACGGGGTGCACAAGGGGAGACATATGGCTTACAGGCCTAAACACCTCTCTTCTATTCAAAGAGAATAATTTAGTTTCTATTGCCTTCTTCCAATCTTCCCAATTTGATCTTTTCTTTCATTCAGCGAGCGATGCAGGCTCTGGATCAAGATCGATGATTATGGTAATTTTCTTTGCAAAGTAAATGTCGACATTGGCTGTTGTCTTATTCATAGATTCTCCCGAGGTCACAAAGTTTATAGCTATTTCTTCAAGGGGCGATTCTTCTAATGCTTCTACTTGCTCACCGCTACTTCTAATTACGGGGCAAGTCTCTTTAGTTTTTCAGCTCTGATGTGTGCGCACACATCCATGCTGATGTCTCCCTTCATGAGGATGTTCAATTCTAGTATGCCTTTTCTGAAGGTTCCATACCGGTGTCAGGTCTCAACTTGCTCCCCTTCTGGTTCTAGGGAACTTCGGTGATCAGCTGTGTCAAGTCCTTCTTATCCTTTTTCACGAGGCATCCCCGGTTACTTTTGATTCGAGGGACCGGAGTTCTCGTCCTTTTATTCTGAGGCCTCTGGACGGGATTAGGGATACCTTCATTGGTATTTCAACGCTCTTCAAATCACTAAAGTGGTCTGGCAGTTGATTTGCTAATATTTGCAAATCAATTATCTTCTGGACTTCAATTGTCTTCTGGACTTCAATTATCTTCTAGACTTCTTTATTTGTTTTACTAGTGTGCGGGTCATATGCATAGATTTCAATTATCTTCTACACTTCAATTGTCTTCGGGACTTCTCTTGTCTTCTAGAATTCAATTGTATTCTGGACTTCCTGTGGCTTGCCACGTTATTTCCCGACATTTTCATCAAGGGTTGATTTCCTCCCCCTAATGACGGAAAATTTACCTCATCTAATATACTATTAGCGAATCGGGCATTACGCAAATCTCCAGTCATAGGGTCCAAATACTTGATTATGGATATTGTCCCATAGCTAACGTATATCCTAGACTTTCGAAGAAGACCCGTTGCAGTTCACTACGGTGGTGGTATAGGTACATAAACCTTGCAACCAAACCCGCGAAGATGAGAAGTTTTCGGTGCTGACCCTTGCGCTAGTTGTATAGGTGGATGGATGTTATAGGCCGATGGTCTAAAATTGATGAGAGATGCAGCGAGCAGAACTACGTGTCCCCAATATGTAGTTGGTAAATTACAATTCTTCAAAATTCTGCTAGTCCATGCGGTGCGGACATGCGGTACAAAATGCTCAACTTTAATTCCCATTTTCATGCAATAATCATCAAATGCTTTTCGGAGTACATTCTCCAGCGTTATCCATTCATGTGGACTTTACATGATGCATCTCAGGAACCCTCTGTGTATTCTGAACTAGTCCCAGATCAGTAGCTAGCTCACACAGGCAAACAGTGATGAAATACCATCCATTTATTCAATTTAACTAAAAAGATCTCAAAGTAACAAATAATAATAATAGTTGGACCTTATGGTCAACGTTTACTTAACTTGCCACGTAGGGCTAAAGAAACAAATAAACTCTTGCAACGGAATGAAACTCTTCAAATGACCAATCAACATGCCCACAGGCAATCGAGTGGAGAAACACATCCTCGCAAAACCTTCATGGTCTTCCTGGTAGAACTCGGAGTTCCCTGGTTCTTCTGTGGAGATTAAGCAACACAGGGCGCAAAGCCATGAGTACTTTGAATATAATCAGCAAGCCGTGGGAAAATGTATGCAAATAGTATTCATGCAAGGCTTGAACAAAGGTTAGCTGTATGGTTCTTTTGTAGGAAGCAGTATTTACGATAAATACAATAAATAGATTGAAATGCGTAATTGAAAACAATACTAAATAAATAAATAATTGTTTTGAAACGACTAGTGAACTTCCCATTCACTTCCCAACCAAACCAACGATAAGTGAATTTCCCATTCACCAATCGACACAACCCACCAAGTGAATGACCTATTCACCAAATGAACATTATATTCATCAAGTGAACTTCCCATCCACACTCCGACTCATTTTTGAAGAAACTCTATCTCCCGTGTGAAATCCCCATGCACGTCCATAACCGCGGACACGGCTATTCGAATAGTTTTACACTCTGCAGAGGTTGTACAGCTTGACCGACAAGAGATATATCAACTTATGATGTCAAACATTTCACGCTTCCGTAGGCGTGCGACTAAGTGATCATCATAAGGCTTTTACAAAACTCCTTCTTAACCCAGTTCTGCCCGCTAAGGTTTCAACACTGAATGTCTTTCCGACCAGACAGGCCCCCCTCTTGCGCCACCGTGAGAATACGTTTTCCACAACTCACACTTCACATGACAGAACCAAAATTAAGACATTGCTATTTAGTCAGCCAGGTCCGTCCCATACCAGACATGTGGTTGTACGGTTAAGGCCCAGTTCAATGGTGCACAAGATTAAATCCTTGAAAAGTTACTCAGGCGAGTCTACCATAAACCCACAACATGTTCAATCCACATCCCCACTATCCACCAACCATTCGCCCGAGCGAAAACTATTTTGTTTAACCAAAACCAATGACATACCCTGTCATGGCTCCCAAATTTTAACAAGAATGGCTCACCACCACGATTCCATAAATCATTAAGTCAAAATTAATTATTAAGACACATGTGATGATAAACCCATCGTAACTAAGCTGAACTAAGCATATGTACGATACCCATGTTGGCAATATAAATATGTCCAACTAAAACTACCCATGCTAAGGTGACAAAGGATACATAGCATTCAAATAATCAATGGAGGCATAAAGACAACAGGTAATAACTATACCCAAAGCAATTTATATAAAGATAGCATGCAATTGTATAAAATAATATACTTTTGAAATCATGGGTTCAATATGATCAAAGGACCACGACTTGCCTTCGAATAAATCCAGTGATTGATCTTGATCTTGGTATGCTACTCTTTGCTCAAAGCTTCCCGAAGTATCAACGTCTACTCGCAAAAACAAGAAAATAACCAAATAAATAAATAACAGAGATAAAACAAACTCCAAAAATTAAATAAAAATCTCAGATAAATAGATCTCGAATTTAGATAAATTTAGAAATTTGAATAGACTCAATCGGAGTTCGGATGCAAAAGATATGAGCTTTGGAAGATTGAAATCTAAAGAAAACCCCAAATTGGATTTTTCAGATTATCCCGAATTATTTTCCTATTGGAAATTCTGGAATATGACATCGGCTGACGTCGGCGGAGGATGTTCAGACGGGATGAAAACAACCTGACAGGTGTGTCCCACTTGGAAGTGGCTAGGCTCACGGTGGACTTGGTTCACCGAGCTAGGCGATTGGGATTGGATCTGGATCACCACGTGGTAGTGCTGACTGGGCTCCACGCGGGCGACACGAGGGCAAAAGAGATGACGCGGCGTTGAGGTGGCTGGCCATGTCAACAAGAAAATCATCCGTGAGTGACAGAGATGGTGGCCAGCAGCTTGAGCTCGTCGTCGACGGCGATGGTCGGCAATGGAGCTTCGTCGGATTGGCAAAACGAGATCCCACAGTCAAGGCGGAGCACCTGGAGGCGGTGGCGCAACACGAGTGGCAGTCAAACCACGGCGGCGGCGACATTGGTGGCGGCGAGCTCCACTGTGATGACAAAAACGGCAAGGGAGTGGTGCCTGAAGGAGTTGGAGATGAGCACCACGTCGGCGGTGGAGCAAGGATCACAGATATGGGCTTGGAATGACCGAAGATCAAAGGAACCGGCGGCAAGACAACGGTGACCAGAAGCGGAGAAGAAGCATGGCGACGGGGTACTCCGATGACAAAGAAACCAAGAGGAGGTAGGGGATCAGATGAGAAGGGCATGGAGCACATCTTGACATGCACGGAAATCAAAGGAGCTCACCGGAGATAGTAGATCGATGAAGATGACGCCAGCGGGTTTTTCGGATGAAGACGAAAATGAGGCTCCGGAGTTCCTCGGAGGGAGATGGTGGAAGCACGGCGTAGCTCTCGATGAGACGATCACAGCGGTGGCGGCGGATGCGGCTGAGAAGGTCCGACGGCGAAGAACTTCGTTGGGGATGGAGCTTCGGGCGTCTTCGGTCTTGGACAAAATTGCGGCGCCAGGAAACGAAATCGGAGAGGAGACCTTAGGGTTTCGGGAGAGGAGAACAAGGCGAAGAGATTGACGCGGGTTAGGGTCCTTATATAGGCACGAAGAGGAGGATCCCAACTGGAGCCGGCGGCGCTGCGTGAAGAACACGAACTCACGAGAGTCTTGCTCGGGAACGGGATGAAGACGATGGAATTCGGCGGTCCCACGCGTCAGCGAGAGCAAGAGAGAGCAGAGGTGGCTGGGCTGCGCGAACGAGAGGAGAGAGGAAAGGAGTGGGCCGCGCGGGAAGGAAGGCCGAGCGGCTGGGCCGGGGAGCGAAGAAGATGGGCCGGGATTTGGAGATTAGGCCCGAAAGTAAATCTGAGATTTTATATTAGTTTTTCTTTTTAGAAAATAGCAGAAAACCCAAATAGCAAATAGAAATTAGCAAATGCACTCGGAAAAATTCTAGAAAAATCTAGAAAATATGTCCAAGCACATAGAACCCAAATAAAATAATTTTGATAATAGTTGATGTTGACATTAATCATATTAAATTGTTTTTGAACTCTGAAAATTCATATTAAGCTTTTAGCTTTAGCACAAAAACCCAAATGGTTATTTTTCTTATAAAACTTCAAAACAGACCAAATTTTTGGGATGTTACAAACCTACCCCCCTTAAAAGGGAATCTCGTCCCTGAGATTTGGGATGACTAAAGAATAGGTTCTGACACAGGTCTAACCTGAAGACTTACCAGAGGCGACGTTCTGAACTGCTTGTGCTTCTTCTGCAGTGACATGGTTCAGTCTTCCTCTTGCGGCAGTTGATGGAGTCCTGGTAGCTTGATTTGGAGTCTGAGGCATTCCCCTTCCTGCTCCTGGCAGAGAGGTCCTGGCTGGTGTTGGTCCCAAATTGAAAGGAATTGGTGTCAGCCCTTGCTTCTGCGGACACTTGTTAGCATAATGACATGTCTGACGACAATTGAAACAAGTAACTCCTGTACCATGATTGGGGTTCCCCTGAGTTTGATTATTGTTGCTGTTGTTGACATTGGGAATCCCTATGTTTCCTGCATGAGACATTGGTGCTGGGGTTCTGAATCCAACAGATGAATTATTGGGATGAAAAGGCTGTTGAGCATTGGTTCTGGCTCTCTGTAGTTGATTTTGATGCACTCCGTGTTGTATCATCTTCCTTTTACGAGATTCGTCCAGCTCACGACGAGAATCTTCTATGAGTACGGCTTTATCAACCATATGCTGAAAATCCACATAATCATTGCCAACCACTTCTGACGTGCACTTTCAAACTGGGGTTGAGTCCACGCTTGAATCGCTTCTGACGTGCATTATCCGTAGCAACATCTTCTGGAGCATAGCAAGAAAGTTGAGTGAACTTGTTGAGATATTCACCCAAAGACATGTTTCCTTGCTGATGTTCACGAAATTCATTCTTCTTCATTTCCACTATACCATCAGGGACATGAGCTTGACGAAAAGCTGTCGAAAATTCCTCCCAAGTGATAGCATGAGAATTCCCATGAGCTGCGGTGTAGTTCTCCCACCATTCTGCGGTTGTACCTTCCAACTGATGTGAAGCGTAAAGAACTTTCTCACGATCATTGCATTGAGCAATAGCGAGATTTTTCTCCACTGAACGAAGCCAATCTTCTGCGTCCAAAGGTTTCGACGAATGAGAAAATGTGGGTGGACGAGTCCTCATAAACTCTGATAGCTTGGAATGATGATGAACTGGCGGCGGAACAGCTGCTGCTTGATTATTCTGACCATTCTGACTGTTTTGGTTCAACAAGTTGACTATTGCAGCGGCGGTCTGACTTTGCTGCGTTATCATGGCGTTCATGTTCTGCATCATTGCACTCATGAATTGCGTCTGAGCTGCTAGAAGTTGTGCCATGTTTGGCTCTGCGGCTCCAAGGGCTGGTGGCTGATCACTTGCATTGACATTGGCATTGGCATTGACATCCTCTGACTGAGTACGGCTCGAAGTATTGCGAGTATCAACCATCTGCGATAATCCTCCACAGGTTTAATAGGTAAGATAGAAAAGCAATGTAGATGAGGGGGAATAGCACAATAGATGAGATAGACAAGATAGAGTAGATAGAAACAACCTAATTAGGGGAACAGATTATACCCAAAGGCAAAGACAAGAAGACATAGCTGAAACGCTATGAAAACACAATAAAACTTTTCAAATTAAAGCCTTAGTGTGACTGCAACATAATGCTTGACAGTAAAACTGCAGCTCCCACTTACGCACAACCCAAATAAAGACATAACGCAACAATGATCTAAAACACTACTAAACTCTAATAGGACGGCTTCAAATCTAAACTAGAGAACGAAGGTTCTTCAAGAACATCTTGAACGAAGCGACGAAGATACTCTTGACAATCGCCGGTGATCTAACTTCTTTCTTCTGGATGAGAGAAATTAATGAGGTGGGAAAGTCAGATTAAGATTATAAAACCAAAGTTCAGCAAAGACAAGGGACAAGATAAGAAAAAGAAATAGAGTAGGATAAGGATAGAATAGACTGAGATGAGAATAGAACCAGAAGAGATGAGAAAAGAACAACTACTCAAGTCAAGTTAAGTTGATTTGATTTAGAAAATAAGTTTTGAAGCTTTTAGCTAAAACGACCATGCTAACTAAGGTTGCGTTCTACAGTCGATATGGCTCTGATACCACCTCTGTCGGGACCCGAAAATGCATCTCAGGAACCCTCTGTGTATTCTGAACTAGTCCTAGATCAGTAGCTAGCTCACACAGGCAAACAGTGATGAAATACCATCCATTTATTCGATTTAACTAAAAAGATCTCAAAGTAACAAATAATAATAATAACTGGACCTTATGGTCAACGTTTACTTAACTTGCCACGTAGGGCTAAAGAAACAAATAAACTCTTGCAGCAGAACGAAACTCTTCAAATGGCCAATCAACATGCCCACAGGCAATCGAGTGGAGAAACGCATCCTAATCCGCAAAATCTTCATGGTCTTCTTGGTAGAACTCGGAGTTCCCTGGTTCTTCTGTGGAGATTATGCAACACAGGGCGCAAAGCCATGAGTACTTTGAATGTACTCAGCAAGCCGTGGGAAAATGTATGCAAATAGTATTCATGCAAGGCTTGAACAAAGGTTAGCTGTATGGTTCTTTTGCAGGAAGAAAAATTTACGATAAATATAATAAATAGATTGAAATGTGTAATTGAAAACAAAACTAAATAAATAAATAATTGTTTTGAAACAACTAGTGAACTTCCCATTCACTTCCCAACCAAACCAATGATAAGTGAATTCCCCATTCACCAATCGACACAACCCACGGAGAGGAGGATCCCAACTGGAGCCAGCGGCCCTGCGTGAAGAACACGAACTCAAGAGAGTCCTGCTCGGGAACGAGATGAAGACGATGGAATTCGGCGGTCCCACGCGGCAGCGAGAGCAAGAGAGAGCAGAGGCGGCTGGGGTGCGCGAACGGGAGGAGAGGAAAGGAGTGGGCCGTGTGGGAAGGAAGGCCGAGCGGCTGGGTTGGGGAGCGAAGAAGATGGGTCGGGATTTGGAGATTAGGCCCGAAAGTAAATCTGAGATTTTATATTAGTTTTTCTTTTTAGAAAATAGCAGAAAACCCAAATAGCAAATAGAAATTAGCAAATGCACTCGGAAAAATTCTAGAAAAATCTAGAAAATATGTCCAAGCACATAGAATCCAAATAAAATAATTTTGATAATAGTTGATGTTGACATTAATCATATTAAATTATTTTTGAACTCTGAAAATTCATATTAAGCTTTTAACTTTAGCATAAAAACCCAAATGGTTATTTTTATTTTAAAACTTCAAAACAGGCCAAATTTTTGGGATGTTACACCAAAGTTACGCCCATTATGGCCCTTCTTGAGCCTATTATACAAGTATCGCTGCCTGCGATTGTCGTAAGACTACCAGCATTCTTACTGATTGACTAAAAAAATTTCTGTTTCTCTCAGGATGGTATTCGTTGTGCCGCTACCTGCTAAGCACACTTCCTCCATAGGGCGCCACACGCGTTCTAATGTAATGTAGTTTATTAATATGCAGCAGAAAGCAAGCAACACATAAATAAAATACTTCAGATATCAGAACGTAACTTGCTATTATAAAAACAAAAAAATAAGTCTTGCAGGACTCATAATAAGAATTTAATGCTTTGCTCTCCTAGAGCTTGCAACTATTATTCAATAATTCAAAGTTCTGCTTCAATTACAAACTGCAAGTTTCTATAAAAGATCCGAGTGCAATGCGTGCACTAGATCGAATTGGCGAAGTATTCAAGAACTTCTGCCACAATCTGCTCCACAACAATCTTCTCCTCTTTGGCAACTACGGCTGCGGGCGTAGCAATGTCCAAAGGAGGGGTGATGGGGGCAGCCACTGGGCTGTCCACATCCATAAGTGCAACTAATGGATGTGAATCATCTATGCTTCATGCTGTTCTTTGCCCTTCTTCTTAGACTGGAAAGCATCAATAACGTGCGACCCACGACCTTACCCTTCTTGCCTCTCTTCTTTGTGAGAGGTTTCATCGCCTTGTAGCTATTAGCATTGGCTTCACAGCCAACATTGCTACCAGGTGGCTGTGAGATGTAGTTCTTCCTTAGAACATCATATTGAGCTTCCGCAACTTGCATGATGTCAATTGATGTGGCATACTCATGTAGCCTTGTTGACGATAGTTGCGTGCGGATTGCACCGCATTCGGGTGAAAGGTAGAGAGAGTCTTCCCAATCTTCTGCTCATCCATAATTATATTATCACAGAATTGAAGATTGGTACAAATTCTATACAAATTCTGGCCATGCTAGATCAGTTCTTCGAACTATTGGTTCGTGATTCCAGTCATATTCATATTCATGCAAAAAGTTCATAAGATTACTGTTGGTAATTTGCGTAAGATGGCTGCAAAATTCTCATAATGCTCATCGAACTTCCGGTTCGTGATCCCGTACTTTTCTATGCATTTTCATGATTTACTGCTATTTTCAGTGATTAAAAGTAATATAAACAATCACAGATAATCAAAATAGTAAATACAATAAATAAATTGCACAGAAATAACAATAACAAAGTTAAACATGCTTGAAAAGTTCAAAATATGGAAAAAAAATTGGATTCCCGATGCCCTTTTCTGCTGGAAAATGGCTTTTTGGCGAAATCTGCAATTTCCAGGGGTTAACATGCGAAATCACAGTTCTGAGAGAAATTTGCACGCCATTTTCATTTTTTAGGGGTTATTCTGCAAGAATTTCTTTATCCCAGAAAATCCTCATAATTTTCAGAATTTAAAGGGTTTATTTGCAAATTTTTTAGTTGTGAGAAAAGTTTACGAAATTTTAGAGAAATCCGAGAGCCTTTCTGCAAAATTCCCTTGGCCCTGCCCCTCCCGTCTTTTTTTCTTTCGTCGGCTGGGCCCAATTTACCAGCCTGATTAATGGGCTGGCCGTTTTCCTTTTTGGCCCACATGGCCCAATGCCCCTTAGATAAAAAAGGGTGGGGGTAGGGTTTCCCCTACCCTTGTGCTCCAAAAGGCGGCGCGCCGGTTTGCCGGTGGGCACGAGACGAGGCCGCCGACACGGCGGCGGAGGCGAGGCTCCCACAGTGCAACCCCAGAGCGGGCGCAACACCACCGCGAAGGGGCAGTGCGGCGGGCCGCGGGCCGCTGCGAGCGGCGCGGGGGAGGTGCGCGTGGCGGTGCCGGGGGGTGGCGCGCGCCGAGGCGCGCGGGCTCGTGGCTACAACCGTGACCGGCCAGCGCGGCGCGGCGAAGGAGCGAGGGCGATGATGGCGCCGCCGAGCGGCGGGACGGCGCTTCGGCTTTGGGTGGTGCCGTGCGGCGGCCGGAGTCCCCCTCTCCCTTTTTTTCTTTGCTTCCTTGCTTTGGGTGGTGCCGTGCGAAAAAGCTGGCCGGCCGTGCGGGGCCAGACCATGGCGGTGTTCCGGCGCCGGCGGGAGATGGAGGCGGCCGTGGAGGCCCATGCTGGGGAGGTGGCCCGGCTACAGGACGGTGACGGGGGATCGTGCGCGGCTAGCGGTGGCTCCAGGCCGGCTGTGGCGCAGCTCTACATGGTCGGCAACCACGTTTATTATTATTATTATTATTATTATTATTATTATTATTATTGTTCATGCAATGCAATGTAATTCAATGCGGGACTGCATCGGTGGCGCGGCTTCAGGCCGACGTGTGCATGCTTGCCGCGTGCTGGCGGCGTGGCTCTGTCGTTACCTCCATGGCGATGCGTGATGGCGGACTAGCCGACCGGTAACGTATCGCGGGGGCGGTGACAGCCGCTTGCAGGCGGTGCCGTCCACATGGTGCCATCCGTGCTATTGCATCTACAAACTACAATGCAATCATCATCTACTCTTTCATGCAACCCACCGATCGGCTTGGCCGGCGACTTAAGTCGGCTCGCGGTAGATTAGAGCGGATTTGCACCGTAGAAAACCAATCTAGAAAGCAATAATTGCGGAATTGAAAGCGATCTAGAAAAACGATTCAATCTACGAGTGTCGTTCATCGACGGTTACCTTTCCGATGCGAGGAGAGTCGATCGTGCTGATAACGTGTTGAGGAACTGTCATTGGCGATTCTAGTCCAAGTGATTACCTCGTAGACAAACTCAGAATCGTAAGAACAATTCATGAATCACAAGAACAGAATAAGAGATTGAACACAGAGATGTAGGGGGCTTCTTGCTTCTCTTTATTTATTCATCAAGCGATTAATCATTTACAGTGAATAGCACCCTCTATTTATAGGCTAGAGATCCTGCTAGGGTTTGGGACGGGGAGCCCATACAAGTAACATCCCAAGGTTATGTTTCCAAAATTAAAATAAAATAAAATCAATGTTTTATTGGATTTTCTGAAATTTGTTAGAGTTTCATTGCTTTATTTGAATTTTTGAAATTTTAAAAGTCAAAAGTGAAATTGATTTGAAGTTCTATTTGATTTAATCTGAAAATTAAAAATTTACTTAATTTCTAGAATTTTCTGAGATTTTAAAAGCTTTTTCTTAAATATTTTAAAGCCAAAACAAATTTATTTACAAAATTAAAAGCCAACTTTAAGTTGGAAATAATTTTATTAAATCCAAAATAACTCGGGAATTTCGTGAGTTTTTCCGAATTTTGGATTTTATTTGCTATTTTCTAGAAGCTATTTTGATTTATCTCTTTTTCTGAAATTAGAAAATCAATTTAAAATCCTAAAACCCTCCTTGGGCCTAAACCTTCTCAGCCCAGCCCAAATCCCACGCGCGTGTAGCCCGCACGGCTCACTCCCGCGTTCTCTCTCTCTTTCTCTCTCTCTCCCTGACATGTTGGGCCCGCATGTCAGCCTCACCCCCGTGCCCGCGCGATTTCTTCTTCTTTGCTTATCAGCCATTGGATATTAAATCAACGCCCAGATCTTGCGTAACCTTCGGGAGGCCCGAACATCTCAATCATCGTGAGCCGTTAGATCTAAAATGAACGGTTACGATCCTTTGAACCTTCGCGAGGTCCGAACGTTACAATCAACGTGTGCCTTCCGATCAAAATAAACGGCCAGATCTCGTACAATCATCGGAGGCCCGTACAGTCCACGCTTTGCGAGCCGTCCTATTTACATCCAACAGCCTAGATTCAACGCACTCTCAGATCAACACCATCCTTTCTGGACCGTACGATCTTAATCTAACGGCCAAGATTTCACCTGATTGTTCTCTTTTCCTTTTCTCTCTGTCGCTGCCAGGTGGGCCCCACGCCTTCGTCTACCTCTGGCCTTCGTCTTCAACGCGCCCCGAGCTAGCAACCGCCATTGTTGAGCCTGGAGCTCGTTTCCGAAAATGGGCGTAACAGCCCGATTTTACCGCGTCAACGCCACCAATCGCATCCCCTTATCCCGCCGCACACGTTCTCACCGTTAGCCCTTCTTCTCCGCGTCGGGTACGCCACGATTCCGCAAACAAGGCGAACTTCTCGCGCGCGATCTCGCTCCCCGGCTACTCCTCAGCCCCTATAAATAGACCCCTAGAGTTGCCTTGTACCCAACACCAAAAGCCCCCAATCCACACCAGCTCTAGAGGCCCAGCGCCGCCGCGATTTCAGATTTTGGTTTCGGTCACCGAAACCCTAAATCTTCAAATTCCACCGTCGTCTTCGCTGCCTCGCCGTCGTGAAGCACACCGTCGGCATCCTCGTCACCAGAGCTTCCTCAGGGACCTCTTCTTTGCCCTGGAGCACCTTCGGCTGCCGTTCCCGACAAAAGCCGTACCTTTGTTCTCCGCTCCGACGACAATTCTGGCGGTCTCCGACGACCTCTTGAGCCAAGACAGGTACCATTGTGTTTGCAATAACCATAGCTATCTTTTAGTACCACTCATCACCGGCGAAACCCCGCTGTCGCTGCGTTGCCATCGGCCTCGAGCCACTCGCCGTCATTGTCGACACTACCGCCGACGTGGTCGTCCATATAGGCGCCACATCACCCGTTTTGCTGAGGTGTCACTCTGCGTGGCGCCAAGTTATCTGCCTCGTCAGCACACACGTGGCATGGTCTACCTCTCACCAGATCCAATAGTCCACAGACCTAGTCCATGTGGACCGTGTCTATGACACATGGGTCCCACCCGTTAGAAAATAATTTTTATTTACTTTTAATTCCGAAAACCTGACGCTGAAGTCATCATTGCGCAATAAAAGGCTTTTTCTTTAGAAAAATAATTCCAGAAATTCTGTTAAAATCAGATTTAGGGTTTTTAATAGATTCAAACTTAGAAAATTCATATCTTTTGAATCCCAGCTCCAAATTGGGTGTTTCAAATTGCAAAAATTGTATAAAATCATTATCTAGCTAACTAAACCAAAATTATTTAATTTTGAGTTCATTTTACCAATAATTTCTTTAAACCCTAAAACTATCATTTCATGTAAATTCAAACTTCAAATGCCCATATCTTTTGCATCCGAACTCCGATTGAGCCCATTCAAATTTCTAAAATTATCTAAATTCAAGATCTAGCTATATAAACCAAAATTATTAAATTTGGAGTTAATTTGAATCTTATTTGAATTTAGTTTGAATTTGGCTTATATTCGCGTATAGATTTCGACGACTTTGAGAGTCTGATTCGCTTACTGCTTGAGAGCAACTATTTGAGCAAGGCAAGTTACATTCTTGATCATATTTGAACCTATTATTTAAAATTATTTAAATTCTATTTCAAATTATTACTGCATGCTTATTTATATTCAATTATTTAAAACCCTGTTTTTAAATTTATAGTTATGCCTAAAATCCTTTGTATGGCCAATTTTGGTAATTGAAGCAAGCACATTGTCACCCTAGATAAAACCTAGTTGATACAATAGTATGGACTAGGATCATTTGGAAAATATTGTGCTTAGCCAAGCTTATAGACCAAATATGTTTGATTTGGGTGATTTCAGCCAAAGATCAATTGATGTTTAATTTGTACCCTTGGCATTGGTATGTCATGGGAGTTTTATAAATGACTTTGAAAAATAAATAAAATTATGGTTTGGACATGGGCGAAATGGTTGTCTGGTGGGTGCAGCTTTATGCACGGGCTCAACTGAGTAGGTTGAGGCCCAGGGTTCTGTTGGTTGTCGCCCAGGTCAGTTAAGGACCGGTCTTCGAGCCGCATCTTGCTAAGCCACATCGTACTACCACATGTCCTCCGTATGGGGAGTAGGACCTGGCTGACTAGTTTGCAAAGTTCCATCGTGGTCAATCCAACTGTTTCGGTGAGTTGTCTTTCATGACTATGTTGTCCCACCTGGCTCAAGAGGGGGCCCCTAAGCCCGGCGGATTTCCATCCAAAGGGGGAGGCGAAACCTTAGAGAGGGTGGACTATGGTGGAATGGCGCTGTAACATCCCAATTTTAGACTTGTGTTTCAAATGTAAGAAAATGAGAAGAAATTAAAACTTTTTCTTACATCTTGTATTTCCTGTTGTGCCAAACAATTCCTGTGCAAGGAATATTGGAAATACAAAGTCACAAGTCCCTTTTGCCCTATTTATGTTCTACCAAAAACATTCTTGTCAAATGTTTTGATCATCTCCTGGAAATACTTTTCCTAAGTTCTAGGATTGATGTGTGACCCCTCTGAAAAATTTCACAATTTTTAGAAATTATTTGAATATTTTTAGAGGGCAGTCAAACCTGTTCGACTTTTAGTCAAACCCTAAATCAGAACCTTGCAGAATTTTTGGAGAAAAATGCATTGTATAAAAACCTCTGAAAATTTTACACAAGGTCAATATATAAGTTAGCAAGCTCCTGTAAAAATTTCAGAATTTTGGGAGTTGTTTTGCTACCTCAAAATAATTTCCCAAGGCTCAGCCCTTCTCAGAAACCAAAAGTTCAAATTCTGGTTTGAGTCAGACTCGGGCTCGAGCCCGAGCCCAACTCAACCGACTCGGTTGGACCAAGTCCACTTAATCGCACCCGGGCGCGTGCGAGCTGAGCCGTTGGATTTATATCCGACGCTCACGACCACCCCTCCTCCTCTATTCTTCTTCTTCCTCTGGTTCTCTCTCCCGTGCGCGCCAGAGCTCGCCGTAGCTCCCGGTCACCTCAGCGGGGTCCTCCCACGACTCTTTGCCGCAGCGCATTTATTGTGCGACGTGCTGCTGCCCCCGACCACCCCTTTTTGCCCCCTCTACCTTATCACGTCGCTCGAAGTGCCTTTGCAGAGATTTGTCTGGATCTTGCCCCCGGTTCCGTCCTTACCCTATTCCCGCTCCTCAAGCCTTAAGGAGGCTCCGAGCCCCCCCCCTCTAGCTCCTCTTCCACCCACTTTCGCCCCAGCCTTTTCTCTGTACGGTTGAGCGCCAAATCATCTAGGACCCCGTTCTGCCATTTTCGGTCCTTCGAGTTCCGTTGGGGGCCTGGGTACTCCAGTGGTCCTCTTTCCTAGATTTCTGGTTCCTTTGGGACCTTGACTCCTTGCAAGTCCGACCCTAACCCCATTTTCGATTTGCTTCTACAGGAGCGACTGAATTAGAATTTTTGCGTTTTGCGGCCGCTGAGGGAACTTCGTCATTACCAACTCCGGTGAGCCCCCTCCGCTCAATCCCTTGGTCTCGGACCATCTTTTAGTTATCGCAAAGCCACCCTGATCTTTATGTTTGTCTCGGTTGACTCAGGGCACCTTGTTGCCGTCATCTTCTTCATCTTCAGCTTTGGTCGCCGCCGCTGGCACTCCTCCGACTTCCCTCGGACCTCTCTTGTGCACTGGTGAGTTCACTTTAGCCCCCTCAAGCTTAAGCACTCGCTAGATTGGGTCGTCGAGGACATTTTAGCCGTTTGGATTTTGCGAAAACTTGTCCTCTGCGCTCTCTCGGCGCCAAGACATGACCCAGCCACGCGAGAGTGGTACCTTTATGATCACAATAGTATTAGGCACATTTTGCTCTAGTTGGCTTGCGCCGCCGCGGCCTAGGTCACCGGCGATGTGCCGGCAAGCTCAACGTCGAGCCCTGTACTTTGTCGTGTTTTTGTCAAGTCTCTAGACCTCCTCGGGATCATCCCAGCCGTTGAGGACCTCCCAAATTTCGATCTAAGCCTTAGATTCATTTCTGAAAGCTCTAAGTCTTAAGACTCCCCCCATGTTTTAATCATAGCCGTCTAGGATCACCCTTGTTAAATCCTAGCCGCTAGGACCATTTTCCTGCACAAAAAGACCTCCCCGAGGACCTCTTTGTAAAAACCACCCTCAAGACCTCCTCTGAGGACCTCTTTGCAAAAGACCACCCATTGGTCTTTTGCAAAGAAAACCTAAGGACCTCCCTTTCCTGTGTATCTAGGCCTTCAGGACCACCCCTGTTGAAATCTCGACCGTTCCGGACCTCCCAGCGGAGATCTGGACCGTCAGGACCTCCCCAGCTCAGATCCTGACCGTTAAGACCTCCCCTGATGAGATCTTAGCCGTTAAGGACCTCCCTCCGTTAGACCTCATCACGTAGGACCTCCTTGTGAAATCCTAACCGCTGGGACCTCCTTCCAGTTCATCTCGACCGTTGAGATTTTCCTCCGTGAAGATCTCTACTGCTAGGACCTCCCCCATCTAGATCTTGGCCGCCAGACCTCCTGCCGTAGATCCCGAGGCCCGCACCTCCTCACTAGGACCTCCTTCGATCTCCCTTCGAGATCTCGGCCGTTAAAGACCTCCCTGGTAGATCTCGACCGCCAAGACCTCTCCTCCTTTAGATCTCACCGTCCGGACCTCCCCCATTCGATCTTTACCTTTAGGGCCTCCTCGTGGAGCTCTGGATCGCTAGATCTAGATCTGACGGTCACGACTTCCTATAGGTGCGAGGAGATCTCTGGTGTGCGCTGAACGTACATCTGGGCCGTTAGATTCCATCTCGACGGCTTGGACCTCCCAGTGCGCGTGGACCTCCTCCGTACGGTTGCGCTGTGCTCCCGTGCTCCATAGTCGTGCGATCTCGGGTCAACGGTCCACGACCTCCCTGTCTTCTCTGGTTCGTTTGGACCTCCCCGAGAGTGTGTTTTCAAAAGTATTTAAGTCTTCAATTTTCAAACATGCATAACCTTGTCATTTTAACTCCTTTATGAATGACTCAAACTGCATTGGCTCTGTAATAGAGTAGACTTTAAATTAAGGATGATTTGAGGCTCTGTTCTACACTAGAGATGGGAATATGTTGTAGTGGAAGTTTAAATGAAATGAGGGTTAGAAAAATCACTTCAAAATTTGTAAAATGTATAACTTTTTGTGTATAACTCCAAATTGAGAAAACTCAAAACTGTAAAATCCCTCTGGTAATGTACTTTGTGGGGACCCCGGTAATTATCTCCATAAGACCGAGATTAGACAAGGTCTTAGGGACATAATTACGGGTCTCCGGTAAATGAATTCCAATTTAACTCTACCCAAGTGAGAGGCTTAGCCGAATACTAGAGCCTCAACGATCATGCGCGCTGCTCCTTTGCGAGCGCTACATGATTGTCGATTCTCTTTCGATTCGAAGCACTACACTTAATGAGTTAAATGGGGATTCATTAACAACGAGTATAACTTATATTGGCTCCCAAGATCAACGACCAATATATTCATACTCTCATCCAACGTTGATTACATCCATACAACGCATACAACAAGAGATCAAAAGACATACTGCATAATAGTCAAAGTCTACAGCTTATTACATATGGCCGACCGGCCAAATTCAAAGTAAAGTATCAAGTAGCAGCGGAAGCAAATAAATGAAGCAAAAGACCAGTAGTGGTATGCCCATCACCCATCGGCAACCGACTGGGGGTTAAATGATAGCACACTACTCGTTAGTGTCACCCAAGTCAACACTAACAAGATCGTCAGACCCATAATCTTCCTCACCTGAAAAGGCCAGCAAACATCTAGCTGAGTACAAGTGTACTCGCAAGTCTTACACAAATAAAAATAGTTATGCATAAGGGTCATTCAAAGGATGGCTCATATTGGTTTAGTTTTGCGAAAGAGACGCAACAATTAACATCCTACACATACTAGTTTTCATGTGCCCATTTTAAAATCAGATTTGAAGTAGAAGTAAAGCATATAGTAAAGCATTTTAGTAATAAACAATTGAATCATTGCAAGGACCAAAGTGGCAGCCCACTTTGATGTACTAAACACATGAACATCCCGTTCATGACGAATACCAAGTTCAACCACAATTTTAATTAAAAGTCTAACAATAGTAACTCCCGAACTCAAGCGGTTGTCCATAACCGTGGGCACAGCTATTCGAATAGATTGATACCCTGCAGGGGTGTACTACTTTACCCACACGACTTGATTAGCCCGTAAGCCTCCAGAGGCCTCTGGAATAGCATACTTCCTATGGTATACCGTGGGTAAATCAAGATCTGATCATTTTCAGCAAGAAAGCCCTATTGAGCTAAGTCCCCTTGTGAGATGGTTCCTTGCCTAGTACAAGCATTTGATAGCACTTGCTAGGGGCTCACAAGTTATATTGGACATACCGATGCAATCAAAACAAGTAAAATTGGTGCTCCTTGCACACTATAAAGGATTACATCGGCTCCTAAGGAACATAGGATTTCACGGTCGCTATGCCCTTACACTACCAAGGACTTAACACAATAAAACCCTCCCCTACTTAACCATACAGCACCCATATACCGCGTGTGGCAAAGACGAGTGTACTTGAATCAACGACGTTACAAAGTTCGGTCCTCAATTGTCCGACAAGTCCTTCCACTTACCCAATGCTCGTGCACAAAGCACCATCACTAACCAACACTTGTCCGGACCAAAAGCTCATTTAAAAATGACAAAGTTTAACTCATAAAGAAGATACGAAGATCTGAACCAAAGTATATAAAGAAGGTTGTGTGTATCCCATAATTGTCGGGTTAGCCCCGGCAATCAAACTACCGTATCTAGACTTGCATGACTAAGCAATTCTATAACCCATAATTCACACATCCTATCTTAAGCATATAGGAGTTGGCATAATTCAAGATTAACCTCAAGCATAGGACATAACTAAACTACACATCACAAAAATATTGACATAATCAAAATAGCATGCAAGCAATTATCATTGCACTAACTTAACCAAAACTGGGATCAAATATGATGCAAAAGAAAGTTCAAATGATGCTTGCCTTGCTGGTACAGTAGCTGCTCACTCTCAGTGGCGTAAGTGTCGATATCAATATGCTCGGGATCTATATAATTATAACTTCAAATAAATACCGGGAAAACAACTCAAAAACCAAAATGCTCAAAAATGCATGATTTTTCTACAGTAGTTAGGTCATAATTTTAGATGGATTTAGGTAAAAGATTTATTCCATTTGGAGTTATGAATTGGAAGTTATGCTATTTTGAATTTCAGGTTTCATTAACCCTAAGTTATGCAATTTAATTATTTGGCCAAAATTTGTAGAACAGTGGTGGGGTAAAGGATTACATAGGTAAATAGGTAATATTAAGACAAGTTCAAAACAGTTGAGTTTGTCCTATTTGGAGTTTTTATGATTTAGTTATGTATTTTCAAAGTTATCAGCCTTTTATAGTATAAAAATAATGGAGTTGAAGATTATATTCTCCCAAAAATAGTTTCTGTGACAGAGGCAATATGGAGACCATTTTTAGAATTAAGTTCACTGAAAATGAAAATTATCAAAAGTGGTCTCACTGTTTTTGGAGTTTCCAATAATTACTTATGCATTTTTGAAGTTATCAGTCTTTTTCCTATTGTAAAAATAATGGTTTTAATGGATTAATCTCCAAATAAAGCTCTCTGCTCCAGAGACATGTTTGGAACTAATTTTAATATAAAGTTTACTAAAAGTGAAAATTTCCAGAAGTGGTTTCGTGTGATTTGGAGTTAAACTCAATTAGTTATGCATTTTAGAAGTTATACATATATTTCAATATGCAAGTAATTGATTTTCGTATTTTATAAACCATTTGCTACTTTTCTCACCGAGGCTCAGCTAGCCACGGTCACTGACTAGCGGGCCCGCTCGTCAGCGTCCCACAGCGAGGCGCACACATGTGCATCCTAGAGCTAGGGTTGCGAGCCGTTGGATCAAGATCCAACGGTCCACAGTCGAGGTGCATTAGGATGGTCCGAATGTCTCACAAATCCAAATTGTTCCTTTCGCATCTGACGGTCCAGATCGACTCCAGTTTATTTAGTTTCTTAGCACGTGTTTAAAGCCTTGGGTCCACACGTCAGTGGACTTAACCATTCACTTCCGACATCAATTAAATGCTAATGATTACAGTTAATGCTAATGACGTGCTATAGTAACGGTCGGCATACGACAACGGAGTAGCTTGGGACTGGCCAACAGATGCGGCGGATTGACGGCGTCGACGGAGCACCACAGAGCGTCGCAGCTGCGTGGCATTGGATGCCTGAGCAGACGCGACGGGAGGAAGACGACGATGTCGACAAAGACGGCCCGTGTCGTGTCTCCTCGTTCTCGCGTGAGTTGGAAACGTGGCCCACCGTGGACCGCTAGATCTAGATCCAAGGGCTGAGGTTCAAAAGAGTTAAGTGGTTCGGTGGTGAAGCGGTACGAATTCCGAGCTGTTGATCTTTCATCCGGCGGCTCGTGAGAGGTGCGTTTAGTTGATCAGGCTCAACCGAGTCGCGTTGGGTTCGGTCGGAGGAATAGTAGCTTGGGTTTAGATTTCAGAGTTTGACTGAGTTTAAATTTGAATGCCCTACTTTGACTGAGGCTTAAAAATAGAAATAAATTTCCAAAAATCATGAAATAATTTGTGGGGGTTCCTGGGATGATATAGTTCCCATAAAAATTATGAAACCCCACTGTTCATATTAAAATTTGTGACATTTAAATTCAAACATGTTGTATGTCTATGAATGTTGTTTGAATTTTAATTAGGTTCAAACTAGTCCCAAAAATATTGTAAAAATTATATTTATTCATGAGAATTAATGTAGTATTTAAATAAATTGATTCCAGATGATGATCACAACTTTTTAGTACCGATGCTAAAAGAAAACCGAAATTTGAAGTGTATGTTTATATGAAATGAGATTTTCCAAGTACAATATATTATGAAATGATTTGAATTTGATAATGCATGTTAGTGAGATTCTTTATAATCCATTTTAATAGTTGGGGCTGTGACAAACCTCCCCCCTTACAAAAGATCTCGACCCGAGATCTGCGTGGAGAAGAATTAGAAAGTTTTCATTAGAAGTTATAATTTATGCTGTCTTGATTTCCTTCAAAGATAGTGTTGATATGTTATAATTATGCTATAAGAATAAGTTTTTACATTGATATGTTTTACCTTTCCTTTCTTGATACGAAGGCACTTCATGTAGAGAAGAGGTCTGGATAAGCCGCTCGCATCCGGTCTTCACGTTCCCAAGTTGCTTCATCTTAGTGTGGTTGCTCCATTGGACCTTGACGAACTTGAGGTCACGGTTCCTCGCCTTGCGCCGGTTTCTTCGAGGATACGAATCGGGCTCTCGATAAGATAGATCGGGTTGCAGTCGAGTTTGTCCAACTCGGCTGCTTCCGCTGGGACTCAAGACATTTCTTGAGTTGGGAGACATGGAAGACGTTATGCACGCTCGAAAGTGATGGTGGCAACTCCAACCTGGTAGGCCACCGATCCCAACTTAGCTAGAATACGGAAAGGTCCAATATAGCGAGGTGCTAATTTACCTTTGATTTGGAAGCGACGAACTCCTTTCATAGGAGAGACTTTAAGATATACATGATCGCCCACTTCGAAACTCAACTCGCCGACGACGGTCAGATATGACTTCGACGTGATTGAGCCGCCCTAAGTCGTTCGCGAATGACACGAACTTGTTCTTCAAAGATCTTCCACCAAGGTTGGGCCATAGAATGGCCTCTCCCGACCGGACCAGTTCAAGGGTGTTCTACAAGCTCTCCCATACAATGCTTCGAAGGGTGACATCTGAATACTGGATTGGAAGCTGTTATTGTATGAGAACTCGGCAAACGGTAAACATTTTTCCCAACTATCGTTGTAGGATAACACGCAAGCCCGGAGAAGGTCTTCCAAGACTTGATTTACCCTCTCAGTTTGTCCATCCGTTTGCGGGTGATAAGCGGAGCTAAAGGATAGGTTGGTCCCCATTGCTTGATGCAAGCAGTTCCAGAAATGAGGGGTGAATTGGGGACCTCTGTCTAAAACAATCACTTTTGGTACACCATGGAGACAAACAATCCTTGAAATATAAAGTTCTGCTAGTTTGGCCCCGGTGTAAGTGGTCTTGACAGGAATAAAATGGGCAACCTTGGTTAAACGATCCACAATCACCCATATAGAATCAAATCCAATTTTTGTTCTAGGAAGGCCGGTGATGAAATCCATGCCAACTTCTTCCCATTTCCACTGGGGAATGGGCAGGGGATCTAGAGTACCAGCTGGCTTCAAATGCTCAGCCTTAACTCTTTGACATAGATCACACTCGGCCACATACTGTGCAACGTGCTGCTTCATTCCGCTCCACCACAGTTTCTTTTTCAAATCTTGATACATTTTCGTACTCCCGGGGTGGATAGAGAATTTTGAGTTATGAGCCTCCTTGAGAATCAATTCTCTCAAGTAGCGATCAGATGGTACCACCATACGGTTTCCAAACCATAGAGTACCCTGTGCATCTTGCTTAAAACATTTAGCCTTGCCTTGTTTCATTAGTTCTAAAATTTGAGCCACTTCTGAATCAGTTTTCTGGGCTTCCTTAATCTGGTCCTCAAGTGTACAAGTCACCCTGAGGGCTGCAAGCGAACCTTCTTTAACTATTTCCAGGTGTAGGCCTTGCAATGCAGCACATAAGCCCGCAAAAAAGGAGTTACCGACAAACAGTTGCATTGAGATTTTCTGCTCAATGCGTCGGCCACGACATTAGCCTTCCCTGGATGATAATGGAGTCCCATATCATAATCTTTAATCAACTCAAGCCATCTTCTTTGTCTCAAGTTCAGGTCCGCTTGGGTGAAAATATATTTAAGGCTCTTATGGTCGGTGTAGATCTCGCAATGATTACCGATGAGGTAATGTCGCCAAATCTTCAAGGCATGAACTACAGCTGCGAGCTCTAGGTCGTGTGTGGGATAATTGGCCTCATGGGGCCTCAATTGCCTCGATGCGTAGGCCACCATACCGAATTCATGAGGTTCATGAAATAGGCTGGGGCATTGGTCAAACCAAAGGACATGATTGTGTACTCGTACAAACCGTATCGAGTAGAGAAGGCGGTCTTCGGAATGTCCTCGGTTCTAACTTTAATATGATGGTAGCCTAATCTCAAGTCAATTTTGGAGAACACCTGAGCTCCACTAAGCTGGTCAAAAAGGTCATCGATCCGCGGAAGCGGGTACTTGTTCTTGACGGTGACCTCATTAAACGGACGGTAGTCAACACACATCCGTAGACTCTTGTCTTTCTTCTGACAAAGAGAGCCGGGCATCCCCAGGCGCAGGAGCTAGGCCTGATGAAACCCTTGTCTTGCAACTCCTTAAGTTGTTCTTTCATTCGCTAGCTCATTGGGCGGCATCCGACACTGGCCTTTTGAGATGGGCGCGTGCCGGGGCAAGCTCAATGACAAACTCTACCTCTCGGTGGGGCATGCCCGAAGTTCCTCAGGAACACATCAGATACTCCTCACTATTGGTACCTCCTCTAGCTCGAGAGAGGTACTCGCTTTAAAGCATATAGGTGAGAACTACCACTAAAGGTGCAAAGACGACTGGATGCCGTCCTTGCTAGTCATCAAATAGACATTTGGGCACAATCAATCTTCCTCGATTCTTAGATAACCAATCCATCCCTAAGATAACATCAATGCCCACCGAACTTATCACTATTAAGCTTTTTGAAAAGTTAACATTTTGTATTTCAATTTTTACGCCCTGCAGACTTGATCGGTGTAGAAAACCGACCCGGGACCGAATATGATAAGGCGGGTGAAGTGTATGTATCTTGAATTGGTTAATCGCAGCATACTCGTTTTTAATAAATGAATGAGATACTGTAATCAAATAAAATCGATGCAGACACGAATTAACAAGTAGTGTACCTAGCACAACGTCAGTGCGCTTGCCGCCTCTCGCGAGACGTGGTTGATGCGACCACGTGCATGCCGGGTGGAGTAGGTGCGACCCTCGTGGTGGTGGCGGTGGCCTCGCCGAGTGGGGCTGGTGGCGCTGGAGCGAGTATGTCCGGCATCCTCGCCGCTTGGCGAGGCATCTGCGAGCATAGTGGCCCCGCGCCTGATGGAAACAAGTAACGCCGGCTTGTATGCCCCGCCACCTGTGGTCTCGGTCGTGAGGACCCGGTTTATTCGGGCTTGTCTTTGCTTAACCATCGATTGGTCCTAACAGATACAAATCAAATAAACCAAGCCTCGAGATATGTATACTTCCTGCATTGCAGTATACACACCTGTTACAAAATCATGCATCAATTCCATTCATACACATAGAGACGAAGCAAAAGCAACAATCGAAAGACATAGATAATATAAAGAGAGTTATTACAAAGAGAGGCCGACTGCCAAAAGTCATACAAATAAGTAAATACACAATGGAAGCAAAATGGCCATAAGATGGCGATAAACAAAGCCAATCGGTGTGCCTTTACCCACAAGGCAACCAACCGACCGCCAAGCTAATCGTCCCAAAGCAGCGCAAGAACATGACTCACAAAAGTGAGGCCCTTGGGGCTCACCTTCTTCCTCTGCAACAATTAATATTAAGCAAAGCGGATGAGTACAAAACTTGTTTTTGTACTGCAAGACCGACGTGTGAGATAACGAACTATAATTAACTACATGCAAGCTTTATTTAAGTGGATGAGGCTTGGACTTGTTTTCAAAGATAAAGCAAGTTTCCATTTGCAATAAGGTAATAGATTCAAAGCAAGTTGCAATTAACTTTTATTGTTCAAATAAAAGAGAGACAATTATAACAATAGATAGATAACAAAACCAACCTAGAAGTGACTAACCCATAGTCACCACAACAATAGCATGAAGTACCCCTTCATACCACCCATGTCAAGTTTAAGTTTTTTTAAAAGGTTGTAGTCTAGTTCTTGCACGACCTTACCAAGCATGTCCATAACCTAGGACGAGGCACCATTTCAATCACGCCCAACAGATCACACCAACATACCATTGTGCCCAAGTCAAGATATAATTTTGTTTTCGCTTTTGATTTGCAAATTGGTAAAACACAAGGGTTGGACATAATGGAATAATAATAGCATTAGTGTGATCAAGATCACCGACTAAGTCGATGATCGCCAAGACTACCGATACTAGGCATGGCTAAGCAATATTTATTCGAATCTACTAAGTGACAAGAGCTCATCCAACGAACTCTAATCACAAAGAAATAACCTAGGCTCGTAGTAGAGGATAATCATTTACCTACAGATTATGCAACTAGAGGATTAACTAATCAATTTAACAACAAATTAGCAATGCATACATAGAAGTTAAACAAAATATTAGACTTTTAAAAGTAATGGGATCAATGGAAATGATCAAACTGCTTGCTCGCTTGCTGTTGCTCAATTTGTTGCGAGGGTCGTTCTCGGGGTTACCGCAAATGTCGGGCCTAGCGAAAGAGCGAAAACAACCAATAAGACGAGCAACACTTAAACGAAAGAGCAAGTTTAAAATTATCCAAATGCGACTAAATTTATACACAAGGTAAAATACGAATATACCTAGACATAGAAACTGGAAAAACCTAATTTGGATTTGTGGTGCAAAGATATTCTCTAAAAACCTATTTTCTACCATAATTAGCACTGTAGCAAAACATTTTCTAGAAAGATTTGAAGCTGAAATTTTTATGGTGGCTTCCTACTGGTATAGTGATAACCCATATAAAATTTCAGGTCATTTGGAGTTATAATGAAAGAGTTATGATTTGTCTAAATTGTTTAGGTATTAAACAAAAATATGATCCTTATGATTTCAAAAAAACAGTAAAATTTGTGAAACCAATTTTCCTAGCAAATACACTATCAGGGAAGTTAATCCAATTGATTCATACAAAAATGATCTATAGATTAAAAGTTATGCATTTTCCAAGTTTGCTAAAAGTTCTGAAAAATAAGATTATGTTCACTGATTACTATTTTTGAAAATGGTTCTCCAAGTTTGATTATGGTCTACAATTATTTTTATATTTAAGTTCAAGTTATAAGGAAGCTAACAAAATTGGAATCATCTAATTTGGAGCTAAGATGACAAAGATATGAAAATGACAAGACCCTAATGTGATACTGATTTCGGACTTAGCACTTTCGGGACTTCACTAACACCCGAGACGGCGAATGAGAGCCGTCGATCTCAGATCCAACGGACGACATTGAACCAGACCAAACACTCCTCACGCGCGCGGAACAGAGGGCCGACGTGGAGGCTCCAGGGTCGTTGATCTCTAGATCCAACGCCGAAGACCACCACGCCGCTCGCAACGCTGTCGCCCGACAACGCGGCCGAAGGCTTCGCCAAGACAACGCCGCGACCAAAGGCACGGTGGAGCGAGTGAATGCCGTGAATGGGTGCGCACAGCATTGCGCACCCTGGTACCACCCACACCGACGGTGGTGGACGAGCGCGACGCGACGACACGAGGCGGCGCGGTAAAAATGACAACGACGACAAACAAAGGCAAATAGCTCCGCAGCGGACCATTCAAGCGGTGCTCGAGCATCTAGGGGCTACGAGGAGCTACCGACCGACGCGAGGTGCAGAGGCGGTCGAGCGACCGGCGACGAAGCTCGCGACGGACCGAGGAAGATGACGCGAGGAAGACGGCTGGGCAAAATCAACCATGCCGCGTCATCACGATGGGTTCTAGAGAGCACGCAGAAACTCCCAGAAAGGAATTAGAAAAGGACCACTCACCGCTACCGAGACGAAGAAGGATGCTCGCGTCGATTTGGGAAATCCAAAATCCCGCGCTCCCGTTGAAGCAACTGAAATGGAGTGGGGTTAAGCACCACCGAGGTGAGAGGAAGGTGCGGGAGCAAGAAGGGAGCCAAAGAACCACCGAGCACCGTCGGCGCATGGAGCTCCAAGCTCGGCAATGGCGAAATGGCGGGGTGGTATGGGCTCGCTCGTGCTTAGTGAATGCAAGAGAGAGCTGCGAGAGGAAAGGAAGCGAAGGGTGACCCGGAGCTTAAGTAGGCTCGAGAAGCAAGAAAGCGCCGTTGCTCCGCCTCGGGTTCCCGCTGCCGCTGCGGTCGCCGTGAGCGACGGGAGCAGGTGAGACGACGACTAAACGGGGCGGTGGAGTGACGGGCATTTAATGCGCCTGCAGAGAGCCGTTGACGACGACGGAGGTGACAGACATCTGCGCACTCCACGCCGCCCGCCATGGCGCGCGCGCGCGCGGCGAGAGGAGAGGACGACGATGGCCACCGTCCGATTCGCATCCAACGACGCCTGGCGATCGAGTCAAGCAGACAAGACATCGCCCACCGCTCGATGGACATCCAACGGTCGAGAAATGAAGGCAACCGAGTTGTCGAATGCCTACACGAATGAGAGCCGTCCGATGGAGATCTAACGGTGATGACGCGCATTTCGCTCGACCGCGCCGGGTGCAGTTAGTTGGCTCGGTCGAGTCAAGTGACTCGAGCCCGAGCCTGACTCGCACCCGAGGAACAGTGCAAACCAGTTAGGTTTTGATTTTTGAACTGAAACTTTAGGGATTTAATTGAGGCATCAAATCAACTCCAAAATTTATGAAATTTTAACTGGAGCTTGCTTACCTTGGGGTTAACCTTCCATAAAATTTCCAGAGGGTTTTGTGCACTGGAATTTTCTCAAGAAATTCCAGAAGGTTAAAACAGAGGTTTGACCAAGGTTTGACTTGCCTCTAAAATATTTCAAATAATTTCCAAAAATTATGAAATAATTCAGAGGTGTTACCAAGCCACCCTAGAACCAGGGAAAATTATTTCCAAGGGTTTGACAAAAGATTTGACCAAGGAGGTTGTTGACTTGATAAATGAGGATTTTGATTTTGAATTTCCCAAAAATCCTTTACAAGAATTTCAGAAAAGTTTCAAGAGTAAAAGGATGAAGGAAAAGTTTTAATTTACCCTCATTTTATTACATTTGAAACACAAGCCAAAATGGGGATGTTACAAACCTCCCCCCCTTACAAAAATCTCGTCCCGAGATTTGGTTCACTCGGAAAAGAAAGAGGGGTAGTGTGTACGAAGACGATCTTCTCGCTCCCAAGTAGCCTCATCCTCGGAATGGTTCGACCACTGAACTTTAAGGAACTTGATGGTCTTGTTCCTTGTTCTTCGCTCAGCCTCCTCGAGTATGCGAGCAGGTGCTCATGATAGGTCAAATCTTCACGAACATCAAGAGTTTCACTGAGACTTCCTCCGTTGGAACCGGAGGCACTTCTTTAGCCGGGACACATGGAACACATCATGTACCCGCAAGTGTAGCAGTAACTCCAACTTGTAGGCGCGGCTCCTTTCTTCTCGATGTACGGTAGGGACCGACATATCGAGGAGCTAACTTGCCCTTGACACCAAAACGCTGGTGACCCTTCAGAGGAGAAACCTTGAGATAAACGAAGTCATTGGGCTCAAAGCTCAACTCACGTCGACGGCGATCCGCATAGCTCTTTTGCCTGGATTGAGCTGTGCGTAGGCGATCACGAATGAGCTGGACTTGACCCTCGGCCTCATTAATCGAGTCCGGCCAAAGAAAGGTCTTTCACGGTCTCGGACTAGTTCAACGGGTTCTACACTTTCTCCCGTATAAGGCCTCAAATGGTGCCATGCCGAGACTGGCTTGGAAGCTGTTGTTATAAGAAAACTCGGCGAATGGCAAGCACTTCTCCCAATGCTTCCCATAGGAAAGGACACAAGCTCGCAGCATGTCCTCCAAAACTTGGTTGACCCTCTCGGTCTGACCATCTGTTTGGGGGTGAAAAGCTGAGCTGAAAGAAAGGCGAGTTCCATAGCCTCTGCGTGCTATGCCAAAATCGAGACGTGAACAGCGAACCACGATCTGACACAATTGTCTTTGGTACACCATGCAAACTCACGATGCGGGCTATGTAGAGATCCGCCAGAAGACCTACTCGAAGGTCAGTCTTGACAGGAAGAAAATGAGCCACCTTAGTCAATCGATCGATGACGACCGGATGGCATCATTCTTCATTGGGGACCGGGTAGACCGGTGATAAAGTCCATCCCGACGAATCCCACTTCCACCGGAATTGGTAGAGGCGACGATCCGGCGGACGATGTTCGCCTTGACACGACGACACCGTCGCCGACTCGCAACGAACCTTGCGATCTCCTCTTCATTGGGTCCACCAAAATCTCTGTTGGAGATCATGATACATCTTCGTGGCCCCGGGATGAATGGATAACGGGGAATCATGGGCTTCGCGGAGGATCAACTCCCGCAACTCCATGTCCTTTGGAACTACGAGGCGTTGCCCGAACCTCACGACACCAAGCTCATCTACGGAGAAGCACTTGGCTGTTCCATTCTTGACATTTTCCTTGATGCGGTTCACTCCAACATCCGATCACGAGCGCACTTGATCCGATCCACCAAGGTTGGTCAGATAACCAAGGCGGCGAGAACCATGCTCAACCAAACCCAAGTTGAGACGTTGGAACTCCTCTAGAAGAGGGGTGACGCCTCTGAAACCACAATGCATGGCAATGCGCTGCGACTAAGCGCATCCGCAACGACATTCGCCTTGCCCGGATGGTAGTGAATACCCATGTCATAGTCCTTGATCAACTCCAACCATCTCCTTTGCCGGAGGTTCAGGTCAGGTTGGGTGAACAAATACTTCAAGCTTTTGTGGTCCGAATACACTTCACAACGATTACCGATTAGGTAATGTCGCCAAATCTTAAGTGCATGAATCACAGCGGCCAACTCCAAGTCATGGGTAGGATAGTTGAGTTCATGAGGTCTCAATTGCCTTGATGCATAGGCCACTACCATGCCTTCTTGCATAAGGACACAACCGAGGCCTCGACGAGAAGCATCACAAAAGATATCGAAGCTTCGACGGACATCGGGGAGAACAAGAACGGGAGCGGTGGTCAATCGCTTCCTAAGTGCTTGGAAACTTTCCTCGCAATCAGCGGACCACGAGAACTTCTTGTCCTTCTTGAGCAACTCCGTCATCGGCTTCGCTATCTTGGAGAAGTTCTCGATAAAGCGGCGATAGTATCCCGCTAAACCAAGAAAACTCCGAACGGTGACCGGTGGGTCGACTCGGAAAGCACGCGCCGATCTTGCTAGGATCCACGCCACGCCTCCCGCCGAAAGAATATGGCCTAAGAAGGCTACTTCCTTCAAACAGCACGCGCACTATCGAACTCGTGATACGGTGGTGCTCACGGCTTGCCCAACACAAGCCTCGGATGCTCGGCGTGTTCCTCATCGCTCTTGGAGTAGATAAGGATATCATCGATGAAGACCACAACGAACCTATCCAAATACTCCATGAACACCGAATTCATGAGGTTCATGAACAAGGCGGGGCATTGGTTGTCGAACGACATGACGGTATACTCGTACAAGCCATAACGAGTAGAAAGCCGTCTTTGGAATATCCTCCGGTCGAATCGAACTCGATGATATCCCACTCTCAAATCAATCTTGGAGAAGACTCGAGCTCCGATTAATTGATCGAAGAGGTCATCGATACGGGCAAAGGGTACTTGTTCTTACCGTTACTTCATTAAGTGGACGGTAATCAACGCACACGCGCAGCGCCTTGTCCTTTTTCGACAATTATTCTTGAGCATCCCCAAGGAGATGAGCTAGGGCGGATGAAACCCTTCTCTTGAAGCTCACCCACCGCTTCTTCAACTCCACCAACTCAATTGGGTCCATCGGAAAGCCTCTTCGAGATCGGGCGGCACGGAACCAACTCAATGACAAACTCGAGGTCTCGAACCGTGGCATCCCCGAAGGTCGCTGGGAAGACATCAACAAAGTCACATACCACCGGGACTTCACTAATATCTAGAGCGGCTTCGCCGAGCGCGAAGAGATGCGGACCCGCAGCCTTCTGGCTAAAAGCGAACTCGCCACGGAAGGACTAGTGAGGTAGATGAGTCTCCTAGCGCAATCAATTTGTCCTGTGTTGAGACAACCAATCCATGCCTAGGATTACATCTAAGCTCGCCGATCGAAGGAGGATAAGGTTTGCCAAGAATCCTACCCCTTCTATCTCAACAGGGACATCCCTACACTCAGACTCAGCTCTCAACTCCGAACCGGGAGAGCGAATGAGCAGCGGGACCAACAATGGAGTAAAAGAAGACCTCCACGCAAAGAAAAGACTCGAAACAAACGAATGAGATGCGCCTCAATCAAACAAAACTGTAGCAGGGAAAGAGTTAACCGAAAGGGTACCCAACACGACGCCGGGTGCCTCTCGTGCCTCCTCGCGGAGATGAGGTTGACGCGCCACTACCCACGCCTTGGGTAGCGGGGACAACTTCTCGATCACGGGAGGACCACCTCCTCGCCGCGCCCTCCATTGGGACGAGGGCCGCTCGATCCGTTAGGGCAACTATTGGCATAATGCCCCTTCTGGTTGCATGAAAAGCAAGTGACCCCGGCAGCCGGATTGCGGGGGCCACCCTGCTGGTTCGCAGGCGCACGTGACTGGGGCACGGCCTGCGGAGGGCGAGGAGACTGTGCTGGCGGCCTCGGTGGTAGTGAAGCCACAGAACGGGCCCCTGGAGTAGGCCCGACACGAGGACGGGAGAGGCCGCCTGTGCGCATCGCTGGGCCTCCCACTTTGCGCTATGACTTGCCAGCGCCGCTTTGTGCTCAAGAACAATGGCCTTGTCCACCAAGGTCCGAAAGTCAAGAAAGTCCACAATGGAGAGCCTGTCTTGCGGCTCCTCGGACAAACCCTCCATGAACTTCTCTCGCTTGGCCTCACTGGCCACCTCGGATGGAGCATAACGAGCCAAGTGATTGAACTCGCATGATACTCCATCACCGACTTACGCCCTGCTTGAGCGCGAAATTCCTTCTTCTTGCCTTCATCAAGCCGCGGGGATGTGAGCTCGACGGAACGCCGTCCGAACTCATCCCAAGAGACGATGTGGCGCGCGGCTGCATGGCCAGAAGTTCTCCCACCGTGAGAGCGCCCCTCGGCCGATGGGGAGGCAAAGAGTGCCCTGTCCCGTCCAGACCGAGCAACGCCGAGCTTACGCTCAACTCGACGCAGCCAGTCATCTCGCGCCCAAAGGGTCCTCAGATTCGAGAACGGGGGTGAGTGCGAATAAACTCAAGAAGGCCCCACGAGATCGATGCACCGCCCCTGCCGGATCCCGAGGCACCGGTCGGGCGGAGGTGTTATGCGCGCAATAACATCCGCCAGACCTCCTGCCCTCTGAACAGTTGCGCTCGATCCAAGAAGGACCTCAGCCATGGTCGGAGGAGGCTAAGCTCCTCATCCAAACCAGGCTGCTGACCACGGCCGCTACGAGTACCTCCAGCCATCCTGCTTCAAGAAACTTAGGTTAGAAACCAAAGCACTAATACTAGAAGTTGATGAAAGCGAAAAGCTAACGATTAGGGGAATGAAATATCACCCTAACTGAAAGCCAAGAACAGCAAGTAAACACACTTTAAATGTTTCCAAAGCAGCTCCAAAACAGCAAGGAAACTCCAAACCAAGCTCAACTTCTCCATGCCATTAACCCGTATTGAATGAACGAGTAATAGTGTGAGAAGATAAAATTTCAGCACACTACCTCAAGTCTAACACTACTAAAGAGCAAGGTTAAGGCGGCAAAAATATCGTTAGGTACTTAGCTAACTAGTATCACATCTTACCCTTTTTATTCCTACAAGTTTTACTTGATTAACCTCTCATTTTCTACCGGTTAGAACCTCGAGCTTGCTGTCCTGAACCGAATGATCGCTGTCTAGATTTTGCATCCAAGCCTCCTAATTGAAATCTTCAACTTCGGAAGCTTCAAAACCTTGTAGAGGGCAGCTAACACTTCAATTTGCCAAACTCATTGGTTCCCAAAACCCAATTAATCGATACAACTATCTTTTGAGAGAAGGAAAGGAGAACAACTTTTAAAACTCAAATTAGAGTAAGATGAGATAGAAAGCTAAGATAGGTATGGAATAAAATCAGAGAACTTACTTAAGCTTTCATAAACCATTTGATACTTTGAAATTAAGGTTTTCAAAATATCCTAAGGACGACCAAGCTTTGGTTACTACGGTCGAATGGCTCGATACCAACTTTGTGAGGACCCGGTTTATTCGGCTTGTACTGTTTAACCATCCACTTGGTCCTAACAAGTACAAATCAAATAAACCAAGCCTCGAGATATGTATACTTCCTGCATTGCAGTATACACACCCGTTACAAAATCATGCATCAATTCCATTCATACACATAGAGACGAAGCAAAGCAACAAGCGAAAGACATAGATAATATAAAGAGAGTTATTACAAAGAGAGGCCACCGCCAAAAGTCATACAAATAAGTAAATACACAATGAAGCAAAATGGCCATAAGATGGCGATAAACAAAAGCCAATCGGTGTGCCTTTACCCACAAGGCAACCAACCGGACCGCCAAGCTAATCGTCCCAACAGCACAAGAACATACTCACAAAAGTGAGGCCCTTGGGGCTCACCTTCTTCCTCTGCAACAATTAATATTAAGCAAAGCAGATGAGTACAAAACTTGTTTTTGTACTCGCAAGACTGACGTGTGAGATAACAGAACTATAATTAACTACATGCAAGCTTTATTTAAGTGGATGAGGCTCTGGACTTGTTTTCAGCATAAAGCAAGTTTCCATTTGCAATAAGGTAATAGATTCAAAGCAAGTTGCAATTAACTTCTATTGTTCAAATAAAAGAGAGACAATTATAACAATAGATAGATAACAAAACCAACCTAGAAGTGACTAACCCATAGTCACCACAACAATAGCATGAAGTACCCCTTCATACCACCCATGTCAAGTTTAAGTTTTTTTAAAAGGTTGTAGTCTAGTTCTTGCACGACCTTACCAAGCATGTCCATAACCTAGGACGAGGCACCATTTCAATCACGCCCAACAGATCACACCAACATACCATTGTGCCCAAGTCAAGATATAATTTTTGTTTTCAGTTTTTGATTTGCAAATTGGTAAAACACAAGGGTTGGACATAATGGAATAATAATAGCATTAGTGTGATCAAGATCACCGACTAAGTCGATGATCGCCCAGTACTACCGATACTAGGCATGGCTAAGCAATATTTATTCGAAATCTACTAAGTGACAAGAGCTCATCCAACGAACTCTAATCACAGCAAATAACCTAGGCTCAGGTAGTAGAGGATAATCATTTACCTACAGATTATGCAACTAGAGGATTAACTAATCAATTTAACAACAAATTAGCAATGCATACATAGAAGTTAAACAAAATATTAGACTTTTAAAAGTAATGGGATCAATGGAAATGATCAAACGCTTGTTCGCTTGTTGTTGCTCAATTTGTTGCGGAGGGTCGTTCTCGGGGTTACCGCAAATGTCGAAGCCTAAGCGAAAGAGCGAAAACAACCAATAAGACGAGCAACACTTAAACGAAAGAGCAAGCGAAAATTATCCAAATGCGACTAAATTTATACACAAGGTAAAATACGAATATACCTAGACATAGAAACTGGAAAAACCTAATTTGGATTTGTGGTGCAAAAGATATTCTCTAAAAACCTATTTTCGGCCATAATTAGCACTGTAGCAAAAACATTTTCTAGAAAGATTTCGAAGCTGAAATTTTTATGGTGGCTTCCTACTGGTATAGTGATAACCCATATAAAATTTCAGGTCATTTGGAGTTATAATGAAAGAGTTATGATTTGTCTAAATTGTTTAGGGTATTAAACAAAAATATGATCCTTATGATTTCAAAAAAAAAACAGTAAAATTTGTGAAACCAATTTTCCTAGCAAATACACTATCAGGGGAAGTTAATCCAATTGGATTCATACAAAAATGATCTATAGATTAAAAGTTATGCATTTTCCAAGTTTGCTAAAAGTTCTGAAAAACAGTATTATGTTCACCTGATTACTATTTTTGAAAATGGTTCTCCAGGTTTGATTATGGTCTACAATTATTTTTATATTTAAGCTCAAGTTATAAGGAAGCTAACAAAATTGGAATCATCTAATTTGGAGCTAAGATGACAAAGATATGAAAATGACAAGACCCTAATGTGATACTGATTTACGGACTTAGCACTTTCGGGACTTCACTAACACCCGAGACGTGGCGAATGAGAGCCGTCGATCTCGATCCAACGGACGACATTGAACCAGACCAAACACTCCTCGCGCGCGCGAACAGAGGGCGACGTGGAGGCTCCAGGTCGTTGATCTCTAGATCCAACGGCCGAAGACCAGCCACGTCGCTCCCGCAACGTTGTCGCCCGACAACGCGGTCGAAGGCTTCGCCGGCACAACGCCGGCGACCAAAGGCACGGTGGAGCGAGTGAATGCCAGGAATGGGTGCGCAATAGCATTGCGCACCCTGCCGTACCACCCACACCGGCGGTGGTGGACGAGCGGCGGCAGCGCGACGGCGGCGGCGCGGTAAAAATGACAACGACGACAAACAGCAAATAGCTCCGCAGCGGACCATTCAAGCGGTGCCTGAGCATCTAGGGGCTACCGAGGAGCTACCGACCGACGCGAGAGTGCAGAGGCGGTCGAGCGCTCCGCGACGAAGCTCGCGACGGACCGAGGAAGATGACGCGAGGAAGGCGGCTGGGCAAAATCAACCATGCGCGTCATCACGATGGGTTCTAGAGAGCACAGAGAAACTCCCGAGAAAGGAATTAGAAAAGGAGCACTCACCGTGGCGGAGACGAAGAAGGATGCTCGCGTCGATTTGGGGAAATCCAAAATCCCGCGCTCCGTTGAAGCAACCTGAAATGGAGTGGGGTTAAGCACCACCGAGGTGAGAGGAAGGTGCAGGAGCAAGAAGGGAGCCAAAGAACCACCGAGCACCGTCGGCGACAGGAGCTCCAAGCTTCGGCAATGGCGGAAATGGGCGCTGGGTGGTATGGGCTCGCTCGTGCTTAGTGAATGCAGAGGAGCTGCGGGAGAGGAAAGGAAGCCGAAGGGTGACCGGGAGCTTAAGTAGGCACGAGAAGCAAGAAAGCGCCGTTGCTCGCCTCGGGTTCCCGCCGCTGCGGTCGCCGTGAGCGGCGGGAGCGGTGAGCGGCGACTAAGCGGGCGGTGGAGTAGCGGGCATTTAATGCGCTGCAGAGCCGTTGACGACGACGGAGGTGACGGGACACTGCGCACTCCACGCTCGCCATGCGCCATGGCGGCACGCGAGCGAGAGGAGGACGACGATGGCGGCCGTCCGGTCGCATCCAACGACGCTGGCGATCGAGTCAAACACAGCAAGACATCGCCCACCGTTCGATGGACATCCAACGGTCGAGAAATAGAAGGCAACCGGAGTTGTCCGAATGCCTACACGAATGAGAGCCGTCCGATGGAGATCTAACGGCTGATGACGCGCGCGCTCGCTCGACCGCGCCGGGTGCAGTTAGTTGGCTCGGTCGAGTCAAGTGACTCGAGCCCGAGCCTGACTCGCACCCGAGGAACAGTGCAAACCAGTTAGGTTTTGATTTTTGAACTGAAACTTTAGGGATTTAATTGAGGCATCAAATCAACTCCAAAATTTATGAAATTTTAACTGGAGCTTGCTTACCTTGGGGTTAACCTTCCATAAAATTTCCAGAGGGTTTTGTGCACTGGAATTTTCTCAAGAAATTCCAGAAGGTTAAAACAGAGGTTTGACCAAGGTTTGACTTGCCTCTAAAATATTTCAAATAATTTCCAAAAATTATGAAATAATTCAGAGGTGTTACCAAGCCACCCTAGAACCAGGGAAAAGTATTTCCAAGGGTTTGACAAAAGATTTGACCAAGGAGGTTGTTGACTTGATAAATGAGGATTTTGATTTTGAATTTCCCAAAAATCCTTTACAAGAATTTCAGAAAAGTTTCAAGAGTAAAAGGATGAAGGAAAAGTTTTAATTTACCCTCATTTTATTACATTTGAAACACAAGCCAAAATGGGGATGTTACACTGGCCCCCGCTGTGCTGCTGAGCTGCCGGTGGAGAAGGTCGTGGAGGTACCACAGGAGACCTCGATGGTGCTGAAGCTGGGGCACGAGGTGCCTGAGGTAGTCCTGGGCGCGGCCTGGGAAAACTGCCACTCGTCACTGCCGCCTGTAAAGCCCTCCTCCTCTTCCTCGACTCATCCACTGTCATGCTCTCATGCTCCACCACTATCGCCTTGTTGACCAGATGCTGGAAACTCCTGAAATCATGTGCAGCTAAAACAAGCCGCAACTCCTCGGACAGCCCATGGAAGAACACATTCCGCGACGAGCGCGCTGCCGAGACGTCGTCCGAGCATACCGCCAAGTAGTTGAAATCATGCGGTACTCGATGATCCCCTCTCGCCGCCTCAAGGCAAGGCTGCTGCCGCTGATAAGCGGCACTCCTCAAGATATGGGCCTCTAACGCGTCCTCGAACTCGTCCCAAGTCGGGACGTGGCGGCGGATGCATGGCGGAATAACTATCCCACCAGCGCCGCGCACCCACCAACCGATAGGCGGCAAACAAGACTCTCTACTCGGTACACTGCGCAATGTTCAGCTTCTTCTCTATGTTGTGCAGCCAGTCCTCTGCCTCCATTGGGTCCTTGCCGCCCGCAAACGTCGGAGGGTTGGTCCGCTGAAACTCAGCAAGACCTCCGTGCGCTCGGTGCGGGGCAGCTCCTCCTGCCGGAACGGGAGCTGGAGCGGTGTTACGTACGATCGCCTCAAGCATCCGGGTCTGGTCCATCCGGTTGCGCTCAATCATCATCATAAACTCGACCATGGATGGCGGCGGAGGGAGCACCTCCTCAGGCGGTCCGCCCTGCTGGGACGGCGGCTGAGAGGGCTCGCCATGCTCAGACGGCTGCTGGGATGACTGTCCCTGATCGTAGAAATCGCTCAAGGGTGCTAGACGTGGTGCCCTAGATGGGGAGCCACGCGCAGGCTCCCGATCGTAGTCGGTCTGTCATCTCAGATTAGACAAGGATGGTTAGTAATCAAGATTAAAAGCCATCACTTGGCCATACATGCACAATCGATATCAGAGAGCATGAAAACTATAACCTCAAATGGAACACCAAACATTAAGCGACATAAACCAAATCGATACAACTCCGTACATAAGCGCCCGCAGGCTTAAGATTACAACTGAAATAGTAGTGTTTGCAATGAAACATAACAGTTCGACATCTACTACCCTATTACATAAACCTAAGGATACAAGCTCAAACATAGAGCTCCCTGCCCTAATAGCCTAGATATTATTCCGGTCAAAGTTCACCGGAAAGTCATCGAACAGGTGGTATCGAGGGGATCCTGTGTCTTCTGGGTCTCCCGGGTTGGTGAGGCGTAAGGGGGATCCTACGCCGATGATATGGCCTCCTACTTCAGGAAGACGATAGTCCGGAGGCGCAGAAATGTACGGTGAAACCTCATTAGCGCCATACAACACATCCGGACGAATGAGCCTCATGTCATGCATAAGCTGCAAATGCTCCTGAGCTATAATGAGACGACGCCGCGTCTCCCATAACTCATGCACTATGCAGCGATGCATTTGGTCCATTACGTGAACCAATCTCGCCAACTGCCTGACTTGGGGGTCCTCCCCAAACTGGATCCTAGCAAACGAGTTCACGTCCCTAGCGCGTACGCGCATCGGAAAGTGATCGTATGGCGGTTGGGCTAACTCTGTCAGGTCGTAGCGAAGATGACTCATGGCCACCGAAGCCACTTCTTGTAACGCCATGGCCTCAGAAGTACCACGCGCCTAGAAGCGGTAAGGTATGCTCCCCGTGACTTGTCTAGCAACGATATCTATTACTGCCATAAATTCCTCCATTCCAGGTCCTCGATCACGGCGGTAGATGGAATAAGTGGGCTGATATGTGAAGTTCGCCCTCCACATCATGTCTCGTAGCAACGCCGGGTATCCATCCACTTCTTCAGCTTGAGTTTCCCGGACAAGGTACTGAGGGTTCATCTAAAGGCAAGAAGGCAAGGTAAGTTAGTTTCATAAACCAAAATAGGACCAGGAGAGAAAAGATACTAAGATGGATAAGGAATAAAAGATATTCTTAACTTAAACTTTCTGAAAATACTTTGATAATTTGCAAAATAATTTGACCAAGGGACTTACTAACTTAACGCCAATGCTACCTCTAACCTACAGTCAGTATGGCTGTGATACCAACGCTGTGGGGACCCCGGTAATTATCTCCATAAGACCGAGATTAGACAAGGTCTTAGGGACATAATTACGGGTCTCCGGTAAATGAATTCTAATTTAACTCTACCCAAGTGAGAGGCTTAGCCGAATACTAGAGCCTCAACGATCATGCGCGCTGCTACTTTGCGAGCGCTACATGATTGTCGATTCTCTTTCGATTCGAAGCACTACACTTAGTGAGTTAAATGGGGATTCATTAACAACGAGTATGACTTATATTGGCTCCCAAGATCAACGACCAATATATTCATACTCTCATCCAACGTTGATTACATCCATACAACACATACAATAAGAGATCAAAAGACATACTGCATAATAGTCAAAGTCTCTGACTTATTACATACTACCGACCGCCAAATTCAAAGTAAAGTATCAAGTAGCAATGAAGCAAATAAATGAAGCAAAAGACCAGTAGTGGTATGCCCATCACCCATCGGCAACCGACTGGGGGTTAAATGATAGCACACTACTCGTTAGTGTCACCCAAGTCAACACTAACAAGATCGTCAGACCCATAATCTTCCTCACCTGAAAAGGCCAGCAAACATCTGGCTGAGTACAAGTGTACTCGCAAGTCTTACACAAATAAAAATAGTTATGCATAAGGGTCATTCAAAGGATGGCTCATATTGGTTTAGTTTTGCGAAAGAGACGCAACAATTAACATCCTACACATACTAGTTTTCATGTGCCCATTTTAAAATCAGATTTGAAGTAGAAGTAAAGCATATAGTAAAGCATTTTAGTAATAAACAATTGAATCATTGCAAGGACCAAAGTGGCAGCCCACTTTGATGTACTAAACACATGAACATCCCGTTCATGACGAATACCAAGTTCAACCACAATTTTAATTAAAAGTCTAACAATAGTAACTCCCGAACTCAAGCGGTTGTCCATAACCGTGGACACGGCTATTCGAATAGATTGATACCTGCAGGGTGTACTACTTACCCACACGACTTGATTAGCCCGTAAGCCTCCAGAGGCCTCTCGAATAGCATACTTCCTATGGTATGCCGGCCGGGTAAATCAAGATACAGTCATTTTCAGCAAGAAAGCCCTATTGAGCTAAGTCCCCCTTGTGAGATGGTTCCTTGCCTAGTACAAGCATCTGATAGCACTTGCTAGGGGGCTCACAAGTTATATTGGACATACCGATGCAATCAAAACAAGTAAAATTGGTGCTCCCTTGCACACTATAAAGGATTACATCGGCTCCTAAGGAACATAGGATTTCACGGTCGCTATGCCCCTTACACCACCAAGGACTTAACACAATAAAACCCTCCCCCTACTTAACCATACAACACCCATATACGCGTGTGGCAAAGACGAGTGTACTTGAATCAACGACGTTACCAAAGTTCGGTCCTCAATTGTCCAGACAAGTCCTTCCACTTACCCAATGCTCGTGCACAAAGCACCATCACTAACCAACACTTGTCCAGACCAAAAGCTCATTTAAAAATGACAAAGTTTAACTCATAAAGAAGATACGAAGATCTGAACCAAAGTATATAAAGAAGGTTGTGTGTATCCCATAATTGTCGGGTTAGCCCCGGCAATCAAACTACCGTATCTAGACTTGCATGACTAAGCAATTCTATAACCCATAATTCACACATCCTATCTTAAGCATATAGGAGTTGGCATAATTCAAGATTAACCTCAAGCATAGGACATAACTAAACTACACATCACAAAAATATTGACATAATCAAAATAGCATGCAAGCAATTATCATTGCACTAACTTAACCAAAACGGGGATCAAATATGATGCAAAAGAAAGTTCAAATGATGCTTGCCTTGCTGGTACAGTAGCTGCTCACTCTCAGTGGCGTAAGTGACGATATCAATATGCTCGGGATCTATATAATTATAACATCAAATAAATACCGAGAAAACAACTCAAAAACCAAAATGCTCAAAAATGCATGATTTTTCTACAGTAGTTAGGTCATAATTTTAGATGGATTTAGGTAAAAGATTTATTCCATTTGGAGTTATGAATTGGAAGTTATGCTATTTTGAATTTCAGGTTTCATTAACCCTAAGTTATGCAATTTAATTATTTGGCCAAAATTTGTAGAACAGTGGTGGGGTAAAGGATTACATAGGTAAATAGGTAATATTAAGACAAGTTCAAAACAGTTGAGTTTGTCCTATTTGGAGTTTTTATGATTTAGTTATGTATTTTCAAAGTTATCAGCCTTTTATAGTATAAAAATAATGGAGTTGAAGATTATATTCTCCCAAAAATAGTTTCTGTGACAGAGGCAATATGGAGACCATTTTTAGAATTAAGTTCACTGAAAATGAAAATTATCAAAAGTGGTCTCACTGTTTTTGGAGTTTCCAATAATTACTTATGCATTTTTGAAGTTATCAGTCTTTTTCCTATTGTAAAAATAATGGTTTTAATGGATTAATCTCCAAATAAAGCTCTCTGCTCCAGAGACATGTTTGGAACTAATTTTAATATAAAGTTTACTAAAAGTGAAAATTTCCAGAAGTGGTTTCGTGTGATTTGGAGTTAAACTCAATTAGTTATGCATTTTAGAAGTTATACATATATTTCAGTATGCAAGTAATTGATTTTCGTATTTTATAAACCATTTGCTACTTTTCTCACCGAGGCTCAGCTAGCCACGGTCACTGACCAGCGGGCCTGCTCGTCAGCGGCCCACAGCGAGGCGCACACATGAGCATCCTAGAGCTAGGGTTGCGAGCCGTTGGATTAAGATCCAACGGTCCACAGTCGAGGTGCATTAGGATGGTCCGAATGTCTCACAAATCCAAACCGTTCCTTTCGCATCCGACGGTCGGATCGACTCGGCTTATTTAGTTTCTTAGCACGTGTTTAAAGCCTTGGGTCCACACGTCGATGGACTTAACCATTCACTTCGACATCAATTAAATGCTAATGATTACGATTAACGCTAATGACGTGCTACGATGGCGGCCGCGCACGACAACGGGATTTCGTCCCCGCGCGTTTCACCGGCGGCTTGCTGTCGATTCCGGCCACGGCGGCGTGAACCAAGAGTATGCTTAGGTGCACAATAGTGTTGCGCTCCCAATGGAAGTGGTCTCGACGGCTAAGCTGGCCTGTACTGGCGGCTAGCCGGAGTTGAGCGGCGGCAATAATACGGCAAACGTGTGCAAGACACAAGAGAGCTCCGCAGCGCAAACCAGCGGGTGCCTGAGGTACTAAGGGCTACTGAGGGTCTACCTGAGTGCTGGAGCGAGGTCGAGAAGGTCGGAGAGGGCTGGAGCAATGTCGGCGCCGGAGAAGACAAGTGCGGCAAAAAGGGCTTCACGTGGAGAGAAAGCCTGAAGCCAAAAGGAGGTAAATGAGAGATAGGTATAGCTCAAAGATCCACAGAGGATACTCTAGGAGCAAGGAATCAAGAGGAGCTTACGGAATGAGGTGGGAGATGAAAGGTTTGATCTTGGCCGAAAATGGAACAATCTTGAATACACGCACACCGTCGTGCATTGCCAAAATAAAGTTAGGGGAAAAGATCAGAAACCCAAGGCATGCGATATGACACGCTTGGTTGGGGATAATACCTTCCGAGGGCAAGGGTTGACACAGAGAGGCCTTCGGTGCACTCTCTAGAGCTCCAGGGAGCACGATGATGGACAGAGAGCTACAAAGGAAATCAAAAGTTCGCATAAGCCAAAATGGAAACGGAATCGAACAAGAAGAAGGGAGGAACCATGCGGTTGGAGCTTACCCTGGGGACGAGCTCAAGCTGGCTTCCCTCCCCTCTGTCAACCGAGGAGAAGTGAGGGAGAAACTAGGGTTCTGTGAGGACCACGGTTTATTCGGCTTGTACTGTTTAACCATCCACTTGGTCCTAACAGTACAAATCAAATAAACCAAGCCTCGAGATATGTATACTTCCCAGAATTGTAGTATACACACCCGTTACAAAATCATGCATCAATTCCATTCATACACATAGAGCGAAGCAAAAGCAACAAATCAAAGACATACATAATATAAAGAGAGTTATTATAAAAGAGAGGCCAACCGGCCAAATAACACATAAGTAATTAATTTAAACAATGGAAGCAAAAGGGCCATAAGATGGCAATAAACAAAAGCCAATCGGTGTGCCTTTACCCACAAGGCAACCAACCGGACCGCCAAGCTAATCGTCCCCAACAACAAGCAACATGACTCACAAAAGTGAGGCCCTTGGGGCTCACCTTCTTCCTCTACAACAATTAATATTAAGCAAGCGGATGAGTACAAAACTTGTTTTTGTACTGCAAGACGACGTGTGAGATAACAGAACTATAATTAACTACATGCAAGCTTTATTTAAGTGGATGAAGCTTTGGACTCATTTTCAACATAAAGCAAGTTTCCATTTGCAATAAGGTAATAGATTCAAGGCAAGTTTGCAATTAACTTTTATTGTTCAAATAAAAGAGAGACAATTATAACAATAGATAGATGACAACGCCAACCTAGAAGCGACTAACCCATAGTCACCACAACAATAGCATGAAGTTCCCTTCATACCACCCATGTCAAGTTTAAGTTTTAAAGGTTGTAGTCTAGTTCTTGTGGAAATAACCAAGCGTGTCCATAACCTAGGACGAGGCTATTCGAATAGTTTTAACCTGCAGGGAGTACCAATGTACCCACACGATAGACCGCCTTTCCACCACCACGGTTAGCACACTTCCTTTGGTATGCAGGCATGGCTAAGTCTAACAAGACGCTTTCCAATGGACGATGCTAATTAAGAGCCGCAACCCACGGAGAAAGACACATTAGACAGCCTAACCGCCCGCTAATGCTCCCTCCAACACCACAACACACACACAAGAACACACCCACCAACCAGCTCATAATTAACACCTCCCAAAGTACTTAGTCAAGAGAGGTTCCATATCCCCCTCGTGTGGTTAGCACGCAACAATTGCTTGGATCAATGGCACAAGTAACTCGGTCCTTAGGGACTTAGGCACCATTCCATTCACACCCAACAGATCACCCAACATACCATTGTGCCCAAGCCAAGATATAATTTTTGTTTTCAGTTTTTGATTTGCAAATTGGTAAAACACAAGGGTTGGACATAATGGAATAATAATAGCATTTGTGTGATCAAGATCACCGACTAAGTCGATGATCGCCCAATACTACCGATACTAGGCATGGCTAAGCAATAAGTATTCGTAATCTACTAAGTGACAAGAGCTCATCCAACGAACTTGTAACACCCTGGCTATCCGGAAGCCAAGATGTCACCTAAAACATCTAACATACATCCATAATGCGGAAGAACTTGAAACAAGTATATCAACTAAAGACAGCATTAAGATAAACAGGACATGGTGAAGGTATCCTTCCTTCACCTTCTAAGTTATTTAATACTGAACATCAATAAAGAAGGTTCACACGCAGTAATAAATCAACATCCAGGTGGAGAAGGTATCCTTCCTTCTCCAATTATAATTTAATTATTACAGTTCATCGTTAACGAATAAAATATGGAACTAAAATTTAGACTTGAACATGAATTTGATGTTGTGAACAAGTAGTGCGTGTCTACTCCTCCCAAGAGCCAACTTCAGGGTTACCTAAAATAAACAAACAACGCAAGAGTGAGTCCATGACTCAAAGCAAGTACGATTATCAATAAGATAATCATTCAATATGAATAAGACAAACTCATCATCGAGTTCGATCACATCACAACCGATTACAAATGAAAACATGATATGAATGCTCAAAATCAAAGGAATGGACTGCACACATGCATATCCAGATAGCGGTGAAACACCCGTCGGTGTTCACTCAAGCCCGCATCTTAACAAAAATGCGGGATCCACTTCCGTATGAAGAACGTTTCATACGGTGTCCAACATTGCCCATCTTGGAGTTAATGGGTCTTACATGACCATTCTGGAATTAATGGGTCTTTCAAATCCACTCCGTGGGCGGGACATGACAATGTCCAACACGCCCACATTGGAATGGTGGGACTTGCAATCCACTTTCGTGGATGAAACATGCATAATGAATGCATAGAATGAAATACGAATATTGAAAGACATGATAACAAAACATGGATTCAACACATATGAAAGAACATAGACAATCCATCTTCTCTCGTATCATACCAAATCACAACATGACCATATAAACATTCATCAATCACAATCATTAAGGGTGGCAATGTACTTGCCTTCCACGATGCGACGCGTTAGTCGGCAAAGGTGATACTCCTAAACCCGAGGCTTCACCTCCTAAACAAGTAAAATAATTTCAATAAGGACATAATATACCCAACACTACTAATCGATGCTAAACATCGCTTCCCGATGACTCTAGTCATTAATACAAAACTTAAAATGAAATCAACAATTTCTGACATAACTTAATTCTGGACAGCAGCACGGTAATTGACATATCTATTGGTCTGGAACTCGGAATGAGGTGAGACCAATTTCCATGGATTCTTAACTGACATATCTACAATACTCTGGTTGGGCAAAAGTTCAGATTTTGCCTCTAATAAAATTTGGCCCACGGCTCAAATCTGTTGACTGAATTAATAGACAGAAATATCGGCTAAATTAAAATATCCATAACTTTTGTTGTACAACTCCAAATTGGACGTTCTTTAACAATCTGAAAAGGTTAAGAAATTATCTACAATAACCTAGTTGGCACGACATTCATATATTGTCTTTAACAAAAAGTGGCACACGGGTCAAAATTAAAGATAGAAACTGACATACAAACTGGACAGACTGACATACAATCTGGACAGTCACAAAGAAAAGTGCATAACTTTTGATCTATAAATCCAAATGAAGTGTTCTTTATCAATCCTGAAAGCTAGTGATATCACCTTCAAAATTTGTTATGGGCAAGACCTCTGAATCACCCTCTAACTAGGCCATAAATCAACCTATATAGAGACTGCTAATTCTCGTCAGGATTCTGGACAACAGATAGTAAATCTATCATAACTTTTGACTCGAAAGTCAGAATTCAGTGTTCTTGGCGGCCACCGAAAGCTAAGATCAATATCTACAAAACTCTAGGAGATGGATAACCCAAATTCGGCCTCTAAGATCACGAAACAGGCCACGCAACATGCAGGACAGAACTGAAATTCTAACGGCAGCAATTCAATCCAATCAAACTAATCGAATTCGCATCTGAAACAACCTAAACAGCGAGGGAAATCGATCATTACCCTTGTAGAACCATCGGAGATCGCTGATCAAATCCCACGAAGAAATTCTCCTTCAATCCTCTCTTCCTTCCTCTTCTTCTTCTTCCCACGGTCGCCACAAGCAGCAGGAAAGATGGCGCGGGAGAGGAGGAGCGACAAGCTGCGAGGCAACGTAGCACGCCGCCATCAGAGCACGGGGCCTACTGTAGCATGGCGGCTACTGTAGCAAATGGGGCTAGAGTTTGGTCCCCTCCTCCCCTTGCCTTCTAATGGGCTGCGGCCCACTCATGGGCCTTGGGCCACTATGGTGGCTCCCCTCTTCTCGAATATGGGTTGGCGGCCCATACTTCTCCTAAAATTCTGAATTTTAACTTATTTCCTCTCTAATCTTACAAGATTCGATATCGAATAATCGGGTATTACATTCTACCCCCTTAAATAGGATTCGACCGAATCCTCACACCGACCCACGTGAAAGGTCGGTTGCAACTAAAAATTAATAACAGTAACATGTACTCGATATGAACAAATCTGAATAATGCTCGTGCATGCGAGCCTCCAGCTCCTAAGTGGCCTCTTTCTGATCGAGGACACCACAACATCTTGACGCAAATCGACGTCGCCTTAACACTCGTCCCGACACTTCCGGCTATACTCATCGGACGAGACTCGAAGGTAAGATCCTACTCGATGGTCAACGTTGTTAACGAATAACAAACTCCGGATCTCCCGGTACTCACCCACACCAAATGAAACCAAAAGTGAGTACAACGTGTAGGAATCCGAGACGGTCTTAGCGAAACGACACTATCGAAAACAACCCAATGAACTCGGGTTAACCTTCTCCTTGAAGTCGAACCACACAACAAGCACATAGAGCACGGAAATCTTGTTCCACCTCTCCATTGAACTCTTCACCGAACAAGGATCACCTCTTTTAACAGGAAACATACAATCGAATTCTTTTAAGCAAACTCTTTTACCGCAAAACACATCTGAATAAGAAAAATTCACATCACAACTATACGTTACCAATCGAGTAATCAAGAGTAAAATCCGAAATCGTAATTTCATCAAGAAAACCTTTCCACTTTCCAAGTGGCAAATTGCGAATAAACGCCACGAAAGCCAAAGGGAGATCACTTGAACGCTCAAACCAAAAACTTCTTTTGTTTTGCTCGAATTGGAAAGAAGCAAACATGCCAACACAACACCAACTCACCATGCAGAAGACACACCAACAACATAAAGCTCAAATGAGTAACAAGAAAACGCTTCAATACCCAAGGTAACATCCTTTTTTCAATTCCTCTTTAGGAATAAAATTTCTCTCGGACATTGGAATTGAATTCATCGCATACCACAGTGGCTCAAACCTCTTAATTTAACAACCTCAAATTAGGCTTAAACCAAATACATCATCCACACCTTTGTGGAGAGACTCTATTGATTCCATGAACACTCTGGACCACTCCTTCAATCGATGACATTAATTTGATAGAAGGCACCAAAGCCCTCAAAACCCATGCAATCTCATCACCTCCAACTTTCAAGAATATCACATCGAATTTTCAAGACACCCGCCATGAACTACAACAAAAGGGTTCTATCGACAATCATTCCACTACTCAGAGTACTCCAGCTTTTCTATCTCCTCTACACACCAATCTTTGGGTGACCAAAAGTTTAGTATGAAAACGAAAGCCCAAATTTAACCTCCGAGACCTCTACAACGAATTCCTCTTATAACAAATAGTGAAATCATCGGATTAAATCTCTATGATCCCCACAATTCCGATATACTCACTCATTGACATCATCAGGAATCACTCATACCACATCGCGATACTTTCAATAGTGTTATCAGATAAAATTGATTACGATTTCCATACATTTGATAATCCCCAATATTTCAACATGAACCAAGGTTCGGAACTACACTATACCATAGGTCCTACTTAGTCGAACAATATACGATTTTACCTCGAAACCAAACATTCCATCTGAATCAACTTCCCTCCAAGAGATTCAGGTCAAAACCAACTCATCTTCTATTACTACTCCAATAGCTGGGTAGCAAAAACTCACCCCTACAATCACTTAACCACCACCAAACAAACAACAACTTACGAGTTGTAAAACTTTACAGCACAAAACGGTTGATCCTTTCTCAAAAGAAAGAGGCGAACAAGAACAAATTTCACAACACAGGAAAATGTTACTGTTCACAGTGAGCACGAGACCAAAAGAAATAATCTGGTAATGAAGATCTGGGAAAACGAAAATTGAGTTCACCGTGGAGTGCACGCATCCCTCGAAAAGGGAATAGCAAATAACCACCAACAAGAAGAATGACATTGCGATTGAAACTCGACAACTCTTGAGTGAAAAGAGCAAAAAGTTTATGAACAATTCAAATAACCACAAGTTACAAAACTTGACTAAATTCTCAAATATTCATAATGCACTCTCTCCTTTAACACTGTAATTAATTCTTTGACTAACATCACTTTGCCACAAAGAACTAGATAAAGGTCTTTAGTCCAAACCACAAGGACTAATTAAGAACCAATAAAAATTCTTCCATACGTTATATTTATTCAGAACAGTTCAACTACACAAGAAACATGAGATCCAAATAATCTCAGCCACCAAACTCGAAACATTTCCAATTACAGGATTTCGCGAAAAGCAAGTAGATTATTCTCCTCTTAAAGGAACCAACATAACTTCTTTGGTTGCAACCTCGCGTTGCCAACTCAAACCAAAGAGCCTTTAGAGTTAAACCACACAAATCTCTTAAGAAGCAACAGACAATCCAATACCTTAATTTATTTAAAATAATTTCAGTTACGGATGATTTAAGAGCTCAAAGAAAATATCACGAAAGCTAAACTTGAAATATTCACATCGAACGATATCACCAAGGGCGATCAAATTACTATGGGTATTAACATCAATTTCACAACAACAATTAGAAAACACTTCAAAAGACCCACGTGAAAAGAATGAGTTGATTCTTTCTCGAAAGAAGAGACAAATGAAAACGATTTTCACCAACTAGAAAACTCATCCACCACTCATGACTGAACATGGGACCAAGAGAAGAAACCAATTAAGCAATGAACTCACAGAACATAAGTGGAGTCCACATTGAACGCATAAGCCTCACAAGAAGAGAATATCGAACCTTACAGATAAGAACAAATAAGTATTCAAAATCAAACACTTGCATCATCAAGAACCATTGCAACATTGTAACATATCGTTACTCGATAAACTTCATTTACCACATAAAGCTGAACCCCAAAAGATCATGAATACAAATTCAAATTTGATCATTTAGGAAATATCACCATGGGTGATCAAATTACTACGAGAATTAACCTCATTATCACATTTTTGACTATTTAATAACATCGACAACATACATAGTACCAAGAATCATCAAACTTTATTACTCCATCCTAAAACTTCCCAAAGGGAACACAAACCACAAGGTTGAAACAAATTTATCATAACAAGTTTATGCTAAGCAATAACAATATCACAAGGCACGCTAACAAAGACTACTTACGAAATTCATCTACTCAATTGTTGGTGTTGCTCAACACTTTCTTCACGCCATTAACAAATGATGATTGTACTAACCACGCGTATACATACGGTACTAATTCTATTTGCAATCACATAACCATTTATAAACATAGATTCACATTTCACCTTTGTTCGTAAATCATTTCAAAACATGATTAAAGATTCACTAACATAATTTCCTATAAACAAGGTTTCATGAGTCGATACACCAAAGACCCATCCGGTACTTTATACAAGTTTCAACAATTTTAGCATACTAGGAAATAGATAAATCTAGCTCTTATGTAAGATCTATAGGTTCGAATAGATATTGTGATCTTTATTTAACATACACCATGAATCAAATACAAGGACATATCAAATTAATCAGTTTCACTTCCATGGACTGGTAGTTAAGAGTAATTGATTTGCACTATGCTAATAACCCAACTTGGTAACTCATATCATAACAATTTATTCGCTTAATCATAAATTCTCAATTTAAGCATGGCAAGACATCACAAAAGGATTCTAACACCTTACTACAAAGAAAAGAGAGACTTCAAACCTCAACGCTCGAAGTAATCCAAAGAAACACATAAAGCCAAAGCTTTCCCCAAGCAACCGAACTTACAGCGGAAAACTCTTCACTAATCAAGTTATCAAATGAGTAAATGAGTCATTCTTTTTCAATGAGAAAGAAGGAGCAACCAAGAAAACATCAATCTTGCCAATTGACAACGATCACAAGTAGTAGAAACAACCCAACAGTTGAAAGGCAATATTTGTTTCAGAGAACCAAGAGGGATCTATGGAAAACCATAACTATCATGGACCACAAATCCCGGAGAAGTTCATCAACCACCACAGGACAAGAATTGCCAAATTCCGAAATCAAGAAAGAGAACAACTTTCTAAAGCAACTCACGCTTAACACCTGAAACTATGGTACTCGGGGTAACTACTCCTCTAACCACGTTCTGCGAACAGTGGTGTAACCTGGTGAATCCCAGAGTAACAACCACGACCTCCACTTCTTATCATTTGATAACATCACGCCTCACCGAAATACTCAACTATGAATATATAGGATCATCTCATGACAATCATATTATTAGTTCATAGATATTGAATATCATAGCAGATCATATATTACCAACAAGGATGATAGTGCGTAGCAATTCAACAATTGCTCAACAAAATGAAACATAATAATGAGATATTGCGGAAGCAATGTAATTTTCCAACCCCACCTCATCGTACAAGTGTGTCATTTTAATGTTCGTCTATTAACCACGGACCTAAAGCCCGTTCGATACCAACTGTAACACTCGCTATCAGGAAGCCAAGATGTCACCTAAAACATCTAACATACATCCATAATGCGGAAGAACTTGAAACAAGTATATCAACTAAAGACAAGATTAAGATAAACAGGACATGGTGAAGGTATCCTTCCTTCACCTTCTAAGTTATTTATCATTGAACATCAATAAAGAAGGTTCACACAGTAATAAATCAACATCCGTGGAGAAGGTATCCTTCCTTCTCCAATTATAATTTAATTATTACAGTTCATCGTTAACGAATGAAATATGGAACTAAAATTTAGACTTGAACATGAATTTGATGTTGTGAACAAGTAGTGCGTGTCTACTCCTCCCAAGAGCCAACTTCAGGGGTTACCTAAAATAAACAAACAACGCAAGAGTGAGTCCATGACTCAGCAAAGTACTGATTATCAATAAGATAATCATTCAATATGAATAAGACAAACTCATCATCGTTCGATCACATCACTGGCGATTACAAATGAAAACATGATATGAATGCTCAAAATCAAAGGAATGGACTGCACACATGCATATATCAGTATAGCAAGTGAAACACCCGTCGGTGTTCACTCAAGCCCGCATCTTAACAAAAATGCGGGATCCACTTCCGTATGAAGAACGTTTCATACGGGTGTCCAACATTGCCCATCTTGGAGTTAATGGGTCTTACATGCCCATTCGGAATTAATGGGTCTTTCAAATCCACTCCGTGGACGGACATGACAATGTCCAACACCGCCACATTGGAATGGTGGGACTTGCAATCCACTTTCGTGGATGAAACATGCATAATGAATGCATAGAATGAAATACGAATATTGAAAGACATGATAACAAAACATGGATTCAACACATATGAAAGAACATAGACAATCCATCTTCTCTCGTATCATACCAAATCACAAAGATGACCATATAAACATTCATCAATCACAATCATTAAGGGTGGCAATGTACTTGCCTTCCACGATGCGACGCGTTAGTCGGCAAAGGTGATACTCCTAAACCCGAGGCTTCACCTCCTAAACAAGTAAAATAATTTCAATAAGGACATAATATACCCAACACTACTAATCGATGCTAAACATCGCTTCCCGATGACTCTAGTCATTAATACAAAACTTAAAATGAAATCAACAATTTCGACATAACTTAATTCTGGACAGCAGCACGGTAATTGACATATCTATTGGTCTGGAACTCGGAATGAGGTGAGACCAATTTCCATGGATTCTTAACTGACATATCTACAATACTCTGGTTGGGCAAAAGTTCAGATTTTGCCTCTAATAAAATTTGGCCCACGGCTCAAATCTGTTGACTGAATTAATAGACAGAGATATCGGCTAAATTAAAATATCCATAACTTTTGTTGTACAACTCCAAATTGGACGTTCTTTAACAATCTGAAAAGGTTAAGAAATTATATACAATAACCTAGTTGGCACGGCATTCATATATTGTCTTTAACAAAAAGTGGCACACGGGTCAAAATTAAAGATAGAAACTGACATACAAACTGGACAGACTGACATACAATCTGGACAGTCACAAAGAAAAGTGCATAACTTTTGATCTATAAATCCAAATGAAGTGTTCTTTATCAATCCTGAAAGCTAGTGATATCACCTTCAAAATTTGTTATGGGCAAGACCTCTGAATCACCCTCTAACTAGGCCATAAATCAACCTATACAGAGACTGCTAATTCTCGTCAGGATTCTGGACAGCAGATAGTAAATCTATCATAACTTTTGACTCGAAAGTCAGAATTCAGTGTTCTTGGCCACCAAAGCTAAGATCAATATCTACAAAACTCTAGGAGATGGACAACCCAAATTCGGCCTCTAAGATCACGAAACAGGCCACGCAACATTCAGGACAGAACTGAAATTCTAACGGCAGCAATTCAATCCAATCAAACTAATCGAATCAGCATCTGAAACAACCTAAACAGCGAGGAAATCGATCATTACCCTTGTAGAACCATCGAGATCGCTGATCAAATCCCACGAAGAAATTCTCCTTCAATCCTCTCTTCCTTCCTCTTCTTCTTCTTCCACGGTCGGCCACAAGCAAAGCAGGAAAGATGGCGCCGGGAGAGGAGGAGCAGCAAGCGGCGAGGCATCGTAACACGCCGCCATCAGAGCATCGGGCCACTGTAGCACGATGGCTACTGTAGCAAATGGGGCTAGGGTTTGGTCCCCTCCCTCCCCTTGCCTTCTAATGGTGCCGCCCACTCATGGGCCTTGGGCCACTATGGTCGGCTCCTCTTCTCGAATATGGGTTGGCGGCCCATACTTCTCCTAAAATTCTGAATTTTAACTTATTTCCTCCCTAATCTTACAGCATTCGATATCGAATAATCGGGTATTACAGAACTCTAATCACAGCAAATAACCTAGGCTCAGGTAGTAGAGGATAATCATTTACCTACAGATTATGCAACTAGAGGTCTAACTAATCAATTTAACAACAAAATAGCAATGCATACATAGAAGTTAAACAAAATATTAGACTTTAAAAGTAATGGGATCAAATGGGAAATGATCAAATCGCTTGTTCGCTTGTCGTTGCTCAAGTCGCTGCGGAGGATCGTTCTCGGGGTTACCGCAAATGTCGAAGCCTAAGCGAAAGAGCGAAAACAACCAATAAGACGAGCAACACTTAAACGAAAGAGCAAGCAAAAAAATATCCAAATGCGACGAAATTTATACACAAGGTAAAATACTAATATACCTAGCCATAGAAACTAGAAAAACTTAATTTGGATTTGTGGTGCAAAAGATATCCCCTAAAAACCTATTTTCGGCCATAATTAGGTACTGTAGCAAAAATATTTTCTAGAAATATTTTGAAGATGAAACTTTTATGGTAGTTACCTACTGGTATAGTGATAAGCCATATAAAATTTCAGGTCATTTGGAGTTATATTGAAAGAGCTATGATTTGTCTAAATTGTTTAGGTTATTAAACTAAAACATGATCCTTATGATTTTTAAAAACAGTAAAATTTGTGAAACCAATTTTCCTAGCAAATACACTATCAGTGGAAGCTAAACCAATTGGATTCATACAAAAATCAGCTATAGATAAAAAGATATGCATTTTACAAGTTTGCTAAAAGTTCTGAAAAATAGTATTAAGTTCACTTGTTTACTATTTTTGAAAATGGTTTTCCAGGTTTGATCATGGTCTACAATTATTTTTCTATTTAAGTTCAAGGTATAAGGAAGCTAACAAAACTGGAACCATCTAATTTGGAGCTAAGATGACAAAGACATGAAAATGAGAAGACCCTAATGTGATACTGATTTCTGGACTTAGCACTCTCGGGACTTCACTAACATCCAGAGACGTGGACGAACCCGAGCCGTTGATCCTGGATCGGACGGCCCACGCACACGGCGCGCACAGCACACACGCACAGGACCCACAGAGGCTCACCGTTGGATCCAGATCCAACGGTCCAAATGATGAGGGCATTCGGACCGAACGAATGCCTTCGCAATCCCAGCTGTTGATCTTCGATCCAACGATCCGCATTGAACCACGCCAAACACTCCTCGCGCGCGTAACGAGGGCCGACGTGGAGGTTCCGTGGTCGTTGATCTCGGATCCAACGGCCAAGACCACCACGTTGCTCCGCAGCGTTGTCGCACGACATCACGGCGAAGGCTTCACGCAAAACGCCGCGACCAAAGGCACGCGACGCGAGTGAATGCCGAGAATGGGTGCGCAATAGCGTTGCGCGCCCTCCGGCATCACCCACACCGACGGTGGTGGACAGAGCGCGGCGCGACGACGAGGGGCGACGCGTAAAAATGACAACGACGATAAGCAAAGAAAAGAGCTCGCGATCGGTCCATTCGGCGGTGCCCGAGCATCTAGGGACTACGTGGAGCCACCGACGGACGCGAGGTGCAGAGGCGGTCGGAGTAGCTCCGCGATGAAGCTCGCGACGGCAACAATGGCGGCAACGAGGAAGATCACCGAGCCACAATAATGAGCCCGCGGGATCAAGATAGGTTGCATACCACCCACCGATGCTACCAGAGGAGGAATTGAGAGAGAAGGCCTCACCGCTCTGGAGACGAAGAAGGGTGCTCGCGCCGAATTGGGGAAATCCAAAATCCGGTGCTCCCGTTGAAGCAACTGAAATGGAGCGGTTGTTAAGCACCACCGAGGTGAGAGGAGGTGCAGAGCAAGGAGGAGCAGCAGGGAACCACCGGAGCACGGCCTTCACCGAGAAGCTCCGCGGCAACAATGGCGGCGAGAGATTTTGAGCGCCGGGAGCTCCACAAGGGCGATGGGTGCACGGAGAGCTCAAGGGGTGTGTAAAGGAGGATAAAGCAGACAATGGGGCTTAAGTAGGCTCGAGGAGCGAGGAGGGCACCGTGGCGCCTCGGGTTCCGCTGCCACTGCGGTCGTCGTGAGCGACGGAGCGATTGAGACGCACGACTAAACGGGGCGGTGGAGTGACGGGCATTTAATGCGCCTGCAGAGAGCCGTTGACGAAGACGGAGGTGACAGGGCACTGCGCACCCACGCTCGGCTCCGCCATGGCGCAGCGCCGCGCGAGCGAGAGGAGGACGACAATGGCCAGCCGTACGATTTGCATCCAAGGGCTAGCGCGCGATCACGTTGAAGCGGCATCGGGCAAATGTGGGCCGTGCGATGGAAATCCAACGGCCGAGAATCAGAGGCAACCGGAGTTGTCCGAATGCTTACACGAATGAGAGCCGTTCGATGGAGATCCAACGGCTGACGACGCGCGCGCCCGCTCGACCGCGCCGGGTGCAGTTAGTTGGCTCGGTCGAGTCAAGTGACTCGAGCCCAGTCCGACTCGCACCGAGGAACAAGTGAAAACCGATTAGGGTTTGATTTTTGAACTGAAACTTCGGGATTTAATTGAAGCATCAAATCAACTCCAAAATTTATGAAATTTTAACTGGAGCTTCTGACCTCAGGTTAACCTTCCATAAAATGTTCAGAGATTTTGGTGCACTGGGATTTTCTCAAGAAATTCCGAAGGTTATTTCAGAGGTTTGACCAAGGTTTGACTTGCCTCTAAAAGATTTCAAATAATTTCAAAAATTATGAAATAACTCAGAGGTGTTACCAAGCAACCTTAGAACCAAGGAAAATTATTTCAAGGGTTTGACATGAGATTCCATCAAGGAGATTGTTGTCTTGATAAATGAGGCTTTTGATTTGAATTTTCCAAAATTCTTTTACAAGAATTTTCAAAAATTCAAAAGCACAAGGATGTAAGAAAAGTTTTAATTTACCCTCAATTTCTTACATTTGAAACACAAGCCAAAATGGGGATGTTACAAACCTCCCCCCTTACAAAAATCTCGTCCGAGATTTGGTTCACTCGGAAAAGAAAGAGGGTAGTGATGCACGAGACGATCTTCTCGCTCCCATGTAGCTTCATCCTCGGAATGGTTTGACCACCGAACTTTAAGGAACTTAATGGTCTTGCTCCTTGTTCTTCGCTCAGCCTCCTCGAGGATGCGAACAGGGTGCTCGCGATAGGTCAAATCTTCATGAACATCAAGAGTTTCCAACGGAGCTCCTCCGTTGGAACACGGAGACACTTCTTGAGTGGGACACATGGAACACATCATGTACCCCGCAAGTGCAGCAGTAACTCCAACTTGTAGGCAACGGCTCCCTTCTTCTCGATAACACGGTATGGACCGACATATCGAGGAGCCAACTTGCCTCTGACACCAAAACGTTGGTGACCTTTCAGAGGAGAAACCTTGAGATAAACGAAATCATTGGGCTCAAAGCTCAACTCACGACGGCGCGATCCGCATAGCTCTTTTGCTCGGATTGAGTGTGCGCAAGCAATCACGAATGAGTGGACTTGACCTCGGCCTCATTAATTGAGTCCGCCAAAGAAAGGTCTCTCACCGGTCTCGCACCAGTTCAACGGGTTCTACACTTTCTCCGTATAAGGCCTCGAATGGTGCCATGCCGAGACCGGCTTGGAAGTCGTTGTTATAAGAAAACTCGCGAATGGCAAGCACTTCTCCCAATGCTTCCCATAGGAAAGGACACAAGCTCGCAAACATGTCCTCCAAAACTTGGTTGACCCTCTCGGCCCGACCATCGCTTGGGGGTGATATGTCGTTCGAAGAAAGACGAGTTCCCATAGCTTCTTGCAAGCTATGCGAATCGGGAAGTGAAGATGGACCCACGATCGAAATGATCGTCTTCGCACCCCATGCAAGCTCACTATCCTCGGCGATATAGAGCCCGCAAGGTGACCGCATTTAATCTTGGTCTTGATCGAAGAAAATGCGCCACCTTTCACACCGGTCAATGATAACCCAAATGGCATCATTGCCCTCGGTGATCTAGGTAGGCGGTGATAAAATCCATCCCGACCGAATCCCACTTCCACTCCGAATCGGCAAGGGTCAAGCAATCCGCAGGCGCCGATGCTCGCCTTGACACGACGACACATGTCGCACTCAAGAACGAACCTTGCGATCTCCCTCTTCATTCGGTCCACCGGAACCTCGGCGGAGATCCCGATACATCTTCGTGGCCCCGGGATGAATGGATAACGGAGAATCGTGGGCTTCGCACAGGATCAAATCCCGCAACTCCATGTCCTTTGGAACCACGAGGCGTTGTTCGAACCTCACGACACCAAGCTCATCTACGGAGAAGCACTTGGTCGTTCCATTCTTGACATTTTCCTTGATGCGGTTCACTCCAACGCCCGATCACGAGCGCACTGATCCGATCCACCAAGGTTGGTCAGACAACCAAGGCGGCGAGGAACCCCGCTCAACCAACCCCAAGTTGAGACGCTGGAACTCCTCCGTAGAGGGCCGATGCTCTGAAGCAACAATGCATTGCAATGCGCTTTGCGACTAAGCGCATCCGCAACGACATTAGCCTTGCCGGATGGTAGTGAATACCCATGTCGTAGTCCTGATCAACTCCAACCTTCTCCTTTGCCCGAGGTTCAGATCTGGTTGGGTGAACAAATACTTCAAGCTTTTGTGATCCGAATACACTTCACAACGACACCGATTAGGTAATGTCGCCGATCTTAAGTGCATGAATCACGCCAACTCCAAGTCATGGGTAGGATAGTTGAGTTCATGAGGTCTCAATTGCCTTGATGCATAGGCCACTACCTTGCCTTCTTGCATAAGGACACAACCGAGGCCTCGACGAGAAGCGCCACAAAAGATATCGAAGCTTCGACGGACATCGGGAGAACAAGAACGGAGCGGTGGTCAATCGCTTCTTAAGTTCTTGAAACTTTCTCGCAATCAGCGGACCACGAGAACTTCTTGTCCTTCTTGAGCAACTCCGTCATCGGCCGCTATCTTGGAGAAGTTCTCGATAAAGCGACGATAGTATCCCGCTAAACCCGAAAACTCCGAACTCGGTGACCGAAGTGGCCGACTCAGAAAGCACGTCGTCGATCTTGCTAGGATCCACGCCTACGCCTCCGCCGAAATAATATGGCCTAAGAAGGCTACTTCCTTCAACGCACGCGCACTTGTCGAACTTCGATACAATGGTGCTCGCGGCTTGCCCAACACAAGCCTCAAATGCTCGGTGTGTTCCTCATCACTCTTGGAGTAGATAAGGATATCATCGATGAAGACCACAACGAACCTATCCAAATACTCCATGAACACCGAATTCATGAGGTTCATGAACAAGGTCGGAGCATTGGTTAAGCCGAATGACATGACGGTATACTCGTACAAGCCATAACGAGTAGAAAAAGCCTTCTTTGGAATATCCTCAGGTCGAATCCGAACTTGATGATATCCCACTCTCAAATCAATCTTGGAGAAGACTCGAGCTCCCGTTAATTGATCGAAGAGGTCATCGACACGGGCAACGGTACTTGTTCTTTACCGTTACTTCATTAAGTGGACGGTAATCAACGCACATGCGCAGCCGCCTTGTCCTTTTCGACAAAGATTGCCGAGCATCCCCAAGGAGATGAGTCGGGCGGATGAAACCCTTCTCTTGAAGCTCACCCACCGCTTTTTCAACTCCACCAACTCAATTGGGTCCATCCAGAAGGCCTCTTTGAAATCGGGCGTGCACGGAACCAACTCAATGACAAACTCGAGGTCTCGAATCGTGGCATCCCCGAAGGTCGTCGGGAAGACATCAACAAAGTCACATACCACCGGGACTTCACTAATATCTAGAGTCGGCTTCGCTCAAGCGCGAAGAGATGCGGATCCCGCAGCCTTCGCGAAAGCTAACCCGCCGCCGTAAGGATCGTGAGGTAGATGAGCCTCCTAGCGCAATCAATTTGTCCCATGTGCCGAGACAACCAATCCATGCCTAGGATTACATCTAAGCTCGCCGATCGAAGGAGGATAAGGTTTGCCAAGAATCCTACCCGCTATCTCAACAGGACATCCCTACACTCGCACTCGACTCTCAACTCCGAACCGGAGAGCGAATGAGCGAGTGGGACCAACAATGGAGTAAACCAAGACCTCCCACAAGAAGAAAAGACTCTAAACAAACGAATGAGATGCGCTGAATCAAACAAAATCAGAGCAGTGGAAAGAGTTAACCAAAGGGTACCCAACACGACGTCGGTGCCTCCCGTGCCTCCTCCGCGGAGATGAGGTTGACGCGCCACTACCCACGCCTTGGGTAGCGGGACAACCTTCTGATCCTGAGGAGGACCACCTCCCTGCCCGCGTCCTCCATTAGGACGAGGGGCTACTCCAGTTCTGTTAGGGCAAGTATTTGCATAATGCCCCTTCTGGTTGCAAGAAAAGCAAGTGACCCCGGCAGCCGGATTGCGGGGGCCACCGCTGGTTCGCAGCGCACGTGGATCGGGGCACGGCCGCGGAGGGCGAGGAGCCGGTGCCGCGGCCTCGGTGGTAGTGAAGCCACGAACGGGCCTCGGGTAGGCCCGACACGGGACGAGAGGCCGACCGCGCGCACCTGGGCCTCCCACTTGCGCGGGACTCGCCGCCGCCCGCTTGTGCTCAAGCAACAATGGCCTTGTCCACCAAGGCCCGAAAGTCGACAAAGTCCACAATGGAGAGCCTGCCTTGCGGCTCCTCGCACAAAGCCTCCATGAACTTCTCCGCTTGGCCTCATCGGTGGCCACCTCGGATGGAGCATAACGAGCCAAGTGGTTGAACTCGCATAAGTACTCCATCACCGACTTACGCCTTGCTTGAGCGCGAAACTCCTTCTTCTTGACTTCATCAAGCCGGCAGGATGTGAGCTCGACGAACGCCGTCCGAACTCATCCCAAGAGACAAGTGTGGCGGTGGGCTGCATGGCCAAGAAGTTCTCCCACCAGAGAGTGCTGCCCTGAAGCTAATGGGAGGCAAAGAGTGCCCGCCCTGGTCTAGGCATCGAGCAACGCCGAGCTTACGCCAACCGACGCAGCCAAGTCATCTGCGCCCAAAGGGTCCTCGGACTCGAGAACGTGGGGCCGAAAGCGAAGAAACTCACCAAACCCCACGAGATCGATGTCCGCCCGCCCGGATCCCGAGGCTCCGGCAAGGGCGGAGGTGTTGCGCGCAATAACATCCAGCAGACCCTCCGCCCTCCGAACGGTTGCGCTCGACCGAAGAAGGACCTCGCCATGGTCGGAGGAGGCGGAGCTCCTCATCCAAACCAGCCGCGACCACTGCCATTTGCAGTACCTCCAGCCATCCCTAACCGAAAGCCAAAAACAGCAAGTAACAAACTTTAAAGGCTTCCAAAAAAGCTCCAAAACAGCAAGGGAAACACCAAACCAAATCTCAACTTCTCGATGTCATCAACCCGTATTGAATGAACGAGCCATGGTTTGAGAAGATAAAAAAAAAATTCCAGCACCTTACAACCAATCTAACACTACTGAGAGCAAAGTTAAACTAGTGAAATAAGTGTTAGATACTTAGCTAACTAATATCACATCTTACCCTTTTATGCCCACAAGTTTTAATTGATTAGCCTCTCATTTTCTACACTATTTAGAACCTTTGAGCTTGCTGTCCGGAAACTGAATGATCGCTGTCCAGATTTTGCATCCAAGCATCCTAGCCGAAATCTTCAACCTCGGAAGCTTCAAAACCTTGTAGAGAACAGCTAACACTTCAATTTGCCAAACTCATTGGTTCCCAAAACCCAATTAATCGATAACAACTATCTTTGGAGGGAAGGAGAGGAAAACAACTTTTAAAACTCAAATTAGAGCAAGGTGAGATAGAAAGCTAAGATAGGTAAGGAGTAAAATTTGAGAACTTACTTAAGCTTTCATAAACCATTTGATACTTTGAAAATAAGGTATTCAAAATATCCTAAGGACGACCAAGCTTGGGTTACTACGGTCGGAATGGCTCTGATACCAACTTTGTGAGGACCCCGGTTTATTCGGCTTGTACTGTTTAACCATCCACTTGGTCCTAACAAGACAAATCAAATAAACTAAGCCTCGAGATATGTATACTTCCTGCATTGCAGATACACACCCGTTACAAAATCATGCATCAATTCCATTCATACACATAGAGCCAGCAAAAGCAACAATCAAAGACATACATAATATAAAGAGAGTTATTACAAAAGAGAGGCCAACCGCCAAATAACACATAAGTAATTAATTTAAACAATGAAGCAAAGGGCCATAAGATGGCAATAAACAAAAGCCAATCGGTGTGCCTTTACCCACAAGGCAACCAACCGACCGCCAAGCTAATCGTCCCAAACAGCGCAAGAACACACTCACAAAAGTGAGGCCCTTGGCGCCACCTTCTTCCTCTCGCAACAATTAATATTAAGCAGCGGATGAGTACAAAACTTGTTTTTGTACTCGCAAGACTGACGTGTGAGATAACAGAACTATAATTAACTACATGCAAGCTTTATTTAAGTGGATGAAGCTTTGGACTCATTTTCAGCATAAAGCAAGTTTCCATTTGCAATAAGGTAATAGATTCAAGGCAAGTTTGTAATTAACTTTTGTTGTTCAAATAAAAGAGAGACAATTATAACAATAGATAGATGACAACGCCAACCTAGAAGCGACTAACCCATAGTCACCACAACAATAGCATGAAGTTCCCCTTCATACCACCCATGTCAAGTTTAAGTTTTTAAAAGGTTGTAGTCTAGTTCTTGTGGGAAATAACCAAGCGTGTCCATAACCTAGGACGAGGCTATTCGAATAGTTTTAACCCTGCAGGGGAGTACCAATGTACCCACACGATAGACCGCCTTTCCACCAGCCACGGTTAGCACACTTCCTTTGGTATGCAGGCATGGCTAAGTCTAACAAGACGCTTTCCAATGGACGATGCTAATTAAGAGCCGCAACCCACGGAGAAAGACACATTAGACAGCCTAACCGCCCGCTAATGCTCCCCTCCAACACCACAACACACACACACAAGAACACACCCACCAACCAGCTCATAATTAACACCTCCCAAAGTACTTAGTCTAGAGAGGTTCCATATCCCCCTCGTGTGGTTAGCACGCAACAATTGCTTGGATCAATGGCACAAGTAACTCGGTCCTTAGGGACTTAGGCACCATTCCATTCACACCCAACAGATCACCCAACATACCATTGTGCCCAAGCCAAGATATAATTTTTGTTTTCAGTTTTTGATTTGCAAATTGGTAAAACACAAGGGTTGGACATAATGGAATAATAATAGCATTTGTGTGATCAAGATCACCGACTAAGTCGATGATCGCCCAATACTACCGATACTAGGCATGGCTAAGCAATAAGTATTCAGTAATCTACTAAGTGACAAGAGCTCATCCAACGAACTCTAATCACAAAGAAATAACCTAGGCTCGGGTAGTAGAGGATAATCATTTAGCTACAGATTATGCAACTAGAGGTCTAACTAATCAATTTAACAACAAAATAGCAATGCATACATAGAAGTTAAACAAAATATTAGACTTTAAAAGTAATGGGATCAAATGGGAAATGATCAAACGCTTGCTCGCTTGTCGTTGCTCAAGTATGCTATGAGGATCGTTCTCGGGTTACCGCAAATGTCGAAGCCTAAGCGAAAGAGCGAAAACAACCAATAAGACGAGCAACACTTAAACGAAAGAGCAAGCAAAAAATTATCCAAATGCGACGAAATTTATACACAAGGTAAAATACTAATATACCTAGCCATAGAAACTGGAAAAACTTAATTTGGATTTGTGGTGCAAAAGATATCCCCTAAAAACCTATTTTCGGCCATAATTAGGTACTGTAGCAAAAATATTTTCTAGAAATATTTTGAAGCTGAAACTTTTATGGTAGTTACCTACTGGTATAGTGATAAGCCATATAAAATTTCAGGTCATTTGGAGTTATATTGAAAGAGCTATGATTTGTCTAAATTGTTTAGGTTATTAAACTAAAACATGATCCTTATGATTTTTAAAAACAGTAAAATTTGTGAAACCAATTTTCCTAGCAAATACACTATCAGTGGAAGCTAAACCAATTGGATTCATACAAAAATCAGCTATAGATAAAAAGATATGCATTTTACAAGTTTGCTAAAAGTTCTGAAAAACAGTATTAAGTTCACTTGTTTACTATTTTTGAAAATGGTTTTCCAGGTTTGATCATGGTCTACAATTATTTTTCTATTTAAGTTCAAGGTATAAGGAAGCTAACAAAACTGGAACCATCTAATTTGGAGCTAAGATGACAAAGACATGAAAATGAGAAGACCCTAATGTGATACTGATTTCTGGACTTAGCACTCTCGGGACTTCACTAACATCCAGAGACGTGGACGAACCCGAGCCGTTGATCCTGGATCGGACGGCCCACGCGCACGGTGCGCACAGCACACACGCACAGGACCCACGGAGGCTCACCGTTGGATCCGAACGAATGCCTTCGCAATCCCAGCCGTTGATCTTCGATCCAACGATCCAGATTGAACCACGCCGAAACACTCCTCACGCGCGCAGAACAGAGAGAAGACGTGGAGGTTCCAGGGTCGTTGATCTCTGGATCCAACGGCCGAAGACCAGCCACGTCGCTCCCGCAGCGTTGTCGTCCGACATCACGGCCGAAGGCTTCACCGGCAAAACGCCGGCGACCAAAGGCACGGCGACGCGAGTGAATGCCAGGAATGGGTGCGCAATAGCGTTGCGCACCCTCCGGTACCACCCACACCGACGGTGGTGGACCAGAGCGGCGGCGCGACGACGAGGGGCGGCGCGGTAAAAATGACAACGACGATAAGCAGCAAAAGAGCTCCGCATCGGTCCATTCAAGCGGTGCCCGAGCATCTAGGGACTACCAGGGAGCTACCTGACGGACGCGGAGGTGCAGAGGCGGTCGGAGTAGCTCCGGGGACGAAGCTCCGCGACGGCAACAATGGCGGCAACGAGGGGAAGATCACCTGAGCCACAATAATGAGCCCGCGGGATCAAGATAGGTTGCATACCACCCACTGATGCTACCAGAGGGAGGAATTGGAGAGAGAAGGCCTCACCGGCTCTGGAGACGAAGAAGGGTGCTCGCGGCCGAATTGGGGAAAATCCAAAATCCCGGTGCTCCCGTTGAAGCAACCTGAAATGGAGCGGTTGTTAAGCACCACCGAGGTGAGAGGAGGTGCAGAGCAAGGAGGGAGCCAGGAACCACCGAGCACGACCTTCACCGAGAAGCTCCGCGGGCAACAATGGCGGCGAGGAGATTTTGAGCGCTCGGGAGCTCCACAAGGGCAGTGGGTGCACGGGAGAGCTCAAGGGGTGTGTAAAGGAGGATAAAGGAGGACAATGGGGGCTTAAGTAGGCCTGAGGAGCGAGGAGGGCACCGTTGGCCGCCTCGGGTTCCCGCTGCCGCTGCGGTCGTCGTGAGCGACGGGAGCAGTTGAGACGACGACTAAACGGGGCGGTGGAGTGACGGGCATTTAATGCGCCTGCAGAGAGCCGTTGACGAAGACGGAGGTGATAGGGCACTGCGCACCCACGCTCGGCTCCGCCATGGCGCAGCGCCGCGCGAGCGAGAGGAGGACGACGATGGCCAGCCGTACGATTTGCATCCAAGGGCTAGCGCGCGATCACGTTGAAGCGGCATCGGGCAAATGTGGGCCGTGCGATGGAAATCCAACGGCCGAGAATCAGAGGCAACCGGAGTTGTCCGAATGCTTACACGAATGAGAGCCGTTCGATGGAGATCCAACGGCTGACGACGCGCGCGCCCGCTCGACCGCGCCGGGTGCAGTTAGTTGGCTCGGTCGAGTCAAGTGACTCGAGCCCGAGTCTGACTCGCACCCGAGGAACAGTGAAAACCAGTTAGGGTTTGATTTTTGAACTGAAACTTTGGGGATTTAATTGAGGCATCAAATCAACTCCAAAATTTATGAAATTTTAACTGGAGCTTCTTGACCTCAGGGTTAACCTTCCATAAAATTTTCAGAGATTTTGGTGCACTGGGATTTTCTCAAGAAATTCCAGAAGGTTATTTCAAAGGTTTGACCAAGGTTTGACTTGCCTCTAAAATATTTCAAATAATTTCCAAAAATTATGAAATAACTCAGAGGTGTTACCAAGCAACCTTAGAACCAAGGAAAAATTATTTCCAAGGGTTTGACATGAGATTTCATCAAGGAGATTGTTGTCTTGATAAATGAGGCTTTTGATTTGAATTTTCCAAAATTCTTTTACAAGAATTTTCAGAAAAATTCAAAAGCACAAGGATGTAAGAAAAGTTTTAATTTACCCTCAATTTCTTACATTTGAAACACAAGCCAAAATGGGGATGTTACAGGTTCTGAGGTGTCTTATGCTCGGGCGATGACGGAGATGGAGGCGGCGTGAGACGGAGTAGCTCGGGACTGGCCAACGGATGCGGCGGATTGACGGCGTCGACGGAGCACCACAAAGCGTCGCGGCCGCGTGGCACTGGATGCCCGAGCAAACGCGACGGGAGGAAGACGACGATGCTGACAGCACGGCCCCACAGGTCAGTGTCTCCTCGTTCGCGCGCGGGTTGGAAACGTGGCCCACCGTGGACCGCTAGATCTAGATCCAAGGGCTGAGGTTCAAAAGAGTTAAGTGGTTCGGTGGTGAAGCGGTACGAATTCTGAGTCGTTGATCTTTCATCCGGCGGCTCGCGAGAGGTGCGTTTAGTTGATCAGGCTCAACCGAGTCGCGTTGGGTTCGGTCGGAGGAATAGTAGCTAGGGTTTAGATTTCAGAGTTTGACTGAGTTTAAATTTGAATGCCCTACTTTGACTGAGGCTTAAAAATAGAAATAAATTTCCAAAAATCATAAAATAATTTGTGGGGGTTCCTGGGATGATATAGTTCCCATAAAAATTATGAAACCCCACTGTTCATATTAAAATTTGTGACATTTAAATTCAAACATGTTGTATGTCTATGAATGTTGTTTGAATTTTAATTAGGTTCAAACTAGTCCCAAAAATATTGAAAAAATTATATTTATTCATGAGAATTAATGTAGTATTTAAATAAATTAATTCCAGATGATGATCACAACTTTTTATTACTGATGCTAAAAGAAAACCGAAATTTGAAGTGTATGTTTATATGAAATGAGATTTTCCAAGTACAATATATTATGAAATGATTTGAATTTGATAATGCATGTTAGTGAGATTCTTTATAATCCATTTTAATAGTTGGGGCTGCGACATACTTTAAGTTAGCATACGTTTTGTTCATATTAGTGCTTCTGAAAGATGAAATGTGCTAGTTTTACAACTTAGAAAAATCATAACTATTTCATTTTAACTCCAAATTGTGTAAACTCAATTTTGCTGTTGTTAGGATACTATTTCCTACTCACCATAAAAATTCCAGGACTTAGATCATTCCAGAAATTTATGCTATGAACAGTAACATATAGGATTTTAGTTGATTTATGAGGCTAAGCAAAATTGATTTAGCCATAACCTTTGCATACTGAGTCTAAATGAAGAAATTCTTGTTTCTAAATTTGTATAAAATCTTAATCTTGCTGCTGTATAAATTTCATAGTATTTGGAGGACTTTTGCTGTTGAGTTTTATTTGGTGTTCTTGTTCTTATTTGGTTATCACCTTTTCGCGTTAGGTTCCGAAGGAATTATTGATTACGTGAGTGAATCCTCTGCAGCAAGAAAGTGATCTACAGCAAGGCAAGCAGTGTAACATCATTTGATCATATTGCTCCTACTACTTTTAAATTCTAATATCTTGTTTGCAAAAACTAAATATACATGCTTCTTGTGTCAAAGTTAATTTTGCCGATTAGAGGTAGCCAAGCCTGTTGCATTGTTGCCCTGAAATTGTTCACCCCTGCCACTGCCATAGGTTATTATCCTCACTGGTGAATTAGAGCCTGGTGAATGATCTATGGTCTTTTTATTGTCTTTACGATATGATGCTTAGCAATGCTTAGTTACTGGTAGAATTGGGCGGTTATCGACCTAGTCGATGACCTTGATCACACAAACACATTATGACTTATGTTCCAGCCTTTGTGCTATGTTTATTTGTGAAAACTTAAAACTGAAAACAAAGTGATTTAGACTTGGGCACATTGGTATGTTGGTGTGAATTTGGGTGTGACTAGAATGGTGCCCGAGTCAACAAGGACCGAACATCTTGTTACACTAAACCAAGCATTCTTGCGTGCTAAACACACTAGAGGGTATGGGACCTCTCTTGACTAAGTACTTTAGGGGGTGTTAATTAATGAGTCGCGTGGTGGGTTGCATATTTAACTATATGCAACATGGACATGTTTGTGCGGGAGGGGAGCACCCGCCTAGGCCGGTGTGTCCTGCTCCACGTATGGGTCCTTGTGATCCATATTTCGTTGGCAGATCACTAAGGGTTAACCCCCATACGTGCGGCTCTTGATTAGCATTTTCCATTGGAAAGCGTCTTGTTAGACTTAGCCATGCCTGCATACCAAAGGAAGTATGCTAACCGTGGCTGGTGGAAAGGCGGTCTGAGGTGTGGGTACATTGGTACACCCCTGCAGGGTTAAAACTATTCGAATAGCCTCGTCCTAGGTTATGGACACGCTTGGCAAGGTCTTCCAAGAGTTAGACTACAACCTTTTTAATTAAAACTTGACATGGGTGGTGCGAATGGGTAATTCGTGCTATTGTTGTGATGGCTATTGGGTTAGTCATCTCCAGGTTGTTGTTGTTACTTATTGTATCGTTGTTATTTATGCAATTAAAATTCAGATTGTCAAAGGTGCTTTCAAATTATTATCTATTGCAAATAAAACTTGCTTTATGCTGAAAATTAACCTTGCGCCTTCTCCTTTGATTGAAGCTTGCATGTAGCAGTAACTAGGTTTGTTACCCGTAAGTCTTGCGAGTACAATTTTGTACTCATTTGCTTTGCTTAATTGTTGCAGAGGAAGAAGGTTGATCCCCAAGGGATCAACTTTGGTGAGTTTTGCTACGGTATGGACGACTAGCTTGGCAGCCCGGTCGGTTGCCCTGTGGTTATGTGGCTAACCGGTTGGCTCTTGTCTTAGCCATCTTATGGCACTTTTGCTTCCGCTGTTATTAATATTTGTTGTTTTTGGCTAGTTGGCCCTTTGTTGTAATAACTTTATATTATATATGTCTTTTGCTAGACTGGTTATCATTGTGGTGTATGGAATTGATGCATGATTTTGTAACGGGGTGTGTATACTGCATTTCTGGGAAGTATACATATCTCGAGGCTTGATTTATTTGAGTTGTGATGCTAGGGTCAATGGAAGACTAAGCATTACAAGTCGAATAAATCGGGGTCCTCACAGGCGCATTGTAAAGGCTTTATCACGTGCTCTAGACTGCTTACCTAAGGTAGTGAGCGGTGGTATCGATGGATGCCAAATAAACTAGAGAAGTCGTGTCTTGTGGGTAAAGTTGTACAACCTCTGCAGAGTGTAAAACTATTCGAATAGCCGTGTCCACGGTCATGAACATGCTGGCAAAGCCACTCAAAGTTAGACTTCGATTTCAAAATATTTTTGTAAAATAGTTTTGACATGGATGGGTGTCCATGAGAAAAGTGGTGGGTTGAAGCCCCGGGTTGGTGCCCGTGTTTATGTTGGTGTTAGGTTGGTGCCTACACTATCTTTATCAATTCAAAATCATTTTTGGATTTTATAAAACTTGAGCTTTTGAACTTAGTATGGTATTTAATGTCAAATGTTGTTTTCGCACAATTAACCCTATAAGCCATCCTTTGTTACATCCATGTATGCATGTCATCCTGTTAATTGACAGGTGTAACTTGCGAGCACGGAAGTTGTGCTCATACTTGCTTAATGCAAACAAATTTCAGAGAATGACTTCACTACAGGTGTGGATCGTGACGACTAGGCCGCTACCCAAGTCGATTGCCTGTGGCAGATCAGCTAGACTCCACTACTTCTTCATCGTCTTCCGCTGTGTTTGTTTAATGTTGTCCTATAAGGCTATCTCGTAATCAATTCTATTGTTATTTAATAACTTTTAGCGCTTATGGTTGTATTATCACATTTGTTTACTGTGTGAGCTAGCCACTGATCATGGGACTAGTTCAGTTATTCACAGAAGATCTGGGATGTTAATCCCGGGGTCTTACAATACATGAGCCGGCTTTCTGGCCGAGCCCATAGTTTCTCAACAAGCACAACCATCCTCTACTTAATATAGATTAGTTTAGTTTTAGTTTTTTATTTAATTCCCTTTTAATAATTTTTTCTTTATCATTGTTATTAAATAGTAGATAATTAAATAGGTTGTTAGACGAGAGGTGGATTAATCCATTGACCTTGCCAAAAATCTGGTGCAGCGCACGGGATTTGAGGCAACGACGTTGTGGAGGTAAGGATAGGGGAGAATTTCTTGAGGTGAGGAGGTGTAATGGATGGCAGCGAGGATGGGGTTATAGCGGCGGCAGCGCGGTGGATCTGGTGCCAGCCGGAGGCGCTGCTGGTTACTGTAGAGAAGGCGGTGGAATTGTGAACTATGGGTGATGGCGTTGGTGAAGTAGAGCTACGGCTCTAATGGAGGAAAGGAGGGAAGAAGATGGCGGTGGATTTTGTGGCCACCGGTGAGTCTGGCCCAACCTCACCGGCACCAAAGCTAGGGAAGGAAAGGGAGGAAGTAAGAAGCAATTGGGGCAAAGGGAAAAGAAATGGGGACTGTACAGTGGTGGGCTCGAGGCATTCCGGTGAGTTGTGTCTTTCAAATTATGTTCTTAAATATGTGTCATTCTATGATTTTAAGATAACTTCTTAGCAATTTTTTATTTGCATACCCTTTCATTCATTGTTCTCAAGTCAATTACTACTATGGACTATAACACACACCAAGAACAATGAGTGAGCTGATAAAGGAGGTTAATATAGTATTTTATAAACATGTCTTGATTATAGTGTAAAATCTTAGAATAACATCTATTGAGAAATGAAGGGAGTAGTTGTTAACATGTGGCTCGCTCATAGAACACCAGGAGGATGGATTAAAAGAAGAGAACTTGGTTTTGTGATCAGGGGCGGACCTCCTGTCGAGCAAGCTCGGGCAACCACCCAAGCTCCCCTCTGCCCCCTCTCCCAGCAATCAACATCCACAGCATCGACCAACGACGTCAGGCAAGATAGCCGCAAGGAGGAGAGGAGGCTGTTGCCGAGTGATCTCGTGGGCTATATTCCATTGGGCCTGGCATGGCCGGCCGGTCCATTAGTCCTCACGCCTCCTCATTTTCACGAGCTCACCGCTAGTCATGGCCTCCTCAAGACCTCAATCCTCCCCAGCTCCCGTAACCCTAACCAAACTGAGGCGAGGCATGCGGCGGCCAGCAGCCAGCTGCCCAACCCAGTCCTAGGGTGAGTTGCTAAAGCTGAGTGCTGAAGAGTGAAGATGATACATCTTTTTCTTTAAATTTAAAACCATCCTTGATGCATATCCCAGTTTCTAGGTTATGAGAGTGTACAATACGATATATTGTGGTAGTTGGTTGAAGGAATAATGAATTACTAGCATCGAAATAATATATCTTATTGGAGAATGAATAATGGATTTTTCTGACATCAAAGTAATATATCTGCATTTTGCTTGAAATTTAGAATTTCGTATGTTATGGTTGTTGGTTGAAATTGGGTACTGATATGCTCTGTGTGGGTTGTATTTGAGGAGTATCAGAGGAGTTGGCAAGGCCGGTAGGGGCTTGTCAAGATGAGCAAGCAAGACGGCAATAAGACAGGGAAAAATTTCAATAGTAAATGTCTTGGTGATAAATTTTGTCTTTAGTCTTGACTTGTCAAAATCAAATGGAGTATTGAAATATGTTGTCATTGGTTGCTTGTTTTGATTTGGTGGAAATGGATTTGAAGAGATATTTTAGCAAAGTATCGAGCACGAGCAAAAGGGCAAGCGGAACACCAGCCGCACAAGCACAATCTCAAGAATTTGTAAGGTATTTTTTTATGTCCTACCTTCATCTTCACATGTTCGTATGCAAATTGTAGTTGTTGATTCCATTTAATGTCATATACTCTTATTAGTGCGATTACAATATAATTTTTTATAGATTCTTTTGGTTTTGCGTAATGCACTTTGGTCCATGCTTGCTACTCTGCCATACCTAAAGTTTAGTCATGGACGTGCCCCTGTTTGATGTCTTTTTCAGTCCTGGCCAGTACGCAGGCATGGTGTGCGTGCCCGTGTGGTTGGGACTACCATGTCATATCTAAAAAGGTAAAACTTTTGCTTCCACCAGAGGTTTTCTGAAATTTGTGTAGAAACACTTGGGGTACGTGTAATTTGAACCGGATAACAAGTGATACTTGCAGTGCAATTTTCCCCTGAATTAATGTTCCTACAAAAAAATTCCGTCAAACGGAAACATCTCGATCAGATATGCTACATATAAATGGTTCGATTTTAAAGATCTGGTCGAGCTCAAGTCGGATCAATGCTCTTGCACAAACTTTCATCACATAGAGAGGGAAAGAGAAGTCACAAAAACTAAACCGTACTAGACCAAAGAATTCCACCATCGCCTGGCAGCGAAGGTGAATAGGTGGAGGCGTACACTGGCGCTGGACAAAATCTGTGATACATGTGGTATGACTGAGGAGACCGGTCATCATGCCGTCCTCCACTGCACTCACGCTAGAGCTCTACGCGATGTACTTATCAACTCATTCCGGTACCGGCCGAAATGGCCGGAATATGCTATACCGACATCCAAACCGACACACTGTAGCATCAATCCTATACCGGCCTTAATACTGGTCATTCCGGTTTATTCCGGCCATTTCGGGTAAAATTGAAGTAACCACTCCTTCGGTAAGTGAAATTATGATAAACTAGTATGCTAGACTATGGTAAAATTTATGAAGTTACGAACTCATGTTGTATTATTTAACTGCGTATGACCTTTGCATTTATAAAGTCATTGAACTATGTGTTATTTTTATTTTATGGTTATGTATTTGAAGTGAGATTTCAAGTGAAATTATGTGTGTATATAATTATATATATATTTAAATAATTAATTATATTAAAATCCGAAATGGTATACCGGAATAGACCGTACCGATGTATTTCCATACCAAAAGGCAAACCGGAATAGCCCCGAAATGGAATTGACAACTATGCTGCGATGCTGTGAAAGCTAATGGCTGGCCGCTCCCTAAGGAGTCCAGTTATTTTTCCCCGGTCCAGATTGGCTTCTACTTTTGTTGAATTCGTTGACCACTGTGGAGAAAGACAGATTGGTGCTGCTTCTTTGGCGAGCCTGGCAGATGCGAGCAAACGGACGTCTATTATTGGCTTAGTCAAGTTTCTTCAACATTACTGGGAGGAGCTGTACCAAATCCGACAACCTGCAAGCGTGGTAAACCAGAAGGGGAAGCTGCCTATCTCTGAAGCTCCTCGCCGGCCTAAACCAAATATTGTCCATGCTGAGAAAGTTAGATGGCGTCCTCCTGATCTGGGCTGGGTAAAAATAAATGTTGATGGTGCCTTCTCAATGCTGACAGGCGAAGCTGGCTTGGGAGTCATTATCCGTGATGACAAGGGTGCCGTTTTTACTGTCTTCTTGGCGTGATCTGAAGACTGTTGAAGATGCAGAGGAGGTCCTAGAAACGGACTATGCATCGGTGGCGAATTTGTTACCTAACCCGACAGCCTAGCGATCGAAAATCACCTTTATCATCACTGAAGTCCTGGAGTATGGTGTTCAATTGCCGGCGTTTTCAATCCGGCATAGTGCATACGAAGAGAGAGCTAAATTGTGTTGGTCATGAGCTCGCATAAATGACGAAATGCACAAAACATTCTGCGGTTTGGCGTGATCAATTTCCATCTTGTGTTGAGCAATTAGTTGCTGAGGAATGTAACTCTATTTTTGAGTACTATATAAAGCTCTCCTTTCTCGCCAAAAAAAAAAAAGAATTTCACCATCGCATAGTGTTGGAAGGTCTCGGCGCCGCACGGTCGCACGGGGCGACGACGTCGCCTGCCCGCCCAAGCGAGCCCGTACCGCGCAGCTTGGCCCACTGCGCTCAAGCCTCAGCCTCGGCGCTTCGCCCCATTTCCAGCGCGTGCCGCAACCCAGCGTGCATGTCAGCCCAGCCATTTTTTATTTCTCGCGCTGAGCCCGGCTATAGCCATCGCAGGAGGAAGTTTTTTTAATTAATTAATTCTTTTTAATTTTATTTTAAAGTTAACCTCTCGTAAACTTTATTTCCAAGTCTAACCCTTTTGGTCACGTCACCACCATGACGTGACAAAACAGCATTGTCATACCGTAGAATAAGCCCACAAAATAGCACTTTTTGTCACGCCACTAGTGATGGTGTGACAATAGCTTGACCAGATTCGGGCTGGCGTGACACTATTTTTCTTGTCACGTCATTGGTGGTGGCTTGACTAAAGGGATCAGAATTGAAAATAAAGTTTGTGGGGGTTAACTTTAAAATAAAATTTTAAAAAAGTTTAAATAATAAAAAAAAATTCTCCCTGGAGCTAATAGATGACGCCATTTTTTTCTAGACGGACGTCTTTGTCTTTGACATAATTTTTTTATTAATTAATCTATTTTTTAAACTATTTTTATTGTTAACCTCTCGCAAACTTTATTAATAATTCTAACCCTTTTGATCACGCTATCACCCGTGGCGTGATAAAACAACATTGTCACACCAACATTGTATCTTGTGACGCCACTATTAGTGGCATTGTTTGGTTACGTTACCACCAGTGACGTGATAAAAAGTGAAATTTAGCGGACTTATCTTATGGCGTGACAATGTTATTTTGTCACATCACGGGTGGTGGCGTTACCAAAAGAATCAGAATTAAAAATAAAATTTCCGAAGGGTTAACAATAAAATTAAATTAATAAAAAATTAATTAATAAAAAAAAGTTCTCTTCGACACCAGCCACCAACCGTGCCCTAGTTGGGATTAACAATATTTAGATACCAACCGTAGCTCCGGTCACAAAAAAATTGTTTTGTCATAGCTGCAGTTAAACTTTTTAAAGTTTTGCTATAGATATTTTTTTCAATATTTAGATTGAATATGTGAAAATAGTATATATAGATTTATCTCGGAAAGAACTTTCATAAAAATATAAATTTATTGTGTTTTATAAATCTTTTATGATACAAATTAGTGTCCAAATTGTATTTCGAGGATCTTATAAATGATAATAAGGTATTATGAGCAAATTCCAACTTAACTTACGGTTGACACATTAAATAATAATCAGATATAATAAATAAATTGAAAAGTTGATGACTGCTGGACTGCTGATAGAGACCAGAGAGGATGGGAAGTTAGGAAGGCAGTGAAAAAACCAAGTGCCTGGTGCTGAGTGGTATCACAGCGCTGTTCGCTGCCCCATCTCGCCGCAGCGGATCCCCACGCGGTGCGAGACCGCGTAAGAGATCGATCACACTCTGGCCTTCATGGCCATGGGCAACGGCCACCAATCGACGCAACCACCCATAAACGATTGGTACGGTCGGCGCACACCTCAGCTACGCATTTCCCTCCGGGCCCACTCTCCTACCCCTTGGCCCGCGATGGGTCATCGCATGGGCCCGGAAATCAGTCGCGGAAACGACGCTCCGCGGTACGGGCTGCCTTTCGTTCGCTTCCGTCTACCAGACGATTCCATCACGAGGGGTCGCAGTCCTCACGCGCACCACCACTTTGTACTAGTCCGATCGCTTTCAACTCACTGACATGCGGGTCCCGATCATAGGCCCGCGAGCCGGTGAGATTACGTGACGGTCGCGTACAGGATCTACGTGCGCGTAGCTTCACCGCTACGTGGCCTCTCGCACGTTACATGGATAAAAAAGCAGGAGCGCTCGGACGCGGACGAAGAAGCGAGCAGCAGAGGAAGCAAGTGAGAGAGGGGGAAGCGAGCGGCCACATGGCGAGCGGGCGCGGCGCCGTCGGGGGCTCGACGAAGGCCGCGTCGGTCAGCGGCGGGCTGGGGATGCCGATGGCGGAGGTGGAGCAGGTGTTCCGGCGGTACGACGCGAACGGCGACGGCAAGATCTCGGCGGAGGAGCTGGCGTCCGTGCTGCGCGCGCTGGGCTCGCCGCCGGAGCCCGGGGAGGTGCGGCGCATGATGGAGGAGATGGACGCCGACTGCGACGGCTTCGTCGACCTCAGCGAGTTCGCCGCCTTCCACTGCGGCCCCCACCAGCAGGGCGAGGGCGGCGGCGGCGGCGCCGACGCCAAGGAGCAGGAGGCCGCGACGGAGGCGGAGCTGAGGGAGGCGTTCAGGATGTACGACGCGGACCGCAACGGCTTGATCTCGGCGCGGGAGCTCCACCGCGTGCTGCGGCAGCTCGGGGACAAGTGCTCCGTCGCCGACTGCTCGCGCATGATCCGCTCCGTCGATGCCGACGGCGACGGCAGCGTCAACTTCGAAGAGTTCAAGAAGATGATGGGCGCCGGTGGCGGCGGAGGTAGGCGCTAGATTGGCAAGGCCATGGAGCGTGCCTCGTCGAAGGTTTACTTCGTGCATGGTTTGCGTAGTTAAGGTTAAATTAAGCTTAATCTGTAGCAACTGAAAAGGCTTTTTAGTTTTGAGCAAGCTCGATTTAAAAAGTTCTCAGATTTGATGCTTCACTGATGTAATCATGTAAAGGTGATCTGCTACGTGCTACTATTGCTGCTATATTCAATTTGACTAATCATGGGAAACTTTGGTTAGGAACTGCTTGGAATGAAGAATGTCCCGAGGAATATCGAGGGCTAGGAACGCAGAAATTTATGTGAAACCGTTCAATACCCGCAAGATTTTTGAAAAAAAATCGTTTGGAATGCATGATTAAAAAAAAAATCGTTTGTTCCAAACGAGATCTTGTAGGATTTGTAACACTAACTATAATTTATTTATTTTTTGGAATTCCCTCATTTTAAAAAGGAACTTAGATGCACGTCTTAGAAAAAAGCTTACATCCTAGTTCTCAGGCATTGGCTTTGGAATCATGGAATTGGATTTTAATTCCAAGAATATCGTTGTTTGGCTGCCACTGGAATTGGAATCGATGATTTCATGGCCAGGCTGGGCAAGCTTGATGAAGAAAAAGTTCGTGCTGTTAGAGATATATGTATAGTGTGTTATTCCTCATTGTTATAAGAGGTTATTTGCATATTCATCACATGTACTTTGTGTATATATACTGACCCATTAGCCTCATATTGAATACAAGCGCTATTCATAACATGGTATCAGAGCAAACCTAGGGTTTGTTTTCGTCGAGCTGTCGCTGGTTTGTTCTTCCCGCCGCGCCTGACTTCACCACTTGTCGTCTGGACCCGGACTCGGCGCGCCTTGCTTTGACGTCGCCTCCACCACTGCTGCCTTGGTGTTGCCCAGCGTCGCCTCGTCCTCAGCGTCGCCACCGTGCCTAAAGCCGACCGGGAGCCTACCGCTCCCTGCATCCTCCTCTGCTCGGGCCGACAAGCCCCAAGTCGTTCGAATCTGCGCCGCACACCGGCCTCCTCCCGCCATTGCGGGATCCTCCGCACGCTAGATTTGCATCACACGTTGGAGCAAAGACGCCGCCGCCACTGCGGGATCCTCGGGACGCATGTGAGGACGCCGTCACTCCATCCGAAGGCTTCTTCATCCCGCCGCTTGCGCCCGCTCCGCCGTGCCGAATAGCTCCGGCCGCCTCCTCGCACGAGGTCGCCGCGCACGCGGCCGCTCCGGATCCGGGCTCCCCGCGCCGAATCCCTCCGCCATGCGGGTTGCCGGCGCTGCTGTTGCCACTCGAAGCCTCCTCTTCCGCCGCCGCTACCAGGGGAACCCTAGTTCCCCGTTCGCGCCGCTCTCGCCCTCGTGTGGGCCTTTGCTTTGGCAGGCCAAGAGTTTATGTTCGGGTGCTCGACATGCATGACACCTTGTCCTTCTAGTTAGTATTACTTATTTCTTACGCTCGATCACTAACCTGGGGTTCAGTTCAGTAGCAATAGGTGCTTAATGTAAATTTTCTCCATGTGTAATGAGTTGATGAATTCGTTTTTGACATTTTGTTTCCCTTCATGTTAATCTGGTTGAGGTTCCCGTATGAGATTTACTTACAGCATTTTTAATTTGGTGATGTAACTTCCAGTCGAAATTACTGCATTTTGAGAACCAAATCTTGCTTGGGTGATTAGTGGAGGTAGTTGTACCCCTAGCCCAGTAGGGTTCAAACCCTAGGTTTGACCATACGTGTCTCATTTAAGAGGATTGTCTTTAAATGGGAGGCGACGTGGCCGTCGCAAACGAGACGTTAGTGGTGAAGCTTCACTCGTCCGGTCTTCCATAAGCATCGTGTGTGTGAGTGCGTGTGTATGGTGGTATACGTGTGTATGGACGTATATGTGTTGTACCGGAAAATTCCTGTATTTTAATTAACGTCCTACGCCTCATAGATGAAAAGTTCAACTAATTATTCAAACGCCCAGCGGTCAGTGCCTACCGCAAATCTTTGCCACGTCAACGCCGCATCAGCATTAGTGCCACACGTGTATGCCTTGTCGGTCTGGCAAAGCCTGTTCTGGACCTCTCTCGCACAGTTTATCAATTGGGAGAGACTAGCGATCGGACGTACGGGTGGGAGCACCCGTACGGTCCTCCAGCAACAGAACTTTGATTACATGATCGCATTTTGATTGGTGCTTTCGATAACCGGAAAGCCTCATTATTCCCTAGACCACTCGGCGTTGGGCCCGGAAGTTGCTTTCAGCCGTTAATTAGCTGTTAAGCAGCTACATTGCACGAGTCCTTGTCATGGCGATGGAATTTGCTCACAGTTGCAACAGCTATGAAGGCAGCTCGTGCCATCCAAGCCATGTACAGAGAGAAAAGGTGTATATGATGTACAAGACATAAGAATATGTGTACGACGCATATGAGGAACTACACATACATAAACATGTACACATCGCAGTTGTAACTTATACGAGTAAGCACCATAAAAGATTTTTGTATAAACAAAATCGCAAAACTACTAGACATGCAACATCTCCGGACAATGGTTGCAACATCTTAGGACAATGGTTGCAACATCTCCGAACAACGGTTGCAACATCCTAGGACAATGGTTGCAACATCACCGGACAACAGTTGCAACATCCTAGGATAATAGTTGCAACATCCCTAGACAACGGTTGCAACATCACAAATCAAAAAACAAAGCATCTGGAAAAAAAATGTGTTGAAAAAAATTGCAACATTGCCGTGAACAGTATGCAACATTTTTTTCTACAGATACAACACTTTTTTTCTACAGATGCAACACTTCCAATATCTCCAAACAACAGTTGCAACATCCTAGAATAATGGTTGCAACAACACTAGATGATGGTTGCAACATCCCTGGACAACGGTTGCAATATCACATATCAAAAAACAAAGCATCTGGGAAAAAACGCGTTGAAAAAAATTACAACATCGCCGTGAACAGTATGCAACATTGTTTTTCTACAGATGCAATATTTTTTTTCTACAGATGCAACGTCGAGATGGCCCTCACGTCGATGTCGATGACCTCCCGCACATGACGCGCTCATCCTCCTCACCCCCGGAGGAGTCGTAGACGGTGGTACCATATGTACCCCTTTGTAAGCCACATGGGAAGAGTTGACGACTCAAGAAAATCCCTGCGTTTTGTAAACACTTTTTCTGATATAGTGAGGATCGCCGTCGTGTGTCTATGATTTTTTTTTTCGAAAGGATTTTTCACGTAAAAATTAGTGCACCTAAATGTTGGTTACGGCAGAGCTTTCATGTTCATAAAGCCATGTATTAGTATCGAACAGGACACGGCCGACCACATCGATCGACCTGCACGTGATGCCACGCATGCACTTGAGTCAAAATGAAAGCCAGCCGTAACAGTATTCGTAGTAGTAAATAATTACAAGAGCCGGGTAGAAGGCGACGTGCGTGGCCAGCGTCGACACGTGGCAGAAAGGCAAGGGAACTTCTATACGTGGACACGAGTAGATGCGTACGGCGGTAGTCTTTGATACGGACGGCCTCACTGAATCATTGTCCTTATCAATTTCATTGAACTAAATGCATGGATTCATAGTTCTTTGATCTAGATGCATCCACCTCACAAGTTCATATAGCTATAATGCAATTTACTCTTCAATTTTCTTCTCCTCACATCGATGTTGATCTTTTTAAGAACTTCTAATTCCAAATTCAAAGGATGGCACCCAAACAAAAGAAATTGGATCTGCATTTGGTCAAAATCAAATCGAAATCCTGCTAAAGTACGTCATAGAACCTGATTCTGCGAACCGATCTCAAATAATGGGAGCCAAACGGGGTGTTCGATTATTTTGGTAATTTTATTTTCCTCTCTGAAAGTATGGCTGGCACATGCCACAGTTGGCCGGCTTGGAATGCAAAAGTTTCCTATAGTTCCACGATAAAGAAAAGATATCAATTTCTTGACAAATTCCACAAAATTACTATGCTCCTATTCGGCTATTCCTGCACGGCGTGAATGTAGGTTTTTGTCCCCTTTTCCCTCATACTTAGTGAAACTGGTTAAAAACTTACTTGAAAGAGGCTCTAAACCTAAATCCCGCTAAACCTGATATCTCGTTAATTTTAATTCGAATGTGGTTATCTTGTTGCCTAGTTGCTCACCTAATGTTTTGACTTGAGTAGTCTTTCCTTTGGAAAAGTCGTCTTTTCATTTGTTGACCTCACCTCGACTCCAAACCGTTTAATTTGCTTCCAGCGGTAGGAAAAAAAAAAAAGCTCGAAACATGTGAGCCAACTCGGCTCGTTAAGAATTCAGCTCAACTTGGCTTGAATTCGGGTCATAAATGAGCGAGCCGAGCTGATATTTCTGCTCGTTAGCTTAACGAGCTAAGTTCGAGCCAGCTCGTGATCGAGCAACTCGTTAAGCTCGTTTATATTAGAATCCAACCCAATAAGCCTAGTAGCTCAACTAGAACAGGCTAGACATAAGCTTACCAGCTCAACACAATAAGCCGCAATCCTCTCCTATCCACATAGCGTCTCACCTCCGCCCGGCGTCCTCTCCTTCCATGTCTGTCCTAGCGCCCTCCGACGATCCTGAGTCAAACGAGCTAAACGAGCCAGCTCGTGAGTTTATAATGAGTCGAGCCGAGCAGATATTTTTGTTCGTTTACTTAACAAGACGAGCTCAGTTCCTTAACGAGCTTAATTAAGTCGAGCCGAGTTGACTCATTATCCACCATATTTACGTCCTTCAAAAGTCAAAATGAATGCAAATCACATCTCGAGAATGATTTTATTGGTGGTTTTGAGTTAGCCGGCTTCCACGACATCAATTTTGCCACACGCCTCTTCCTTATAAGGCTGCTAACGGGCTAAAGCCCAGCCCAAGCGTAGTCTAAGCCCAAACTATTATATTACGATCTGCATCTAGCCTGTACAAAAAAGAGAAAAGCCTCAGTCTGGTCCATGTCCAAATGAAAGCCCGGGCTTTGATTTGGATCGGAAAACTGCAATCATCTAAAATTTCAAATCTTATATGCAGTGGATTTGATTGTGTAATTTTTTTAGAATTTTATATATTTTAAAATTATTTCGATAAATTAAGGGTTTAGATCTAAAAAATTAGAACAAAATATTTCGGAAATCAGGATTTCATGGTTTCATATGACTTGAAATGTGGGAAGTTTAGTACCACTCAGTTGGAATGTTTAGGTAGGGGTTGCTGCTACCGGGACACTCTTTGTTAATTTATCAGTTTATCGTGGATGATTTTCTTTAATACTGTATTGTACTATAGACTAGATAAGCTTGTGCATGAATCAACTGAGGAAAATGTTTTGCATCCAAATGATATAACAATGTGCAGGCTATAGTATGTTGTTATACGATCTGCATGCCATACATTTTCCTTTGTTGATTCATGTACAAGCTTATCTAGATTATAGTACAATATAGTATTAAAGAATATCATCCATTTTAACATTATATTGTATCACAGGATAGATAAGATTGTACATGAACCAGCTGAGGAAAATACGTGGCATGCAGATCATATAACAACATACTGCAACCTCCAACTCGTGTACGTTTCGAAGGCTACGGTACGTTGTTATATGATCTGCATGCCACACATTTCCCTCAGTTGGTCATGTACAACCCTATCTAGCATGTGATACAACACAGTGTTAAAGTGGATGATATTCTTTTATACTGTATTGTACCAACGTCATCCACATTGAACCGATGCCTCCTTGATAGGGTCCGGTACGTAAGGTTTCCATCGCTCGAAGATCTCGGCCCGCACCGAGTAGTTCAGCATGTACTTCTGTTGGATGAATGCCCTTTCGTACATCTCTGAGCCATTGATCCACTTGAAGAAGTGGCAATGCATCTCGGGCTACCATAACATGGGGATGAAGTTAAAAATTTATGGAAATCAACATAGGGAGAGAAAAATCGATGTGTAAGAAAGAAACGCTTACGAGGTGGTGCCTGCACGTGTAGTATGCCCGGGCGGAGGTGTATGGGTGTGTGGACTGAATAATCTCCGCCGGCTCGCCACACACACACTGTAAGATCGGAAAACGCAGTGGTACTCGAGCATCTTTCATTGAAAAATCTGGGTATTGTAGATGTTTTCTCTTCTGCGCAAGCCACTTGCGCTTCTACAATACCCTCGCGTAGAAGTTTGTCAATGAGTCCATAGCTGGGTATCATAGAAGTTACGCTGTACATAACAAACAAGGCAGAAAAAATATTACATTACGACACTGAATGATGAGCGGATAAGCTAGGTCTGTTCGGGCAATCATTCATTGTGCGGCTAATTATCAGCAAACTAACTAATTACGACTAATTAATTATCACTGAACTAACTAATTATGACTAATTAATTACCTATAAACTAACTAATTACGACTGATTAATTACCTATAAACTAACTAATTATGACTGATTAATTACCACTAGATAAATAACCAGTGCTTCATTTCCACTAATTTCATATGCCGAACTGGTAACTACTAAACTAATTAGGACTAATTAATCACCACTAAACTAATTAATTACCACCAAACTAACTAATTACCACCAAATTAACTAATTACAACTAATTAATTACCACTAGACTAACTACTTACGATACGACTAGCTGACTAATAACTATGACTACGGTAATAACGACAAAAGCATCTGACAAATTACCTGCCCTTCGGGGGAAAGCAATAAAAAAGGCCGAGCGACGAGAAGCAAACAAATACTTAATCTCCCCAAAAAAAAAAGTAATTATGTTACGTTCTCTGAGTCCTCACCAATGAGCGTCAGAACGAGAAGCGAAACACAATTGAGATGAGCGAAGAGCGACTGCGAGAATTCGGTATTTAAAGCCGAGTGAAGGAGGAGCCGCGGTGTTGGCGTCGGGAATTCCGAAAGCATTTGCGCTAGGAATTCTGGACGAGGCGACAGATGTGCGGAGGAGGGAGGACGGGCGGTGGGAAAGGTGGCCACCAGATGGGTGCATGTTGGGAGGGGAGGGCATATTTGCCCTTGATCATTGAATTTTGTTTTTGCCACCGGCGGACACATTGTAATCCCAACAACAGTTCAAGGGATCCCACAGTTAAAAATACAAAATGTAATATATTACATATGCAGAAGGGAACGGAAGGCTTCAGGCAAGCCTTTTTTTGCTCCTTGTCCTGAAGGCTGGGCTTTCAAGTGTGTCTGCAGTAGCCCTAGCCCCAGCAAATATAATCCAAAATCTAATCGAAAGATTTCATTAGCATAACTGTACGAGTACATTTGTAATCTCCAAGCCTCATACAAAAATGGGAGTTCGTGAGGATGTGAAAACGAATGATCCAAATGTAACGATGTGAAAATGAATGATCCAAATGTAACAAAAGGGCAAATAGAAAATCATTTGGAGTACAATGCATTTAAGAATGAAGCTAATGAGCACAATTTGGTTAACATGAGAGAGCAATGAAAACAGAACAGTCAATCCTGACCAACCTGAAGATGATGAATGATCGTTTGAAATTGCTGACGATAATATTGTACCCAACGCTCGCTTGGCACTTGCTCACCCTACACCCTTTGCTTTAGTCGCTCAGGAATCACCAAGTATGCTACATAAACCCATTTCTATGGTGGAATTGAAAACACCAACGAAATCACCCATGCCACCTATTGGTACCATTGGCCCCATTACTCAATCAAACAATTGCTTCTGATGTGGTGAAGGACACTGGTACAAGAACTGTCCCAAGACACCTCGGCCTTGTTACACTACAACACCATATACTGCAAGGAGCACGTAGCACACGGCAAGGTTGGTTTAACATCGGTGTGGCGCCGCGAAGCGTCACACAGCACCCTTACCAGTGGAGGCGCACAAGCGAATCAATCGGGAGTCAGGTCCAGAGATTCGGCACGCCATAAAAGCGAGCACTGCAGGCAAGGGGGGACAGCAGCGACGGGGCGACAGATGTGCAGAGGAGGGAGTGTCTCTTACCTAGAGTAGTCATGTGGTACTAAACTTCCCACATTCCAAGTCACATGAAATTATGAAACCCTAATTTCTGAAACCTTTTGTCCTAATTTTTGAGATCTAAACCCTTAATTTGTTGAGACAATTTCAAAACATATAAAATTCTAAAAATATTGCACAATCAAGTTCACTGTGTAAGGAGCTTGAAAAAAATCATATTGTTTGGACCTTATTTTTTATATTAGAAAATTCCTACAATAGTATACTTAAATAAATTTTTGAGAAAAAATTAGAATGGATAAACTTTTAAAAAATTACACAAGCAAGTACACTATGTCGGGAGGCTCCACAAAAAAATCATAATTTTTCGAGCTCATTTTCTATATTTAAAAATTCCTCCAAAAATATACTTAAATAGAAAAGTCTGCTGCAGTGTTACAGCCCCTACTGCTGTCCCCGAGCATAGCACCTAGTTGCTACCTTCCCCAAGTGCAGCAGGTGGGAGGAGGGGGCTAGATTTGGAATTTTAGATGGACAGGGGCCAATAGTGTCCACATTTCGTGCGCGATGGCCTATTGACGAGGGCTTGGGTGTAGATCAACACAAGGATGCCAACGTGGATGTAGAGTCTTCGGCTGCATCCACTAACCCTGCGCTGGGTGCCGACCGTCCACGTGGGGATTGGTGATGATGACCTTTCGTGCAGCTGCGCAGTGCTGACACGATGCCCACGAAAGTGCTCTTTGGCCGCTCGAGTTCGTCGAACTTTGTGCAGGAACACAGTTCGTTGCGCCCATTTGCTTCGAGGCATAGATCCAAACTTCTGGAGGACTATCGCGTTTTAGACCTACGCAAACGAGTGCGAATTCATGTTAGTCAACAACTCCAAAACTGGATTTTTGGGTCTAATGAGTTTTTTTAGAGGTTTTAGGCAAGTATTCTGTACTAGTACGTGTTAGGCCCAAAACCAGGTGCAAATGAGCACCTAAACTATGTGTGTGAAAGAAAAATCAATATTTATTATGCGATTTACTTTCCTGTCTGTTGATATGTATCCATCTCTTTTAGGATTCTGTTGCAATGCATGGACACCTTACGTGTGAGCACCTAAACCAAACGGGGTCCCTGACTATTGGCTCGCAAACTCATTGAGCCTTGCACGCCGTGAACAGGCGGCCCACACCACAGCCCGCAAAAAGACATCCCACGCGGCCTAGTGCCCTCTCCTGCCAGAGCTAGTGATGTGCGTCTCCATGGGAGTCGACCACGCTCGGCCGGTGCTGGTCGGGGGTGTGGCGTCAAGGGCGAACCCTCAGTGGGTCATGGGTGTTCAGTTGAACACCCAAATTTTATTTTGTAAAATATCTGATATATATAATAGGTATATTATGTGTATATGCTGTTAGTTGGGTGAAAACTATATATTTGTCTCAGCAAATGAATTCAGTCCGTACTCCCCACACCTCGTGTGCGGCATATGTAACACATTAGGCCCATTATCCTTCCTATTTCTGCCTACCAAACCCTAACCTCTATTCTCTCTCTCATCCTGTGGTTGTCTGTGTGGGGGGAGGGGGGCTGCAAGGCAAGCGACAGTCGATGGGCACGGTCGGCGCCGCAACGACAAGCAGATGTGAGGCGGTGCAGGGCGCAGGGTGAGCGTGCAACAGCGCAGGTGAATAGAGATGTGGCGTGGGCAAGCAGGTGGCAGCACAACAAACAGGAAGGTAGGGAGCGGGCGGCGAGAAGCGAGCAACGCCTCCAGCTCACCGTCGTCCTCCTCTCTCTAGATCCAGGTGTCTACTATGCTCCGGCTTTGGTTTTTTTTGGAGTCTAGCCTCTGTCTCTCCTTTCTTGGTTCTTTCTAATGGATATTGCACAAAAATACAATCTTTGCCTTAGACAATGAGTAGTTAGTTAGGCCCTTATTACATATATTTACATGCTAATTTTTGCTCCATGGAAGGAACATATAGCTTCCTCTTAGATGGACTTCTTGCTGACGTGAAAAGAGCAAAAAAGAGCAGGATCAACAAAGTATACAACTATTATTGTTTTTATTTTTTTGAAAAAGAAGGTAGGAGTTCTATCGATCACTATTAGAGGAAGAAAATAAATTTAGTAGTTTGGCTGCTACAACCCAGAATAGAAAAAAGAGAGAAAATAACAACGGTCAAGCACCAAACACAAGTCTTTGTCGCACTTTGCAACAACAACATAACTCAACAAAATCAGAAGTCTGGAGTTAAAATAGCTCTGTTCCTAGTTTCACGTCCTCAACTGTAACGTCCCAAAATTTGGCTTTTCAAAAATCTTTTGAGTAGTTTAGGTCCCTGAAAAATTTCACCAATTTTATTTGAATTAATAAAGCTTAATTGTGAATTTTTTAAATTAAAAATATTTATTTTGACTAATATAAACATGAATTAAATAAAAACTTGTGTTATTTGGCTTCCTTGTGTTTCAAGAAATTTTTGGGTATTTTCTGAGATTTTTTCGGATTTATTTGCTATTTATTTGATCTCCTTGATTTTCGACCTTTTATTTTAATTCCGGAAAATCAGCCTTTTCTCTCTCCTGCCCATGTGCTACAGTAATCGCGAGGTACTGTTCATCATCGTGAACCTCCAGAACCGTTCGAACTAAAAAAAAATTCAAATTTCCATATCTTCCTCTACGGTGCATATAAAAGCGAGCCGTTTGCGCCCACGCGTCCGTATTGATCTCCTCTTCCAATCCCCTAAATTGGTTTCCTTCAAACCGATCTATTTTCGTCGCAATCTCCAGAAAACCGAGCTCCAACCAAAGTTCTTCTCCGGCGAACTACGCCTTCATCCGACGTCCCCCGGCCGAACCGTTTGCGGCGCTGGCTTCGTATCGTCGTGTTCTACGTCATGGTTCCTTCCTCTTCGCCCGAAGATCACCGGAGCACCGTCGGCCATGTCAAGCCCTAAAGCCGAAACGTGTTCATCGCGTTCCTCGCTTCCTCGGTGAGTTTTTCCAAAATCCGACCGCGTCATCTTGTGCCCCTCGTCAATACCTATTTTTCGCATCTTTTGGATTCAATTTTCATCCACTGTGCACCGAGAATCGAGCGTTCTCTCGCCTCTTGTTCGTCGTCCTCCTCCGTTCAATTACTCCTCAACCGTTGATCCCCTGCCTTCAACTCCACCACCGTTGAGTTCGCGTCGCCGCATTCTACATCGTGCTCACCTCCCTTTTCGCAGAGCATCACCGGAAGTGTTACGCGCCCGTGAGGCCGCCGTCATCGGCGTTCTTCGCGTCGCTGCCGTCGCATGGAGCAAAATCTCGACGTCCGGACCGCGTCATCATCTCCGGCTCGTCGTTTCCTTTCCGTTTTGCCCCTTCGCCACCGTTGGTTCGCCTCCATTCGTCGTCACCACCTTGAGTAAGAATCAGCCTAATCTCTGTTCACTATTCATGCGTGCGTATGCCCTCTGTTTCTTCTTTCCAACAGAACGTGGGTTCTGTTGTGACCCCTATTGACTTAGTCAACCTTTTATTTTCTATCTCTCTCTTTCGTGCTGTTCCCACATGCAAGTCATTGTTTAATTCTCTCTGTTGCATGTAGTATTTCTTCAATGCATGCTTCTCTCTTAATTCTTTCTTTCTCTATGTCATACATGATAATAAATATATCTATCTCTCTTACATGTGGACCCATTGCCATCCATATAGATATATATCTATATCTCTTTTATGTGGTCCCCACATGTCATCTTCCTAATTAAAATCCTAATTATTTCTCTCTCTTACATGCAGGTCCCGCATGTTAGTCAACTCTTAGTCAACCCTGGCCATAAGCTTGGTCCACCGTGGACTAGCATATCTCTGTGGACCTAGTCCATAGACCAGTGGCCCACATGTCAATCTTTAATTCTATTTTTGGGAATTAATTTAATTCTTGAAAAATTATTTTATCTTATTGGTCCCACATGTCACTCTCTCTACCTTATTTCTGGAATTATTTTAATTGTAGAAATCCATAAATACCAGTCGGTCCCACCTATCATACACTCATTCTGTTTTTAAAATTTTCAGAATAGAATATTCTGATAATATTCCGTAGAACTTTTTCATCATTTCATGTGAATTCCAATCTTCTGAGAGCCATATCTTCTTCATTCGAATTCCGATTGAACCCGTTCAAGTTTCTAAATTCATCTAAATTCAATATCTACCTTCCAGTACCATTCAATTTCAATTTGGAGTTTATTTTATTTGTCTTTTGAATTTATTTTGTTTTGCGCTTTCTTTCTCGTTAGACGCCGAAGTCCCGGAATCGTCCGAATGAGCTGAAGATCAAGCAAGTAGAAGATTGAAGATAAATTAAGATCATCATTGCTATAGCAAGGCAAGTTATACCTTTGATCATATTGAACCCAGTTTTCAAAATTACGTTGATTCAAATTTTTGCATTTACTTTAAGTAATTATTTAAATACTTTTGGGTTTAGCTATTAGTCCCATTTGTTATATCCACTTTGTCTATTGTATGTCATAATCTTTTGTCACCCTAGATTAGTTCATATTTAGTTGGTACTATGGTATTACCAACGTGGATTGGTTAGATGCGAGTACAGTTGCTTAGCCATGCTACGAGTCTCACATCTCATGTAAGTTGCAAATATTAAATATGACTAAGTGACTATGGAACTTTGTGTAAAACTGTGTGCTGTGTGTTATTACTTCGTGATGGCATGTGTTGCACTAAAACCAACCAGGTGGTAAAGGATTTGACCGAGGCAAGTGGTGGAAGCGTGTGTTATGGTGGAAGTCTGTGTGCATGAGAATGATAATCTTTGTGACTTAGTTAGAACATGGAAGTCTTGCCTTGGTCAATTAAGGACTTAACTTTGTGCGCCATTGAATCGAGCTCTTCAGCACGACCACATGCCCGGTATGGGACGGGCCTAACTTAGTAAGTTATGGATTCTCGGCATTGATGTTCAGGTGGATAGGTTAGGCTGTGTGACAGGGTGGAGGTGTGACTACTTGGTGGTTGCATCGCGGGACGATTCGTCGCTTCCTTGTCCAATGGTGTGTCTTATACCAATTCTATGTGAGCTGGTGTAGCGGGAAAGCACATCGGGAATGTCAATGTTTGAGATGAAGTTTCCGAACTGTTTTGTTACGATTAGTGCTTGCTACACTAGTTGTATCGTGTGGATAAAGTGTACAACCTCTGCAGAGTGTTAAACAATCTATTCGAATAGCCGCGTCCGCGGTCATGGACAATGCTCGGGGATTTCACACGAGGGGTAGATTTTCATAAAACCTTTGGGAAGGGATAGCTGTGTGATTTAAGTCATATGGCTGTGTGAAAGAATTTGATTAGGCTATGTGTCTTTGTGAAAACAACTGCTAAATTAATATTGTCTATTTGTTTTGAATTATGCTTTCAATCTATTACTTGTATTCAATTGCAAATGTTGCATTTCTGCAAAATAACCACAGAAGTCATTTCCTTTGGAATAAGCCTGCATCTATACATTGCATTCTGTGGTATGACTTGCGAGTACGGTTGTGTAGTCACGCTTGTTGTAAAACTTGCACCCAAACCTACAGAAATGAAGGAATCGTCGGTCAACAAGGTCTACTTCAAGGATCGAGAAGAACTAGGTCGCGCACCCCAGCCGATTGCCTGTGGGCATATGGATGGGCTTCACTGAAGTTATTCCGTTTCGTTCCACTGCAGCTTCATTGAGCTATTCGCCTTCTGAGGCATTAATTGTAAGCTTTGAGCTTAAGGTCTTTACTCTGATATTTATTGTTATTTGTCTATTTATTAGTCATCTTTGTATATAGAAATGATATTTCATCGATGTTGCCACTGTGTGCACTAGCGTGATCCTTGACTAGTGCAGTATACACAGAGGGTCCAGAATTGTATTTTTGGGTCCCGACAGAGGTGGTATCAGAGCCATATCGACTGTAGGTCGTGACCTTAGTTAGAATGGTCGTTTGTAAGGAAAACTTCAAAACTTATTTTACAAATGGAAAACCTTAATGATGTGCTATTCTCACCTTGTCTATTCTATACTCTTCCATTCTATCCATTCCTCATCTATATGCTTCAATCTCCATTTGGAGTATTAAATTGGACTCTCTCCCCTGATAACTTTTATAGTCATCGTTATCCGTGTCAAATGTCTTGGTGGATGCCCAAGAGCAGTTTTGAGCAACTATTTGAAGTCCATGCAACAAACAACAATGTATCGACATCTCCCCAAGTGTTCAAGACAAGTGCGTCGCAAAAATTCAAGACTAAGAAGAAGTTGTACGTCGCCTCCATCTTTCTCCAAGCTTCGCCTGCAAGGATCGCAAGCAGTCAACGTTTGATGAAGACCGTGACCAGTTCGAGTTTTCTTCAGACCAGCCATATAGGATAAATCAGCATAGGTTCCTCCCGTGTGTTGAACCAAGTCGCCCTGTTAAGTTAGAGTTTAATCGACTAGACGATTAGATCTTTGTTTCCTTCTTCGGTGTAGTTTAGTGTGAGTTTTATGCTTCTTAATAGCTTTTCGGCTATTTGTGTGTTCCTTGGTGTTCTTTGGGTTAAACCTGCTCCCCTTAGTAGATTGTCTTCCCTTACCTTGTGCTTTTCCCTGTCGTCTATAAGCCCTGATCACCAAAGAAATGGAGAACCCGGTGAAGCCACCTTGTCGATAATCTCAAGGCGATGCATGCCGGCTCGGATGTCGTCAATCCCAGTGGATAGTTGTCAGTACCAGGAGTTGCAGAGCGAGTCATGGAGCAATTCTTGGTAGCTCAGACTCAACTCATGAGTGCGATGATGCAGAACATGAACAACAAGATGACCCAGCAGAAACAGACCACTGCTACTTTAATCGATTTGTTGAATCAGAATAATCAAGCGAGCCATCGTACCGTTGCCAGTGTCAGTACCAGAGCATACGATGACCAACAACTATCTCCAGTGTCAATAGCGACACATCAGAACCCGAGCCAGTTCCCTGTCGCCCAGAATCAGATCATGCAAGTGACGATGCAGCCATCAGACGATATTACCAATTGCAATGATGCACAACTCGTTGCCATCCCAACGACACACCCTCAGTTCAAGCTTGCAAAGTTCTTAAGGACCAAGCCGCCTATCTTTGAAGGATCAACCACACTCCAGGATGCAGAACCTTGGATTCGCACCATCGAAGAGAAGCTAACTGTTGTGCAATGCAACGATAATGAGAAAGTTTTCTATGCTGCTCATCAATTAGAAAGAGTTGCATTAGATTGGTGGAAAAAATTCCGCGTCGCCCATCAGGACGAGCACACCATCACTTGGGCAGAGTTCACCATCGCTTTGTGCCAACAACATGCGATATTAAGCATAAGTGATCAAGAGAAACCTACTATTTCGATATCCTACACTAAATCTAGCCGTTGTCAGTTGAAATGCTGCCGACCAGATAATTCAGAAGATTATGCATGTACCCACTGTGGAGAAATAGGCTATAGCGCCGATGAGCACAATATCAATGGTTCCAGTTGTGAAGGAAACCATTCTATTAGAGAATGTCCGATGAGCAAGATCACATGTTTCTTATGTGAAGGCGATGATCATTGTCCGAGCCAATGCCTCATGTATTCAGTGTTGACTTCTGTAAAACAACGTCAGCGAGAAAATTTCAGAGCCACAGTCAGAGCACTAACAAAAGAAGGCAACCCATTGTCAGTACAAAAATTGTCAGCTGAAGGATCACAAGAGCAGAATATTGACCTCAGCAGCCCACCTCAAAAGAGAAACAAGCCAGTATCATCAGGAGGTTGTTTCGAGTGTGGTAAGCAAGACCACAATGCCAAGAGATGCCCTGCAAAGCGTCAAACTTCAACCTTCAAGAAGGTTAGTCGTTCCGGTGCAATATCACCAGGCAAGTCACAATATCCGCCACGTGTATGTTACAGTTGTCGCAAGGAAGGTCATTACATCAGCCAGTGTCCTCAGAGGAACCAGTCACTCACTCCAATATGCAAGAATGCCAGAAGTCAGTTTAGTCAAGATTTTAACTCCTAGAGTAGGAGGTAATGCAACAGGATCCGTGTGTCCAACAAAGCAGTCAAAGAAGAGACGTTTGAACGCCGATGTTACCAAGAAAGTCTAGATTGGTGATACCAGATCATGCAGTGTCATGTCTCTGTTAGTAGCAGTAAAGTCATAGAATCATTGCAACCTCTCCTCTGTTGAGAGCAAAAGGGTGGACATCTTTATATGCAAGTTATGAAGAAAAAGGATTATTGAATATTAAAGTATTGGATACCTTTCCAAGAGTCTGCCTTTGCAAGTTGAGTAATCAAGCGTTAAGTCATGATGATTGAAGGTCGTAGAGCCGTAACTATGGAATGTGATGTTGAATTCCAACTCATCATTTTGCATAGCAGAGAGACAATAGTAAATGATTGAAGAATCCAATCATTGGATAATGTCCATATCCGCAAGAGAGTATGCAATTGCCATTGCAAATGATCTATACAGCATACAACTGTATTAGAAGTCAAGTTTGTCTTTGACTTGATACCTAGGATCAGCCAATTCCAGAAGGAATTACGTCAGAGATGAATTATGATAAAAGTTGTTAAACGAGTTTGCAAAAATGATAGAGAGGATCAGGTGATTTTCTCAGATAAAGGCAGTGTCGAATCAAACCCATCAGCTTAGCAAGTGTCAGTTGAATACCAGTGAAACAGTCATTTTGAGACAGTGTAGTGAGACAGTCGTTTCAAGTTAGCCAAGACCCCTCACCTGTTGTAAGAAGATAAGTTCACCCAGATCGCTAGAAGTGAACTGAGTTTGAAAGAATTTCAGAAGAGAGTAATCACAACTCCAGTGTTCGGATTGCCAGATACCAGAAAGAACTTTGATAGTTTTTATCACAGAACCTCCAAGAATTTGAGTGTTAAGAAGTTTCGCCAGCACTGCCTAATAACTAAAGTTTCAAGTAGTGAATTATCATAGTCATAATTCGAAGTTGCTACCGTGGAGCAACAAAGACGGTTATTGGATTAAAAACTATGAAGTTGAAATCCGTTCCTCAGTCGGACGATCAAGATGCGCGATACTTTGAAACAGAAGAGCTATTGTAAGAATCTGTTGATCAGTCAGCTAAAGTTACTTGTGAAAGTCAGAAGTTGAGTCTTGAGTCAGTTTCAAGAGGATATTTGTTGAACCCCAGAGTTCGAACCGATGCTAGAAATCAGTATTGACCAGACAGTGAAATGACAGTTTTGTCGAGGAAATCCGTCCCCACGTAAGCAAAGAAAAGCATGAGAACCCGCTGAAGGCAAACAGAATGATCCATGGATCAATAAGTGTATCTGCATATCTAATGAGAAGAAACTCAAGTAGTTGATGCTCAAACCAACATTTGAGTACAAGCATTCTATTTTCCTTGAAAGTACCAAAGTTTACAAAGATCTCAAAGTTGCATTGTGATGATCCAAAATAAAGCGAAATATCGCAGAATGGGTTACCATGTGTTGGGTATGTCAGAAAATCAGCCAAAATGTTGGAGGCCAGTCAGAGTACTTCTACCCCTGAGAATTCAGATAAGGGATCTCCCAAGACCCAATCGGGATGTAACTTCTTGAAAGGTGATTGTTGATCATTTGACAGAAATTTGTTGCTTCATTCCTGTCAATATTACCGAGTTTGGAAACTGCCTAGCAGAGTGGTATACGACAGAGGTTGTATACGACAGATATGGAATTCGTCAGCATGGGTGCAGTGTCAAATCTACAGAGATGGTCAATTTGCATGACATGTTAGAAAAGTTAGTGTCAGACCAAGGATCCCAGCTTATCTTGTATTAGCAACAGAGTCTATATGAAGCTTGGATGGGCATTTCAGTTCAGTACTGTGTATCGCCCCGAACTAGTGGACAAATTGAAAAAGATTAATGAGTTGTGCCTTAACGCAAGTCGAGCAAGTAACTGTTGTGTGCAGAGTCTCCCTACAACCCAGATGTCAGCCAGTCGCAGTTGTCACCATCTGAAATTCACAATGGTTGATTGTGTAAGTCATCGCTCAGCTAGGAGCAGATCAAATTACAAAGTATGTGGATGTTGCATTAATCATGAATCAGAAGACCAAAGATCCTTAATCTTAAGTGGAATTTAAGTAGCAGTGTTCAAGAAGAAAAGCTACACAGATTATCTAGATTATCACCTTCACAGCCATATCTATCTTCAGAATACCTGTTGAAGTTCTGTACTGTTGAAGTTCTGTGCTAAGAATTGTATGACAGAGTTGACAGAAATGTGTTAGTTAGTTCAGACTCCAAAGCGTGGAAGAAGAGATAGTTCGCCAACCCGAGTTGCCAGTCAACAGCAAGATTTCCTCCACTCCAGAAGTGCCTTCAAGCACCGATCAAGCAGCCCCGGTAGAAGCAATCAAGTTTCAAGATGCCTTCCAGCCAAGAGCCAGTTTGTCAAGTTTTCAGTGAAGCGAGAAGTTTAGCAAGAAGCAAGGTGTTGTTCTATAAGTGGTCAGAAGAGCGATTCTGTCAAAGTCAAAGCAATTTGAAAGCAAGAAGTGAACCCGAAGGCTGAGTTCCTTATCATATTCTGTAGCCAGCCTGAATCTCGGGGACGAGATTCCTTTAAGGGGGGGGGAGGTTTGTAACGTCCCAAAATTTGGCTTTTCAAAAATCTTTTGAGTAGTTTAGGTCCATGAAAAATTTCACCAATTTTATTTGAATTAATAAAGCTTAATTGGGAATTTTCTAAATTAAAAATATTTAATTTAACTAATATAAACGTGAATTAAATAAAAACTTGTGTTATTTGGCTTCCTTGTGTTTCAAGGAATTTTTGGGTATTTTCTGAGATTTTTTCGGATTTATTTGCTATTTATTTGATCTCCTTGATTTTTGACATTTTATTTTAATTCCAGAAAATCAGCCTTTTCTCTCTCCTACCCATGTGCTACAGTAATCACGAGGTACTGTTCATCATCGTGAACCTCTAGAACCGAACGCAGAGAGTCCAGTACGCATATGTGTTGAACTAAAAAAAAAAAATCAAATTTCCATATCTTCCTCTACGGTGCATATAAAAGCGAGCCGTTTGCGCCCACGCGTCCGTATTGATCTCCTCTTCCAATCCCCTGAATTGGTTTCCTCCAAACCGATCTATTTTCGTCGCAATCTCCGAAAAACCGAGCTCCAACCAAAGTTCTTCTCCGGCGAGCTGTGCCTTCATCCGACGTCCCCCGGCCGAACCGTTTGCAGCGTTGGATTCGCATCGTCACGTTCTACGTCATAGTTCCTTCCTCTTCGCCCGAAGATCACCGGAGCACCGTCGGCCATGTCAAGCCCTAAAGCCGAAACGTGTTCATCGCGTTCCTCGCTTCCTCGGTGAGTTTTTCCAAAATCCGACCGCGTCATCTTGTGCCCCTCGTCAATACCTATTTTTCGCATCTTTTGGATTCAAGTTTCATCCACCGTACGCCGAGAATCGAGCGTTCTCTCGCCTCTTGTTCGTCGTCCTTCTCCGTTTAATTACTCCTCAACCGTTGATCCCCTGCCTTCAACTCCACCACCGTTGAGTTCGCGTCGTCGCGTTCTACGTCGTGCTCACCTCCCTTTTCGCAGAGCATCACCGGAAGTGTTACGCGCCCGTGAGGCCGCCGTCGTCGGCGTTCTTCGCGTCGCTGCCGTCGCATGGAGCAAAATCTCGACGTCCGGACAGCGTCATCATCTCTGGCTCATCGTTTCCTTTCCGTTTTGCCCCTTCGCCACCGTTGGTTCGCCTCCGTTCGTCGTCACCACCTTGAGCAAGAATCAGCCTAATCTCTGTTCACTATTCATCCGTGAGTTCAAGCGTATGCCCTCTGTTTCTTCTTTCCAACAGAACGTCGGTTTTGTTGTGACCCCTATTGACTTAGTCAACCTTTTATTTTCTATCTCTCTCTTTCATGCTGGTCCCACATGCAAGTCATTGTTTAATTCTCTCTGTTGCATGTAGTATTTTTTCAATGCATGCTTCTCTCTTAATTCTTTCTTTCTCTATGTCATACATGATAATAAATATATCTATCTATCTCTTACATGTGGACCCACTGCCATCCATATAGATATATATCTATATCTCTTTTATGTGGTCCTTACATGTCATCTTCCTAATTAAAATCCTAATTATTTCTCTCTCTTACATGCGGGTCCCGCATGTTAGTCAACTCTTGGTCAACCCTGGCCATGAGCTTGGTCCACCGTGGACTAGCATATCTCTGTGGACCTAGTCCATAGACCAGTGGCCCACATGTCAATCCTTAATTCTATTTTCGGGAATTAATTTAATTCTTGAAAAATCCTTTTATCTTATTGGTCCCACATGTCACTCTCTCTACCTTATTTCTGGAATTATTTTAATTGTAGAAATCCATAAATACCAGTCGGTCCCACCTATCATACACTCATTCTGTTTTTAATATTTTCGGAATAGAATATTCTGATAATATTCCGTAGAACCTTTTCATCATTTCATGTGAATTCCAATCTTCTGAGAGCCATATCTTCTTCATCCGAATTCCGATTGAACCCGTTCAAGTTTCTAAATTCATCTAAATTCAATATCTACCTTCCAGTACCATTCAATTTCAATTTGGAGTTTATTTTATTCATCTTTTGAATTTATTTTGTTTTGCACTTTTTTTCTCGTTAGACGCCGAAGTCCCGGAATCGTCCGAAGGAGCTGAAGATCAAGCAAGTAGAAGATTGAAGATAAATTAAGATCTTCATTGCTATAGCAAGGCAAGTTATACCTTTGATCATATTGAACCTAGTTTTCAAAATTACATTGATTCAAATTATTGCATTTACTTTAAATACTTTTGGGTTTAGCTATTAGTCCCATTTGTTATATCCACTTTGTCTATTGTATGTCATAATCTTTTGTCACCCTAGATTGGTTCATATTTAGTTGGTGCTATGGAATTACCAACGTGGGTTGGTTAGATGCGAGTACAGTTGCTTAGCCATGCTACGAGTCTCACATCTCATGTAAGTTGCAAATATTAAATATGACTAAGTGACTATGGAACTTTGTGTAAAACTGTGTGCTATGTGTTATTACTTCGTGATGGCATGTGTTGCACTAAAACCAACTGGGTGGTAAAGGATTTGGACTGAGGCAAGTGGTGGAAACTGTGTGTTATGGTGGAAGCTGTGTGCATGGGAATGATAATCTTTGTGACTTAGTTAGAACATGGAAGTCTTGCCTTGGTCAATTAAGGACTTAACTTTGTGCGTCATTGAACTGAGCCTTACTGTACGACCACATGTCTGGTATGGGACGTGCCTAACTTAATAAGTTATGGATTCTCGGCATTGATGTTCAGGTGGATAGGTTAGGCTGTGTGACAGGGTGGAGGTGTGACTACTTGGTGGTTGCATCGCGGGACGATTCGTCGCTTCCCTGTCCAATGGTGTGTCTTATACCAATTCTATGTGAGCTGGTGTAGCGGGAAAGCACATCGGGAATGTCAATGTTTGAGATGAAGTTTCCGAACTGTTTTGTTACGATTAGTGCTTGCTACACTAGTTGTATCGTGTGGGTAAAGTGTACAACCTCTGCAGAGTGTTAAACAATCTATTCGAATAGCCGCGTCCGCGGTCATGGATAATGCTCGGGGATTTCACACGAGGGGTAGATTTTCATAAAACCTTTGGGAAGGGACAGCTGTGCGATTTAAGTCATATGGCCGTGTGAAAGAATTTGATTAGGCTATGTGTCTTTGTGAAAACAACTGCTAAATTAATATTGTCTATTTTTTTGAATTATGCTTTCAATCTATTACTTGTATTCAATTGTAAATGTTGCATTTCTGCAAAATAACCACAGAAGCCATTTCCTTTGGAATAAGCCTGCATCTATACATTGCATTCTGTGGTATGACTTGCGAGTACGGTTGTGTACTCACGCTTGTTGTAAAACTTGCACCCAAACTTACAGAAATGGAGGAATCGTCGGTCAACAAGGTCTACTTCAAGGATCGAGAAGAACTAGATCGCGCACTCCAGCCGATTGCCTGTGGGCATATGGATGGGCTTCATTGAAGTTATTCCGTTTCGTTCTGCTGCAGCTTCATTGAGCTATTCGCCTTCTGAGGCATTAATTGTAAGCTTTGACCTTAAGGTCTTTACTCTGATATTTATTGTTATTTGTCTATTTATTAGTCATCTTTGTATATAGAAATGATATTTCATCGATGTTGCCACTGTGTGCACTAGCGTGATCCTGGACTAGTGCAGTATACACAGAGGGTCCAGAATTGTATTTTTGGGTCCCGACATCAACTGTCATTGATCTCTATAATTTGCTGTTTAATTCATGCTATTATGCTCACCTTATATCGCCCATTCCTCACAAGAAATCATTAATTTCTATATCGGCCCTCTTTCCTCTGGCCACCGCCCCCTCCCCTCCACCCCCCGACGCCGCTGCCCCTTCTCAACTTTACGCCCCTCCCCCCACAACACCGATAGCGACTCCTCACTCTTCTTCTCCCCTTAGGTTTCCCTGATATGCAATTCCTTATTTCCTTTCTCTCCTTTTCCCAGATCCGATGGCTACTAGATTAGGATGCTCAAGTCTGTCCAACTGTGGTAGTACGACTTCTGTAGGAGCTGCTGAAGAATCTAGACCCACCATTATGAGTTAATAGAGTATTTTGGTTATTAATAATAAATCTATTTGTGAGACTAACACTTCTATTGTTATACCTAATGTTTAGTCCCAGTTGGATATAAAGGTGAAAATCAAAGAGGTATGCATTCGACATCATATTACTATATCTTGTTGCATTCCTCGGATCCAAAATATAGGTTGAACTCCACCAAAAGTCTAATTTGAATATGTACATATGTTTTTATTACGCATTCGTGTATGCACACATTTAGGGGGAGTTCACTCTATGTTTTGTGATTTTCATTAATATTGATCCATATTTCTTCATCCACATATAGTTGGGATCTATACGTTGAAACATATCCCTAAGTATATAAAACTTGTATAGTTCATATATTTTCATTCTTTATATTCAATTATTTGTAATTGAGATGGTTAGCATCAATTACCAAAGAGGAAAAGATTAAAGTATCTTGTCCTACCATTATGAGTTAATGGTATGTTGTGGTAATTAATGACAATCATATTGTGGAACTAACATTTTTCATTAGTTGGATGAAAAGGTTATGTTCCATAAGATTGGAGACTTTAGTTGACATCATGAGTTGATCGTCATCAAGTCAAGAGCTTAGAATAAAGGATGCATCATATGTTGATGCACATCAAGATCTCGAAGAAAATAAAATCATTGATGATGTTCGAAAAGAGGAGATAATCATAAGTTGATCATCAAGTCAAGAGAAGGCCCATCATGTGTTGATGGAGGGCAAGTGAATGATGTATGATGTGTTGATACATATCAAGACTCGGGATGAAGGACGTTATTGTTGGATATTTATGTGGCTTTCAACATTGTTTGGTTGTTACCTGTTTTAACTCAATGAGGAATATTGATATATGTGATAGGGAATTATTTGATGCGAAATCTAAATCGAGGATTTTAATACTCGAGGTGCTGAGGACGGCTGTGCTGGAATAGGTAGACATGTTTTTTGAGATCGAGTCTACTGGAATTTAATATGCATGTGTATGATAAATCCGGATACAACATAGGGCGGAATAGCTGGGTTTGTTTTGCAGGATCAGCTCTGCAGGCTGTTGACCCACATGATCAGATTGGAATTGATCTCGTAAACAATCTGATCATGGCACATGACTCATACATGTGTGCTAGGGACTAATATATTTTAGACTCATAAAACTGGCCTGTCTGATCGTGGTTGGTGACATGGTTCAGGAGTCTCACGATGTACCGGAAACAGGTGGGTTAATTATAACACCTGAAAGTGTAGTCTATAAATAGGTCCCTACCCTCTAGCCTCACAATGGAATTGTGAGCGGCACTACGGAAAAGGCAGAGGAATAGAGGGTAGACCGAATAGACACCACAAAATCAATCTAGGGTTTGCTCAAAACCTAACAGTTATCATGTGTTGACGAACATCAAGTCAAGATCTTAAAGTGAAGGAAATCATCATGTGTTGATGATTATCTAATATCTATTTACAATCTCATTTCTTGGCAGTGGCATCCGGCGCCCGCCAGCATGGGGTATATTGAATTTGGATTTAACCTTCATCAATATTAAGGTATTCCCTTATCTCATAGGCCATTATTAATTTGAATATTTCTAGAATTATATTATTATTATTATTATTATTATTATTATTATTATTATTATTATTATTATTATATATAAACGTATGTTCGTATCAGTGTTTTTAAGGAAATGACGTATCGCGTATCCATAATGGTATCGGAGTATTCAGACAACCTCGTTTTGTAACTGCGATACGCGTTTGTGCCGTGTGAATGCGTGCGATCATGGTGTACCGTAAAGTAAAAGCCTGTGACTGTAGATCCATCCTCTGTTAGCATTGCATTTGCTTAGCGGTCGTCCAGCGACAACTAGTCATCACCGGTCGTCGAGAGCTGGCAGCGAACTCGGCCGAACATACTCGTCGCGGCCTGTTGCCTTCTCGATCGCGCATCGAGCAGACGCACGGTGTCGTCGACACGGACGACAACCGAAACCGCGTACGTCATTGTGACCTCCCGTTCGCGCACAACCGATCGGAGCGTGCCCGACAGCCGAAGGAGATTCTGCCGGTGGAGAGCGCCATGTCGCACGCGCCCGGACGGCGCGCGACGTGGGAGACGCGGAAGGCATATCGCATATGCGACGTTATATAGCATATCCATAGTATTATAGCACACCATCCCTACCGTTTATTTAACAATTTTGTTTATTCATGTACCATTAATTCATTATTCTAAAATAAAACAATTGACATGTGTATGTAGGGGTGTCAACGGATCGAATACGAATCGAATAGTGGTCTTCCCGTATTCGTATTTATATTTTCTAAACGAATACGAATACAAATTCGAATATTGTCGAATACGGATACGAATCTAACGTTGTAATGAATACGAATACAAATCGAATATCTACTCAATTCGGTCGAATTCAAATATCATCATAACTTTAGATATTTATGATACTTTATCTTTGTACATAACACACCTAATCATTCTAGTTTATCTATTTTACCTAAAAATATGAATTCATATTAAACTAAAAATACTCATCCAACTAATTAGATATACTATAATAAAATATGTATATTGTTTTATCGAATTCGAATACGAATAGTACGAATAAAATAATATTTCGGATGACAAAAGTCCATACCATATACGTACCCATATTTTTTTTATGCGAATGCGAATGTGAATACGAATACGAATAGGAGAGAAATTGCTAATCAGATAAAATTTTTTAAACCATATTTGTTACCAACCGAATTCGGATACCAGATAATTTCGATTCGATTGATACCCCTACGTTCAGCATGACGTTGTACAATTTTCCGGGCTGCAATTTCTATTGTAATCGGCATTATATCATACCTTGCCACTCATGATTTTTTGTCGATTCAATTCCCAAGTCTAGAAGCTGGGAAAGTATGTGCTCCTAGACGTCTCATTCGTTGTGATTGTTGACAGTTAGGCGTTGCGGCGTCCAGCCCCAACTTAAATTCAACAACCAAGGCATCCTTCACATTAATAGCCTTAATGAAGCCCCAAACCTATATACTCCTATCTAGTTATTTATCTCTTTTTGGCAATTAAAATTTCAAGGCTGAGCGATGAGTAAACAGCTGTTTCCTGGAAAACAATGAGATATTGTTGGTTCGGGAATAGTAACAATATCCACAAAGATAACAAGAGATCAATTGAGATCGATACTTGCTAACAGTAGTAAAGGCAAAAAGGCACACTGTTCGAATTAAACATGTGATTTTAGTGCGGGTGTTGCCTAAAGTGAATTGCTAACCTATCAAAAATCAACTAATTAATAAGCAGGTGAATACGACATATGCAACTTCAAAGATGTGCATATGCACGAACTCATAATGAAGTAGCTAGTACAGCAAACCAGCACATCATGCATACTGTAATGCAACTAATTATTAGAAAGAAAACGTTGGTATACAGCCTGTTTGGATACGAGGGATTTAGATGTAAATCCCAAACCTACATGTTCGATAAAGAAGTTTTTGGGAAACATAAGAACCTTGATATATATATATATATATATATATATATATATATACACACACGGTGCCAAAGCCCAAAAGGGGTAGGCAAGAAGCTGGATTTTTTTAGATAAGGCTGTTGTGGCAAGCAGACCGTGATGGTAGGAAATATCATCTGGTTGAATGGCCAGTAGTTTGTTTACCTAAGTATCAGTGGGGCTTGGGGGTCCTTGATTTAAAAACCATGAATGTTGCTTTGCTAGGGAAATGGTTGTGGAAAATAGAAAATGAACAAGGCATGTGGCAGAATATCTTGAGAAAAATACTGGGAGGATATCACTCTGGCTCAATTCGAGTATAAGAATATCTTGAGAAACCTACTTGGAGGACTCTTTTTTTTTTTCTGGTATGGTTTACTGTTGGCAAAAAAAACTTTTCTGACAGTCTGCAAAAGAAAACTGGGAAATGGTGAGAGAATTAGATTTTGGGAGGATGTTTGGCTAAATGATTCTTCTTTAGCTCTTAAATACCCCAGGCTTTTCCTTCAGCAAAAAATTGCACTGTGGCCAAAATCTTAAATGAGGGGTGGAATGGGGTTAGATTCAGAAGGATTTTGTGGGATAAAAAATTTATGGCACCGGTGCTACGTGACACCTGACCTAGATGTACTTAAAGGCTCCAATCAAACTCCAAGGTGCTATATAATACTTGCTACGTGTCGTGAATCCAGGTCTAGTGCCACGTAGCACCGGAGCCATAAAATTTATTTTCCTACTTTGTGGGGGAATACTTTGAAAATGAAAATGTGGAACTACTTACAAGCTGAATGTTCTCAAATTTCTCAATCTGAAGATGAGGATAGATTAATCTGGTTATTTACAGCTAGTGGTCAACTCGCAGTTAGGTCATTCTATAAATCTATGAAGAGTCAGTGTGTTATTTTCTCTAACAAGTTTCTTTGGAAAGTTAAAATCCCTCTAAAAATCAAGACCTTTCTCTGGTTGATGCTTAAGGATAGCATTTTAACTAGGGATAACTTGTGAAGAAGAGGGTGGAAAGGGGTTAAAAGCTGTCTCTTTTGTGGGGCTGACGAATCAATTGACCACTTGTTTTTTCAGTGCCCGGTAGCAAATTTTGTGTGGAAGGTGGTTAATATTTCCTTTGGCTTCAATATTCATCATGATGAAGTGTCTCATCTATTTGGAACGTGGTTGGGACAGTTCAGGCTGAAGCAAAGGAAAATGGTTGGTGAAAACAGATCGAATACGGATAGATAATGTCTCTGCCATATTTGTTTTCATATTTTCCCGGATGCAGATACAAATACGAATACTCCATATATGAATAATGTCAAATACAAATACAAAGCGAATTCAAATCGAAACAAATATAGTCACGAATATTTCTCGATAAAAACCCCTTGAACTGTACGCACGAAATCAATGGAAACACATAATTAGTTCATTTGATCAAAACATCCATGAATTCTTCATATTTTCAGCAAGGTTCCTTCACTGACTCCTTGTATTGATGTATATGTTAATGTATAATGTGCTACTAAGTATCACGTAAATGGGCTAGGTTGAAATTAAATCTGAAATAAGGGATATACGGGATTTCCAGCCTCCTGAATCTTTGGATAGTCCGGATCCATATCCGTATTCAACAGATAGTGAGCTACATAATCCGTATTTGTTTCTGACAAAAAAAAAAATCGTATTCGTTTATGAGCCGACAAACTACGTATTCGAAATTAGTCTAGATCGGTCGGAAACTATCCGAACCGTTTTTATCCCTAGGTTAGTGTAGCTTCCATTCTATGGGCTATCTGGAATGCTAGAAATGTAGCATGCTTTCAAAAAACGGATTTGCTATTTTTAACTCGTCTGAAATTTTCTGAAGTTTAAATCAATTGTTGTGACCATTGGATTTTGGTAGAGATTGATGTGTCATATAATTGAATATTGATCCAATGGATAAAACATATGACTTATGTTTAATAAAATTTCAGTTACCTTACAAATAAACAATCTCTTCAAAAAAAAGATGCCGAATAATCCAACTTCTATAATCTTTCCAATCTGTCATTGGTTAACTTTCTAGGCTAAATTGCTGAAGGAGGACGATCAGGATAGTATTATCTTTGGTACTCAAGTCACGTGGATGGTGGCTACCGAAGTTTTTGGAAGACGACATTGATGGGCACCGACAACATTGAGATTACAGTGAAAAGAAGATGGTGGAAGGCAAAAAACGAAGAAGTAATGTCGCTGTAGAAGAAATGGCAAGCTTAAAAGAGAGCAGATGCCTTGCAGGCTTTTCTTTTTGTTTCTTGTCTGAAGTCTACTTCTTGCTGAAGTGAAGAGTGCTTAGTTTAGTTTCTGAAAATCCTCTCTAACAGGGATAGAACAGACTAAACGCTCTTTCTTTTTGCCTCTGTTTTGCGCTCGAACTTGTAAGAACATGATCTGGTTTCGAATAAATGAAATGGGGGAACCCACACGTTTCAAAAAAAAAAAAAATGCGGCTACATTTTTTGTTTGAGAGAATTGCAGTAACAGTACTAGTCTTGAAATTATTCTGTTCATCACATCTAAGTAGTACACGACTATATAATTGAATACAGACATATATATACAGTAATTGAATACAGACATATATATACAGTAAGCAGTACAGCATGTAATTAAGACGAGTAACGGTAAACACGAAAGTCTGATCTTATGCACGTGCCGGCAACAAAGCGCCTCTCTGTCGGCCAGTTAAATGTCAGATTTCAGTTAAAACGAAATGTACAGAAAACAATGAACTCTCACTGTAATGTTCGTCAGACCGAAACAACTTTGACGGAAAAACTTCCTGTTGACAGGATTAACCATTGTACGGTCAAGATAGCATGATTTCCATATTCAAGCTCACCACATCTAACATTAGTTTACAACAATGTTCGAAATAGCAATAAGTAGTTAGCGAGCGATCACTTCACCTTGCGATGCTTCTCTTACAAATGACCAAAGGAAAGCATGCAACTCAAATAATTGCACAGACCGGGAAAATATAAATATTCATTCGGGGCAGCATAAAAGACCACAAGTGTATTGTTAACTGCTAAATTAGACCGATGAAATATATGCATATGACATTACAGAACACTTGCCTCCGTACCGCATATAAGAACTCAAGGATAGCCCTATGACAGATATCCTGAAGGAACAACAAAAAAACTGTAGGGATTCATCGGTGGTTTACAGCATCATATCATCAGTAAAAAAGAAGTCATTTATATTGGAGATGTTAATATGCGGTGGCCCGTGTGGCCAACCTCCCTACTTCCACAGTACCCATCGGTACCTCATTCGTACTCCACGCTGCATGACCTCTTTTACTCCTCGGTGTTCATTGTACCTTGCACCCAATGGCGTAATGTAGAGTATGATGTTTCAGATCAATAAATACGGAACTGTTTGCTTTTTTTGAGAGAGAGAACCAAACTGCTTGCTTACTTCAGTTAATTCGCATGCGTTTCTTAGGTTAGTATGCAAGACTACCTGAGCTAATCCATTCCAGAAGGCTTCAAAAAAATACACACGGAAGCCCTGTTATTCGTGTTGTCTGGCTAAAGGGCATAATTTGAATCCACTAGCTACACACTTGTAAAATCTCGAATTACATTAGAAGGATTAATTAAATTAGAAAGAGAAATAAAGGAAATAAAAGAGAAAAAAAAACAGAATTTGTGGGAAACTTCGACTTGCCCCAAGAGGGGGGCTGACCATGGATTGGGGGGGGGGTGTTGGAGCCCGCCACCCCCACACACCAGGCACACCCACCCCCTCCTTGCCCCTTTGGCACTGCCCCTGCCTCCACCCTCTGCCACCCCCTGCGCCCTCCTCTCCCCTACTAGCGCCTTGCAGAGCCCCGCCACTGGTGGTTGCGTGGTGTGTTCTGGTGTTAGCAAGGGCAGCAACAGGGAAGAAGAAAAGAAGGGAGGAAGCGAGGAATTTCGTGGGTTTTTATGATCGTCTTCATGCAAGGCTAACGATATGAAAACCTTTAGATGACTCTAGTTTAGTCGCTGTTCAATTTTTAGTACGTTTGGTTAATGGGAAGGGTAGATTTCAGCATGCCTTAGTTCGTCGAGTTGTGACGCAAAATATTACAAGGGAAAATACAAGTATTTAGGATCATATTCAGAGTTTCATCCAATTAGAAAATATTTAGATAATTTCGTTAGCTTTCCAGAAAGGTGTAGAACACTAGATTTGGAGTTATGACTAAAAAGTTATGGTCTCAGGAATATCATTATCAAGAAAACGGACGTCGTTGATAGATGTTAGTGATAACTTTAATAAGCTAGGAAATTTTGAGTAGATTTCGGAACTGGTATCGTTCATTACTTTTCAAGTTTTAGAAATAAAGATACGAAATTGTGAAGTGGTCTGTCCTGATAAATTCTGGGACAGTCTTCGGGGAAGGAAACGGTGGATTCAGGAGTTCGTCATAACTAGAAAGTTGTAGGAAATTTCTTAAGGATTCCATAAAGTATTGATTTGCTAGATTTGGGGTTCATACAAGGGAGATAGAGCATTTTTACTACTGAAACAACGGGTGGTGCGTCTGGTAGAATCGAGTAAATTGTGTCGTCTTGGTATAGACATGTGAGGGTGATTTGTGTAGTGTTTTGGTACTGTAATAGTATGTTTTTGAATATATGTTAATTTTTTGTCCAGGGAGTGTGGCCTCTAGTACCTTGTCATCGTCTCGTCACCTAGCTCCTAGAAGTTAAAGAGGCAAGTGCTTAGTATAATGGTGGACAATGGGTGGTTGCCGTTGTCTTATTGATTTATTACCATGAGATTTGATTATGATTTGTTAAGTTATTTACTTGCCATGGTATTATTGATGAAAAGAGTAAGATTGTGATAATGATGCAACTACCATGGGGATGACATGGTGAGGTTACTACTGATAAATGTATTATTGCATCATTCACTTGCATAAGGGTTAGAGCGGTGAGTACTTCCATGATTATAGCTAATCCGGCGTGCCCTATGTTAAAATTCTACAGAGGTAGGGACCCCACCCTTAAGAAGGTGGGGGGAAAAAGTGTGTCACAGACAGGAGAACACTTCATTATACCGGTATCAGTTGAAAGAGGTGCATCATGGCATTTGCATTCATGAGGAAGATATTGATGAAATTTGAGAATGAGATTTATGATTATGCATCAAATGTTTAATAAACTTGTTATTACCATTGTACTTTGTACTTGCTGAGTCATGGACCCACCCTTGTCTTATTATTGTTTTAGGTGGTTGATGACAACTTCTCGCATCGGGAGGGATAGCGTACATGGAACTATTGCATACACTCCAAACATTTGATTCATATGGCCATGCAAACTTTTATTATAGTGTGATGATTTATCCTTTAGGACTTGTTAAACTTTGAATAATCCTAGTTGCTTGGTTGGAACCTATGTTATTCATTCGATAGATTCTTTATGCTAGTGGTTTTGCTTAGATCTTGGATTATTATTTCGCGTTGCTATCTAGAGATTTATTACCTATATTTTTGGTGTCGTTATTCATGCTTATTGTGACCTGTGGACGGTTTTTTATCATTTAACTACTTGCTGGAATTTATTGTAAAATATTGTTAGAACTAGTAGTTAGCGTTGTATAGTGGCATTCTGGGCTCCGTGTATGGCTAGGGTGTTACAACACTATATGTGCTTAGTTATGCATTTTCTATGATTCGATCTTGTCATTTTTTAAAAAGAAAAAAATTAGTGGCTCTGTTCAGTGGTAGTCACTCAAGTCTCACGATCCTAGCTACGAACACGCAAGGCTCGAAACCATGCAATCGCTGAACTGCTCGACAAGTCGTTATCAACCGTACACAAGTACCCGGTTGACTTGATCACGAAGATCGATTCCTGCATAAACCGAAGAAGCACGTAAAAACAAGATAATTAAGCAATCTGAAATTGCGAATATGAAATTGAATGTATTGATAGGTGGGGTTCCGAAGAATAATGTCGCTGTTGATCTCGCCGACTAAGAGAACAAAGTATAAAGTAGCAAAGCTAAACTTTAATCAACAAAACCCGAGGAACTAAAGGGCCGGCGACCACTATCTATAGGAGGAAGAGGGAGGGGGTGGTGGTACTGTTCATGCATGAATAGTGCCATATGAACAGTACCCATAACCCTAGGGGGCAGCTAATATGGGCCACATGGGCCAATGTGGCCAAATCAGCCCATTCGTTACATAACATATGGGCCAACAATTGGTGACGCAGCACCATGTGTCGGACCCGGATTTTCTAATCCCGAATCCTCTGTGAAAGCACTGTGCTATTCCCTGGATCAGTAGATAGCACTCACAGATACATTGATGAATCATCCATACATGGCGTGGACTAAAGTACCAAATTTATTACAACCATCAGAGTGACATAGACCACGTCGGGTCGAGTTTTACAAAAGGGGCCGATCAGGCCAAACTGATTACATTATATAAAAGCAACGTCGGCTACAGCGGAAGCAAAAGGGGTGGAGCTCAACTCTCCACAGGCAAGCGACTGGGGCAACCTGTGTACGACTGATATTAACCAAGGACCTGGATAATATCGGTTATACGCAAGTACCAACGAGTCTGCTAGACTGGGACGAGACCTAACTACAGAACTAGACTATTCTTCTTCGACTCTGTGCCAATTGACTTCTGGATCCTCGTAGTAGGCATAGTCTCCTTCGTCGGCTTCATCTGAAGGGTTTTGGGGAAAGCGAGAATGAGCACAACTTCCGTGCTCGCGAGCCAATACACAATGCAATATTATACATGCAAGGCTTACAAGGATGGCTCGGTTCTTTTATTTGCGAAAGCAACATTTCCAAATATCATAATTACAAAGTCCTATCACTTAGCAGTTTTACAAATTGTATTTTATTTAAAGAGAGTAGTTGTGCAATAATTTTATGTCAGCAGAGGTTTCCTCCATCGAAAATTCTACCTGATGCTTGTTTTGATTGGAGCTACCTCCAATTATTAACCGCGCTGAGTCTGAAACTCAGGGAAAATCCAAATTCAGGGCTAGGAGAGCCCACCACAATTTTCATACCACCCACAAGGTTTTTGAAATAGAACTAACTCAAGTTAAGTTCCCATGTCCGCCTTTGACCGTAGGCACGGCTGTTTAAACAGTTTATAACTCTGCAGAGATTGTACACTTTACCCACAAGAGACAATTAACTCGTTGCCCTACACGATTCCGTAGTCGTGCGGTCGAGAGGTTGTCACAATAACTTTTCAACTACCTCGTCCTTTCCATCATCTCACGCACATGGGGTTACGCCCATACGTTCGCGAGGGATATTGTACCGCAGCGCCTGGATGTATCGTACGACGTTGGCAACTTCACCTTGTATCGATGTCCCCATCAAGCTGGATGTACCGCAAGCTTGCGTGTGCCGTTTCTCCACCAGTGAGATGACTTTCAGGATTCGATAATTTACTAAGCCAAGTCGCGGTTTGTTGCAGACTTGTGGTTGTACTTGTTTTACACGGGAGGTCGTGACAAGATTAAGTCCTTAGGGATTATCTGGGCGGTTCTTCCACATACCAATCACAAAATAACATTCCTTGGGCTACATTAGCACCCAATGTTATACCATCCACCTCTCCATCCACCCAGATATGGTAATAGCAATTTAGGATTTTTGAGAAGTAAAATACAACATTTCAACCATCTCAGTCATTTACCCGTAACGACTGCCCAAATCATTTTGTGTTTGAAGAGGAGATGATTGGGATAGTTTAATATCCCGGTACTTAAGCATGGCTAGCATGTCGCTTAAGTACAACCTATAGCTAGTATTACCATATAGTTACTAGGGTGACAATGGAATTAAGGGATTCAAGTTATCAAGGATGGCATAATAATTAGTTAATCATCAAATGGGTATTAACTACCTTAAGCTTTAACATATATTTGATTAAGGAATTAAAGCATGCAATTTGCTATCTTAAAAGAATATAATTTGCATAAAATATAGGCTCAATATGATCAAAGTATTGACTCGCCTTGAGTGTAGGGAAGAGGGTCTGAGTAGTCTTGTTCTTGATCAACGTGGAGGTCTCCGGTGTCTCCGAACTCTATGCGGGCGAAGTACCAGAAAAAGACACAATAGGCAAAAGAGCCAATAAATACACAAGAATACCCAAATGAACTCCAAATTGAACAAGACTTATGCCATTAGCAAGATCTTGAATTTACAAATTTTTAGAAATTTACTTTGTAATTTTTGGAGTTAAAATGAGGGAGATATTAATTTTTGAAGTCTTACTTTTGAATTAAATTAGAAAAAGAAAAAAACAAGAAAAACAATCAGAAAAAGAGAAACGAAAACGGCCCACATGCTCTTTCGGCCCAGCCCAACACGGGCGCGCGCGGGGAGGCGGCCCACGGCGCGGAGTGCGGCTGCGCGGCGCGCCCTAAAGAAGTCTTGTTGGCGGCGCGGCCGAAAGGAGGGGGAGAGGTGGGGCGGCGGTGGCGCACGGGGAGGGGGGAAAGGGCGGCGGTGCTCGGGGAGGGGAGAGCTCGGGGCGCGGCGACATCGGCCGGATGGGAGAGCTCGGGCTCACGGCGGTGACACGGGAGAGACGGCGACGACGACGACGATGGAGGCTCACCGAGCGGCGGCGGCGACCGGAGGTAAGTGCTTCGGCCTTCTTATTCTCTCTTTCTTTGTTTCTTCTTCCTCGGGTTCTTTTGCTTGGGGAAGAAGGGGGGAAAATGAGGTGGGGAACGGGGCCAAAAGGGGGGAGCTTTATAGCCGGAGGGGGAGGGGGAGGGGGAGGAGGGCAAGGGGACCGGGAGCGTGGGGCACCGGCGGAGGCGGAGCCAGGGGAGCCGGGACGAGACGCGCGACGGGCAATGAGCGACGGGCGACGGGCGAGAGGACGCGCACTCGCGTAGTGGAGTAGGTGGGGGAGGCGACGGCGTGGCAGGGGCGGTCGCGGGCGAGGCACGGCGTGGGAGCGGAGCGAGCGGCGAGGATGGGCACTGGCATAGTGGGGCCTGGCGAGGACGAGCAGACGGGGGGAGGCGACGGCGCCACTCGGGTTGTCGGCGCCGGTCAACGGGGATCGGGGGAAGGAGAGAGAGAAAAGAGGGTGTAACACCATGGCATGTAGACATAGCCCGACACGTATGAGTAGAAGCAGTAGTTGTAGCCTGGCATATATGTGTAGAGGTAGCTCGGTCCAACTAGAAAATATGGCAATGCAGTCGTTGAAAGTTCGATCGGGGAAGATGTGGAAGCAGTGGATGCAGTCGAAGCAGTGGATGCATCCTTAGGGTTGATGTCCTCATCATCCTCCCTTTCTTGAATTTGAGTCGTCCTCGACTCAAATCGTATTCTTCAAATCATTACTTTCCCGCAAAAGGTTAGTAGCAATAGGAGGCAAAGATACACGCAGTTCTTCTAATGGACATAAAGATTCTTTGCAAATCATAGTGTAACATTCAGATTAATGTTTTTCTATATCAATGCAATCAGATTTTGTTGCTAACATAACAGGAGCTTTCAATTTAGTTTCACTTGGAGCTATAATCTTATAATCAACTTTTGTCTTCTCCTGACTTGTTCTCTCAGTTCTTTCTAATTCATCCTTTAATATGACAGTAGGAGACATTGGAAGCAAAGTGATTTTCTTTTCTTTATATGTAAAAGTATAATGATTAGACCTACCATGATGTTCAATATATCGATCATATTGCCAAGGTCTACTTAATAATAACAAGCATGCTTGCATAGGTACAACATCACAATCAACATAATTATGATATGATCCAATAGAAAAATGTACGCGCACAAGTTTAGTTACCTTCAACTTATCATAAGAATTCAGCCATTGAATGCAGTAAGGATGAGGGTGTTGAGTTGTGGCCAAGCTAAGCTTCTCGACCATATCTGTGCTAGCAAGATTGTTGTAATTTCCGCCATCGATGATGACTTTACAGAATCGTTCCTTAATGACGAACTTTGATTGGAACAAGGTGTGACGTTGATTTTGTCCAGCAAGCTCCATTTGAGCACTTAGCACACGCTGGACAACTAAGCTTTGGTACATGTTAGATGCCTCATGGCTTATATGTTCTTTCTCAGTTTCATCACTTGCATTGTTAGTTGCGACCAAAACATGTTCTTCATCAATGTCACTAGCTGAAGTATACTCACCATTATCCTTTATCAAAAGAGCTCGCTGACTTGGGCAATCACGCATGAAGTGCCCAAATCCTTTGCAACGGTGACATTGTACATCTCTAGATCGCCTTGTAGAAGCAACGAAAGAAGCACTTTTTGTAGGGACTTGTACCTTTGCTGATTTGCTTGCATCAGGAACATGCGTAGGAGTGGTAGGAGCAGCAGGGGTGCATGGTTTGAGGAGGGTGTCATGTGTTGTTGCTGACTTGTCCGACCTGCAAAAGACCCTCCAAAATTGCCCCTAGAGCGAGATTGTCGACCCTGCACTTCTCTTTCAGCTTTGCAAGCAAGATGTAACAAACGAGTGATAGAATTGTATTATTTATAATCAAGTATGTCCTGAATTTCTCGGTTTAAACTACCTAAAAATCTAGCCATCTTAGCATCTTCTGTTTCATCTAAACCACAACTCAATAAATTAGTTTGCAATTCTTGATAATAATCCTCTACAGAATTACTACCTTGTCTTAAGCGTTGCAATTTATTAAGCAAATCACGAGAATAATATAAAGCTACAAATCTATGTCTCATGGCTCTCTTCAAAGCATTCCATGTTTTAGGTATGTCCTAATGAGTACGACCATATTCACTCCACCAAATAGATGCAAAATCAGAAAAATCACTAGTAGCAGCCCTAACTTTCTTATCTTCAGGGAATTCATGACAAGCAAATTTTTTGTTCTACAGCTAACTCCCATGTGAGATAAGCATTGGGATCATATTTTCCAGCAAAAGATGGTATAGTGAATTTAATTTTACCAACTGCATCATTATGCTCGCGTACCTCACGTTGATTTCTTCCCATACCTTGACGATTGTGACGAAGCTGACGATGGTTGCAATCATTGTGAATATTGAATCCATTAGTTTCGGAATCAGCAGTGTAGTTGTTCATTTCTTCTTCTTCCACCTCATCGGCCCAAGAGCGAGCAATGGATGGGTTACGGTGCGGTTGTGCAACGTCGACAGCAGCGGGGGCGGCAGCAGGAGGTGGAGCTCTCTCTAACTGCTCCACACGTGTAGCAATTGTTGCCAGATCATGGATGGTGTGATCTAAAACCCCCTCAATACGCTCCGAATGTTGATTCAGCAAGCGTGAAAAGTGCTGCATGATGTCTTTTGTGCGAGGCGTGAGGGGTACATTGTTCTCAACGTAAGGCCTGCTATTCTCTCCTTGTGACCCTGAACCTACCATTGTTAGTATCAAAGCAAAACACACACGATGCGGAAATGACAACGATGAAGCTACGCAAAGGAATACACGAGATGCAACTAGACAATGACGAACTAAACTCCAACTAAACTAGAGATCAGCAACAGACACGATGCAATCAAAAATTCAACAAGCAAAATATTGAAAAAAATTTACAAAGGCACAGATTGGTTTGGACGATAATAACTAACCCTAATTTTTTTTCGTGGCTTTAGACCGTAGGAAAAAAAAATCTCACCGATGAACTGTAACTCTGATACCACCTGATGAACCCGAAAGGTCCTGATTTTGGCCCGATCTTTCGATGAGAAGATATGTTCGATAGTAGTCGCTCAACTCTCACGATCCTAGCTACGAACTCGCAAGGCTCGAAACCACGCAATCACTGAACTGCTCGACAAGTCGTTATCAACCGTGCACAAGTACTCGGTTGACCTGATCATGAAGATCGATTCCTGCATAAACCGAAGAAGCACGTAAGAACAAGATAATTAAGCAATCTGAAATTGCGAATATGAAATTGAATGTATTGATAGGTGGGGTTCCGAAGAATAATGTCGTTGTTGATCTCGCCGACTAAGAGAACAAAGTATAAAATAGCAAAGCTAAACTTTAATCAACAAAACCCGAGGAACTAAAGGGCCGGCGGCCACTATCTATAGGAGGAAGAGGGAGGGGCTGGTGGTACTGTTCATACATGAATAGTGCCACATGAACTGTACCCATAACCCTAGGGGGTAGCTAATATAGTCCACATGGGCTAATGTGGCCAAATCAGCCCATTCATTACATAACATATGGGCCAACAATTGGTGACGTAGCACCATGGCATGTAGACGTAGCCCAACATGTATGAGTAGAAGCAGTAGATGTAGTGTAACAGCCCCAGTTTTATGGAACAGTAATAAAATGCTTTATGAACAGTAATGAGGTATTGTTCATAACAGTAATGAGGTGCTGTTCATATCATCACTGTGCATTTTTACAAATTGGGCATTATGTTACAAATTAAAACCTTCCTTTTCTAGCCAAAATCCAAAACCTATTTGAAGTTTCAAAGGAAATACAAGTTAGAGCTTGTATTATGGCTGGAAAATGTTTTTATCCAATACTAGATAAGTTATCTGAGCCAAAAATAATTCTTGCCAAATTTTCATAACCTATTCTGACCTTATTAAAATTTCTTGCTTTTAAACAAACCTATATAGTCCATGTGACCTATTTATGTATTTTAATAAAAGAAACTCTGGATTTTATATTTTATCTGGGATTCATGGCATCTCAGAAGTCTCCCTTCAAAATTTCATGTTTTTACAAATTTGTTTGCTATTTTTAAAGCTCCAGTCAAACTTTTAGAGCTTTAAAAGGATTTGGTCAACTCTCCCGGTCTAAACCTAACCCCTGGTATTGTAGCGACTCGAGCCCTATAAGGTTGGATCCAACCCGGTGCGGTTGGTCCGGCTCGGTCACGTGAGCCGTCGATCTCCAAACGAACGGGCGAGATTTGCGAAGCCGCGTGGGCTATCCATGTACGTGAAGCAATCTCCACCGTCGGATCGCAATCCAACGGCATTCGATCTTGATTCAAGATCCTATCGTACCTCTAAACCTCAGCTGTCAGATCTGTAATACTTCAAATTCCAATTAGAGAGAATATTACTCGGGAGAGGGAAATTTATTCTATAGCGAATGCAACAAAGTTTAGATATGGAAATAAGTTCAAAATTCAGTTTTTTGAGAGAGCTTTGGGCCGCCAACCCACAGTCGTAGAGGGAAAAGCCGGCCTTAGAGGCCCATGGCCCATGGCCCATGGAAGGTTGATAGCCCACTTAAAGGCAAGAAAGGGGGGGATTAAGCCACAAACCCTAATATGCTACAGTATTCCCGTCTTGATGCAGTGCCGCGCCCCTGCTCTGATGCAGCCTTTCTGATAACCACGCCCTTGGCCGTCGCTACTATCTCCGGTGTTTCCCCTGCAAAGTGGCCGACCATAAGGAAGAGGGAGGAAGAAGGAGAAGAGGAGAGGTTGTCCTCACGGGGTTTGATCAGCGTAACACGCATCTCCAAGGGTATCAATTCGTTTCCCCGCTATTTTGATGATGTTTAGATGTGAAAATTGGATTAGTTTGATTGAATCAAGTTCTGTCCGCAGTAGATTCAATTCTGTCCAGTTTATTGCGTGGCTAATTTTGGGGTTCTTAGAGGCTAAATTAGAAGTTTTGATCTCCTAGAGATATTTAGATAATGTTCTTAGCTTTCGGTGGCCACCAAGAACACCTGATTCCGACATACGGATAAAAAATTATGATCGTTTTAGTTTTTGCTGTTCAGAATTCTGACGAGAATTAGCAGTCACTGTAATTGTTAAATTATAACTTAGATAGAAGATTATTCAGAAGTCTTGCCCATAACGACTTTTGTACGTGATCTCATTAGATTTCAGGATTGATAAAGAACATCCCATTTGGATTTGTAGAACAAAAGTTATGCACGTTTTAATTTGACTGTCCAGAACCCTGACGAGAATGAATTGTCGAACTTTCTTTTAATATATGATCAAGTTAATGACAAATTCAGGGCTTTCACCCAACTAGGTTATTGTAGGCCTGGATCTTATATTTTTATATTGATAAAGAACGCTAAGATCGGGTTGGCCAATTAGAATTTATGGCCTTTTTCGTGCTGCTGCCCAGAAGTGTCAGGCAGTTCTGACAGAGGGTGTTCATCGGTCTTTTGGGGCTTGGTACATTCAGAATTTGGGATTTCCATCAACTAGGTTGTTGTAGATAATCTTGTTACCTTTCAAACAAGCCTAAGTTTACTTTTTTACGAATTTCGGAGCAAAAGTTATGTCAATTTTAGTATTGCTGCCCATTATGGTTTTCTGATGGAATGTAGTTCAATTGGAGTAAAATTGTGAAGTTAAACGTTGGGGTGTTGGGGTTTGTGTTGCGAGTAGTGTCTTGACATCGTGGTTCTTATTGAGTAAATTAATGGTGTAGGAGGTGAGGCTCCGGGGTTAGCGGCATCGTCGTTGCCTCCTAACGCATCGCAACGCTAAAGGCAAGTACATTGACGTTTGTATGAATTGTGTATGTTGGTACTGTGTTTTTATTTGATACGTGAGAAGTTCCGATGACTATGTTTCTTCTGTATGTGAAATTCATATGTTCAAAGATGATGCTAGTCGTTGTTCATAAATACATTCATGCATCCATGTTCAAGTTCCGTTCACAGGAGTGGAACTCCACGGGAGTGGAGTCAAAAGTTGCATCCATGTTCATGTTTCGTCCACGGGAGTGGAGCTCCACGGGAGTGGAGTCTAAAGTCCCATCAATTCCAGTATGGGCATGTAAGTCTTACCATTCCAATGTGGGCAGTTTGGACATCTGTATGAAACGTTCTTCATACGGGACTTGGATCCCCGCACTTTTGTTAAGGTGCGGGCTTAAGTGAACACCGACGGGTGTGTCACTAGCTATACCGGTATAAGCACGTGTGCAGTCTATCCTTTGATTAATTTCATTCATATCATGCATTCTTAAATGTTCATTCGTGGTATGTACAGAAATTGTGAAGAGGTTGTCTTGTCCATATTGGTTGTCTGTTAATTTATTCAATGTACTTGCTGAGTCTTGGACTCACTCTTGCTTTGTTTATTTATTTTAGGTGAACATTGGTGATGAAACTCTTGGGAGGGAGTAGACATGCACAACCCACTCGGTTCACTTTACCCTTGTTTCGACATAAGAATTGTTACTGCCTTTCATTCGTTAAGTGTTGGATTGTATTAAATAAACTTAGACTTGAAGGATACCTTACTTATCGTTGAGTTTGTTTAAATAACTGTTATGTTCATTGATCATTCGTTGATAAGATATCGTAGCGGATCCAATATTACATTCCTGTTTATGTTCCATTTGCTGATGATCTGTTTAGCTTAGTTGATGAAGTATTTGTTGAAATTTATTCCGCTGTATGGTTATTAGTTAGGTCTTTAGGTAGCATTTTGGCTTCCAAATAGCCAGGGTGTTACAAGATCTCAATGGACGAGCTGGATTAATTGGGTCGTTCGGGTCATCCCATAGAGCCAGTCCATCTTGGCCGTTGGGTTTTCAATAAGCGGGCTAGATCTAGTGGGCTGTTCGGGTCACCCGAACACCATATTGAATCTGAGCCCTTGGATCTAAATCGGGCGATCGAGAGTGATTGTGCCGTTCGGGCTATCTCGATGAGCCACGCAATCATGACCGTTAGATCTAGATCCTGTGGTACGCCATTTTCAGGCAAGGCCATTTTTAAATGGTAAAAGCCGAAATGAGCGCGAGCCATTGGATCCTCAATCAACGGACCAGATCTTATGGGCCGTTCGGGTTGCCCGAACGCACCACTCAACTTCCACCTTTGGATCCTGATCGGACGGACCGCATCCATTGGGCCGTTCGGGTCACCGGACTCCTCTTCAATCTCCACCGTTGATCTTAGATCCAACCGCGCCGTCCTTTTCAATTCAAAATTCAAAGGCGCGCATTAAATTGCGACCGTTGGATTTAAATCCTACGGTACCCTTTCGAGCCGCGTGCGCTTAGGGCCGGATCTTGATATGGCCGTTAGATTAGAATCGTGCGGTCCATATTGAAAGATACCGGTTGTATGTTATTTGTCCGTCTTATCGCCGCCGTCCATTTCCAATCAAACGGCTGCCAATCTTTTGAGCTTACGGTGAGATGTATTGTCGTATTTTGATGCGGCTGACAGCGGGGCCCGCTTGTCAGTGACGCCTCTCTCTTCCTTCTCGTGCCTGTACATCGCCTCCGACTTTGTTGCCGGAGAGGTGGTGTTCCGCTGCGATTTTGGCAAATCTCTCCTTAACACCTGGCACTATATTGCCACCGCATCCACTCTAGAACCCTCTCGGTTGCTCTGGAGGTTCAAACCCTATATAAACCCTAGCTTTTGAGCTTATCCACCATTGTTGACCGAGATAGCTTTCTTCATCTTTTCCTTTCCAGTGAAGTATCCCCGGCTCTCACTTCTTGCTTATTCCTCTTGGTGTTTAATTCACTTGGTAATGTGAGTTTTGGGCATCATCTGTAGGTAAAACCGTGCTTTTGTTCTCTGTCAACTTGAGCCAGTTGAAGCACCACTTCAGTGAAATCTTGCTCCGGTGAGCTATGCCCTCCATTCTTTCCATCTTAAGCTTCTTTATGATCACAAATAACTTACTGGAGCATTCACTTGTGCATAAGCAGCTCCAGTCTTGCTATAACTGAAAAGTTTCTTTTATAACTTTTCGGTCTTTCATATCATTTTCAAGCTCTAGGGTTTCCCATGTTATCTTTTCAGCTTAGTTAGTTCTTAGCTAAACCCTAGTAGCATAAGCAGTTGTTCTTTTGATTCTTAATGCCTTCTACTTAGCTTTGTAGCAAAGATCTGCCTCTGTCAGCTGTTGTCGGCCAAACCGGCAACCTCTGTAATTTTGATAGTTTTCTGTAATATGACCAATTAGGGTTAGTCTAGTGTATTATCTACTCTAAAGATCAGATTAAGCTTCAATTTAGAATCTTTTACTTAGTACATTTTCAATTAACCCGAAATCTGCAATCTGCCCTGTTTCCAATTCTTTTAAAAACCCGAAATTATAACTTGAACCTACACCCTAATTCCTGACAATTAGTGGCAGTAGAGGGTAATATGGGTTATTATCTTTATTGGGGTAGATATAGTTTAAGCATGTTGTTAACCATGCATTACCATCTTGATCATACATTTTCTCTTTATCTTTTACTTGCTGTCAGTTCTTGTGTTTATTGGACGTTATTGTTTCTTTTAGAATCTGGTTCTTCGGAAGTAATTGAGTCCAGCTTTGAACCATCAGCACCTGAACAAGAAGTTTATTATTACCAAGGCAAGCATCATCTTTGCACCATGTTGAACCCAGATTTCAATACTTTAGATTTTCAAAACACATTGATACTGTTGCATGCTAAATTCTTAAAATCTATTTGTGATCTGTCAATAGATAGTTATAACCTAACATTGTGGCTTACCTTAAATCTGACCATACACTCAAACTTAGAGTTGTGCTGTATACTACGACATTTAATTTCAGAAATTTGCTTAGCCATGCAGTCCATAGAACGTTAGTGTTTGGCAAGACTATCTTGTCAAACATGGGAGCAACAAATGAATTTCAGTCATTTTATCTCTTTGTTCAGTCTATTTAAATCATAACTGAATTTAAATTTCGTTTGATCTGGACAAGAGGATGCTAGTGATGGTGCCTTCGTGCACGGGATTGGGAAGTGTGGTGGACTTGTCTGGACCAATTAAGGACTGAACTCTGACTATTCAATTCAAGCCCCAACGTACTTCCACACGAGGTGTATGAGCGCTGTTTGGTTAAGTAAAGGGTTAATGCTATTGAGTTGGAAAACAGGGGAGTAAGGACATGTGTATTGATCTCATATGGCATAGATGCTTAAGTCTTCGGGCCGTGTCTTATGCCATGTGAATTTTTATATCAGTATCAGATGTTCTTAGAAGGGTGAGGGCGTAAATGTGTTCTATCGCATGTACGTACCTTAAGGGTTCCGATTGCGATCTAGTATGTGTAGCAAACACAATCTGTATTTCTTTTGATTGGGTCGGCATTCCCGGCGCAACATGTGTGCCCCGGTTAAGCAGATGCTATCAGTCATTGTTTAAGTGGGATTAGTTCACACATGGGTTGTCCAACTCAATAGCGTCAACTTGTTGAAAAATACCAAATCTTAGTTTACCTGGTCGGCATACCAAAGGTTGTGTGCTATTATTCCGGAGGCTTACGGGCTAACTAAGTCGTGTGGGTAAAGATGTACACCCCTGCAGGGTTAAAACTATTCGAATAGCTGTGTCCGCGGTCATAGACGACACTTGAGTTGATGTCACATGTATAGATTTTGATTTCAAATAATGTTTGGGTTCTCGTTTGGCATGAGGGAATTCATGCAATGTTTTTATTGGTGGTGAACAACCACTCCAATGATGTTACTATTTATATTTACATTTCATTTACTTACTGTTTTAGTCCAATTCGATTTATTAAATTGTTTTATTAAAAACTTAGCAATTGTAGGTTAAGATGTATTACTTTATACAAAATTGAGCCATTATACCTTCCTGTTGTAGCCTTAAGTATATACAAATTCTAATCCTTTGAATAGGTTCTATTAAACACTTTCTTTTAGTAGTTTGTGTAAGTCTTGCGAGTACCTTCTGTACTCAGGTGCTTTCACCATTTGTTGCAGGTGAGGATGGTTATCTGTATGAGATGCCCATTAGCGTCGATCAGGGTGACGCTAACGAGTGAAGCTATTTCTTTCCTCCACGCAATAGCCTACGGGTGATGGGGCCATTGGTGGCTTTTGTTGTTTTGTTTTGCTTCCGCTGTTAAACTTTGTAGTGATCAAAGTCACTTGATACTATAGTACTAAACATAATTGTAACCTCCTGTTTAATTATGTAAATGTATAACTTGTATGTATGATGCAATGTTGTTTAAGGATATATACGCAATGGTCACTGATCCTGGGAACCATTGTAAGACATATATCCGAGAACCTGAATATTGGATTTGTTACTTGTTAAATTTATACTTCTAGCATGATCTTTAATAAGGGAACTGAACTGTTCCTTAATTAAGAATTATGCTACAGTATAATTTTAATTCAGCACATTTCCAATATTCCGGGGTCCTTACATGTAGCCTGGCATATATGTGTAGCGGTAGCTTGGTCCAACTAGAAAATATGGCAATGCAGTCGCCGAAAGTCCGATTGGGGAAGATGTAGATGTAGTGCAGCGAGTCGAAGCAGTGAATGCATCCTTAGAGTTGATGTCCTTATCACCTTGTCATCACGAGGATATGAGTAGTGATGAGGATAGAGACATGCACCTGGTCTAGCAAGTCTGGACACATATCTTAACATCCTAAGACCACTTAGGGTTCTGTCATTGGTCTCTAGTCTCCTTGAGACCAGCATGACACCACAATACCCTTGGTCTATGGACCCCTATGCATGTGGACCCCCACATGCATAGTGGGCCGCACTTGTTCATGTCGCCTCACACGGGTACGTACCTTTTTCATGCATGTAGGAGGACGTTATCTACGCATGAAATCAACAACTGCCCACCTTGCACATGATCCTAAAGCACGACCATGTCTATGCGAGAGACGAAGACACATATGTCCACAACCCCACGAGGACAAACACCACTAGGATCGATGCTATAAAAGGAGGTAGACACCGAAGACTTTTTTTAGGGGGGCATTTACTACTACAGAAAAGGTCTTTACAGACGGTTCAAAAACGTCATCACAGACGGTTTTATGAGCCGTTTGAGTTTATGGGTCAGTAATGGTATGAGGTCACCACATTTCCAACCGTCTGTGATGCAGACTATCACATACGGTTATTAACTTAGAATAGTCTGTGATAGTCAACTATCACAAACGGTTTGTAGATAAAATCATCTATGATATATGATGTATCACAGACGGTTTTATCTACAAACCGTCTGTGATAGCTTATGTATCACAGACGGTTTGTAGATGAAACCGTCGGTGATAGCGTCTGTGATACTGATATATCACAGACGGTTTGTTCTAAGGGACCATCTGTGATATTCTTTTGTATTGCTAAATCTATTTTTGTTTATTGGCTAACCTCAGGAAATACCAGCCATGCCCTCTGAAACAAGTTGAAACACAACAAGTACATGTATACATTCAATTCACATTCATTTCTGAAACAAACACATCCATTTCACAAATCCATTAACTCAAATGAACTAAAATTAACCATTCATGAACATATACACACATGTACCAGTAAGTTCAATCTTATCCCAATCAAGTTCAATCTATATTATTGTGGAACTTTCCATCTGGATTAATGACCTCATGGTTCAAGAATGACACAAACTGTCTTCGAATGTTTATAAGCTAGCCCTGTTCGAACGCAGCTTCCGCGATGGTCGCAACCTGTCGCTAGGAAGATTAAATTCATGTATATATAAATTGATAAGTGTGAAATAATTATTGTAAGATTGACAAACCTGAGAATCATTGGTCATCGCGGAACCGACGAATAATTCCATGTTGTGGCAAACATAGTATCCACTGGTGTTGCTGGCTGGTGGCTGCTGGTAGAACTGCAAAAATAGAATTGGTTAGTTCGAGAGGCATTACTACGAAGTGTTATATAGGATTAATGTGTACTAGCGAATACCAGGAAATCGAGATCATGTCGTAGGATCCTTCTCTTGGATTTCCCTCTTTTAGCAAAGTACACGGCGAATGACCTACGTGATTTCAAAAAGTTAACCTTAGCCATTACAAAGGAAGAAAAGACTACAATAGAGTTATCTATGGAGAAAATGTGTTTACCTTTTGATTAATTGTCGGACAACTATGAATGTGTGTTTGGCCCTCTTTAGGAAATTAAGGTATATTACTTTGTTCCGTTTTGGTATAATTACAATTAAAATTCAGTGGAACCTACACAGGTATGTTGCCATGGTTATTAAACCTAAGTTCGTGTTGTTTATAAAGTACAAATCAACTAGTATAGCCACTAGTGTAGCACTTACTCCTAGTTGTAGGGCAAAAGGATGAATTCTTTATCGCGGTGAGCCACTAGTGCTGAACTGTCCTCCTTCTCTCCGTAGAATTGTTTCTTCATCCTACGGTATGGGTGATCCCTCCGAAGGAACCTACCGTGACGCATGTATATGGTTTTGTGCGAGTGCTTCAGCCATACACTCTCGGTATCATCTAAGCAGTGAGTACAGGCTTTGGCCCCTTTTGTACTCTACCCCGACAGGCTAGCAAGAGCAGGATAATCATTTATGGTGCAGAACAATAAGAAGCGTAAAATGAAGTTCTCTCATTTGCACGCATCCCATACCTATACCCCTTCGATCTATAGTATTTTTAGATCTTCTATCAATGGTGCTAGGTACACATGTACTACTACAGAAAAGGTCTTCACAGACGGTTCAAAAACGTCATTACAGACGGTTTTGTGAGACATCTGAGTCTATGGGTCAGTGATGACATGAGTCATCACAGACGGTTATTCAAACCGTCTGTGATGCATCTTATCCTGACGGTTATTAACTCGTAATAAATCGTGATAGGTAACTATCACGAGCGATTTGTAGATAAAACCGTCTGTGATAGGGAACTATCACAGACGGTTTGTAGTTGAAACTGTCTATGATGACTTTTCTCTATAGACGGTTTGTAGATGAAACCGTCTGTGATGACTTTTCTCTATAGACGGTTTGTAGCTGAAACCGTTTGTGATGATTTTTCTCTATAAAGTCTCCGAGCAGTGGCTGCTTGTGCCTTTAAAACCAGCATCATATATATATATATATATTGTTCGTAGTCCCTCAACCACTTTCGAGGGGTCGTCCACGTAGCATGAGGAGGATGAGACAGCAACCATGGACAACTTCATCGAGCCCCTGCAAGTTCAATAAGCATGGCTGCCAAGAGAGCGTCAGGACATCCAATTACCTGGATGTCAACGACAGGTAATTGGATGCCGCTGTGTTCAGAAAGTAACGTGGCTGATACCAGTCGGAGTAGTTGTGCGTCCACGTCACTTTCTAAACACAGCGACGTCCAATTACCTGTTGACGACATCCAGGTAATTGGATGTCCTGACGCTCTCTCGGCAACCATGCTTCTTGAACTTGCAGCGGCTCGATGAAGTTGTCCGTGGCTGCTGTCTCATCCTATCATGCTACGTGGATGACCCCCCGAAAGTGGCTGAGGGACTATGAACAATATATACATAATATATATATATGATGTCGGTTTTAAAGGCATAAGCAGACACTGCTTAGAGACTTTATAGAGAAGAGATCAGGATCCATCATAGAAGTATCATCCAAGGGTACAATCTATACACAATACATAATAGCAGGTAATCTAACAGCTCAAGGCACAATTAATCTAATACACAATATCACATCCAATTGTATTTGTGACATCAATTCATCATAGAAGTATCATCCAAGGGCACAATCTATACACAATACATAACAGGAGGTAATCTAACAGCTCAAGGCACAATTAATCTATACACAATATCACATCTAATTGCATTTGTGACATCAATTCATCATAGAAGTATCATCCAATGGCACAATCTATACACAATACATAACAGCAGATAATCTAATAGCTCAAGGCAGAATTAATCTATACACAATATCACATCCAATTGCATTTGTGACATCAATTCATGTTGATGAAGCAGTCCGCGCAGGCAGGATGTCTGTGGCTGCTGTCTCATCCTCCTCATGCTGCTTGGTAGATTTCTTAGACGTTCATGGTAATTAAAGAAATCATGATCCAGTGCAAACACGACGCGGCAACAGCGGCAAACACCTGCCACCACCAGCACAACCCACATCTAGGGGAGAGAGGTAGATCTGGCCGAGGTGAGGTAGCCGAGGGAGCATAGGGGAGCGGCGTACCTCGATTCAGCGGCGTAGATGGCGGGGCGAGCTCGATTCAGCTTGGGAGATGGCAGGGCGAGCTCGATTCGGCGAGGGAGATGGCAGGGTGAGCTCGATTCGGCGGGGGAGATGGCGGGGCGAGCTCGATTCGGCGGTGTAGATGGCAGGGCGAGCTCAATTCGGTGAGGGAGATGGCGGTGAGGTCGAATCGGCGGTGGGGGAGTCGCGATGTGGGAGCCCGGCCAAAGTCCTGAACCCTAGTGCACGTTGGGGAGTGACGAGTTAGGGCGTAAACCCTAGTGCGCGGGCTCCTATTAATAAAGGTATATCTATAACACCCCAACTCTCAAAGAGCTTACAATGCTACTGAAACTAAACTATTCTAGCACAACTACAAATTTTTGGCAGAATCTCCTTTGTTTAATCAGCTAAACTGAGAGTTCAACAATAACGCATGGCATAACAAAGTTCTCATAATCAAATTACTCTATCATGCATGATAATCAAATGAACCAACCAAGACTGGCAATCTCATTATTACAAATAAGCAGCTACTCAAACCAAACCATCTATGGGTGATAATCAAATAGTTTATTTATTTCTAAATTGAAGCTAAGTAGCAAGCGCCTTATGAGTGTGAGGTAATGAGTGCATCCAACAACTACTCCCTCCCATGCGTGTCGTTCCTACCATTGGTACCTAAAACACATTTAAGCAAGGGTGAGCCCAAAGACTCAGCAAGTATCAACAAGGCTATAAAACAAGAACATTAGCATAGCATCGATAATCCACAATAACATTATACTAAATATAGTCATTTTTCTCATGATATGCAATCAATGCAATGCTCCTTTGAACTTTATCTCTTTTCGCATTTTACCGGTAATACGGGGTATACAACCGTCGCTGTATACCCTTGCCTGTGCCCACTGGCACAGGGACCAAGAGCATATACACCACATGTATAGGGACCTTTGCCCATCATCTTAATGATGGGGACCTCTTTGCTCATAGCCCACATTCCACGAATGTGGGGACCTCTGCCCGTCATCTACATGACGGGACCTAATCAGATGTGCTTGGTCACCACATGACCAAGGCACCTGTATGCTCTCAACATGCAAATGCACTATGATAACATTCTTCATATGCAGGAATTCAACATATTCTCATTAACATGTAAGCATTAACAACATGCGGGAAAATCTTTAATCAACTGGCAGTCACCAAGTTAAACGGTAACTCATCTCATAAATAGGTATGCATGACTAAAGCGAACAAGACACATCACAATCACATCATGCAGGCATACATATACCATAGCCCGAATACTTGCCTCAACCGTGCGAGAACGGTGGACGCGACGAGGGTGCTGCTCCTGGAACTACGCTCCCACCTGAATATAAAGATACCCTAATCTAAGACCAACATTCTGAACCAAGAGCAAAAAGAACAACACAAATGAACTTGCTAAACTCCCAAGTGCTTCCCAACTCCCAATTTCTAGCGATCGGATTGGCGCACACTGTGGACTGTCAACTTCTAAAATACATAACTTTCTGCTCAAGTGTCCAAATAATATGTTCTTGGACTTTATGAAAAGGTAATTAAATTATCTAAATAAACTTAGTTGGGGAGCCCTTTTGATTCTACCATCTACTGCCCCTAGAAAACCAATCTATCAGATATCAGAATTCACGTCGGGTTCTCTGGACAGTACACTAAAACCACCATAACTTTTGCTACGAGAATCAAAATCTTGCGTTATTTATCTCTATGAAAAGGTACAGAAATTACCCATATTTGTCGTTATATTGAGGTCCCCTGATTCTCCCTTTAATTAGCAGTTCTAACCAGTTTTCTACAGACTATCCAGAATCTGACAGAACAACAGGACAGCAATACTAGAAAATTCATAACTCCCAGACCGTTAATCGGATTTGGGCGATCTTGGCGGCCAATGAAAGCTAAGAACATAAACTACAATTATCTAGGAGACCAAAACCTCTGATTCGGCCTCTAACCACATGAAATTAACCCTGCAACCTTCTGGACGAATCTGCACGAACAGCAGGCAGATTGCAACCTAGCCAAAAACTACCCGATTACTCTTCTATGACTAATTACCCAACAACAACAACGCGTTACCCTTGATGCCGCTGAAGGTCGCGAACCACGGATGGTGATCCCTCTTCCTTCTCTTCTCCCTTCTCTTCTTCTTCCTTTCTCTCCTTCTTTTCTCCTCTTTGCATAGAAGGGGGTTGCTACAATGCGGTGCTACTGAGACTGTGAGTGCGATCTTGTAGCAACTAGGGTTCCCCCCTCTTTTTATTGGTGGCCAGCCCCTCATGGGCCTCCTGGGCCAAGGCCTGAGGCCCAGGTTGCCAAAAAACTGCAGAAAACCCCTTTATCTAATTACTGCTAAATCTATTTTATATTTGGACCTTCTCCGAATTCACATAATCTCTCCCGAATACTCTTTCGAATATTCTCGAATACTTTTGAGGTATTACAATATCACAGACAGTTCTATTATGGAACCGTCAGTGATACGTATCACAGACGGGTCCATAATAGAACCGTCTATGATATGGTCTCATATCATAGACGGGTCCACAATATAACCGTCTGTGATACGTCTGTGAATTATTTTTTTGTATTTTTCTATTAATACTTTTGTCTATTTTAGAAAGAGATAATCTGGGCCATAGAATGTTGATCTAACGGTGAAAAAATGTGATCTAAAACTATGCTAAAACCGCTAATTTTATGGCAAGTAGTCCAACACCTCTGCAAAGAAATTGACATACTCATGCCTAATCCTGCAGTCATCGCTGTAGAAGACTGCGTAGTCGTCCCACCCTGACACGCCGCAACCGGTGCTCGTGCACCAATGGTCGTCCTCCAACAACACCCACACCCGGCCCAGCGGCGGCCCGGCCATCCTCCCCCACGCCGCCGCCTGGATCATGTCCACGGCGAGCCTCTGGCACCGCTTGCACTCCCAGTTGGTCCTCTTGGCCGTCTCGCACCCGCCGCCGGCCGACTCGCCCTCGACCTGCCTAATGTACTGCTTACCAACGTCGCGCATCTCGCTTGTCGTGTAGAGGAGGAGGCCGAGCACGTAGGCCGTGGCCTTGTGGCCGGCGACGGCATCGGCCGCCCACTCAAGGAACACGAGGTCGCACTGCATATCTTGGGGCGCGAAGACAAGCGCGAGGCCGACAATGAAGCAGGCCTCCGGGTTGCTGGTGCCGGCCAGGTGGTTGACGACGGTGAGGTAGCACTCGTTGTCCTGCCACTTCATCGCCTCCTCCCGCTCCAGCGCCACACGTATCCCCACGGCGCGCGCCTTGGACGCTTGTACATGGCCTTGCAACTAAAATTCAAGACGATATATAGAATCTTCATACAAAAATTAATTACTGGATATTGAACACAAAACGAAATCATCACGAGATTTTATCATGATATGACTTTTTGGTTTTGTACACTACAGTCATCTTCACAAACAAACTATAACCAGACCTACGAAAAATAAAAGAACAGAACGTACGTGGCTTCTAGGCTGCAGAGGTCAGCCATGGGCTAAGGAGAGATCGCGGCCACGAGGCCGACGATGTGGACGACGACCTCGTCAGGAAGATCAAGGACGGCGATCGCTGACCTCCTCGCTCACTTGGTCCTCACCGTCATGCTTGCGTGCTCACCATGATGTACTATTCAATACCATGCGTGCTCACCATGGCGCGCGATAATTTCACTCTTATAAAACGTAGAAGTGACACATCGTAACGTCGGCGTGCGAGACGAAGAGACGCATCGGCGTTCGTCGGCGCAGGAGACAAAGAGACGCATCGGCGCCTATCGGCGCGGGAGACGAAGAGACGCATGCATAACGCGCGGGAGACGAAACATTTAATTATCACAGACGGTTCTGATAAAAAAAACCGTCTGTGAAGTATACCATTATCACAGACGGTTAGTTAAAAGAACCGTCTTGGAAGTTTCATAGACAATTGTTTGTTACAATCCGTCTGTGATAATGGTTTACTTCACAAACGGTTATTTTTACGAACCGTCTGTGATACTTCATAGACGGTTTTAAACACAAACTGTTTGTGATATTTCCTCTTCACAGACGATTTTTAGCACATCCATTTACATAGACTGTCTCTATACCAAAACCGTCTGTGATTGCATGTAATACAGACGGTTTTGGCCAACCGTCTGTGATGAGGCGTCCAATATTAGCCTTTTTGTAGTAGTACATCAATATCATTCCCAGGTTGCTTCGGACCTTGGATAAGTATCAACAACAAAATATACTTCCGCTTCATACACAACCAAGGAGGAAGGTTGTAGATACAGAGAGTCACGGGCCAAGTGCTATATCGACTGCTCATGTTACTGAAAGTATTCATTCCATCTGTACTCAATCCAAACCATATATTCCTTAGTTCCGCACCGAAGTCTGCAAACGTCCTATCGATGTTTCTCCACTGGGCAGAATCAGCAGGGTTTCTTAGCTTTCCATCATTCTTACACTCTTTCGAGTGCTAATGCAGCAGTTTTGTCTCCTTTGGGTTTGCAAAAAACCGCTTCAAACGGGGAATTACATGAAGATACCACACCACCTTAGTAGAAGGTCCTTTTTCACCTCAATACGCTCGCAGTCATCTGATTGATTCTTACACTTGTATCGGGATATGTTACACACCAGATATACATGCATGTTTGCATACTCTTTACGGTAGAGGATATAGTCGTTCGGACGTGCATGTATTCTTTCTACTTCTATTCCCAATGGATAAAGAACCTTCTTAGCTTTGTAGTTAGTTTTGGGCAACTCATTTCCCTCTAGAAGTATGTCCACTAAGAGATCTAACAGCGCCGTGAAACTCTTGTCGGACCAACCGTTGCTTGCCTTCAATTTCAGCAGTTCAAGCATGGATGACAATCTTGTATATTCCGGCTTGCAGCCCGAGAACAAAAGTTTCTCCGAGTCCTCCATCAAGTGCCAGAATTTAACATACTCTCTCTTGTAACAGTTCCCTTCTGCATCGTGAATGTAACACCCTGGCTATTCGGAAGCCAAGATGCCACCTAAATACTCTAACAATCTACACAATGCGGAAGAATGTGAAATAAGTAAATCAACTAATGGCAGCACAAAAATAAACAGGACATGGTGAAGGTATCCTTCCTTCGCCTTCTAAGTTATTTAATACTGAACATCAACATAAATGTGGAGAAGGTATCCTTCCTTCACCAATTATAATTTAATTATTACAGTTCATCATTAACGAATGAATGATAGATCTAAAATTTATTCCTGAACATGAATTTGATGATGTGAACAAGTAGTGCGTGTTTACTCCCTCCCATGTGAGCCAACATCAGGGGTTACCTAAAATAAACAAACAACGCAAGAGTGAGTCCACGACTCAGCAAGTACAGTAAAAGGGACATAACACACATATGAACAAGTCATCATCATAAGAGAATATGAGCATACATCGAATGAAAACTTAGGAATGCATGGCATGAATGAATGTACTCAAGGATGGACTGCACACATGCGTATACCGGTATAGCGAGTGACACACCCGTCGGTGTTCACTTAAGCCCGCACCTTAACAAAAGTGCGGAGATCCAAGTCCTATATGAAGAACGTTTCATATAGGTGTCCAAAGCTGCCCATCTTTGGAATTGATGGGTCTTACGTGCCCATATTGGAATTGATGGGTCTTTCAATCCACTCCCGTGGATGGGACATGACAATGTCCAAATCTGCCCACATTGGAATGGTGGGACTTACAATCCACTCCCGTGGACATAACATGAATAAAAAGATGCATGATATGAACATGAACAGGGATAATACCATCTCTCAGTATATATACTCCACATAATGAAAGAATATAACCAGTTCAGCATCTCGGGTAACACAATATGTCACGTTATATTCATGTAAACATTCACAATCACAGCACTTAAAATCAACAAAGTACTTGCCTTCCGCGTTACGACGCGTTAGTAGGCAACGATGGCGCTCCCAAACCCGTAGCCTCGCGGCCTAAACAGTTAAATAACCGAAATAAGAACAACATAGAGCCCATCATGAATTAATATTCTACACTACCCTCTTGCACACCCAAAACATAGTCATAACCCGAATCTGAAATTCCAGTAGTAACATGGAATCCCATCAGGACAGCAGCACGGTAAAGACCAAAACTAATGATCTGGGACTCCAAAAGAGATGAGCCCAGATACTACACGAGCTTAACAAATATATCTACAACTTTGTAGTTGACGAGATAACCCAATTCGGCCAAACTAAATTGCTAACTGTCAAACGAAATAGCAGAACAGAATCTGACTGAGCAATTAGAACAGCAGAACTAAAACGTTCATAACTTTTAAACTACAACTCCGAATTGAGTGTTCTTTAACAATCTGAAAAGGTTATGAAATTACCTACAATAACCTAGTTGTCACAAAATTCATATTTTGCCTTTAACAAAAAGTGGCACACGGGTCAAAACTAAAGATAGAAACTGACATACAATCTGGACAAACTGATCTACAATCTGGACAGTCACAAAGAAAAGTGCATAACTTTTGATCTATAAATCCAAATGAGGTGTTCTTTATCAATCCTGAAAGATAGTGATATCACCTTCAAATTTTGTTATGGGCAAGACCTCTGAATCACCCTCTAACTAGGCCATAAATCAACCTATACAGAGACTGCTAATTCTCGTCAGGATTCTGGACAGCAGATAGTAAATCTATCATAACTTTTGACTCAAAAGTCGGAATGAGGTGATCTTGGCGGCCAACGAAAGCTAAGAACAAGACCTACAAAACTCCAGGAGATGATCATCTCAGATTCAGCCTCTAAAACCACGAAACAGACCCCGCAACATTCTGGACAGAATTGAATCTACTAAAAAAACAGACTTGATCCAAACAACTAATCATATTTGCATCTAACAAACATCAAACCGTGAAGCTAGCTCTTTGTTACCCTTGTAGATCCGCGGAAGATGAAGAACAGCCCGCCATCACAAACTCTCTCAATCTCCTCCTTTCTCCCTCTTTTCCCTCTTCTTCTTCCTTATACGTTGCAACCGGGCTCATCCTCCTTGTTGTTTCGTGTGGCAGCAAGGAGGAGGAGAAGATGGCTGCCCAGAGGAGGAGGGGTGGAGGTGGAGGCGCAAGGAGGGATGGGGGGGAGGCGCATGGGGAAGGGGAGGGATGCTTGTGGCGGCCACTAGGGGGAGAAGGGAAAGGGATGGGGCTGCCCTAGGGTTAGGGGGAGGTGTGGGGCGCATGGGCTTGGGCCTGGTGCGCCTCCCCCCTCTTGGGCCACTCATGACCGGCCACCAGGCTGGATTAGCCTGGCCCGAAACCCTAGGTTCTGAATTTTTCTCCCGAAAATCTTGAATTTTCCATTAATTCTCTCTACCCCCCTTAACAGAATTCGACCTCGAATTCTAATCGTCGAAAAGAACACAAGGACAGAATACCACGGAATTGAAAACAATGAATTAACACGTACCAGGAACAAATAAATCTGGGTGCTGCTCACGCATGCTAAAAACCAACTCCCAAGTGGCCTTTCTCTCAAGAAGAGGAGACCACCCGCTAAGACGTAAAACGACGTCTGTTTTAACACTCAACCCGAAAATTCCAGGTACGCTCATTAGAAGGGAAACGAAGGTAAGATCCTACTCAAAGGTCAACGGCGCAAACGAAATCTCAAACACTGGTTCTCCCAGGTACTTACTCAACACGAGAACCGCGCATGGACTCGAGACAGTCCTGGCGATACGCCAACTAGCAAAAACAACCCAATGTACCTTGGGTTAACCTTCCCAATGATACCGAACCACATGACAAGCATAAAGAACACGAAACTCTTATTCTGCCTCTCAATCGAACTCTTCACTAAAGCAAGGATCACCTCCTTTAACCAGAAACACACGATCGAAAACTCTTTAAGCAAACTCTTTTACCGACAAAACACATCTGAACAAGAAAGATTCACATCACAACTAGACGTTACCAACTGAGTAATGTAGAGTAAAATCCAGAAATCAGAATTTCATCAAGAAAACCTTCCCACTTTCCAAGTGGCAAATTGCGAATAAACGTCACGGAAACTAAAGGAGGAATCATTTTAAATGCTCAAATCAAAACTTCCTTTATCCTCCCTGAACCGATAAGAACCACACATACCAAAATCGAGTCGAATTCATCGCATACCACACGGTCTCAAACCACTTAATTTAACATCCTCAAATTAGGCTTAAACCGAAATGCATTATCCACACCTTTGTAGAGAGACTCTATTGATTCCACTGAACACTCTAAACAACTCCTTCAACTGATGACGTTAATTTGATAGAAGGCACCAAAGCACCTCAAAACCCATGCAATTTCATCACCTCCAACTTTCAAGAATAACACACCAGAATCCTCAGCACACCCGCTCATGAACTACATCAGAAGGGTTCTATCGATGATCATTCCACTACTCGAATACTCCAGTTTTCTATCTCCTCTACACACAAACCTTTGGGCGACCAAAAGTTTAGCATGAAAATGGAAAGCCCAAATTTGACCTCTGAGACCTCTACAACGAATTCCTCTTATAACAAATAATGAAATCATCGGATTAAATCTCTAAGATCCCCACAATTCCGACATACTCACTCATTGACATCATCAGGAATCACTCATACAACATCACGATACTTTCAACAGTGTTAATCTATAAAATTGATTACGGTTTCCATACATTTGATAATCCCCAACACTTCAACATGAACCAAGGTTCTGGAACTACACTATACCATAGGTCCTACTTAGTCGAACAATATACAATTTTACTTCGAAACTATACATTCCATCTCGAATCAACTTCCTCCAAGAGGTTCAGTCAAAACCAACTCATCTTCTATTACTCCTCCAATATTTGGGTAGTAAAATCTCACCCCTACAATCACTTAACCACCACCAAACAAATAACAACTTACGAGTTGTAAAACTTTCAAAGACAAAACGGTTGATCCTTTCTCAAAAGAAAGAGGCGAACAAGAACAAATTTCACCACACAGAAAATGTTGTCGCTCACGGTGAGCACGAGACCAAAAGAAATAATCTGTAATGAAGATGCGGGAAAACGAAAGTTGAGTTCACAGCGAAGAGCACGCATCCCTCGAAAAGGGAATAGCAAATAACCACCAATAAAAAAAATGACATTGCGATTGAAACTCGACAACTCTTGAGTGTAAAGAGCAAAAAGTTTATGAACAATTCAAATAACCACAAGTTACAAAGCTTGACTCAAATTCTCAAATATTCCTACTGTACTCTTTCCTTTAACACTGAAATTAATTCTTTGACTAACATCGCTTTGCCACAACGAACCAGATAAGGTCTTTAGTCCAAACCACAAGGACTAATTAAGAACCAGTAAAAAAAATTCTTTAATACATCATATTTGGTCAAAACAGTCCAACTACAGGAGAAACATGAGATCCAAATAATCTCAGTCACCAAACTCGAAACATTTCCAATTACGGGTTTTCATGAAAAGCAAGTAGATTATTCTCCTCTTAAAGGAACCAACATAACTTCTTTGATTGCAACCTCACATTGTCAACTCAAACCAAAGAGCCTTTAGAGTTAAACCACACAAATCTCTTAAGAAGCAACAGGACAATCCAATACCTTAATTTATTTAAAATAATTTCAGCTACCAGATGATTCAATAGCTCAAAGAAAATATCACGAAAGCTAAACTTGAAATATTCTCATCTGAACGATATCACCAAAGGCGATCAAATTACTATGGGTATTAACATCAATTTCACAACAGCAATTAGAAAACACTTCGAAAGACCCACGTGAAAAGAATGGGTTGATTATTTCTCAAAAGAAGAGACAAATAGAAACGACTTTCACCAGCTAGAAAACTCATCTACCACTCGCACTGAACACGGACCAAGGAAGAAACCAATTAAGCAATGAACTTATAGAACATAAGTGGAGTCCACAGTTGAACACTTAAGCCTCACAAGAAGAGAATATCGAACCTTAACAGATAAGAACAAATAAGTACTCAAAATCAAAGCACTTGCATTACTGAAGAACCATTATAACTTTGCAACATATCGCTACTCGATAAACTTCATTTACCACATAAAGCTTGAACCCCCAAAGGATCATGAACACAAAACTTAAAATTTGATCATTTAGGAAATATCACCATAGGTGATCAAATTACTACGAGAATTAACCTCATTCTCACATTTAGACGAGTTAATATCATCGACAACATACACTAGTACCAAGAATCATCAAACTTTATTACTCCATCCTAAAACTTCCCAAAGTAAACATAAACCACAAAGTTGAAACAAATTTATTATAACCAGATTATGCTAAGCAATAACAATATCACAATGCACGCTATCAAAGCCTACTTACGAAATTCATCTACTCAACTGTTGGTGTTGCTCAACACCTTCTTCAACGCTCATTAACAAATGATGATTGTACTAATCATGTGTGTTCATACGGTACTAATTTCATTTGCAATCACATCACCATATATAAACATAGATTCACATTTCACCTTTGTTCAGAAATCATTTCAAAACATGATTAAAGATTCACTAACATAATTTCATATAAACAAGGTTTCATGAATCGATACACCAGCACCCATCTGGTACTTTATACAAGTTTCAACAATTTTGGCATACCAGGAAATAGATAAATCTAGCTCTTAAGTAATATCTATTGGTTCTGAACGGATATGGACAGTCTTTATTTAACATGCACCAAGTATCAATTACAAGGACATTTCAAATTAATCAATTTCACTTTCATGGATGGTAGTTAAGAATAATTGATTTGCACCATGCTAATAACCCAACTTGGTAACTCATATCGTAACAATTTATTCGCTTGGTTATAAATTCTCAATTTAAGCATAGCAAGACATCACAAAAGGATTCTAACACCTTACTACAGCAAAAGAGAGACTTCAAACCTCAATGCTCGAAGTAATCCAAAAGAAACGCATAAAGCCAAAGCTTTCCCATGCAAACGAACTTACAGCGGAAAACTCTCACTAACCAAGCTATCAAACGAGCAAATGAGTCATTCTTTTTCAATGAGAAAGAAGGAGCAACCACGAAAACATCAATCTTGCCAATTGACAACGACCACAAGTGGTAAAAGCAACCCTACAGTCGAAAAACAACATTTGTTTCAGAGAACCAAGAGTGATCTATTGAAAACCATAAACTATCATGAACCACAAACACAGGAGAAATTCATCAACCACCACAGAACAAGAATTGGCAAATTCAGAAATCAAGAAAGAGTACAACTTTCTAAAGCAACTCACGCTCAACACCTCTAACTTTGGTACTCGGGGTAACTACGCCACCAAAATACTCCATTATGAATATACAGGATCATCTCATGACAATCATAGTATTAGTTCATAGATATTGAATATCATAGCAGATCATATATTACCAACAAGGATGATAGTACGGAGCAAATTCAACAATTCCTCAACAAAATGAAACATAATAACAGATATTGCGGAAGCAATGTAATTTTTCAACCCCACCTACTGTGCACAGTGTGTCAATTTAATAACTTAATTACCACGGACCTAAAGCCCGCTCTGATACCAACTGTAACACCCTGGCTATTCGGAAGCCAAGATGCCACCTAAATACTCTAACAATCTACACAATGCGGAAGAATGTGAAATAAGTAAATCAACTAATGGCAGCACAAAAATAAACAGGACATGGTGAAGGTATCCTTCCTTCGCCTTCTAAGTTATTTAATTGTAACACCCCAGTTCGTCATGAACCTGGAATGCTACTAAACAAACTCTAAGGAAGACAATTCTAATAAATTTCGGCAGAACCTCCTTTGTAAAGTTATTTACATGAAGTTTCCAACACACAAGATAATCAAATATTAATTAAACTTCCATTCCAAGTCATCAAAGGATAATCAGAAACATGCTAAGAATCCATCATAACTAGAGAGGTATAAAAATTCCACTACTCCTCATTATTACATTTAATCCATAGCATAAAACAAATCATAATATTCAAAGATCAATCATTCTCTGAGGAGCATTCATCCATATTTAGTTCAAGTAGTATGTGTGTGACTAGCAGTCTACTTTCCCCCATGCATGTCATTCTTGTCTCGGGTACCTAAACAACCATAAAAGCAAGAGTGAGTCCATAGACTCAGCAAGTACATTAAGAAACCATGGCAATAACACACATATAAAGGAGATTAACATTAGAACATCTTGTATGCAAATGCAATGCTCAAGGACTTTCTCTTTAACTTTACGTGTACATTACACTGTGTCGCAGTATGCGACCGCCGCGCATACCCATGCATGCTTGGCGCGCACGCACAGGGGACCAATTGCCCGTTACTCGCAGTAACGGGGACCTCAAGCCCACACTCCACGAGTGAGGATCTCGGCCCGTCACATTCATGACGGGATCTCCAAGGAAACATACTTGGACACCACGTGACCAAGCCTCAACATGATATCTCTATGCAAATGCTTATCATGTAATCATCATCAATTTACCAAAGTACAACATCACTTAATCATAGTAAAGCATGAGCATCATTTGAGCAATAACCATACTTAAGCATTCATTAAGTATACCATCTTGCAATGCATCCATACAGCAAATAACACACAATTTAGACAATCATTCAAACAACAATGCACTTGCCTCAACCGTGCGAAGGTGGATGTCGGGAATGAGTAGTGCTCCGGAGCCAAACCCACACCTGGACAACAATTGAGACAAGCTAAGGCTACCATAAGGGTCCAATAACAAAATCATAAACACAACATGAATACATCGTCCGCTAAACGCAACCCCAACGTTAAAGCGAGCTGTCAGATTTCTTTTCCAGAGAACAGCCCCCTCGAAAAATCATAACTAAATGTACAGAAATCCAAATGGAGTGATCTTGGACATTCTGAAAAGGTTATTGAATTTCCTTCTAAACCTAGTTGGTGAGGTTCTCTGATTTGGCCATTTACTAGCCCTACCAATCTGAACAACAGAGTATCAATTTTCGCGTCGGGTCTCTGGACAGCAACAATGAAACTATCATAACTTTCTCTACGTTCGTCCAAATTTCATGATCTTTAGTTTTCCTGAAAGCTAGAAGGATTATCTACAACTTTCGTTATACTGGGGTTCTCAGATTTCCACTTTATCCATCACTTTTAATTGGTTTTCTACAATCTGCCTAAATACTGACAGAGCAGTGGAACAGCAGACTTAGAAAAATCATAACTCTCTAACCGTTAATCGGATTTGAGTGAACTTGGCGGCCACTGAAAGCTAAGACAATAACCTACAACTCTCTAGGAGACCAAAACTCCAGATTCATCCTTTAAACACATGAAATTTACCCGCAAGCTACTGGACGAAAATTGCATAACAGCAGGTCGAGTGCCATCTAAACAAAGACTAACCAAAATCTCTTCCAAGACTAATTATCCTTCAAGAACAACATGTTACCCTTGACGACGCTGCGAATGCGAACCCGGATGGCGATCCTCCTCTTCCTCTTCTCCTTCTCTTCTCCTCCTTTCTTCCCTCCTTTCTTCCTCTATGGCCGGTGCAAGGTGAGCTTCTTCTCCTCTAGGCCGGCAGCAATGGAGGGCTCTTGGAGGGAGGTTAGCGCAAGGGGAGAGGAACCAGGAGCAAGAGAGGCGTGGGGGAAGGGGAAGGAAGGGTGGCGGCCAGGTTGGAGAGGTGGGGGGTGTGGGAGATGGAGGGGGCTGCGGCTAGGGTTGGGGAGGTGGGGGAGTGCTGCCCCCCACCTTGGCCGGCCACCCCCCTAGGCCACATGGGCCGGCCCAAGCCCAGGTTGTGCTACAACAGCGGTCAACCCCCTCTTTAACAATTAAATTAAGAAATCTCCTGTTGGTCCCTCCCAAAAATCCATTGAAATCCTTCACGAAAGTTTAACCTCTCCGATTTCTTGTTCGATACAAATTGTAGAGTATTAGGTCTTCCTTAGCTTAGGTGATTCGACCCGAATCTAACACTAAACCTCAAAAGGGAAACCGAGACTAGTAACTTAACAACAAAGGGTATGTACCTTAAGAGAATAAGTCCGATATAGCTCGCGCATATGAGACTCAGTTCCCAAGTGGCCTCCTCTCGATGCACACGACCAAAGCACTTTGACATACTTGTGGTTTTGTTCCTCAATTCTTTCTCGATCTTTCCAGTCTGCCTGGTTTGGACTCAAAGGACGAGTCTGCTCAATTGTTAGGGTTCTAATGCAATATGATGTTCGGGTCCTCAAGTATTTCCTCAACATGGACACATGAAAAACATTGTGCACTCCACGCATAGACTCGGCGGTCTAAACGATAAGCCAACTTCCGATTCGAGCCAAGATCGTGAATGGTCCTATGTACCTTGGGCTAAGCTTTCCTCCGTGCAGAACCTCACCACACCTTTAGTGGGGACACTTTCAAGAGCACTGATCCCCACTTCAAATTCCAAGTCTCTTCTTCTCACGTCGCATAACTTTTCTGCTGCGCTGGTCGCTAATAGGTTCTGTCTCACGAGCCACTCGCTCTGATCTTTGTACCCAATCCGGACCCAAAGCGCCTTCTCACCCACGGCTTCCAGCAAAGTGGTGACTGCACTACGCCCATACAAAACCTCGAACGGAGCGGCTTTTATGCTTGAATGATAGCTGTTGTTATAAGCAAATTCTCGCTAAAGGCAATTGATCCTCCAGCTACCCTCCAAGACAAAACACAAGTCCGCAACATGTCCTCCGTGGTCCGGATGGTGCGTTCGAAATGCGCCGCCTGCTGCGTGGATGGAATCTTTGTACTCAGACGAATTTGTGTGCCCAAGGCACTCAGTAAACTTTCCCAAAACTTGGAGACAAACTTGGCATCTCTGCCGGAAATGATGGTCTTTGGCACCCCATGTAATCTCACAATCTCCCGCACATAGATGGGAGCTAAATCACTTGCCGAGTTAGTAGTGCGAATTGGTATAAAGTGTGCGATTCTTGAGACGATCCACTACCACCCACATCGCATCCTTACCCTTGGTGACCGGGTAACGCAACTACAAAATCCATAGAAATATCGTCCCATGGCCATTGCGGAATCTCTAAAGGTTGCAACAACCTGCGGGACGTTTGTGTTCCGCCTTCACTGTTGACAAACACCACATGAGGCCACATAATTAGCTATGTCCACCTTCATCCTTTTCCACCGTAAATTTCGCTTTAGATCACGATACATCTTCGTTTCACCGGATGAGCGATTGTATGGGTGCGATGTGCCTCTTTCATAATATCATCCTTGACCTTCGCTACGTGGTACGCAAAGGCGGCCTTAAACCGCAACGCACCACACTCATCCAAACTGAAATCTCCGTCCTTGCCCAAATCCGGCGCCGCCAACCCTTTGTAGTAATTGATCTTCTGTTGTGCTTCCCGCACCGCTCGGAATGGCCGACTCAAAATCAGTTGTGTTTCAACACGTGCGGTCCCGTGATAGCAAAATGATATACCCATACGGTCAAAGTCGCAATGAGATAATCCAATGTAGCGGGCGTCGCTTGCGACTAAGAGCATCCGCCACCACATTTGCCTTCCGGATGGTATTGAATAGATAGATCATAATCTTTAATTAGCTCCAGCCCACTGCACGCCTTAAATTCAGATCTTTTCGAGTGAAAATATACTTAAGACTCTTGTGATCTGTAGAAACATCACAACCCTCACCATACGTGATAATGCCTCCAAAGTTTGTGGCAAACACTACATTTGCCAACTCCAAATCATGAGTTGGGTAATGCATTCATGCTTCTTCAGCTGCCTTGACGCATAAGCTATCACCTTCCCTTCCTGCATAAGGACACAACCCAACCCAATCCGAGACGCATCAGAGTACACTGTAAATCGCTTCCCAGGCTCGGGAAGTGTAAGGACAGGGGCGGTCACCAGCTTTTCCTTAAGGGTTTGGAAACTACGCTCACAGTCATCATCCCACCTGAACTTCACATCATCTCGTGTGAGTGTGGATAAGGGTTTAGCAATAATGGAGAAATCCTGCACAAAACGCCGATAGTATCCCGCCATGCCGAGAAAGCTTCTCACTTCTTTGACATTGGTTGGCGTCTTCCATTCTACCACTGTAGAAATCTTACTTGGATCAACTGTGATTCCCTTATCATTGATGACATGCCCCAGAAATCCCACTTCAGCACGTCCAAAACTCGCACTTTTTCAGTTTGGCATAAAACTTATGCTCCTTAGTGTTTCCAACACAAGCCTCAGTGTCGCTCATGTTCACTTGGTCTTTGAATATATCAAGATATCATCTATAAAGACTACCACAAAATCATCCAGGTATGCATGCAACATCCTGTTCATAGTCTCCATGAAAGCAGCAGGGGCGTTCGTTAGTCCAAAAGACATAACTTTAAATTCAAAATGCCCATACCTTGTAGAGAAGGCCGTCTTCTCTATATCCTCCTTTCGGACAGGGATTTGATTATAACCTGATTGAAGGTCAATCTTTGAGAATACCTTGGCCCTCTCAAGCGATCAAATAGATCTTCTATACGAGGCAGAGGATACTTATTCTTGATGGTTAGCGGTTAAGAGCACGATAATCAATACACATGCGCCAACTACCATCTTTCTTCTTGGTAAAAGAACAGGGCTCCCATGGAGACACATGGGACGAATGAGATCCTTTGCTTTTAAATCATCCAAGCGCTTCTTTAGTTCCTCCCGAACGGACGGGCTAACCGATAAGGGGTCATAGAGGCAGTCGGGCGCTGGTACCAAATCAATTCCGAACTCTACAGACGAGGTGGTGGCATCCCTGGAAGTTCTGCTGGAAAAACATCTAGGAACTCTCGAACGACCAAAATTTCTTTTGCTGCTACAGATGAACTCGGCTTCTCCACTAGAGACAAAAGAAACCCATTCTTCGCCGCACGGCCACCGGGAAAAAGACTAGCCATCACAAAAAGTGAGTGAGATGGAGCGCTACATTGGAATACTATCTCCTGCCCAGACGGAGCTTGCAGGGTTAATGTCTTCCAAAAACAGGAAATGACAGCACGGTAATTATGCAACCAGTCCATCCCCAAGATGACATCAAACGGCTCCATTCTCATAACCATCAGATTAGCAATGAACTCTTCTCCATCTAACGAAATCACACAACCAGGACAAACTGTAGAGCTAGAGAGAATCCCCCCAGGAGAGTTAACTAGAACTGACTGAGCTATTGGCTGCAGACTCAAACTCGCCTTACTAACAAAATCTAGTGATACAAAGGAAAAAGTAGCCCCCGAATCAAATAGAACAAGTGCCTCTACTGAATCCACCAAGAGCGTACCTGTCACCACATCAGGACGACTCACCGACTCTGCCGTCGGCATAGCGAGAGGCTGCTGCTTTGGGCGGTAGGGGCTCCAACACCCTGTGCGGTGGTGCGGGAGGCTGCTGGAGGTGCCAAGGCGCCACTATCGAAATGGGGCCACGGGAGGCGCCAAAAATACCAGCGGTGGAGCTCCTCCGGGAGCAGGGAAGTAAGGCGTGGCGGTGCCCAAGTAGGAGTAGGAGTAGCCGCTAACATCTGAACCGACCCTCGAGAAGAAAGCCGCTGTGGCACCGACACGGCACATGTTCCCACTTGATGATCTTGGCGGGATTCCGCCGACAAACCAATGCCTTATGGCCCTCCCGACCACAATGGCGACAAGACCAACCACCGCACTCAAGCTCTATGTTCACCGCCGCACTTGAAGCACTTCATGCCCCGCTCGAACCGACGTAACCTAGGTGCACCGCAGACTTCGCGAGGTAGAAGAAGACGTGCCTCGTGAACTTGGTCTTGAATGATTCTGCGGACCTTTGAACCTCTTGGAAGTAGGCCTGGAAGGTCCCACCCCACCGCCAAAACCCTCTTCTACGCCGCCACCCCTCGTATACCATAGCGCCTTCTCCTCCGGCTCCTCACCAAGCCGCATCTCGGTTCCATGCCCCGGCTTGTTCGACCAGGAGCTGAAATCCCGCAACTCCAACGCTCCCAAAACCTGCCGAACTCTTGCACGAGCCCCGCGAAACCTCTTGGCTTTTTCCTCATCATTTGTGGCCACAACTGAACAAAACGAACAAAGTTGTTAAAACCTCGCTTCATACTCTGTCCATCGTCATCTTCCCCGCTTGAAGTTACGCAAGGAGACTTCCATTCGCTCCACATATGAAGTCGGATAAAACCTCTTCTGAAGTGCTCAACAAAATACTCCTGTAATCGGTCCATGAGTTTCCGTCCCGCCATCGAACTCCTTCCCACGGATATCCGCCGCCTTCAATTGGAAGGCCACGAACTGAGCCCTCATTTCAGATGTCATCCCCAGAGCTCCGAAGTGCCTCTCCATGTGTCGCAGCCAATTAGCTGCGTCGACAGCGTGCTCGACCGCCGAAGGTGTCCACTCAAAGCGTTCCATTGATGTAATCCCATGGCATACGCCGCGGTGCCATCGCAGGCCACCACAGAGCGACAACGAGCGCGGTGGCGGGGCTCGTTCTCTCTGCTGCTGAAGCAACCTCTTCCTCGACTCGCAGGCTAGCTTCTCCACTACGGATTCGAACCTCTGGCGGGCGATGCTCGCCTCGCCGGCTCCCTGCCGGCCTCGACCACGACCTCGGCCTCCACCTCTTGCCATATCTAATCATCACAAAGAAACAATCAAGCAATAAGCAATTTCATCATCTAGGACCACAAGAGTAGTCTATCTAGCAGCTATCACACAAGCGAAATCAAAAATCTCAAAGCGAGATAATGCAATGCATTAACCCATTCCCACCCACTGTGCATAGTGTGTCAAATTTAACCTTTCATATCCCACGGACCTACTGACCCGCTCGATACCAATCAGAACACCCTGATTCGTCATGAACGGAATGCTACTAAACAAACTCTAAGGAAGACAATTCTAATAAATTTGTGAACCTCCTTTGTAAAGTTATTTACATGAAGTTTCCAACACACAAGATAATCAAATATTAATTAAACTTCCATTCCAAGTCATCAAAGGATAATCGTAAACATGCTAAGAATCCATCATAACTAGAGAGGTATAAAAATTCCACTACTCCTCATTATTACATTTAATCCATAGCATAAAACAAATCATAATATTCAAAGATCAATCATTCTCTCGAGGAGCATTCATCCATATTTAGTTCAAGTAGTATGTGTGTGACTAGCAGTCTACTTTCCCCCATGCATGTCATTCTTGTCTCGGGTACCTAAACAACCATAAAAGCAAGAGTGAGTCCATAGACTCAGCAAGTACATTAAGAAACCATGGCAATAACACACATATAAAGGAGATTAACATTAGAACATCTTGTATGCAAATGCAATGCTCAAGGACTTTCTCTTTAACTTTCTCGTGTACATTACACTGTAATGCAGTATCACGCACCGCCGCGATACCCATGCTCTTGGCGCGCACAGGACCAATTGCCGTTACTCGCAAGTAACGGGGACCTCAAGCCCACACTCCACGAGTGAGGATCTCGGGCCCGTCACATTCATGACGGGATCTCAAAGGAAACATACTTGGACACCACGTGACCAAGCCTCAACATGATATCTCTATGCAAATGCTTATCATGTAATCATCATCAATTTACCAAAGTACAACATCACTTAATCATAGTAAAGCATGAGCATCATTTGAGCAATAACCATACTTAAGCATTCATTAAGTATACCATCTTGCAATGCATCCATACAAGCAAATAACACACAATTTAGACAATCATTCAAACAACAATGCACTTGCCTCAACCGTGCGAAGGTGGATGTCGGGAATGAGGTAGTGCTCCCGAGCCAAACCCACACCTGACAACAATTGAGACAAGCTAAGGCTACCATAAGGGTCCAATAACAAAATCATAAACACAACATGAATACATCGTCGCTAAACGCAACCCCCAACGTTAAAGCGAGCTGTCAGATTTCTTTTCCAGAGAACAGCCCTTCGAAAAATCATAACTAAATGTACAGAAATCCAAATGGAGTGATCTTGGACATTCTGAAAAGGTTATTGAATTTCCTTCTAAACCTAGTTGGTGAGGTTCTCTGATTTGGCCATTTACTAGCCCTACCAATCTGAACAACAGAGTATCAATTTTCGCGTCGGGTCTCTGGACAGCAACAATGAAACTATCATAACTTTCTCTACGTTCGTCCAAATTTCATGATCTTTAGTTTTCCTGAAAGCTAGAAGGATTATCTACAACTTTCGTTATACTGGGGTTCTCAGATTTCCACTTTATCCATCACTTTTAATTGGTTTTCTACAATCTGCCTAAATACTGACAGAGCAGTGGAACAGCAGACTTAGAAAATCATAACTCTCTAACCGTTAATCGGATTTGAGTGAACTTGGCGGCCACTGAAAGCTAAGACAATAACCTACAACTCTCTAGGAGACCAAAACTCCAGATTCATCCTTTAAACACATGAAATTTACCCCGCAAGCTACTGGACGAAAATTGCATAACAGCAGGTCGAGTGCCATCTAAACAAAGACTAACCAAAATCTCTTCCAAGACTAATTATCCTTCAAGAACAACATGTTACCCTTGACGACGCTGCGAATGCGAACCCGGATGGCGATCCTCCCTCTTCCTCTTCTCCTTCTCTTCTCCCTCCTTTCTTCCCTCCTTTCTTCCTCTATGGCCGGCGCAAGGTGAGCTTCTTCTCCTCTAGGCCGGCAAGAATGGAGGGCTCTTGGAGGGAGGTTAGCGCAAGGGGAGAGGAACCAGAGCAAGAGAGGCGTGGGGAAGGGGAAGGAAGGGTGGCGGCCAGGTTGAGAGGTGGGGTGTGGGAGATGGAGGGGCTGCGGCTAGGGTTGGGAGGTGGGGAGTGCCCCCCACCTTGGCCGGCCACCCCTAGGCCACATGGGCGGCCCAAGCCCAAGTTGTGCTACAACAGCGGTCAACCCTCTTTAACAATTAAATTAAGAAATCTCCTGTTGGTCCCTCCCAAAATCCATTGAAATCCTTCCGAAAGTTTAACCTCTCCGATTTCTTGTTCGATACAAATTGTGGTATTACATTAATATCGAACATCAACATAAATGTGGAGAAGGTATCCTTCCTTCACCAATTATAATTTAATTATTACAGTTCATCATTAACGAATGAATGATAGATCTAAAATTTATTCCCGAACATGAATTTGATGATGTGAACAAGTAGTGCGTGTTTACTCCTCCCATGTGAGCCAACATCGTGGGTTACCTAAAATAAACAAACAACGCAAGAGTGAGTCCACGACTCAAGTACAAGAAAAGGGACATAACACACATATGAACAAGTCATCATCATAAGAGAATATGAGCATACATCGAATGAAAACTTAGGAATGCATGGCATGAATGAATGTACTCAAGGATGGATCGCACACATGCGTATATCGCAGATAGCGAGTGACACACCCGTCGGTGTTCACTTAAGCCCGCACCTTAACAAAAGTGCGGGATCCAAGTCCTATATGAAGAACATTTCATATAGGTGTCCAAAGCTGCCCATACTGGAATTGATGGGTCTTACGTGCCCATACCGAATTGATGGGTCTTTCAATCCACTCCGTGGATGGGACATGACAATGTCCAAATCGCCCACATTGGAATGGTGGGACTTACAATCCACTCCCGTGGACATAACATGAATAAAAGATGCATGATATGAACATGAACAGGATAATACCATCTCTCAAGATATATACTCCACATAATGAAAGAATATAACCATTCAAGATCTCGGTAACACAATATGTCACGTTATATTCATGTAAACATTCACAATCACAGCACTTAAAATCAACAAAGTACTTGCCTTCCGCGTTACGACGCGTTAGCAGGCAACGATGGCGCTCCCAAACCCGTAGCCTCGCGGCCTAAACAGTTAAATAACCGAAATAAGAACAACATAGAGCCCATCATGAATTAATATTCTACACTACCCTCTTGCACACCCAAAACATAGTCATAACCGAATCTGAAATTCCAGTAGTAACATGGAATCCCATCAGACAGCAGCACGGTAAAGACCAAAACTAATGATCTGGGACTCCAAAAGAGATGAGCCCAGATCCTACACGAGCTTAACAAATATATCTACAACTTTGTAGTTGACGAGATAACCCAATTCGGCCAAACTAAATTGCTAACTGTCAAACGAAATAGCAGAACAGAATCTGACTGAGCAATTAGAACAGCAGAACTAAAACGTTCATAACTTTTAAACTACAACTCCGAATTGAGTGTTCTTTAACAATCTGAAAAGGTTATGAAATTACCTACAATAACCTAGTTGGCACAACATTCATATTTTGCCTTTAACAAAAAGTGGCACACGGGTCAAAACTAAAGATAGAAACTGACATACAATCTGGACAAACTGATCTACAATCTGGACAGTCACAAAGAAAAGTGCATAACTTTTGATCTATAAATCCAAATGAGGTGTTCTTTATCAATCCTGAAAGATAGTGATATCACCTTCAAAATTTGTTATGGGCAAGACCTCTGAATCACCCTCTAACTAGGCCATAAATCAACCTATACAGAGACTGCTAATTCTCGTCAGGATTCTGGACAGCAGATAGTAAATCTATCATAACTTTTGACTCAAAAGTCGGAATGAGGTGATCTTGGCGGCCAACGAAAGCTAAGAACAAGACCTACAAAACTCCAGGAGATGATCATCTCAGATTCAGCCTCTAAAACCACGAAACAGACCCGCAACATTCTGGACAGAATTGAATCTACTAAAAACAGACTTGATCCAAACAACTAATCATATTTGCATCTAACAAACATCAAACCGTGAAGCTAGCTCTTTGTTACCCTTGTAGATCCGCGGGAAGATGAAGAACAGCCCGCCATCACAAACTCTCTCAATCTCCTCCTTTCTCCCCTCTTTTCCCTCTTCTTCTTCCTTGTACGTTGCAACCCGGCTCATCCTCCTTGTTGTTTCGGGCAGCAGCAAGGAGGAGAAGATGGCTGCCAGAGGAGGAGGGGGTGGAGGTGGAGGCGCAAGGAGGGGATGGGGGTGGAGGCGCATGGGGGAAGGGGAGGGATGCTTGTGGCGCCACTAGGGGAGAAGGGAAAGGGATGGGGCTGCCCTAGGTTAGGGGAGGTGTGGGCGCATGGGCTTGGGCCTCGTGCGCCTCCCCTCTTGGGCCACTCATGACCGGCCACCAGGCTGGATTAGCCTGGCCCGAAACCCTAGGTTCTGAATTTTTCTCCCGAAAATCTTGAATTTTCCATTAATTCTCTCTCCCGAATAACTATCTCTCTAAAAGATAATCGGGGTATTACAGTGAATGATGAGGACATCACTTCATGCATACAACCAACATTCCTCACAATAGATCTGAACTTATGCACTTGCAAGGTCCAATCACAAGAGCTCGTGCACGTCAATTGAACCATTAGGTAACTTCATTTCTAGGAGTGCATTTTGTTTCTAATAAGAATATGCTGCTACCTAATGCATGTGATCTTCTTTTAATCAGGAACTTAGGAGCTAATCATGAAGAGAAGCTTGTACAATCCAATTCGGCCACCGGAGATAGCACCGACTTCAAACATGCATAACTTTCACATATAGACTCCGTTTGAGGCGCACGAGTACTTGATTGAAAGCTTATTTCGTCCTCTTTCCAACAGATCTAGCCTCACCTCCAAATTCCTTTTGAGCGCACCGCAATCGCTAAAAGAGTCAGAGGCTATTTTTGAGTTGAACTTGGGCCCATGGACCTTGTAACCCTAGGAAGCCTGTACTGTTCACATGGTTACTATTCATACATGAACAGTACCACCACCCCTTCTTTCCCCTCTCCCTCCTATACATAGCGGCCGCCGCCCTTAGGGTTGGGCGGATGTCCTTTGTTTAGTTTCTCCATTGTGAAAACTCTTGTTCTTTGCTTGTGTCAACTAGACCAACCGTAAAGAACCTCTACGGAATCCCACCTTTTGAACTCAATTATATATTTGCAATTCAGATTGCTTGTTACTTTGTTCTTGCTTGTTCTTCGATTGCTTGCAGGAATTGATCCTCATGATTAGGTCAATCGGGTCTTTGGCATGGTTGATAACGACTTGGTGATTAGTTCTGCGATTGCTTGGTTCGTACGTGCTGCGTTCGTAGCTTGGATCGTGAGAGTTAATCATCACCCAATCGGAATTTATCCTTCTCATCAAAAGATCGAGACAACTCTAGTTCATCAAGTGGTATCAGAGCTACAGTTCATCGATGAGAATTTTTTCCCTACAGTCCAAAGCCACGAAAATAAAAAAATAGGTTTAGTTCATTGTTCAAACCAATCTGTGCCTTTGCAATTTTCTTTTCAGTATTTTGCTTGTTGAATTTTTGATTGCATCATCGTGTCAATTGTTGATCTCTAGTTTAGTTGGAGTCTAGTTCGTCATTGTCTAGTTGCATCTCGTGTGTTCCTTTGCGTAGCTTCATCGTTGTCGTTTCCGCATCGTGTGTGTTTTTTCTCCCTACCACGCCACCACCAATCGCTGCCGCGCCACCACACCCCCCCTTTGCCACGCACCACAGCCCCCTTCCGCGCCCCAACATCTAACTACTGCGCCAATTCCCCAACATCTCGCTGCCGCGCCACCAGCAAAACAAAAGAGTTAGGGTTTCAGGTTGAAACAAAAAAAAGAGATAGAAAGAAGAAAAAACGAAAAATAGCTAAAAAAGAGAGAAAAAAAGAAGAAAGAAAAGAAAGAAAAGAGGAAAAAAACAGAAGAAACAGAACAAGAGTCTCTCTGTTCGAAATTTGAAAACCCAATCAAACCTTTGCCAAATCCATTGAAATTTGGCGGAGCCCTTCTAGATTCATCCACAAGCTGCCACAAAACAATTAAGCACATTTGGCCCAAGGAATCAAAAGTTATAGCAATTTCAATTCGAGGCGAGTCCGTTTCGGACACACCTTCAGTAAAACAGTCATAACTTTTGCATACGGAGTTGGAATTCGACGTTCTTGTGCTCGTTTCGAAGCTAACGATGACACGCATCTGAAAATATGAGATGAAAAGTGCTTGAAGCCCTCCAAGACCCCCAAAATCTTCCATACTTAGCCCCAAAATCACGTCGCAAGTTTTTGGTTTTCTATTTTTTGCGATTCTTTCGGTCTTCCTTTCAGAATTTGGGGATCGTCCAGTTGAGAAAGTTGTAGATCTCGTCGAAATTTTTTAAATGAGTATATATAATCCATATAAAACTTTTTATTTTCATCGTTTGAGACTAGCTATTGTTTCTGCTCAATCTAGAGGGTTGTTCGCGTTTTTACCGATATCACTGTTTTGTGCTCTACATCGCGCGAATAATCTTGTGCCCTTAGAAAGTAGTTTGAGTAGTTGGCTAGTATCTCTCCTAGCACTTGTTGTGAGGCTTTCCATTGCTTACATCAAGTCACATTAATCTTTGCGCGTGTGTTCCTACAATTTGCTTTATAGGACTTTGATTCGCTAGTTCAGATTAGGTTAGGATCAGCAAAATTTGACTAGTACTTCGAATAATTTTTCAATTACATTACTGATTTGATTGTTGCTAATCCTTGCTACATATATTACACATGTCCAAGCTCCACTAACCGAACAGGTACTGCACCCTTGCAATCGCTTTACTCATCACTTGTGTCACGCTTATCACGAACCAGCCACCGATTGCACCACCTGTTTGCATTGGTAAGAATTTGCAAGAGCTTGAGTGTGAGTGACTTGTAACCACCAGAACCTAGTAGTTCATAGGGAATTTTATATACTCGTGTATTTTCCTTGTTGGTACTAACAATGGCAGGTTCAGAGTCACATGGGAGTAGGACCAACATTGAGGATGATGCACCTCTCACGCCTCGCACGAAAGACATCATGCAACGCTTTTCACGCTTGTTGAATCAACATTTGGAGCGTATTGAGGGAGTTCTAGATTGCACCAATAACGACCTTGCTGCGATTGCTACATGTGTGGAGCAGCTCAAGAGAGCTCCACCTCCTGCTGTTGTCGGCATTGCACAACTGCGCCGTAACCCATTCGTTGCTAGCTCATTGGCCGATGAGGTGGAAGATGAAGCAAACCCATATGTTGCTGATACAGAGTCTGATGGTGGGTTCAATCCCAACAATGATTGTGACCATCGGCAACGACGCTTCAATCGATAATGTATAAGAAGAGACCCACCACATGAGGTACATGATCGTAATGAGCACATGGAAAAGTTAAATTCACTATGCCTCCTTTTGCTGGCAAATATGATCCTGATGCTTACCTCACATGGGAGTTAGCCGTAGACTAAAAATTTGCATGCCATGAATTTCCTGAAAATAAAAGGGTTAGGACTGCTACTAGTGAGTTCACTGATTTTGCATCTATTTGGTGGAATGAATTGTGCCATAATGAACAAAACATACCTAGAACCTGGGATGCTATGAAGAGAGCTATGAGAGCTAAATTTGTGCCTTCATATTATTCTCGTGATTTGCTGAATAAATTACAACGTTTAAGACAAGGTAGTAACACCGTAGAAGATTACTATCAAGAATTACAAACTGGTTTGTTACGTTGTGGTTTAGAAGAAATTGAAGATGCTAAAATGGCTAGATTTTTAGGAGGGCTTAACCGGGACATTCAGGACATTTTAGATTATAAGGAGTATAATTCTATCACTCGTTTGTTCTATCTTGCTTGCAAAGCTGAACGTGAAGTGCAGGGAAGACAATCTCGCTCCCGAGGCTCTTTTGGAGTTTCTTTTGCAGGTAGGTAGAATCAAGCGTAGTCTTCGGGTAGGGCACCACCCCCTGTTGTCCTTGCCACTCCTAACCGTCCCCACCCCCCTCTGGCCGTGGGCGACCAGCAAGCACCACTCCCACTCCCCGAGCCTCCGACGCAAGCAAATCAACTTTAGTTCAGCAAGCTAAGAATTCTACTTCAGTTACTTCCACCGGGAGAACGCGAAACATACAATGCCATTGCTGCAAAGGCTTCGAGCACATGATGAGAGGTTGGCCAAATCAGCGAGCACTTTTTGTTCGAGATGATGGTGAGTATACTTCAGCTAGTGATATTGATAAAGATCATGCATTGCTTGTAACTGACCCTATAGGCGAGCAATATGAATCTGAACACGATGAAGAATGTTTTGGAGCTGAAACAAGTGATAAGTCTTTAAGCATAATTGTGACGCATGTCCTGAGTGCTCAAATGGAGCGTGCGGAATAAAATCAATGCCACAATCTGTTTCAAACAAAATTTGTGATCAATGAGCGTTCTTGTTGTGTGATTATTGATGGAGGAAGTTGCAACAATTTGGCTAGCATTGATATGGTTGAGAAGCTTGCCTTGATCACACAACAGCACCCTTGTCCTTACTACATTCAATGGTTTAATTCATGTGGTGTCAAGGTAACTCAGACAGAGAGTACACTTTTCTATTGGTTCACATCATGATTATGCTGATTGCAATGTCGTACCTATGCAAGCCTGTTCATTACTGTTAGGTAGACCATGGCAATATGATAAAGATATTGTGCATCATGGTAGGACAAATCAATATACTCTCATGTCAAAAGGAAAGCGAATCACTTTGCTGCCCATGTCTCTAGAACCAATTTTAAAAGATGAACTAGAGAGAGCTAATAGAGAAAAGGAGAGTAGCAAAAGTGAAAATCAGATTGTAGCTAAAGAACTTGCACCGTACAAGAAGAAAGAACCTAGTTCTAAGAAATGTGAAATTACATTGAAAGGTTCTGTTTTGTTAGCTACAAAGTCTGATATTAGTGAGGTAGAAGCTGGTCATTCTGTTTGCTATGCTTTAGTATGCAAGGCAGCTTTATTTTCATTTGAGGATATGCCCTCTTCTTTGCCTTCTGTTGTTGCTCACCTTTTGCAGGAGTATCATGATGTATTTTCAAGTGAAGTACCGCTGGGGCTGCCCCCAATTAGGGGCATTGAACATCAGATTAGCTTCATCCCGGGAGCTTCCCTACCCAACCGCGCGCCACACCAAACCAACCCGGAGGAGACTAAGGAGATTGAGCGTCAAGTGCAAGACTTGCTTGACAAAGGGTACGTACGCGAGAGCCTTAGTCCATGTGCTGTTCCTGTACTTTTGGTTCCAAAGAAAGACGGCTTATGGCGTATGTGTGTTGATTGTAGAGTTATCAATAATATTACTATTAGATATCGTCATCCTATTCCTAGGTTAGACGACATGCTTGATGAATTAAGTGGCTCTACTGTGTTTTCTAAAGTTGACTTGCGTAGTGGCTATCATCAAATTCGCATAAAATTAGGAGATGAATGGAAAACAATATTCAAAACTAAGTTCGGTTTATATGAGTGGTTAGTGATGCCTTTCGGTCTAACTAATGCACCTAGTACTTTCATGAGATTGATGAACAAAGTTTTGTGTGCTTTCATTGGGAAATTCGTGGTGGTATATTTTGATGACATACTGATATATAGCAAGTCACTAGAGGAACATCTTGATCATTTACGTGTTGTTTTTAATGTTCTACGAGATGCACGTTTATTTAGTAACATCGAGAAGTGCACCTTTTGCACCGATCGACTATCGTTTCTTGGCTATGTTGTTACTCCACAGGGTATTGAAGTTGATCAAGCCAAGATTGAGGCTATACAGAGTTGGCCGACTCCTAGCATAGTCACACAAGTGCGGAGTTTTCATGGACTTGCTGGATTTTATCGACGCTTCGTCAAGGATTTCAGCACCATTGCCGCACCATTGAATGAGCTCACCAAGAAAGGTGCTCCTTTCCATTGGGGCCCGGCATAAGAACAATCATTCAACCTTCTGAAAGAGAAGCTCACACATGCACTACTTCTCCAACTTCCTAATTTTGGTAAGACCTTTGAGCTTGAATGTGATGCTAGCGGAATTGGAATCGGAGGTATGTTACTACAAGAAGGTAAACCTGTTGCTTATTTTAGCGAAAAATTGAGTGGGCCTAATTTGAACTATTGTACTTATGATAAGGAATTATTTTCTCTCGTTCGAACTTTAGAAATATGGCAGCATTATTTATGGCCTAAAGAGTTCATTATACACTCAGATCATGAATCTTTAAAACATATTCGTAGTCAAAGTAAACTGAACAGTCGACATGCTAAATGGGTAGAGTTCATTGAATCGTTCCCATATGTTATCAAACACAAGAAAGAGAAAGAGAATGTTATTGTTGATGCTTTGTCTAGGCATTATACCATGTTATCTCAACTTGATTGTCGAATTTTTGGCCTAGAAACAACTAAAGAACTTTATGCTCAAGATGATACTTTTACAGATGCCATGTTGAATTGTACAGAGGGAAAGAGTTGGAATAAATTTGTGTTGAAAGATGGATTTTTGTTAGAGCTAACAAACTATGCATTCCAGCTAGCTCCGTCCGACTTTTGTTGTTACAGGAGGTAAATGGCGGAGGATTGATGGGACACTTTGGTGTCAAGAAGACTTAGGACATTCTAGCAGAGCACTTCTATTGGCCTCGAATGAGGCGCGACGTTAAGCGTTATGTGTCTCGCTGCACTACATGCAATAAAGCTAAGTCTCGACTTAATCCACATGGTTTATTGTGAGGACCCCAGTTTATTTGGCTTGTAATGCTTAACCAACCACCTGGTCCTAGCAGCACAAATCAAATAAACTGATCCTCGAGATATGTATACTTCCTAAAGCAGAGATACACCTCGGTACAAAATTAGACATCAATTCCATTCCAAACATAGAGTCCAAACACAACACTACCAAACGGAAGATAAACAAAAAGTAGAGTTATTACAGACAAAGACCGACAGGCCACGAGGTACACAAATAACAAGAACGACAGCAGAAGCAAAAGTGCCATAAGATGGCTATAAACAAAGCCAATCGTGCCTCCAACCCACAAGGCATCCGACCGACCGCCAAGTCTAGTCGCCCACGAAACGGCAACACACTCACGTAAGTGAGGCCCTTGGGGCTCACCTTCTTCCTCTGCAACAAAACATTAAGCAAAGCACCGAGTACAAAGATTGTCTTTGTACCCGCAAGACCGACGTGTGAACTAGCGCACTGCTCATATGCTACATGCAGCTTATTTGGTGGAGGCCATATGTTTCATTTGCATAAAGCCAATTTTCATTTGCAATAAGGTAATACATTTTAAAGGCAAGTTTGCAATTCATTTATAAGATTGGAATAACAAGAAGGATATTAATAACAAAAGCTAAAGATAAACAACCTAGAAGTGACTATCCCAATAGTCACCCCAACAATAGCACGAATCCCGCATTCGCACTCACCCATCAAGTTTTAATTTAAATGTTGTAGGCTAGTTCTTACGGGCGATCCGAGCGTGTCCATAACCTAGGACGAGGCTATTCGAATAGTTTTAACCTCGCAGGGTGTACCAATGTACCCACACTTGCATCGCCTTTGCCAAGCACACTTCCGAAGGTATGCCGACACACTAAGTCCTACGAGACTTTTTCCAATATTGTGTATTAACTACGAGCCACTCGTATGGATAGAAATCCATACGCTTACATGGTAAAGCCAAAAGACAACTACCCACTCAGATAAAGCTTTTGACAACTACCATGCTCCCACCTCCATCCCTCCCGCGACCTCCTCGCGACCCTGAGCCAATACACGCCAAAGTACTAGGTCAAGAGAGGTCCCATATACTCTAGTGTGGTTAGCACGCAAAATGCTCAAGACGGTGGCGCAAGTAACTCGGTCCTTAATCGACTGCACCTTTCCACCACACCCAAATGATCACACCGCCTTACCATTGTGCCCAAGTCTAAATCATTTTTGTTTTCATTTTTAATTTTGCAAATAAACATAGCAAAAATGCTGAAACATAAAGTTGTAGTAAATTTTGTGTGATCAAGGTTACCGACTAAAGTCGATAACCGCCCAGTTCTACCGATAGCTAAGCATGTCTAAGCAAGTTGACCCGGATCTACTAAGTGACAAGAGATCATCCAATGATCTCTAATCACAAAGAAATAACCTAGGCTCATGTAGTAGAGGATAATCATTTGCCTACAGATTATGCATCTAAAGGATTAACTAACCAATTTAACACAAATTAAGCGATGCATACATACAGTTGAAACAAAGTATTAGACTTTAAAATACTGGGATTAACATGATCAAATCGCTTGTTCGGCCTTTGTTGCTCAATTTGTTGCGAGGGTCGTTCTCGTGGTTGCCGCAAATATCGGCTTCAACGATTGAACAAAACAAATAATAAGAACGAATAACACCGACAAAACTCAAACATGCAACAACAAACAAACATACTAAAACTCACACAGCAACCTAAGCACGATATAACAAAATTTTAGAAACAGAGAACAAATCATTTTAGGTTATTAAGAATTTTCCATGAATTTTCTAAGCTAAAAACACATCAAAACACTAGTTAATTGCTTAACAAATTTTCATGAACAGGAACAGTATCTAAAACTTAACCTGATAATTAGCACACTAAAAATGAAAATTTACAGAGTTGGTTTTACTGGATTTGGACAACTATTGAAAAAGATATGAATTTTCTAACTTGAAAAAAAATACAATCTACAACATTAAATTAATTAACAGATTTTTGCTACAGATACAAGGTTGAAACTTATTTTAGTAAATAGTATACTTAAAATGAAAATTAATAAAGACTGGTTTCATGCAATTTGGATAAAAATTGAATTAGTTATGCATTTTACAAGTTTAATTGAATTAACAAAGTAAACTAAAAGCATTTCGTAAATACTAAAGCATTTATACCTTTTCTACCCACAGCTATCTAGCCCCAGACACTCGACAATGGCCCAAATAAAGGTGCCGACCAGTGATGATCGTCACGAAGGTGACGTCAAGGCGATTCTAAGAATACGTCTTCGCTTATCAAGGTGTACTTCTAACATATACACACGCAGAAATACGCTTCCGGCAGAGAAAACGATAACGAGCTACACAAACCTAATCGACAAAGATGGACCCACATGGCGTTGACTAAGAGAAAACATAACGGGCTGGATTAAAGGATTTCTAAACGCGATTAAACAGAGAGGCCCACAAGTCGAGACTCAGCTAAACAAGATTAGCGCTAAACTAACTCCACCGGCGCTCACCGGCCAAGACGGGACGGCGCGCGCGCAAGAATCGAACTTGCAACCGAGAGGGTTTCGGCGAGTGAGTGATACCTTCGGGTTCGCGAAGATCTCACGAACTCGATGACGGTGACGCGACTCCACGGGACGCCGCATGGCGAGTGGCGCGAACTGAGGCGGAGAAGAAGATGCGGTTTCGCGAGAGGACGCGACAAGCTTCTAGAAGACTCGGAAGGTGCGCACAAGCCGCCCCAACACCGTGAGCAAGAAGCACACGATAATGCCGACGAAGAAAGCTCGAGGTGGCCGGAATTTCACGCGCGAAACCGAGCTTGAGAAGAATTGGTCGCACGCCCGCAACGATGCACAAAAAGCGTAAACAAGCCCACCGTTAGATTCGAGGCATCGATGCGATCCTAAGGGACTAGTTGGCGGAGCTAGAAACTCACCGATCACAAACGAGCTCATGGGCCGAGATCGCCGGAGGCGAGACGACGATATCGCCGTGATCCATCGACGCCAAGGACCCGTTGGGCAAAATGGAGGCGCGTCGAGCGTGGATCACGGTGGCGTGGTGGCGGAATCAAGGGCGGCGCTAACACGCCGGCGCTACCTTCGCCCTCTTCGCCGCCAAACAGAAGAAGCGCGAGAAAGTGAGAGAGCGAAGGAAACGATGAATGAATGAGTGCGTGAGGTTATAAAGCTCGCGATGCTCCACGACGACACGAGGACAAATAGGTGGCAGCGGCGCAGGTACGTGGCACCCATGCGCGAACGCCGCGAGCCCGGTGAGGTGCGGAGAAGACGAGGGCGACCGACAGTAGGGTCCACCGCGCCGATCGACGAAACGGTGCGAACCGGTGGTTTGCCTTGATCGATCGCACCGACCGCTGGATCCAAATGGACGGCCGAGATTGGTGTATGCATTCGACAGGTCGGTTGCGCGACGCGACGTGGATCGCTCGATTTGCATCGGACGGTCACGATCGATGGGACTCGGCGGTGCGATTAGTTGACGCGACCGAGCCAAGTGGTGCGGTTCGATTTGAGTCGGGCTCGGTTCGAGCCCGACAAACAAATGATTTCGATTTTGAGGTTAAAAGTCGAGAGAGTTTAGGAATTTTTTGAGATAGTTCCGAGCTCCAAAATTCCGAAATTTTTATGGTAGCTACTTGAGACAGATATCAACATTGCATAAATTTGCAGAACTTTTTATGCACTGAAAAGTTCTGCAGAAAATTCACAAGCATGCTGACCTAGGGTTTGACCAGATTTTCAACTAGCTTGACTTGGCCATTTGAAATAGCAAATAAAATCTAAAAATTGTGAAATAATTCAGGAGGTAGATAGGATGATCAAGATGCTAAGAAAATATTTGCAGAGGATGATCACAAGTTTGAAGGCTAATAATTTGATGACAACAATTTCCAAACACAAGAGTTAACTTCTAGAAAATTGAAATTGCTAGGGAAAATTTGAAGACTTCCAATTGATTTGAAGAGACAACAAAAGTTTTTATTTCTCCTCAAAATTTTACATTTGAATTACAAACCCTAAGTTAGGGTGTTACAAATCTCCTTACAGAATCTCGCCCGAGATTCGACATCGGGAGAAGAAGGATGGGTAATCTGCCGAGACGATCTTCCCGCTCCCAAGTGGCTTCATCCTGAGTGGTTTGACCACCGAACTTTAAGGAACTTTATCACACGGTTCCTTGTTCTGCGCTCACTTCTTCGAGGATACGAACGGGCGCCACGATAAGACAGATCTTCCCGCACATCGATATTTTCCAATGGCGTTTCCTCCACAGAACACGAAGGCACTTCTTCAATTGTGACACATGGAAAACATCATGCACCCTCAAGTGTAGCGGCAAGTCTAACTTGTAAGCAACAGCCCCACTCTATCGATGATGCGGTAGGGTCCGGCATACCGAGGAGCCATTTGCCCTTGACGCCAAACGACGATGACCTTTCGAGGTGAGACTTTGAGATACACAAAGTCATTGGCCGAAACTCACCACGACGACGACGACCGCATAGCTCTTCCGCTCGATCGAAGCACGCGCAAGTGCTCACGAATCAATCGCACTTGACTTTCCGCCTCATTGATCGAATCCGCCAAAGAACCGTCTTTCCCGCCACCAGTTCAACTGTTCTCGACGCCTCCCATACAAAGCCTCAAACGGTGCCATACCGAGACTAGCTCGAAGTCGTTGTTGTAGGAGAACTCTGTAAGTGGTAGGCACTTCTCCCAATTCTTTCCATAGGAAAGAACACAAGCACGGAGCATATCTTCAAGCACTGATTAACTCGCCTGTGTCGACCATCGCCCGAGGATGGTAGGCGGTCTTTGAAAGTAAGACGGTACCCATGGCCTCCTCGCAGTCGTGCCAAAATCGGAAGTGAAAAGAGAACCACGATCCGACACTATCGCTCGTGGCACACCATGCACTCACAATGCGGGATATGTAAAGATCCGCTAGCCGATTCACATCAATCTTCGATCGCACTAGAAGGAAATGGGCCACCTTCGCCAATCGATCAATGATAACCCATAATGCATCCTTCCCCGCAGAGTACGGGCGCATCGGTGATAAAATCCATGCCTACGTAATCCCACTTCCACTCGTATAGGCAAGGGTGAAGAAGACCACTGACGCCGATGCTCGCCTTGACACGACAACATATGTCACATCCGCCACGAACCCGCAATCTCGCGCTTCATGCGAGTCCACCGCACTTCGACGCAGATCTTGGTACATTTTGGTGGCCCTGTGGATGGATGGACAAAGGCGAATCATGGGCCTCTGCAGAATCAAATCCCGCAACTCGGGACCTTTGGTACCACAAGACGCCGCCCAAACCATACAACACCGCACTCATCTTCTCGTGAAACACTTGGTCGATCCATTTCGATGTTCTCGCTTGATTTTACCCACACCATCATCCGATTGTCAGGTCGACTTGATTTGATCCACCAAGGTTGGTTGCACAACCAAGGCAAAGAAGGGAACCATGCTCAACCAAAGCCAAGTTGAGACGCTGAAATTCGCAAGAAGTGCAGTTGTCGCTCTTGGATCATCAAAGTATTGCAATACACTTTTCGGCTAAGTGCATCAAGAACCACATTGGCTTTGCCGTGATGATATCAATACCCATGTCATAATCTTTGATCAATTCTAGCCATCTCTCTCGCTCGAGGTTCAGATCCGCCGAGTGAACAAGTATCTCAAGCTCTTGTGATCGAATACACCTCACAATGTTACCGATCAGATAATGCCGCCAAATCTTGAGTGCATGCACCACCGCAGCAAGCTCTAAATCCTGGGTGGGATAGTTGAGCTCATGAGGTCTCAACTGCCTGGATGCATAGGCAACTGCCTTGCCTTCCTACATAAGAACACATCCAAGTCCCTGACGAGAGGCATCGCAATAAATATCGAAGCTCTTGTGGATATCGTGAAAAGTAAGGATCGGGGTGAAGTCAATCGCCGCTGAGCTCCCAAAGCTCTCATCACAAGCAGAGGACCACACAAACTTCTTATCCTTCTTGAGCAATTCGGTCATTGGCTTTGCGATCTTGGAGAAGTTCTCGATAAAGCGGCGGTAGTAGCCCGCTAAACCGAGAAAACTCCGCACATCGCTGGATCGACTTGGGTGACCCCAAGATAGAACATCGCCGACCTTGCTGGGATCCACGCTATGCCTCCGGTGAAAGAACATGGCCCAAGAATGCCACTTCCTTCAACGAACTCGATTTGTCGAACTTCAGATACGGTGGTGCTCCGCAATTTGCCCAAAACAATCTTCGATGCTCAAGATGCTCGCTTCACTTGGAATAGATAAGAATATCATCAATAAAGACCACCACAAATTTATCCAAAACTCCATGAATACCGAATTCATTAAGTTCATGAACAAGGTCGACCATTGGTTAGACCGAAGACATGACAAGATACTCGCATGCACCATAACGAGTAGTGAAAGCCGCCTTCGAATATCCTCGATCCGATCCTCGACTGATGATACCCCATTCTCAAATCAATCTTTGAGAACACCGAGCTCCACCAACCGATCGAATGATCATCGATGCGGGCAAAGGATATTTGTTCTTCACCGCCACCTCATTGAGAGGACGGTAATCAACACATGCGCAAAGTCTTGTCCTTCTTCTTCACAAAGATCACCGACAACCCCAAGGAGATGAACTGGGACGGATGAAACCCTTTGCTTGGAGTTCACCAAGCCGCTTCTTCAATTCTTCTAGCTCATTGGGAGGCATCCGACACGGCGCCTTCAAATCGGGCGATGCACGGCAGCAACTCGATGACAAACTCAAGGTCTCTGACCGAGGCATCCTGTGCAAATCATCGTGAAAACATCCTCAAAATCACAAACAGAGAGGAACCTCCCGAATCTTCAAAGTGGCTTGGCTACAAGTGCACAAAGGTGCAACCTTGCACCGGGAAAACTGACCGCCACTCAAGGGTCGTGAGATAGACAATCTTCCCGCACAATCGATTTGCCCCAAGTGTTGGGACAACCAATCCATGCCAAGAATCACATACAAAGCTCACGAATCGAAAGGTAATAAGGTTTGCCAAAACCCCACTCTTTTGACTATGATAGGAACATCCCGACATCGTAGCAGCTCTCATCTCCGACCCCGAGAGCGGATGAGCAAAGGAACTCCCAAAGGAACACAAGAAGACCACTAGCAGCAGCAAATGATCTTGAAATAAAGAATGCGATGCTCCGTAATCAAATAATACCGCAGCAGGACGAGAATTAACAAGAAGTGTACCCATCACGACATCCGCGCCCCGAGCCTCCTCACCGAAAGGTGGTTGACTCGACCCGCCGCACTCGGGCTTCGGATCATCTTCCGTCGTGGATGACCACTCCCCGCGCGCCCTCCATTAGGACGAGGGGCCGCCGCAACACTCGAGGCGTGCATTCGCATAATGGCCCTTGTTGTGGTAGCGAAACAAGTAACCTCGCCGCCGGATTGCGAGGCCGCTCGCGCTGGATCGCAGCGCACGTGGCTGAAACACACTGCGGTGGCGAGGAGTGGTGCAGATGGCCTCGGCGCCGGTGGAGCAAAAGAACGGCCATCGGTGCCGCCCACCCGAGGACGAGTGAGGTGGTGTGAGTAGACCGATGTGCCTCCCATTTGCGCTATGGACTCGCCTGTGGCCTTTGCCTTATGCTCAAGAACAATGGCCTTATCAACCAAGGCTCGAAAGTCGAGAAGTTCACAATAGATAGCTTGTCCCGCAGCTCCTCGACAAGCCATCCATAAACTTCTCCGCTTAGCCTCATCCGAGGCCACCTCCCGAGCATAACGAGCCGATGATTAAACTCGATAGATACTCCGTCACAGATTTGCGCCTTGCTTGAGCGCAAGGAATTCTTTCTTTTCAGCTTCATCGGGCCATCCGGGATGTGGGCCCGACTAAAAGTCGACTGAACCTCCCACGCGACCACATATTCGCGGGCCGCATGGCGAGATAGTTCTCCCACCATGAGTGCCGCGCCTCGCCGGTGGGACGCGAAGAGTGCCTTATCCCGCGCCGCATCGAGCTATGTTGAGCTTCGCCAACCATGCGCAGCCAATCATCCGTGATCGAGGGTCCTCGAGCGGAGAAAGTCGGCGGCCGCAGACGGAGGAACTCGCAAATCCTCGCGAGTCCGTGGCCGCCACCACCGGCAGGAGTGGAGGTATTCCTAGCAATAACCTCCAAGATGCGCTGTCTCGTCCATGCGGTTTCGCCGATCCGAGCGAGAACCTCACCATGGTCGGAGGAGGGGAAGCTCCTCATCATGACCACTGGCCGATCGCCACACGCTCTCCCGCCATCCTGTTTCACTAAGACAAGTTAACAATAGCCGGAAAACACGAAGTCGACAACCTACTGCAAATAACTTACTAACAGCACAAAACAAACACAAGACTTTTAAGTTACAAAACCAACTGACAAAAATCAGACACTTAGCAAACTCATATATATCTTACCCTTACACCTCCACAAATTTTAATTAGACTAATTCTCTATGGTTCTCCCAAAGACTGATTCTACCGGTAGTAACTATCTTTTGAAAGGAAAGAGAGAAACCAAGTTTTAAACTCAAATTAGAGTAAGATGAGAGTAGAAGGCTAAGATAGGCAAGGAGTAAAATCTGAGAATCTGCCTAGGTTTTCATAAACCCTTTTTACACTTTGAAATTAAGCTTTTTCAAAACATCCTAAGGACGACTATGCTTGGGTTACTACGGTCAGAATGGCTCTGATACCAACTTTGTGAGGACCCCAGTTTATTTGGCTTGTAATGCTTAACCAACCACCGGTCCTAGCAAAGACAAATCAAATAAATCGATCTCTAGATATGTATACTTCCTGCAAAGCAAGATACACACCTGTACAAAATTAGACATCAATTCCATTCCAAACATAGAGTCCAAACACAACACTACCAAACGGAAGATAAACAAAAAGTAGAGTTATTACGCATAAAGACCGATGTGCCACGAGGTACACAAATAACAAGAACGACAATGAAGCAAAAGTGCCATAAGATGGCTATAAAAAGCCAATCGTGCCTCCAACCCACAAGGCATCCGACCGACCGCCAAGTCTAGTCGCCCACGAACGGCAACACACTCACGAAGTGAGGCCCTTGTGGCTCACCTTCTTCCTCTCGCAACAAAAACATTAAGCAAAGCACCGAGTACAAAGATTGTCTTTGTACCCGCAAGATCGACGTGTGAACTAGCGGCACTGCTCATATGCTACATGCATGCTTATTTGGTGGAGGCCATATGTTTCATTTACATAAAGCCAATTTTCATTTGCAATAAGGTAATACTGCTTTAAAGGCAAGTTTGCAATTCATTTATAAGATTGGAATAACAAGAAGGATATTAATAACAAAAGCGAAAGATAAACAACCTAGAAGTGACTATCCCAATAGTCACCCCAACAATAGCACTAATCCCGCATTCGTACCACCCATCAAGTTTTAATTTAAATGTTGTAGGCTAGTTCTTACGGGCGTATCCGAGCGTGTCCATAACCTAGGACGAGGCTATTCGAATAGTTTTAACCTCGCAGGTGTACCAATGTACCCACACTTCGATCGCCTTTAAGCCAAGCACACTCCAAGGTATGCTGCACACTAAGTCCTACGAGACTTTTTCCAATATTGTGTATTAACTACGAGCCGCTCGTATGGATAGAAATCCATACGCTTACATGGTAAAGCCGAAAAGACAACTACCCACTCAGATAAAGCTTTTCTGACAACTACCATGCTCCCACCTCCATCCTCCCGCGACCTCCCGCGACCCGAGCCAATACACGCCAAAGTACTAGGTCAAGAGAGGTCCCATATACTCTAGTGTGGTTAGCACGCAAAATGCTCAAGACGGTGGCGCAAGTAACTCGGTCCTTAATCGACTCTGCACCTTTCCAATCACACCCAACAGATCACACCGCCTTACCATTGTGCCCAAGTATAAATCATTTTGTTTTCATTTTTAATTTTGCAAATAAACATAGCAAAAATGCTGAAACATAAAGTTGTAGTAAATTTTGTGTGATCAAGGTTACCGACTAAAGTCGATAACCGCCCAGTTCTACCGATAGCTAAGCATGTCTAAGCAAGTTGACCCGGATCTACTAAGTGACAAGAGATCATCCAGCGATCTCTAATCACAGCAAATAACCTAGGCTCAGGTAGTAGAGGATAATCATTTGCCTACAGATTATGCATCTAAAGGATTAACTAACCAATTTAACACAAATTAAGCGATGCATACATACAGTTGAAACAAAGTATTAGACTTTAAAATACTGGGATTAACATGATCAAACTGCTTGCTCGGCCTTTGTTGCTCAATTTGTTATGAGGGTCGTTCTCGTGGTTGCCGCAAATATCGAAGCTCAACGATTGAACAAAACAAATAATAAGAACGAATAACACCGACAAAACTCAAACATGCAACAACAAACAAACATACTAAAACTCACATAGCAACCTAAGCATGATATAACAAAATTTTAGAAACAGAGAACAAATCATTTTAGGTTATTAAGAATTTTCCATGAATTTTCTAAGCTAAAAACACATCAAAACACTAGTTAATTGCTTAACAAATTTTCATGAACAGGAACAGATCTAAAACTTAACCTGATAATTAGCACACTAAAAATGAAAATTTACAGAGTTGGTTTTATCGATTTGGACAACTATTGAAAAAGATATGAATTTTCTAACTTGAAAAAATACAATCTACAACATTAAATTAATTAACAGATTTTTGCTACAAATACAAGGTTGAAACTTATTTTAGTAAATAGTATACTTAAAATGAAAATTAACAAAGATCTGGTTTCATGCAATTTGGATAAAATTGCATTAGTTATGCATTTTACAAGTTTAATTGAATTAACAGAGCAACGTAAAAGCATTTCAGAAATACTAAAGCATTTATACCTTTTTCTACCCACAGCTATCTAGCCCCAGACATCGACAATGGCCCAAATAAAGGTGCCGACTCAGACAGATCGCTCGCAGAGGTGACGTCAAGGCGTATTCTAAGAATACGTCTTCGGCTTATCAAGGTGTACTTCTAACATATACACACAGAGAAATACGCTTCTGTAATACCCCATAATAGGACTCGGGAGAAAACCTAAAGATTTAAAGGATACGAGTAGCTGGAAATCGAATCGGAGAAGAACCTAATAGAAAATAACCAATTAAACAAATAGAGAAGGGGTTAGCGGTGAATTCTCGCCAACTTGCTGGGCTTTGGCCCCAAGGGGCCCATATGTGGCCGGCCAAGGGGACACCCTTTCTTCCCCTTCCTAACCCTAGCCGCCTTTGCCTCCCCTCCAACCGTGCGCCTCCCTCCCCTTCCTCCCTCAAGCCGCAGTCCCCGCCTAGGGTTCTCGTGTTGCTGCACTCCCTCCCTTGGCGCCTCCTCGCACCGGCAAACTCCGTTCGTCTTCCCGATTGCCGATTTGGAGATCGCTGAGGTGGCCGGGCGTTGGAGAAGGAAGAAGGCGAGGGAACGTGACCATCTTTGGGGAAGAGCTCGCTGGTGGGTGCTCGTCGTGCCCGGCAAACGGTTCTTCAAGGGTAACCACGTTTTCCTCGCTTAGATGCGTATTTAGTTGATTGTTGCAATGTCGGTTTTCTGTTCCTCAGGACAGATTGTATTGGACAGGCGTTTTGTCATAGATAGGTGCAGATTCTGTTCTGAGCATCTCCTAGAAAGTTGTAGAGGACGTCCATAGCTTTCAATGAAGTGCTAGATCATATTATTTGGACCTCTACAGCAGAAGTTATGAATTATTTACTGTGACTGTCCTGCGAATCTGTCAGCATTTTGACAGGTTTTAGTGATCTGAACTTTGTGATCAGTTAAAGATAGAATTAGAGGATCTCAGTATAACGAAAGTTGTAGATAATTATCGTAGCTTTCAGGAAGCACAAGAACGCGAAATTTGGGTAAACGAGCTGAAAGTTATGTTAGTTTTAGTGCTCTGTCCAGAAAGTCTGACGTGAAATCGATGTCTTGTTAATCGGCTTGAAAGTGATTTTAGATGGCCGAATCAGGAAGCTCACCAACTAGGTTTAGTTGGGAAATTTGATAACCTTTCAATGAAGTCCAAGAACACATAATTTGGACCTATGTACAGAAAGATATGAATTTTAGAACTTGACTGTTCACAGAAGGTACAGAACAGCAATTAGAAATTTGGAGTCGGGATTGGGTTGCGAGCTATTGCTAGTTGTGTTTGTTTTTAGAATTCATGTGGTTCGTTACTGTGGTCTTAGTCTATGTTCTTGATTGAATTTAGGTGGGGAAGAGTACCGAGGCAGCACCAACTTCACGCTCCCAGTTCTCACGTGGTTAAGGCAAGTGCATTGTTTGATTCGTGGTTGTGTTTGATTGGTCATGATTGTGTGCTTCTCGATGTGTGGTAGCATAGTGAGATTGTTGGCTTGATGTTGATTTAAGATTTATGGATGCGTCATATATGTCCATGCTCTATTGTTATATGTTCTACTGTCTTGTGGTAATTTGATGATGATTAAATGATGAGCATGTGCATATTGAGATCATATTGAGGCTTGGTCATGTGGTGACCAAGTATGTTTCTTTGAGATCCCCGCCATGAAGGTGACGGGCCCGAGATCCTCACTCGTGGAGTGTGGGTTGAGGTCCCCATTACTTGCGGAGTAATGGGCAATTGGTCCTCGTGCGCGGCAAGATGAGCATGGGTATGCGTGGCGGTTGCATACTCTGACACGTGTAATGCACACGTAAAGTTAAAGATAAAGGTTCCTTGAGCATTGCATTTGCATATGAGATGTTCTAGTGTTGATCTCCTTTATATGTATGTTGATGTTATAGTTTCTTTATGTACTTGCTGAGTCTATGGACTCACTCTTGCTTTTATTGTTGTTTTAGGTACCTGAGCCAAGAATGACATGCATGGGGAAGTAGATCGCTAGTCACCCACATACCACATGAACTAAATAAAGTTGAATGATCTTCTAACGTGATTGATTTTAGATTATTATGTTCATCTTATGCAATGGTTTAAATGTAACAATGATGAGTAGTGGATCTTTATATCTCTCTAGTTATGTTGGATTCTTAGCATGTCTTGATTATCTTTTGATGTCTTTGGATGAAAGTTTTAGTTAATATTTGATTAATTGTGTGTTGGAACCTTCGTGTAATTAACTTTACAAGGGAGGTTTCATTAAATTTTATTAAGATTGTCTAGTTTAGAGTTATTAGGGGTTGTTTAGTAGCATTCCGTGTTCATGTCGGATCGGGTGTTACAGCTTGGTATCGAGCGGCGGTAGGTCCGTGGTGATTGGATTTACAACCTAGGCAACTTAAATTGCTAAAATTTTGTAATGGTTAATGAACTTATAAACCTCGACACATCGTGCACAGTGAGGATGGGATGGGTCAAGCATTGCATTTACGCATCCGTTGAGTTGTATTAATGATTCTGCTTTGAGATGATCTGTTATATCTATAGTATAATACTATGGTTATTATGTGGGGTAACCCATGTTGAGAGGTGGAGGTAGTGGTTGTGGTCCTGGGCTATACTAAAGTTACACCACCGCTCGTGGTATAGGATTAGCGAAGTATCCACATGAGAGATCGTAGTACAAAGCGTTGGTAGAAGTAGTATACTTAAAAGAGTTGTTCTCTTCCCGAATTTGAATTTGGTCAACTCTTATCCAGCTTGAGATTGATGAGTTTCTCTTGGGTTATTTATTCTTGTGGTTGATAGGTTGCTTTGAGAGAAAAAAAAAGTATTGGTGTGTTTTCTTTGGCTTAATTTGTCCTGTAAAGCAATCATTATTTTCCCAACTGATGAGTTATTCTTGCGGCTGGTGAACCGAGTTGATTGTCAAGTTTGACCGTTATTTTGGAGTTTTGTCCTTCTCATTGGAAAGCATGACCCATTTATCCGGTTGATGTTCTTGGGTAATGAAAGTTTCCTTTTGCAAGTCCTGTAGTACGTGGAAGTTTTGATTCAATATATTTCTTTTGGGTATCTTGAGTGTTGAAGTTGAAAAGTTCTTTTATAAAAGAAAATGCTAAACCCTTTAGCGATGTCATCTCGTGGTTAAGTGGGAGGTTATAATCGGAGAAATTAGTGAATATGATATGAGTTATCAAGTTGGGTCTGTAGTGTGTTGTATAATCGATCCTAACTAAGATCCTTGGAAGGAAAGTTGATTAATTTGATGGTATCATGTAGTAGTTCTTGTTGAACTGTGATTAGGTGTACGGCTATACCTAATTGGAATCAATAGAGTTATTAACCACTGTGGAACACTAACGGAGTGGTTGATCCCTGGAGTTGTTTAGTTTGCTAAACTAGTTAGATTATTTGATCTTAATGGATTAATCTAACTGTGTGAAAAGAGAAATATAAGATGTGTTCGACTGTCGTCTTGGTAGATATTAATATAGAAATCTTCTTTAATTGGCTATTTGATGATCTTATTTATGCTCGTGGGAGTACAAATAGATACAGACCATCAATTCGCCCATGATGGAATAATCATCAAAAGTTTATGATAACCTCTAGATTGGAGTTAGTGTGTACTAAATAAGTATGAGCATTCCGAATATGTGTGTTTCATTGGGAAGGTTTATGATGGGATTTAATAGGTGACATGTGTTTGCTTGATGGTGAGATTGTCGATAATAGTATGTCTTTGATGAAAGAGTTTTGGTGTAACCTTGTAAATTGTGTAGTAGGTTCCTTGAAAAATATGGTGGTTGTTATAGTGAGGGTGTAAGAATTTGTGTACCCTCATTTGAGGATGAGAGGATAAAGTGAAATGTACAGCTTGGTCGGTTTTGGGGACTTTATAAAGGAAGAGTTGATGATAACGAACCTTGCTAAGAGTGAAATATTCTTGATGTTAGTAATAAGGTCTACAAGAGATTGTGACGTGTTGGAGTGGTGATGATTCTTCTAAAGAGAAAGTAAGTTGATTGTTTTAATAACGGTTAAATGAAATATTTGGAGTTTTGTATTCGTGATCTTTGGGGACTCATGATTTTTGCAGAGATAAAATTAGTTGAGCAATGTGACATATGGAAAGGTTCCGTTTGGTTCAAGTGATGAATGTGTTTTGGTATTAAAGACATCTCTTGTTTGGTTTGGCAAGTAATGTTGTAATCAAAGAGATTACTTTCACAGTTAACGGAAAATGTTTACCATAAGTATTTGAGGTTGGAGCTAAAAAAATGCAATCCGCAACTTTCTTGTTGTCTCAACTTAAGAGTTTCTTGGGTTTGCATAGCAATGTTTTATTATGATTTATGGTGGTGGAAAATTTCTTCTTGTGGGACTTGTGCCTCGCGGTGGGCTCAGATCTTGTTTTCTCGAGATCCTACTATTTGACTGTCTCTCTTGGTCTCGTGCTCACTTCGAGGAGCCACGATTTCTTGTCTGTTGAACCTTCTATCTGCTTATTTCTTCCTTTTGAGTAAAGTATTAACCAAGTTGTGTTGCCAAGTGTTATAAAGAGTAATATGGTGATTGGTTGGAGGTGGTCAAGTATTTGGAATCATGAGATTTTTCAGAACCAATCAATTTGAAGAGCAAGATAAAGTGAATTGGTTTCGATTTACAGACCGGAGAGAATTCTATTTAAATGGAAAGTTGTCGATGAGATAAAAGTGATTAGTGTTACAACTAGTGGAACCTATTGCGAATTATGATCCAAAGAACCTTTGTCCGTGTTGGAATATTGGGATTATCAAATTATGGACTCTTGATGAACTTATCGTAGTATCGCAATTGGATACTTAGCATGTTTGTGTAGAAGAATTGTGGTGGTGAAGTTTAATGAAAGTAGCGGCGTGGAGGAATCTAAGTGTCATGCTAATTAATGGGATAGCGTAAATCGTTGAACTATTGTCAACTATGACTCACCTTAGTAAGTAACCCTATAGGAGTTAAATTATTTCTAAGGATGTCATGGTCAAAGGATATATTTATTTATTGACGCTAGTGATTGGGAATATTTGAATGTCGGTTAAACAGTTAGGGTTTGGCGAATGGGTATAATGTGGTTGTGTAACTGAATTGGATTGGTGTGGATTAGAGAGGGTCTAAGACTTGTGAAATAAATCGTCTTGGGGTGGTTACTTGATTATGTGCGTATGGTAGAATAAGAGTGGATTTTAGTAGTGGAATGATCATTGATAGTATCCTTTGTGGCTAGTATATGAGAGTGTGGGATGTGAATTTAAAATTGTTCATCCTTAACGGATTAAGGGATGTGATGGTGGGTGAAATCTATATTGTGTTGTGTTGGAAATTATTTTGACAAGTTCATTCGGTAGGGAAATTGGCTAGAGTACAATATTGTGGATTGGAAGAGTCTCCCTACATAAGTGTGGATTTTGTGTTCGGTAGAGCATAGCTTTGAGGTTGCCAATTTAAGAGAAATGAGTTAATGCGTTATACGATGATTTGGGATCCTATGGTTTAAGAGAAAGTTGATTTCTTAAAAGAAAGATTTTGGTAAAGGGTGTGATCTTGGATAGTTAGATGCTTTCTTAATTTTACTTGAACTATGTAGTTATGATGGATGTCGATTATAAATTGAGTTGGTTCTTGTCGGTATGTGTGATTCCTACCGTTAGAAAAAGGGTAAGACTGGTTTTTCGAGTGATTTCGCTTTTGGCTTGTGTGGCATTATTTCTAAACCGCCTATTTTGGAAAGTGGAAAAGATTTCGTGGTAAATCCATTGATTTTGGATTGGGCTCTTCTAAGAGAAGGTGACTTTGAGTTGGTTGCATTTTGACTCCTTTGTTTTCAGCTGAGTTTTTCTGATAAGTGAGTTGACAGTGAGTTCTTTGTGCGTCCCTTGTTAAAGGAGATGCCGCTTGCTTAGGTAAAGTGATCGATTGAGTGTAGGAACAAGAGTTCTGCGGGTTGTGTGCACGATGTACTTCGGTACAAAAGGAAGTTTAACCAAAGGTGTGTTGGATAGGTTCCTTAGTCACGGAATATGTAGATTGGCGATCGCTAGGACCGCCACGAGTACTTGCGCGAGTACTCAATGTCTTGTGTTTTTCGGTCGAGAGAGCACATGAGAGGTCCGAGCTTAGGTTTTTTGTTGGAGTTGTTGGCCACGAAGTAAGACCTTACTTTTGAGTCCCGTGCGTGGAGCGCACTGTAAGGGTCGAGATTAGTCTTGAAGTGAAAGATGTTGGTATCCATCTAGGTGGTGTGATCCCATATGTCCTGAGGGAAGTGACTTGGGAATTAGAGTCTTGCTTGCGCGAGCAATATTCGAATTGTTCACAGCAGTGTGTGGTTTTGTTCGTAAATCCTAGCTGTGATTGTTCTTCTGTAGAGTGATGGAAAGAATTGGGACGAATTCAGTTTAAGGGGTAGAGTGTAATACCCCATAATAGGACTCGGAGAAAACCTAAAGATTTAAAGGATACGAGTAGCTGGAAATCGAATCGGAGAAGAACCTAATAGAAAATAACCAATTAAACAAATAGAGAAGGGGTTAGCGGTGAATTCCTCGCCAACTTGGCTCTGGGCTTTGGCCCCAAAGGGGCCCATATGTGGCCGCCAAGGGGACACCCTTTCTTCCCCTTCCTAACCCTAGCCGCCTTTGCCTCCTCCAACCGTGCGCCTCCTCCCCTTCCTCCCCTCAAGCCGCAGTCCCCGCCTAGGGTTCTCGTGTTGCTGCACTCCCTCCCTTGGCGCCTCCTCGCACCGCAAACTCCGTTCGTCTTCCCGATTGCCGATTTGGAGATCGCTGGAGGTGGCCGGGCGTTGGAGAAGGAAGAAGGCGAGGGAACGTGACCATCTTTGGGGAAGAGCTCGCTGGTGGGTGCTCGCCGTGCCCGCAAACGGTTCTTCAAGGGTAACCACGTTTTCCCCTCGTTTAGATGCGATTTAGTTGATTGTTGCAATGTCGGTTTTCTGTTCCTCAGGACAGATTGTATTGGACAGGCGTTTTGTCATAGATAGGTGCAGATTCTGTTCTGAGCATCTCCTAGAAAGTTGTAGAGGACGTCCATAGCTTTCAATGAAGTGCTAGATCATATTATTTGGACCTCTACAGCAGAAGTTATGAATTATTTACTGTGACTGTCCTGCGAATCTGTCAGCATTTTGACAGGTTTTAGTGATCTGAACTTTGCGATCAGTTAAAGATAGAATTAGAGGATCTCAGTATAACGAAAGTTGTAGATAATTATCGTAGCTTTCAGGAAGCACAAGAACGCGAAATTTGGGTAAACGAGCTGAAAGTTATGTTAGTTTTAGTGCTCTGTCCAGAAAGTCTGACGTGAAATCGATGTCTTGTTAATCGGCTTGAAAGTGATTTTAGATGGCCGAATCAGGAAGCTCACCAACTAGGTTTAGTTGGGAAATTTGATAACCTTTCAATGAAGTCCAAGAACACATAATTTGGACCTATGTACAGAAAGATATGAATTTTAGAACTTGACTGTTCACAGAAGGTACAGAACAGCAATTAGAAATTTGGAGTCGGGATTGGGTTGCGAGCTATTGCTAGTTGTGTTTGTTTTTAGAATTCATGTGGTTCGTTACTGTGGTCTTAGTCTATGTTCTTGATTGAATTTAGGTGGGGAAGAGTACCGAGGCAGCACCAACTTCACGCTCCCAGTTCTCACGTGGTTAAGGCAAGTGCATTGTTTGATTCGTGGTTGTGTTTGATTGGTCATGATTGTGTGCTTCTCGATGTGTGGTAGCATAGTGAGATTGTTGGCTTGATGTTGATTTAAGATTTATGGATGCGTCATATATGTCCATGCTCTATTGTTATATGTTCTTACTGTCTTGTGGTAATTTGATGATGATTAAATGATGAGCATGTGCATATTGAGATCATATTGAGGCTTGGTCATGTGGTGACCAAGTATGTTTCTTTGAGATCCCGCCATGAAGGTGACGGGCCGAGATCCTCACTCGTGGAGTGTGGGTTGAGGTCCCCATTACTTGGAGTAATGGGCAATTGGTCCCGTGCGCGTGCGCAGACATGTGCATGGGTATGCTGCGGCGGTTGCATACTGCATGACACGTGTAATGCACACGAAAGTTAAAGATAAAGGTTCCTTGAGCATTGCATTTGCATATGAGATGTTCTAGTGTTGATCTCCTTTATATGTATGTTGATGTTATAGTTTCTTTATGTACTTGCTGAGTCTATGGACTCACTCTTGCTTTTATTGTTGTTTTAGGTACCTGAGCCAAGAATGACATGCATGGGGGAAGTAGATCGCTAGTCACCCACATACCACATGAACTAAATAAAGTTGAATGATCTTCGAACGTGATTGATTTTAGATTATTATGTTTCATCTTATGCAATGGTTTAAATGTAACAATGATGAGTAGTGGATCTTTATATCTCTCTAGTTATGTTGGATTCTTAGCATGTCTTGATTATCTTTTGATGTCTTTGGATGAAAGTTTTAGTTAATATTTGATTAATCGTGTGTTGGAACCTTCGTGTAATTAACTTTACAAGGAGGTTCTCACTAAATTTTATTAAGATTGTCTAGTTTAGAGTTATTAGGGGTTGTTTAGTAGCATTCCGTGTTCATGTCTGATTGGGTGTTACTGACTTCCGACAGAAAACGTATAACCAGAGCTACACAGCCCTAACTGACAGCATGGACCCACATGGCAGTGACTAAGAGAAAACATAACGGGCTGGATTAAAGGATTTCTAAACGCGATTAAACAGAGAGGGCCCACAAGTCAGAGACTCAGGATAAACAAGATTAGCGCTAAACTAACTCCACCGCGCTCACCGCGCAAGACGGGACGGCGCGCGCGCCGCAAGAATCGAACTTGCTAAACTGAGGGTTTCGGCGAGTGAGTGATACCTTCGGTTCGCGAAGATCTCACGAACTCGATGACGGTGACGCGACCACGGGATGCCGCGCGAAATGGCGCGAACGGAGGCGAGAAGAAGATGCGGCTTCCGCGGAGAGGACGCGACAAGCTTCTAGAAGACTCCGGAAGGTGCGCACAAGCTTCGCCCCAACACCAGGAGCAAGAAGCACACGATAATGCCGACGAAGAAAGCCTGAGGTGGCCGGAATTTCCACGGCGGCGGAAAACCGAGCTTGGAGAAGAATTGGTCGCACGCCCGCAACGATGCACAAAAGGCAGAAACAAGCCCACCGTTAGATTCAGTGCATCAGTGCGATCCTAAGGGACTAGTTGGCGGAGCTAGAAACTCACCAGATCACAAACGAGCTCATGGGCGAGATCGCCGGAGGCGGAGACGACGATACCGCCCCTGGTGATCCACTGGACGCCAAGGACCCGGGTTGGGCAAAATGGAGGCGGCGTCGAGCGTGGATCACGGTGGCGTGGTTGCGGAATCAAGGGCGGCGCTAACACAGCGGCGCTACCTTCGTCCTCTTCGCCGGCCGAAACAGAGAAGCGGGCGGAGAAAGTGAGAGAGCGAAGGAAACGATGAATGAATGAGTGCGGTGAGGTTATAAAGCTCTGGCGATGCTCCACGGACGGACATGAGGACAAATAGGTGGCAGCGGCGAGGTACGTGGCACCCATGCGCGAACGGCCGCGAGCTCCGGTGAGGTGCGGAGAAGACGAGGGCGAATCTGACAGGTAGGGTCCACCTGTCAGCGACTGACGAAGCGGTGCGAACCGGTGGTTTGACTTGATCAGTATCGCACCGACCGTTGGATCTGAAATGGACGGCTGAGATTGGTGTATGCATTCGACAGTCGGTTGCAAGACGCGGCGTGGATCGCTCGATTTGCATCGGACGGTCACGATCGATGGGACTCGGCGGTGCGATTAGTTGACGCGACCGAGCCAAGTGGTGCGGTTCGATTTGAGTCGGGCTCGGGTTCGAGCCCGACAAACGATGATTTCGATTTTGAGTTTAAAAGTGAGAGAGTTTAGGGAATTTTTTTGAGATAGTTCCCGAGCTCCAAAAATTCCGAAATTTTTATGGTAGCTACTTGAGACAGATATCAACATTGCATAAATTTTCCAGAACTTTTTATGCACTGAAAAGTTCTGCAGAAAATTCACAAACATGCTGACCTAGGGTTTGACCAGATTTTCAACTAGCTTGACTTGGCCATTTGAAATAGCAAATAAAATCTAAAAATTGTGAAATAATTCAGGGAGGTAGATAGGATGATCAAGATGCTAAGAAAAATATTTTCAGAGGATGATCACAAGTTTGAAGGCTAATAATTTGATGACAACAATTTCCAAACACAAGAGTTAACTTCTAGAAAATTGGAAATTGCTAGGGAAAATTTGGAAGACTTCCAATTGATTTGAAGAGACAACAAAAGTTTTTATTTCTCCTCAAAATTTTACATTTGAATTACAAACCCTAAGTTAGGGCTGTTACATTTATATATGCCTCTTCCTGTGCCTAGTGTTCTTTGGGAGGATATTTCAATGGACTTCATCTTCGGATTGCCTAAAACAAAGAAGGGAAGAGATAGTGTTTTTGTTGTTGTGGATAGATTTTCTAAAATGGCCCATTTTATACCTTGTCATAAGAGCGATGATGCTACAAATGTTGCTGATTTATTTTTCCGAGAGATCATTTGCCTACATGGAGTGCCCAATACCATTGTTTCAGATCGAGATGCGAAGTTTTTGAGTCACTTTTGGCGTACCCTTTGGGCGAAATTGGGGACCAAGCTGCTGTTTTCTACTACTTGTCACCCCCAAACGGATGGACAAACTAAAATTGTCAACCGCACGTTATCCAGTATGTTGAGGGCTATTTTGAAAAAGAACTTAAAGATGTGGGAAGAATGCTTACCTCATGTAGAGTTTGCTTACAATAGATCGCTGCATTCTACCACAAAAAATGAGCTCTTTTCAGGTAGTATATGGCTTTAATCCTCGCACTCCTATTGATTTATTGCCTATGTCTACTTCTGAAAAAGTAAATTTAGATGCTAAGAAGCATGCTGAATTTGTCCTTAAACTACATAAAACAACTAAAGAAAACATAGAGCGCATGAATACTAAGTATAAGGTTGCTGGTAGTCAGGGTAGAAAGAGTCTAACTTTTGAACTTGGTGATCTCGTTTGGTTACATTTGCACAAAGATAGATTTCCTAAATTGAGAAAGTCTAAGTTGATGCCTAGAGCTGATGGTCCATTCAAGGTGTTAGCTAAGATTAATTTTAAAGCATATAAGTTTGATCTACCTATAGAGTTCGGGGTTAGTCACGCATTTAACATTGCAGATTTGAAACCATATTTGGGTGAGGAAGATGAGCTTGAGTCGAGAACGACTCAAATGCAAGAAGGGGAGGATGATGAGGACATCACTTCCATACATACAACCAACACTCCTCATAATAGATCTGAACCTATGCACTTGCAAGGTCCAATCACAAGAGCTCGTGCAAACCAATTGAACCATCAGGTAACTTTATTTTTAGGAGTGCATTTTGTTTCTAATAAGAATATGCTACTACCTAATGCATGTGATCTTCTTTTAATCAAGAACTTAGGAGCTGATCATGAAGAGAAGCTTGTGCAATCCAATTCGGCTACCGGAAATAGCACCGACTTCAAACGTACATAACTTTCACATACAGACTCCATTTGAGGCGCACAAGTACTTAATTGAAAGCTTATTTAGTTCTCTTTCCAACGGATCTTGCCTCACCTCCAGATTCCTTCTGAGCACACCGCAATCGCCAAAAGAGTTAGAGGCTATTTTTGAGTCAAACTTGGGCCCATGGGCCTTGTAACCCTAGGTAGCCTGTACTGTTCACGTGATTACTATTCACACATGAATAGTACCACCACCCCCTTATTTCACCTCTCCCTCCTATACATAGTGGCCGCCACCCTTAGGGTTGGACGAATTTCGTTTGCTTAGTTTCTCCACTGTGAAAACTCTTGTTCTTCGCTTGTGTTGACTAGACCAACCATAAAGAATCTCTGCGAAATCCCACCTTTTGAACTCAATTATATATTTGCAATTCAGATTGCTTGTTACTTCGTTCTTGCTTGTTCTTCGATTGCTTGCAGGAATTGATCCTCGTGATCAGGTCAATCGGGTCTTTGGCACGGTTGATAACGACTTGGTGATTAGTTCAGTGATTGCTTAGTTCGTACGTGTTGCGTTCGTAGACTGGATCATGAGAGTTAATCTTCACCCAATCGGAATTTATCCTTCTCATCGAAAGATCAGGACAACTCTAGTTCATGAGCGAAGCATCTGATCTAGATTGTCATCGTGCAGCCTATCTGAATCAGAACCACAATCGACATCATCCGGCAGCATATCGTTGACTTCGTTGGCGATGTTGTTATTACTACCTTCCTGTATAATATGCTCTTCACCGTGACTGGTCCAACGTGTATACCCCTTTTTGAAACCCCTTTGAATCAAATGTGCTTCGATCTGCCCTCAGTTCTTAAACATCTTCAGATTCTCGCAGTCAATGTATGGACAGTACATATATTCTACCTCCTTATTCAACATATCCTCCTCGGCAGCTCTTGTAAAAGTAGACACGCCATTAATGTACTCTTCACTCACACGGTTGCCAGCGTGCATCCAACTTTGGTCCATCTACGCAACGCATATAACAAAATTTAGTGTTAAATATTGAATTAATTAATTAGTATACTATATATGCAACTTTTGATAATTCATTTGAAATATGTATTTCTAATGAACTGAAAAAACAACAATGCATTACAATAGGAGTGTAGTAATATGTGTGTAACCAATGGCAACACCAATAAAATCCAAACTTCGGCTATGCACCTTAGGGTGAGGTTGTGATCATCACAAACACATTATAGATAGCCCACCCAACTTCTACAAATTAATTACTAACCACAGATAGTCAAGAACAAATGGATCTGCAATCACACTTCCCAAATCTGCTGTCTCCTTTCACCAAATCGCCTCAAAGCCCCACCTCCTTAAAGTAGCAGAAGCAGCCTGTGTGAGAATAGAGCTGGAATTTAAGATAGATCTGTGAGGTCAGGTTCACAAACTATCATAGACTATTTTTAATACAAACCGTTTGTGATAAGGACGGGAAGTCACATACGGTTCATGTTGAAAACCGTTTATGAAGTATCACAGACGGTAAAAATCACAGACGATTCTTGTTCAAAACCATCTGTTATACTTCACAAATAGTTTTCAACGTGAATTGTCTATGATATTGCCTCTTCACATACGGTTTTTAGCGCAGCCACAAACACAGACGGTTGCTAAACCAAAACCGTCTGTGATTGTATTTAATATAGACAGTATTGATCAACCATCTATGATGAGACGTCCAGTATTAGCCTTTTTGTATTAGTGATTTAGCTTGTATGAAGGCATAGTTTACACCCACGACGATCCACACACTACTACAAAAAGGCTAATACTGGACGCCTCATCACAGACGGTTTACTAAAACCATCAGTATTAAATACAATTACAGACGTTTTTGGTTTGACGAATGTCTGTATTAAAAACTATCTATGAAGAGGTAATTTCACAGTCGGTTCATGTTGAAAACCGTCTGTGACGTATCACAGACGGTTCTTAACAAGAACTGTATGTGATATTACTAAATATCACAGATAGTTTTTTTTATTAAAAACGTTTGTGATACTTTACTCACTTGATCGTAGGGAGATATTCTTCTACCAATTTCTTGAAGACTTCAAATCCATAGACCAAATTGCCTTTCCAACCACCTTGAAGTCATATTCCATGGATTTTGTTCTTTCCATGCACGATGATCGAAAAGTCAATTTGTTCCATGAATTTTGTCTTACTATAGAAGAATACCAGGCAATATGAGTTCATACTGATCATAAAAAGCTTTGAAAATAGAAATCTCATCTCACTTTCTTTTAAACGACCATAGTTCATCATCTACTAGTACCAGAAGGCCGCTTGGAGATGAGAACTTTAAGAAGAAATGGAAGTAAGAAAGATGGGAAGTTTGCAAGTGATTTTTTCTTAGTTGGTTATTAATAGGCCTGTGGCAAAGATTAAATGAATAAAGATTGTGGCAAGATTAAATGAATAAAGATGGAAGTCTGACAGATAGGATTTATTATAATCTGCTCCTAATAAATCGTTGTAAACTAAAACATCACTATCTTTTCGGGAATTATTTTTCATAAATACGGTTGACGCTCCTTTTCCTATCTTCACAAAAGTAATTAACTTATCACAGACGGTTCTGAACAAGAACCAACTATGATATTACTAAAAAACACAAACGATTTTTTTTCTTAAAACCATCTGTGATACTTCCATCATCCGATTGCTCGTTTAAACACACCAATGTCGCTACGACTCCCAATGTATCGACTCATATTATCCCGCGCTGGCTTTAGTACTTGTTTTATAAATAGACATCCGCTTCCGAAAGGGATTTCTCACAAACCTCCTCTTTCTTCAAACTGCTCTGGTTGAAAAAACGTTTTCCCCATTGGTCCCCTTTCTCCAAAAACTCCAAATGGCTTCCCCTCTCGTGTTGGCGGTATTAACCTATATTGTGCTTGTCTACTCACACCTCTCTGGTCGCAACCTGGCCTAAGCTGCGGACAAGCCTTCCGTTCGCAATGTTATCTGTTCTAGGCCCTCCGATCTACCGAAGACCATAGCGGCCATCATCTATCGACTAGAGCTCCTCCTCCGATGGACCAATGCGAGGGTCTCCAGCATCCGGTGAATAAACCTCGTCATGGAGATCGTCCTCTGGAACTACTTGGTATGCACCGAGGATGTTGAAGGGATACGGGTAGGTTACGAAAGCTGGCAATTCAAAAATTCTACCACGTAAACCAGGAAATCAAGCAAGAAGATGATCACAGATCGTTACCACTAGACGCGTAGTGCAGTAGAAGATGAGTTGGAGTAGCCTGATCCAATGTAGAACACGTCAATGAAGTGGTCGTAGTTGATCATCCACCGTAGTCGATCGTCCCTTTCAACAACCAATCGCGATCCTTGCAAAGTTATGGATCGTCCTTAAGCACAACAACAACCACAGTAGCGCCTTTGCAGTATCCACACCTCCAGGGGAGGAATACCGTACGCTAGTATGCTAGCACTAAGTCACACGGTAGGGCTCTCTTGGGAAGATGGCGACTAGGGTTTCGGTGGAGCAACTCACGTGTCTCGCATATCTCCCAATAGCCTCAAGCATCTCTTTACATAGTGCTCATGACGGATCCTATCCAAACACATTTTGTTCCAACTCGTTAAGTGTGTGACCTTGTAGGTTCATGCGTAATCGGTTGTGACTCGAAAACCCTTTCCGACTCGGAAACCCTTTCCTACCACGAGTCGTTAGCGGTTCCTAGTAGGACATAAGGATTCCTGAATACACACAAATTATATCGGATGAACCTTAATACAATATAATCTACGATCAGGTCCTTATCACTAATGACCAGCTCATATCTCTATATGACTAGTTCATATTTAGTCTCAGCCAGTTCGTAACTCCTTATGACCAGGTTTTGACCACTCTGTGATTAAGTTCGACCAGTCTATGACCAGCTCGTATCTCTATACGACCAGTCCGTAACTAATCGAACTAAGCGACCTACTCGTGTATTCTCCCTTTGCCTCATGATATCTGGTTGAACTCCAGGTGATATATTATGCCATCAATGGACTGTTCAATACTTTCTCGATCGAGTGTCGGATAACCTTATGTGGCCAAACTCTTCAACCACCACTGGCATGGCCATGCACTTTCTTTATCCGACCACTTCGGGGGGTCTAGAGATATATCTCTTGTTATGTTAGGAGGGAAAAATCCCATATTCGACCAGTCACATCCCTCTGCATGTTTCATAGCATACCCGAAAGCTACCTTTATAACTACCCAATTACGAGTAGCGTTTTGCAGCCCCTAAGAGTGCTATTACATATGTAGGGAACCATACTGATCTTAGGTCTAAGGATTATACATCATAATTGCTTGAGACCAACTAATAACACATAGAATCATAACAATCTCAATAGTGTCTCAAGACGGGTCTTATCCAACACCATGTTCTCTAACATGTGTTCACATTATCGATTCAATATCCCTATATCCATGACCGGTGAAACATGGTTATTAATCAATACATGTGCTGGTCGATAAGTCACTAGTGTTTTGACCAATAACATCCGACTAGGGATACATTTAGAATGCCATCATGTAAGTTAAAAAGAGCTTCACCAATAAGTTACATACTTGTTAATCTTTATAACTAATGATTCATTCAAGGAACATAATAACATTTATTCAATAACTCATAAATATAGACGTGATACAATCATCTCTATGATTGCCTCTAGGCATATGACCAACAGATGCAACTCGAAGAGTCGAGGAGGACATCCGGATGGCAAGAGAGCAGATCAACCTCCCTGAGACAGAGGAGACTAGGGTTGATGGCCTCTGGGCTATCATGGACATGGTTATGGAGTTTGAATGACTACAAGCGCGAATGGAGTGTGCAATACAGCAGGTGGATGCGTTTGATCAGACAGTCGCTGCTCCCACCACCACTAAAGCCGAGGAGAGGTTTACGAATATTTGAAGGCTAAGATAGGATCGCTGATCCTTTTTTATCATTTGTGATGTAAAAAAACGTCTTTTTTATCGTCCTGCCACCACTGAAGTCGATGAATATCTTTTGCAAAGTCCCTTTGTCTTCAATTTTATTGTTTATTACTATAGAATTTACTTTATTGCGAAGTATGTACCTCATGTGGTTATTTACCCGTGACTCATTTTAATTAGTTAAGTGCACGGAGAACACCAAAAATGCCACGCCTTATGGTAGTAAAAATGGTTATTTATTAGAATCATCTGTATTTATCACAGACGGTTCTACTTTAGAACCATCTATGATGTCCAAATCTATTTATGTTCAGACTTTAGGGTTTACCCCTCCTCCCCTGAGCCCGCCGCCTCCTCCTCGAGCCCGCCGCCTCCTTCTCGAACCTGGCGCCCCTCCTCCCCCGAGCCCGGCGTGTCTCCTCCCCGAGCCCGCCTCCTCCCCTCCCCTGAGCCTTGAGCTGTGAGATCTCTTGCTGTGTCTTATATCTTTGAGCAAATTTTTCAATCTGTTGTGCTAGTTGTTCTTGTAGCTCTTTCAGTCAATACTTCTTGTTGTTCCTATAGCGGTTTCAGTGTGTTTATATTCTATTGTGATCATTGATCTACATTTGTTAGAAGTATATTGATGAATCTTGCTCCTATTGTCCAACATAGATAAAGTTGATTAAATTTGCTTGAATCTGTCTAATTAGAATAGCAAGTATTACATTGAGCTCAAGGTCTAATCTATAGTAGTCATATTCAATTTGTGATTACTTTTGTGATGAGTGTTGTGATGGCTAAGATTCTATCTTGTACAACTAGCTTTCTGAGAGCAACAATTAATTTTGTAAATCTGAGCTTTATGCTGATTTTATTCATACACTTGATGTATGTGTTGGGCATATTATGCTATTTGAATGACTTGAAGAATTTACATGTATATATGTTAATTATGTCATTTAAATGTTGTTGGAATTGTGCTTCAATTGTTGTTATTTATGCTAGAATTAACTTTGAATGTTTGCTAAAACGCATTATTTACAACAATTCAAAAAACCAATTGCCTCGTTGTGCCATGAATACAGAACATACATGAGTAATCTTAATCCAAAAGCAACATTTATTACCCTAACGGTCATTTCTACCAAGTATGCATATTTACTGTAACTATGTCATTCATTTGAAATAGTTTCCTAGGATGTGTAACACTCCAGCCCAACATGAGCCTAGAACGTTACTAAAAAAACAATAAACAAATCTAAACTAGGATAGTTTACTAAATTTCGGCAGAACCTCTTCTGTATGGTTAACTATACGGAGGTTCCAACAGATAGAAAGAATATCATAACTAAATATTCCAACATCCAATACCATCACTAAGCATTAAAAGCATGCTAATCAGCTAGAACATTTTCAAAAATATCCAAAATACGTTACTCATCATTATTACAAAATAACTCGATGCATGAAGCATAACCATAATCAATACTTAAGCAGTTTGCTTATTTATTAATGGGCATTCTAAAGTTTAATCAACTTTTAAAGATGCGTGGCAGTGTGTGAATCCAACTCAAGTCTACTCCCTCCCATGCATGCCGTTCTCGCAAAAGGTACATAAAAACACAACAAAAGCAAGGGTGAGCCTAAAGACTCAGCAAGTGCCAATAATGAAACATTAACTCACAAAATACAACATCAACATTCAATTCCAAACGTTTACTCTAAAACATATCACATGTATATGTAATGCAAATGTGCCATGCATCTTTTTCTCTTTTACCCTTTCCGTATTTTACCAGTAACGCGAGGTATACATCCGTCGATATATACCCTTGCCTGTACCCTCTAGCACAGGGACCAAGAGCCTATACTCCACAAGTATAGGGACCACAGCCCATCATTTTCATGATGGGGACCTCTATTAAATGCTCACATTCCACGAATATGGGGACCACAAGCCCGTCATCCACATGACGGGGACCTCGAATATACATGCCTGATCACCACGTGACCAGGTCTCAAGTATGCTCTCATTGTGCATATGAACAATTACAATTTTTCAATAACATGAATAGCAACAACACCATACGTGAATAACAATTATTCGTATCATAAGCATTCACCATCCTTAATCAAACATATCACACTATCAACCAAGCATAACTATTATGTATCAAAATAATAGCACTCACTGTCAAACATTCATAGTTACTCTATTAATCAGAGTACTTGCCTTAACCGCGTGAGAACAGAGGATGTCAAGAGGGTGCTGCCTCCGGGACCAATCCCCCACCTAAAATTCATTTAAAAGCATAGTAAGACAACAGTAATGGACCAAACAAACTATATAAGCAAACATGAACTCACAATAGTTTTTAACGCGATTCCAACTCCAATTCCTAAATGTTGATCTGTCCCCTCTGTGGACAGTCACGTTCTAAAATTCATATCTTTTAGTACAGGAGTCCAAATGAGGTGTTTTTGGACTTCCTTGAAAGGTTATCAATTTACCCAACTAAACCTAGTTGATGGGCCTCCCTGATTCGGCCATCTAATACCCCTACCAAGCTAATTAATAGAACATCGATTTCACGTTAGGTTCTCTCGACAGTATACTAAAACTACCATAACTTTAAGTACGATTGTCCAAATTTCGCATTCTTGAGCTTCCCTGAAAGCTACGACAATGATCTACAACGTTTGTTATATGTAGATCCTCTAATTTTCCCTTTAACTGATCTGTCAAGTCAGATTACTAAAACCTATCAGAATACCGATAGATTTACTGAATAGTCGCACTAATAAATTCATAACTTCTGCTACAAAGGTCCAAATAACACGATCCAACACTTCATCGAAAGATGACGACGTCCTCTAAAATACTCTAGGAGATGCCCAGGATTGAATCCGCACTTAACTACATCAAAACAACTGTTTAACAAAATCTGTCCTGAGCAGACCATGATACCGACATTGCTACAACAATTAAATATGCATCTAATCGGGAGGAAAACAGGGGTTACCCTTGATGAACCACTGTAGACCATGATGTAGCCAGCGAACCTTCCCCTTCCCTCTCTTCTTCCCTTCCTCCCTTCCTCCTTCTTCTCCTTTCTTGGCTGGCCACCCCGCACACGATCTACCTCTTCTCCTTCCTTGGAGGACCAGCGGGAGGAGGACGATCTTCGTCGGCAGCAGGGGGAGGCATAGGGGGGAGGCACAGGGACCAGGGAGGAGGCGCTCAAGGGAGAGGGGCAGTGGCCTAAGGGAGAGGGAGGATGCGGCCAAAGGGTGGAGGGGGTATGGGAGGGGGCGGCTAGGGTTTTAGGGGGAGGGTGGCGCCTCTCCCCCCCTTTGGCCGGCCAAACGCTGCCCACATGGGCCAAAGCCCAGGCCCAAGTTGCCTAAAACTTGATGCTAACCCCTTCTTTTACTACCTAATTAATTATTTTCGAGTAAATCCTTCTCTTGGATCGATTTCCAATTAATCCTTTTCTTCAAATAATTGGTTGCCTGTGAAACTAACTTTTCACTAAATAGTTGAATTCTTGTGTGTTGCTATGGCCTGCGCCATGCCTTCGGTGTCAGTGCAGAGCCCATTTGAGATTTGGTGTGGCATGTTTAGCCACTGTTGTTGAGCTTAGCATGTACCATGCCCTCGGCTCCCCCTGCATCATGCTCACTGCTATGCTTGGCTTACACCACACCCTTGGCTCCACTGCTGCACCTGGCCAAGCCTTGTTACATCTAAGATGTGGTGGAATCAACTAATATCTAGAGACTCAGTTAGTCACAGTTAATAAGGACATATCCCACCGAACAATCAAACTGCATGCGGATGTTAATAGAGTCAAATGATTAATTAAACAAATGTTCACCTAGTCCCACACAACCAGACTCAAGGGAGCCAAGAAATATGAAAATAGAAATACACAGGATTCAAGTTACAATAATAAAATCTATCACCAAAACCTTAGTATAATCACACCATACTTAACATGTAATTAAGGCTCTAGTACCAATTTAGGGTTCTACGTCTAACTCTACATGGAAAAAAAATGCAAACCCATGGAAAAAAAAACAAAATATTATAAAACCATTATGCCAATAAAATGAATATTTGAATTTACAAACTAACTAAAACCCAAAATAGATCAAAATGCAAATGAGCTTGCGTTTGTTTAAAAAAATCTCACCCAAACTGAGAAATAACCCCTTTCAATTGTCTTGAGAACCAGCAATATCTCACAGCAAGACCCATTCTACCCTTTTGGCTGCCATCATCACGCAACTTCACCGAATTTTGACAATCAAAATATAGATTACTTATAGATCAATCTATGTTTTGTAAATTTTGATTACCAATCTAAAAGGAGAGGAGGTTCTGGTTGTGACAGGTATCAAATTATTGTGGTCAGGTCTCAATCTCCAAACAACACAACTATTGCGATGCCATGTGAAAGAGACGCTACCAAGAGAGCATAATCATGAATGAAAACACAATCAATCAATTCAGTGGTACCAGTGCCAACAACTCACAAATCAATAAAATGACCGAGACGTGGTTGGGCTCATAAACAGGCACACTAGTGAACAGGCTCACCACTGCAGGCGGTGGCGGCGGAGTTCTTGGCTGGGCACTCCGTTGGAGTACTGGCTGCAGCCGCCGAGCGTCGATGTCGCTCTCCTGAGGAAGGCACGAGCTAGTTGGCAACGGCGACATCAAGCATGGTGGGCCACAGGGGAGGAAGTTGGCCGGGGTGCGATGGGGACAACGACTATTGTGACTATGACGTCAAGGGAGGAGGAGTTAGTCGTGTGCGATAGCGAGTGAGGCTTGTGCCGTCTAGGGGAGGAGGCGGTGGCTGGGGGGTGGCGATGAGGGCAACATGTGGCTTCTAGAGGAGGAGGAACTGGCGGGGAGGATGTGTTGGTCGGGTGCCGTGTGGATTGGGAAGGTAGGAGACTGGAGTTGGGGGCAGAGACGGTGCGGATCTGGTGAGGGAACCAAAGGAGGTTGGAGGAGGACAAGAGTGGGGTGAGGTTTTTGTGGCCTCGTGGGGGTGATGTCGAGAGGGGCGCGGCGGTTGGGGTGAACTTTTTTTTTAGAGGGGAGTGGGCAATTAGAATGGCCCAATTGTCGACGCGCATCGTTTGTGAGGTGGGAGGGTTGGAGAGAGAACGAACCACCACCAACTCATATTTTTAAGTAGTATATACAGAAAGTTAAATAAGCTTGATGATGCACATTACTAGGATGAGACCTATTATTTAGTAAGAAGGGAGTATATATGTAGTGAACCCGTTCTTATATGTATTTTTTGGCTGACTTCCTCATGTCTACCGGTGCATGTCTTCAACACAGGCAGAGAGAAGAATGGGTGAAGGGATGAGAGGGATATGTGCCTAATACTATTATTTCCATTGTGCCATTAATAGAGGTTTTAGATGGAAAAGATTAAAAAAACCAAAACAACAAGTATTTCCTGGTGATGGAGCTCCTAGAGCCAAGGCCGAGTATCGGCCCTTTCTCGAAGTATATTGAATTAAATTATCTGTCTCTAGATTTTAGCTTAAGCTTCGCCGCTGATATTTACAAAATGAAAACTATATTGGCCAAGTATTGACCCTTTTGTCGAGTATATTGCATTAAATTATTTGTGTTTACATTTTAGGTCAAGTTCCGCCGCTGATATTTACAAAAAATGAAAACTATACTTTTCCCAGGCCACATATAATAAATCATACTACCGTAGGCCGTAGTGTCCCATAATCCTTCTAAGACAGTGCTCCTTTCGGTACAGTTATGCAGTGCAACCGCGTAACAGAAAATTAAGCTCCCTTTGATTAAGACCAGCCCAGCTAACCCCATTGATTAAGCCAGTAGGAGTATACTCCTGATTGAGTCCATGTAACCAACCCGACTTAATTAGCAGCAGTTACTACATCTACCACCTGCTTGGCAACCCCCACCGCCATTAATGCGTGATCTATTACTACTACCACTACAGCTGCTAGCTGCTGCCATGCCACGCCACCTCCCAACTGTGAATTGAAATGCCCAAGAGAAAAAGCAGCATAAAATCCAGTCCAGCAATGCACTCTCTCTCTCTCCATTAATAGTTGGCTGCCTGGGTTGCTAAGCTAGCTAGCTAGCTGCCTCGCTTGGCTGCGCTGGCTGCTGCGAGGAGATCGATCGAGCATAAGCATCGACCTCTTGGAGGTGAGGAGAGGAGAGGAGATGGACGGCGGTCGGGGAGGACGGGAGGGTAACGGGTCGGCGTGGGCAGGGGCGCTGTCGCCGGCGGCGCGCTACGCGGAGTCGGGCGGCGCGAGCCTGACGTGGGAGAACCTGACGGCCGTGCTGCCGGGGTCCGGCGGCCGGGCGACCAAGAAGCTCGTGCAGGGGTTGTACGGCTACGCCGTGCCCGGCAGGGTCGTCGCTATCATGGGGCCCTCCGGCTCCGGCAAGTCCACCCTCCTCGACTCCCTCTCCGGTATACATACCCAGATACCCTTCCTTCACGCTTCCATATATCCCTTCGAGCTTGTTCTTCTGTCTCCATATTTCGAGTATAAAATTCAACAGAAAGCTTCCTACTTATAGTATCATTGGTTGGGTTGATGTACCATTCGGATCCAATTAATTAATAAGATTGTAAAGGTTTTTTATACTCCAAAATACAAGAAGCTTCCTATTCAATTTTTCACATAGTTTGTGTGCGCGAAGGCGATCCATGTGTAGGAGATGGATTAACTCCGCGTGACTGAACTGCAGGTCGGCTGGCCAGAAATGTGCTCTTGACTGGGAAGGTGCTGCTCAACGGCAAGAAGAGGCGGCTCGACTATGGCGTCTTGGTGAGCTATCTCACAAATTAATCATGCTTTGTGTCCCTCTGATTGCTGACTTCTATATTCATTACCTATTTGCGTGTTTTCTAATTGATGATAAATTCACCGATTCGATTCGAATGTTTACATGATCACCGAGTTTTAGGCACAAATCCTAAACATCCTAACACCCAGCAGAAAGGGTGGATGCGGTTTTAGTCAGAAAAAAAGAGGTTCAGATCTTGTTTGGAAACAGCAGGATACATGGCCGTAGGTGTGACCGGCGAACAAACACACGTGGAGCCAATCCAACGTCCGAGTTCGGCATTCGACGGCAGATGATGCATTGCAGGTTTGCAGCAAGACATTAGCTAGCATCCCACGTGCCACGGAATGGCTCCTTTTGACACCCCTTTAATTTGGATGGAGCATATGCATGGTAGTACCAAACTAAGCCATCAATTACGAGTTAGGACGCCTCAAAGGCTCTGCCGGTTCCTAATTAGTTTGCAGGTGGTTTCCCCATCAGAATTCCAATGTCCTTTTTTTAACATAAATTTGCTTTGAGTTTAGTTGTAGTAATCTCGAAATTAACCCTCGAGTTTAGATGCGTATGCATGATCGATGAAGCAATGCACTAGCTAGTATTTATATTTTAGTAAAACATCATCGTCAGTCTGTTCTAGTAGTCTGTTATCATCAAGGATAAAAAAAACCGGAACCGGTTCAAATCCCGGTCGGTGTCCGTAACGGTAACCAGAAAATCCAGAAAAAAAACGGATGGATTTTGAAACTTGAATTTTGTATTGAAGAGTTTGAAAACCGGTTATCACCTAAAAACCTGAAAACCCAGTCAAAAAACCGGAACCAAAACCGAAAAACCCAGAGAAAACTGGTTATGGGTAATTAGCAATTGGAATAATGCAAATATTAATTAGAAAGTATTTAATAAAGTGCATATTTAGCTCATATAAAGTACAAACCGGTCGGAATAATAATTCAAGCATATTTAGCTCATGATACAATAGGTAATCTAGCACAAAAAGATCTAAACCAACTTAGAAAGTGCATTATGCAGTAATAAACTTAAATCTGAATTTGGAAAATTTTGACCGGTTACTATTCATCCCAGCCCACCAGATTTCCGGTAACTGGCGGTTACGGTAACCGCCAGGATTTTGATCCCTCTTATCATCACATAATGAACTATGAGAATGACAATGTCAATTAAATGCCCAACTAATTTTTGTTGATGTTAAATAAGAGGATACGTAGCATTACAAATGCAGTTGTCAATCCCTTTCACATCTTCCAATTGACACGTACGCCATCTCACTGATATTTCAGAACCAAGATGGTCTACCAATTAAAACTGAGGATATATTAGTCAATGAAAATATCAAATGTGAATTCGACAGTCCACTCGAACATGTTGCAAAACTTTTTATTCATGTAACAGAAGTGGGAAACAATCATATTTAGGAGGAACTAGGTATTTTTTTATTAAGAAGAAAATAGACACCCAAATTCAAGTCAAAGAAGACTTGAACTTGGGTGGAGCACTCAGTTCCTATTCATGTAATAGTTAAACTATTTTGACTTGTTAGCGTTTGATGTAAGAGTGGATGGAAATGGACATGGTTCTTTTCAGAAGAAAGCAAAATGAGTAAAATTGCAGATTCAATTGAGTACGTAGCAGAGGTACTAATTTGCGTCCAATATATCCTTAGTAGTCATAACTGCTTTAGTATGTAATGGAGTAGTTTCTTTTCAAAAGCTTAGGCGCACATCACGGACTATGAATCTGAAGGATAGCATCATCTGATATTACCTAGCGTCCACCTTGTTTGTGACTTCTTAGGCACTATGTTTCCTTGCACCAATTGTACTCTACGTGTAGTATTTCACAACATGATTCAGAAACAAAAAATTTCACGCCATGGCTTGTTTTGATCATTCTTTTAGGGAAAAAAATAGCAATCTTTTAGGGTAATTTGAGACCAATGATCAATCAGTGACTCAACATAATCTACATCAAAATTTACTAGTAACACCAAAGATGAAGATTCCAACAATAACTCTCTAACCTACAGGTGTTTAGCGGGTTAAACCCCTAACCCCAAACAAATCACAGCCCAGGTAACCCATAACCAGGGTTTTGATTACCGGCTAAAAGAATTTTTTTATTATTTAATCCTTTTTTAATTTTATTTTAAAGTTAACCCATCGCGAACTTTATTTCCAATTCTAACTCTTTTGGTCAAGCCATCACCCGTGGCGTGACAAAACAACACTGTCACGCCAACCCATTTTTGGTCAAAGTCTTTGTCACGCCACTGGTGGTGGCGTGACAGTGTTGTTTGGTCACGCCACCATCAGTGACGTGACAAAAAATGCGATTTTGGGGACTTATCCTGTGGTGTGACAGTATTGTTTTGTCACGCCACGGGTGGTGGCGTGACCAAAGGGGTCGGAATTGGAAATAAAATTTGTGAGGGGTTAACTTTAAAATAAAATTAAAAAAAGGATTAAATAATAAAAAAAGTTCGGCTAAAATCCGACTGATTGTCGATTATAAGATAAATTTGACTATTTTTTTTTTATATTTTAACTTAAAAAAAACAAAATCAAATTTTGATTTAAAATTTTTGGCCGAAATTTCCCGATAATCGGTAAAATCGGTTCTACCGGTAGTAGTGGATATCGAGCCAGTACTCGTCTTACCGAGCTTTTTTTGAAATTGACATAGTTTGATTTAATATCATATTATTTATAGTTTAGAAGTATTTTTAGAACGAGCTAACGAGCCAAGACAGAGCGTAATCCAATTTCATTCGAAATCGATTTATTTCAATCTTTAACCAATTAACAAGTGTAATTTGGGAGAAATTTTAAACCGAACCAATGAGGCCCACTTACGAGCTTTTTTCCCACTCCTTTCTACCGGTGACCCGATAAAAATAAAAACCGGTAATCAAAACCCTGCCCATAACCCACCCCTCAGCCATTAACCAAATGCAGCCTACCAATTTTTTCAGGGTAATTTCAGACCAATCAGTGACACGACATAATCCACATTAAATTTCACTAGTAAGACCAGGGTAGTGTACCATCAACGAGGCAAAAATTAGGACCTATATGGCTCCAAGGGGTAAAAAGAGTTGGTCAGAGCGAGGATCTGAAGGACATGTCAAGAACATTTTTATCTAGCAAATATATCTTGGAAAATGACATTACGCTAAGATTTAACAAACTTTTTCTGGTGAAACCCTCCATTGACGTAAATGTAATTGGTGTGCATGTCAATAGGCGTACGTGACCCAAGAGAACGTGCTGCTGGGCACGCTGACGGTCCGGGAGACGGTCACCTACTCGGCGCTGCTGCGGCTGCCATCGAGCATGTCCAAGGCGGAGGTGCGGCGCGTCGTCGACGACACGCTGGACGAGATGGGCCTCCGGGAGTGCGCGGACCGCAACATCGGCAACTGGCACCTCCGCGGGATCAGCGGCGGCGAGAAGAAGCGGCTCGCCATCGCGCTGGAGATCCTGACCCGGCCGCGCCTCCTCTTCCTCGACGAGCCCACCAGCGGCCTCGACAGCGCCGCCGCCTTCTCCGTCATCGAGACTCTGCGCCAGCTCGCCATCGACGGCGGTCGCACCATCGTCTCGTCCGTGCACCAGCCCAGCAGCGAGGTCTTCGCGCTCTTCGACGACCTCTGTCTCCTTTCCAGCGGCGAGTGCGTCTACTTTGGAGACGCCAAGCTAGCACCACAGGTACGCACCGTCACAAAACCAATCGCACAGTCACAATCTTAACGTGCACCTTTTCACCCCTACGCTCCTAAATAGATATCATTTTACAATGCGTATAGTCAAATTTTTAAGGGAGCAACCATTACACGGTCGTCTGTTTTTTAAACTCTCCGCCGCCGCCACTCCCTCCCCGTGCACTGCCTCCCACCGCCTAGCCAGCGCCGCCATCAAGCAAGTGACATGTTTGTGTTGCTTTGTTATTCTTGCAGTTCTTTGCAGAAACCGGGTTCCCCTGTCCTAGCCGGAGGAACCCATCCGACCACTTCCTCCGCTGCGTCAATGCCGACTTCGACGATGTCGCCGCCGCGATGAAAGGATCCATCAAGCTGCGAGCAGTACGTGTATTCCGAAGTTCAACAGAACTTTTGTAGTAAGGGAAAGTTTTGGTGCAGTGATTTCTGATGGAATTTCGGTCACATTTGTTTGAAGGAAGCAGAGTTTGACCCCCTGCTGAAGTACTCAACGTCGGAGATCAGAGAGCGGTTAGTGGACAAGTACAGGATCTCGGAGTACGCCATGATGGTTAGGAACACAATACACGAGATAACTAAAATAGTAAGCGATGCTCTAGTCTCAACTAGTCGTCAACTCTACATCTGCATCGGCTACATTGTTAATAACCTTTGCAAATTTATTTCCGAATTTACACAAAAATTGATAGAAGATTTTCAGTTCGAAATTTTGAAAGTTTTCATTTTAAAAATTCAAAAACTTAATTTGTTATTACATTGTATTGGATGGCAGGAGGGTGTGATCGAGGAGGTGGTGCAGGGAAGCCAAGCGAGCTGGTGGAAACAGCTGCGCACGCTTACGAAGCGCTCCTTCACCAACATGTCCCGCGACTTCGGCTACTACTGGCTGCGCATCGTCGTCTACATCCTGATGGCCATCTGCCTCGGCACCATCTACTACAACGTCGGCACGAGCTACACCTCCATCCAGGCGCGCGCCTCGTGCGGCGGCTTCGTCTCCGGCTTCATGACCTTCATGTCCATCGGCGGCTTCCCCTCCTTCATCGAGGAGGTGAAGGTCTTCACCCTCGAGCGGCAGAACGGCCACTACGGCGTCGCCGTCTACATTATCTCCAACTTCCTCTCTTCCATGCCCTTCCTGCTCTCTATGTCTTGGGCCAGCGCTTCCATCACCTACTGGATGGTCAAGTTCCGGCCCGGCTTCAGCTACTTCGCCTTCTTCGCCCTCAACCTCTACGGTGGCGTCTCCGTCATCGAGAGCCTCATGATGATCATCTCAGCCCTCGTGCCGAACTTCCTCATGGGACTCATCCTCGGCGCCGGCGTCATTGTGAGCTGCTTCTGATACTTCGCATGCCTTCTTGTTCTTCATCAGTTTGATCATTATGCTGAGCCTTCTTGCATTGGTGTCTAATGATCTATGCCTGACCTTTGCAGGGGATCATGATGTTGACGTCTGGATTCTTCCGGCTGCTTCCGGAACTTCCCAAGATTTTCTGGCGATATCCGGTGTCCTACATTGTCTATGGTTCGTGGGGTTTGAAGGTACAGCATTCAGTTTAATTTCAGAATGGCCAGAAGAATTACATAAAAGCCTAGGCTCTGGAACCAACTGAATTCGCAATTGGAATGCAGGGAGCATACAAGAACGACCTGATCGGGCTGGAGTTCGAGCCGATGATGCCGGGACAGCCGAAGCTGACCGGCGAGTACATCATCACGAAGATGATGGGGCTGAACCTGAACTACTCCAAGTGGATGGACCTCGCCATGATCTTCGTCCTCCTCCTCGCCTACCGCCTCACCTTCTTCTTCGTCCTCAAGGTCAAGGAGGCCGCCGCACCCTACATCCGCGTTGCCTACACGCGCTTCACCGTTAAGCGCCTGGAGCGGCGCGCGTCCTTCAGGAAGACGCTGGCCATGTCGTCGCTGTCCAAGCGGCACAACCAGCCGCACCCCATGGCCATACAGGAGGGGCTCAACTCTCCCATGCCATACTGATGATAAGAAGAAGAAGAGGAAGAAGAAGAAGAACAGCAGCAGCAGAAACAGCAGACAGACTGGTAGTAGTTGATTACTTATAGCATGATGATAGCCGTGCGTCTGTCACGATTACCTGTGTATGTGTTTTCATGTTCGTTTTGTTTACAGCTCGTTGGAAGCTGCAAGGTTCATAAAGATACTGATAGTGCATTCTTTAAAAGCGTTGGTTGTACTGTAAGAACTCTCTGCAACCAATACACATACAAGATAATGTTGTGTCTACGCTGTTTGCCTGCCTGCTTGCTTGTTGGGGTATGGTAAACGATCGATTAACTCATGCACCTGGGATTGTTTCTTTTACGGAAGTAAACTGTCTCATGAAATTTTTTGTGAAATCAGTCGAATTTCTAACCTTGTGATGCGCTTGAGATTCATGCTAAGGCCTGCGAGTTCGTCTTCTCCAGTGGTAGGTGGCGGTGGCGCCGCCGAACATAGGCGAGGAAGAGGGCGGTGGGCTTCGCCGGATTAGGTTTTGGATTCACCGTGACCCAGCTATAGAGGGAGGGAAGGGTGACGGAGGCACGGCGGTGGCGGAGGGGCGGCGAGGCGGTGGTGGCGCAGTCGGCCGCGGGTCGGAGGAGGGCGGTGGGTGGTGGAGGTTGGCGGGGGAGCACAGGAATCGACTAGCAATTAGGAGGCGGGGGTGGCAATAGTGGATTCGGCGGCGGTAGCCACCGGAGACAGGGAAGAAGGTGGCGGCGGGAGAGCACGGGAGGAGCAAGGGTGGCGTGGAGGAGCAAGGCGGTGGGGGCAGCGGCGGCGGATCCAACGGCTGTAGTGTCGGAGACGGGGAAGAAGGTGGCACCGGGGGGGTGGCACGGGAGGAGCAGGGGCGGTGAAGGTAGAGGTGGTGGCCGTCGTGAGGCGTGGGTTCTCTCGGGAGGCAGCCAAGCAGGTTGGCTTGTAGGATTTGGGGGAACACGTGTCGTAATCTGATGGAGGCGGACCTTGATCGGACGGCTCAGAATTAAACTGATTTTTGTGGAAAAATGATTTTTTTATTACTTTGTCATTCGTGGGTTCGCAAATAGATTCGGAAGAGAATGAACGAAGTTAGGATTGAGAATTGGGAGAGTAACCTCTTTCTTTTCGTGTGCTTGAAAGAAGAAAAAAAATTACTGAAATAGTGGTAGAAGTGTAGAACTAGTAGTTAATAAAAAACACATCGAGTAAAAAACAATTTAACCACAGGATCAACAGATCAAAGTACACATGCTTGAGAAGTCAATTTACGCACAAGAATTAAAAGACACTAGTCATCAACCATGCATCCACATGTGCTATATGTTTTAACTAATTTTTATATTAATACATGCTCCATTTCTAATGCAAAATATATTCACGCATGGCATGCATGTTGTGCAGTGGATCACAAACATGATCAAAAGATTGTACAATAGTGTAATACAGATCAATCCTTTACCGATATCGTGCGATCAATGTGTATGAGTCCATGTCACGAAATGGTCTTTTGAACACCATCGAGGAATATTGATATTGATAGTGCATGTCTTAATTAAGTTTATGTTATAGAGTTGTATTATATCATTTTAGGTAACGTAACATCCATGCTCATATTGATATCAAATCTAAGCCATAGAATATATAGCTACAAAAAATAGATTATCATGAAAATTTCTTTTTTCAATTAATGCTGGGATTTCTAGTCTTTTTTATTTCTCCTAGATTAGTATGGAATTTCTAGCCTGTTTTCCACCTAGAATTAACGTGGCGTAGAAGAGCATCCACTTAGTATAGATTCTCAGGACTCAACTAAATCAAAGTGTATTCGTTAAAAAAAATCAAGCGTGTGCATGCCATTATTCACGGATATGTTCTGCAAACTGTACATGACTATTTCCAATTTCGTTTTTATTCTCTGCAAGACGTAGATATATGATGTAATCCATTACACAAATTGGATGTCAAACATTTTCCTTTTTATCTCATTTATATAAATAAATCATTTTAGAGCTTATACCGTGTGCAGTTTTTTTACATGCACACTTAGTAGTAACTCAGCTCTATTCAGCCCAATTGCCAATGTTGCCCAAAATCGGTTCACTGCAACTGCCCAGCAAGAAGCTTCATTGGCATGCATCGAAATAGAACCATCTAACTCGATGCTTTAGAGGTGGGAGTTTAACTTGATTAATTACAGAGACTAAGCGGAACCTCATCCATTAGAGTTACGGACAAAATATGTGATATAATTGGCCTGGCACATAAAACGCTACCACTTAACCTATTCCATAGTTGAAATATGTCTCCGATTGCCTTAAATATGGTTTCACCAAAGTTTACCACCAACTGTTCTATATACAAGTGTTTCATGCACCCACTATCAGAAAACAACGAATCCCTCACGGTCTTTGATTATTCTGATAGGCCCGCAAAGAACGTCAGGGATTCCTATTTTTGTGATGGGAATAATAATTTCATCAGAAAATTTTTAGTTTTCTTGACGAGTATAGCAAAACTATCAGGAAAAATCTATTTTTCTATCGGTTTTTTTTTTGCAAAACCACGAGTAATTCTAATTTTCCTCACATGTTACAATCGTTAGGTTAATTCAATGCATCTTCCCCTACATCCCTGAAGCCACAGCCGCGGCCCCTATCTTCTCCCTCACACCTTATCTCTCAAATCCAACTTCCTCACGCCATCTGCCGCCGCCCCATCTCCACACCGCCGCCCGGTCTCCCCGCCACCCGAGCTCCGCCCTGCGGCCCCGCCTCCCCAGGTCTGCCACGCCTCCCCGACGCCCCAGGTCCGACCCGCAGCCCCGCCTCCCCAGGTCCGCCACGCCTCCCAACCGCCCTAGCTCCGCCCCGTCGTCCCCGAGCCCCAACTCTTCCTCCCGCGCGCGGCGCTCCCTCTCGGCCTCTCCCCGGTGCCCTCCTCCCCCCCGGCCTCCTCCCCTGCGCCCTCCTCCCCGGTGCACCTCCTCCTCGTGAGATCCAGATCCAGATCTGGATCTCACACCCGCCCGCCTCCTCTTCGTCCTCCCCGGCTCCTCTTCGCCCTCCTCCACCTCCCTCCTCCCAGGCGCCCTCCTCCACGGTGCACCTTCTCCAGCTCCCTCCTCGTCGGCGACCTCCCCTTCGGAGGCTACGAGTCTTCCTCTGTGCAGGTAGTACCCCCAACGTGCGTCTCTCTAATCCTCCTCTCCTTCCCCGTTGCCGTCCTATCTCATCCTCCTCCCTTCTCTGGTGCCGGCGCCGTCCAAGTCGCTCTCCTCCCCGGCTCCCTCCTCCTGAGCCGTAGCCTCCTCCTCCCTCCACTCCCCCGGGCCTTCTCCATCTACCCCACCTCCTCCTCGGCACCTCCTCCTCCCTCTATCCCGCTCCTCCCCATCTACCTCCATCCATGAATTGTTACTTGTAGATCCTATTGGTCTTCTAGTAGTATGAGTGATAGATGCACTTATTCTCAATGTGTGCATATCCTATGATGAGTGACAGATGCAATATTCTATGTATATATGAATACTACACTTATGCATTTTAGACCTTGATCATAGTGAGTCATGAGTTGGCAATCAGTGTATCCTTTTGGCCTGTTATTCTATTGTTCTACGTTTGTATTACCAAAAAAGGAAAGGTATATCGAAGATCATTGTTATTAAGTCGCACGACTAGTCGCGACTAATCGTCGACTAGTCAGCAAGTCGGCACACTGGCACCAGCTAGTGTAGGTGACTCGACTAGCAGCTCTAGTCGTATGACTTTCCGACTAGTCGGTGACTAACTGCGACTAGTCGGCCTGCTCGATTCGGACGCCTAGTTGGCCTAGCGTCAGCCTTAGCCAGCGAAGGAGATATCAGCAAAAACTAAATGAGAGAGGGGAAGGACACACATATCTAATCAAAACTCGGCTCCCCCACGACACCGTCGGGAGAGGGTCCAGAGGGAACCCTAGCCCATCGCCGGCGCCGCTCCTGTCCACGACGCCGCCGCTGCCGCCGCCCACCGCCACCTCCACCTTAGCCCTCCCCTGCCTCCCCTGTCCCCAATCCACGACGCCACCGCCACCTGCTCGGCCCTCCCGACCCCCGAGTCGTCGTCGACCCATGTCCACGACACCGCCACCTCCTCGGCCCTCCCCAATCGTTGTTGACCCGAGCCATGGGCTCGTGGTGAGCACTCCCTCCTCCCCTTTCTCCTCTCCTCTCCTTCCTCTGGCTCTGCTTGCGCTCTCTGTCTCCTCTTCTTGCACCCTCTGCTTGTGCTGCACAGCTGCATGCTGCTTGCACTGCTCTACCTCTTCTTGCGCCCTCTGCTTGTGGCTTGCGCCCTCTGCTGTAATGCTCTTGCTTGCTCTGTAGCCTCTGTTTTAGTAGTAGTAGTAGTAATAGAAGCAGCAGTAGTAGTAGCGGTATTGCATACCAGCAGAGTAGTAGGCAGTAGCAGGATTACTGGCGACTACTCGTGGCTAGTCACGACTAGTCGGCCAAGTCGACAAGTCAGTCCCCTTGTGACTCGACTCGACTTTATGACTTAATAACGTTGTATTGAAAGACATCATGTTCTTATTTCATAACAAAACATGTATACATCATCTGGCCACTGTTCCAACTTTTCAGTTGGCTGCACATGATAATATAGTTGGGTGCATATAACTTTAATCATTTACACGTGTTTCCAATTTTAAACAAGTTCTATGTCAGAAGCAACTTCAGTAAGTCTGGTACCATATCAGTCCATTTGTTGCTATGTTACTTGCACACAAATGTCCGTATCTTAACGAAGATAATAACAATTTCTGTAATTTTTTACTAATCTTTTTCTTTTTACCTCAACATGATCAGTTCCGTGATTATATGCTTCTTGAAGCTGCACGGCGAGACTTATGAGTAATAATTGAGAACAAATTGCTCATTATTCTTGCACATGCATCTTCAGGTTACAAGTGAGTTCTTCTATCTTTTTTGCCCAATTTAGGTATGCTGGCATATATTCTAATATGTACAAATTTAGATTGTGCCTCTAATCTTCTGAATAGCATTTTAGTAGTTCTAGCTTTTTGAGTTGTTGGAAACTAGCCTTTTGTGATCTTCTCAGATATATATGTCTTACCATTGTCTGATACAAGTGGTTCATTTACCTATGTCCAATTGCTGCATTCTTTTGGAATAATCTAATCCTCTACTGAGCTAAATCCGTATTTGCTAAATGACTTTTAAGTGATCGATTTTGTATATTTATTGGGTCATCTATTCTATTTTTACTTTTTTGATAGTCCTAATTTTCTGTTCATCTTGTGTTGGTTTTGTTTGTTAAAGGCATAGTTTGAAGGAAGTTTTGGATACCCCAAGTGTGATGTCACTGATAAAAGATACAAAAGTGGCACAGGAGGTAAGCCTGATTCAGAATTAGACTTGTCACTGGATATGCTAATTTACACATATGGTGCCTTCTGAACATCATGTATTTATAAGGACCACATTACCCTCAAGGACTACGAGATCCATGATGGCATGGGCCTCGAGCTCTACTACAGCTAGGTGCTAGCTCTACTCCTGCTAATTTCCTCTCGCTTTTAGAGTTATTGCGTGATGATTGGGGCTTGTCAATTGGGAGGGTTTAATTTGGGGGTGCAGTGCTGTACCGATTTCCTTATCTGAAATAGCCTATGTCTCTGTTCTCAAGATAATAGGATATATTGAATTCCTGTGAGGAAATAGGAGGGTTTATTTTGGGGTTCCTGATCCTTCATTTACTATGCACACGATATGATATAGTTCGTTGTATTGATAAGAGTTTAAAATTGGGCATCTATGATGACGATGCTAAGTTACTGAGAGGGGTAGCTTACTCTGTCAACTTTTATAATGGGTTCTCCAGCTGTTTGTAGAAATATCATGCTGTCTGGTTTGAGTTTTTGTGCAAAATTGAATTCTTGAATTGTGAGCCTATGTGGAGCTGAAGTTCAATCAACTAGAGATTGAGAACTATGTTTTAATGCTAGGTTTCTATTGAACTCTTGCTTTCCTGAGTGAAAATAGTATGCTTGTAGTTATACGATAGTATTAGTTTCAGTCTATTTATTTATTGGGGATAAACATGGTTTGATTGTATACCCTACTAAACTTGACAGATATTTTGATCGTCTTATGCTTTAGGAATTTGTGCTTTTGATTGTTTAGTGTACTGAAGTACATAAACTTTTACTTTTACTTATTCAGGGTCGAATCTGGACTTGGGTTTTATTTATTGTGTTTTCACCGTGCAGCTATTAACATGGCAATTTGACCGGAAATATATGGTCAAAGGACTGGTTCTTGATAAGAGAGGAAATATCTTGAAGGTCAGCTATAATTGCTTGAATTCACCACACTTATTCAGAAAAGCATTACACCACCAGTTAATTCAGTAGCGATAATATACAAGTAGGATTTGAATTGATGAAAATAAGAACAAGATGCAGGAATATAGGGAACAAGCAGAAATTATGTATGTCTTGTGATCGTGTTTATTTTTAAATGCCAAAGTAGAAATTATGTATGGCTTGTGATCATGTTTACTCAAAGTTTGATGAAATTTGAAGGTATTATGTCAACAAACATGTCATTTACTTTGCAGAATTGTTTAATTTAGTGCAGATTGTTGCCAATTTTGCTGAACAGAATGCCATTTTCCTTCTTTATTAAATAGATTTCTTTTTATTTTATTAAATCGACTTCTGAGATAGATAGTTTTGACTCTGTAAATTTGTACTGTTTATTATTGAACTCTTCAGATGCTCTTGAATTCGATGCTAACTAATGTACACTTCCATGTTTTTCCCCAGATTGAACCTGACTGGAGGCAAGCTCTCACTTTGCAAAGGCTCTATAACGTCCCAAAATTTGGCTTTTCAAAAATCTTTTGAGTAGTTTAGGTCCCTGGAAAATTTCACCAATTTTATTTGAATTAATAAAGCTTAATTGGGGATTTTCTAAATTAAAAATATTTAATTTGACTAATATAAACATGAATTAAATAAAAACTTGTGTTATTTGGCTTCCTTGTGTTTCAAGGAATTTTTGGGTATTTTCTGAGATTTTTTTCGGATTTATTTGCTATTTATTTGATCTCCTTAATTTTCGACCTTTTATTTTAATTCCGAAAATCAGCCTTTTCTCTCTCCTGCCCATGTGCTACAGTACCTCGCGCGGTACTGTTCATCATGTTACTCCAGAACCGAACGCAGTACGTGCACGACTTAACTCAAAACTTCAAGTTTCCATATCTTCCTCTACGGTGCATATAAAAGCGAGCCGTTTGCCCTCACGCGTCCGTATTGATCTCCTCTTCCAATCCCCTGAATTGGTTTTCTCCAAACCAATCTATTTTCGTCGCAATCTCCAGAATACTGAGCTCCAACCGGAGTTCTTCTCCGGCGAACTGCGCCTTCATCCGACGTCCCCCGACCGAACCGTCTACGGCGTTGGCTTCGCATCGTCGCGTTCTACGTCATGGTTCCTTCCTCTTCGTGCGAAGATCACCGGAGCACCGTCGGCCATGTCAAGCCCTAAAGCCGAAATGTGTTCATCGCGTTCCTCGCTTCCTCGGTGAGTTTTTCCAAAATCCGACCGCGTCATCTTGTGCCCCTCGTCAATACCTATTTTTCCCCTCTTGTAGATTCAAGTTTCATCCACCGTGCGCCGAGAATCGAGCGTTCTCTCGCCTCTTGTTCGTCGTCCTTCTTCGGCCAATTACTCCGCAACCGTTGATCCCCTGCCTTCAACTCCACCACCGTTGAGTTCGCGTCGCCGCGTTCTACGCCGTGCTCACCTCCCTTTTCGCATAGCATCAACGGAAGTGTTACGCGCCCGTGAGGCCGCCGTCGTCGGCGTTCTTCGCGTCGCTGCCGTCGCATGGAGCAAAATCTTGATGTCCGGACCGCGTCATCATCTCCGGCTCGTCGTTTCCTTTCCGTTTTGCCCCTTCGCCAACACTGGTGCGCCTCCGTTCATCGACATCTCCATTAGCAAGAACAGGCTAACTCTCTGTTTACTATTCATGCCTGAGTCCAAGCGTACGCATCTGTTCTTATATTTGGTTGACTTGGTCAACATAATTCCTCTCTCAGATGTATGATATTCTTGCCATTCAATCAATCCAAGCCACACATCTAAAATATCTATCTCACTTACATGTTGACCCCACATGTCATCCACCCAATTAAAGTCCTAATTATTTCTCTCACTTACATGCGGGTCCCGTATGTCAGTCAACTCTTAGGTCAACCCTTGTTCATGAGCTTGGTCCACCATGGACGAGCATATCTCCGTGGACCTGGTCCATAGACCAGTGGCCCACATGTCAACCCCTAATCCTATTTTCGGGAATTAATTTAATTCTTGAAAAATCCTTTTATCTTATTGGTCCCACATGTCACTCTCTCTACCTTATTTCTAGAATTATTTTAATTCTAGAAATCCATAAATACCAGTCGGTCCCACCCATCATACACTTATTCTTTTTATAATATTTTCATAATAGAATATTCTGAGAATATTCCGTAGAGCTTTTTCATCATTTCATGTGAATTCCAATCTTCCGAGAGCTATATCTTCTTCATCCGAATTCCGATTGAACCCATTCAAGTTTATAAATTCATCTAAATTCAATATCTACCTTCCAGTACCATTCAATTTCAATTTGGAGTTTATTTGATTTGTCGTTTTGAATTTAGTTTGTTTTGCGCTTTCTTTCTCGTTGGACGTCGAAGTCCCGGGATCGTCTGAAGGAGCTGAAGATCAAGCAAGTAGAAGATTGAAGATAAAATAAGATCACCATTGCTATAGCAAGACAAGTTATACCTTTGATCATATTGAATCCCAGTTTTTAAAATTACTTTGATTCAAATTATTGCATTTACTTTAAGTAATTACTTAAATGCTTTTGGGTTTAGCTATTAATCCAATTTGTTATATCCACTTTGTCTATTGTATGTCATAATCTTTTGTCACCCTAGTCTGGTTCATATTTAGTTGGTGCTATGGTATTACCAACGTGGGTTGGTTAGTACGAGTAGATTGCTTAGCCATGCAACAAGTCATCATCATCACCGAGTTGCAATTATAAATTTGACTAAGTGATTATGGAACTATGTGATAAAGCTGTGTGTCTTGTGTGCTATTACTTTGTGGATGGCATATGTTGCACTTAACCAACAGGGTGGGAAAGGATTTAGACTGAGGCAAGTGGTGGATACTGTGTGATATGGTGGAAGCTGTGTGCATGGGAATGATAATCTGTGTGATTTAGTTAGAAATTGGAAGTCTTGCCTTGGTCAATTAAGGACTTAACTTTGTGCGCCATTGGTGAGCCTTCTTTGCGACCACATGCCCGGTATGGGGCGGGCCTAACTTAGTAAGTTATGGATTCTCGGCATTGATGTTCGGTGGATAGGTTAGGTGTGTGTGACAGGTGGAGGTGTGGCGCTAGTGGTTGCATCGCGGGACGGTTCGCCGCTTCCCTGTCCAGCGGTGTGTGTTATGCCAAAGCGCTTCGTTTGGGTTGGCATAGCGGTTTGTAAGCACACTGGGAATGTCAATGTTTGAGATAAAGTTTCTGAAAAGTTTTGTTGTGATCAGCTCTGATCCAGTTGATTGCATCTTGTGGGTAAAGTGTACAACCTCTGCAGAGTGTTAAACAATCTATTCGAATAGCCGCGTCCGCGGTCATGGACATGCTCGGGGATTTCACACGAGGGGTAGATTTTCATAAAATGTTGGGATGGGAGCTGTGTGACCTCAATCATATGGCTATGTGAAATAATTTGTTTAGGCTATGTATCTTTGTGAAAACAAATGTTAAATTAATATTATCTATTTGTTTTGAATTATGCTTTCAATCTATTATTTGTATTCAATTTCAAATGTTGTATTTCTGCAAAATAACCACAGAAGCCTTTTCTTTTGGAATAAGCCTGCATCTATAAATTGCATTCTGTGGTATGACTTGCGAGTACGGTTGTGTACTCACGCTTGTTATAAAACTTGCGCCCAAACCTACAGAGTGAAGGAATCGTCGGTCAACAAGGTGCGCTTCAAGGATCGAGAAGAACTAGGTCGCGCACTCACCGATTGCTCGTGGGCATATGGATGGGCTTCACCGAATTTATTCCGTTCGTTCGCTGCTGCGCTTCTTTGAGCTATTCGCCTTCTGAGGCATTAATTGTAAGCTTTGACCTTAAGGTCTTTACTCTGATATTTATTGTTATTTGCCTATTTATTAGTCATCTTTGTATATGGAAATGATATTTCATCGATGTTGCCACTGTGTGCACTAGCGTGATCCTGGACTAGTGCAGTATACACAGAGGGTCCAGAATTGTATTTTTGGATCCCGATAGGCTCCTTGAAGAAAAAACCAGAAGATGTACGATATATCATTTAACATGTAGTCCCTTCTCAGACTAGATAAATAATTGTGCAGTGGTTTTTCATTTCGTATTGTTACTGTAAATGTCAAAATGTCAAATAAATTGGTGACATTGCTGATGCAGTATGAATCATATAAATTGTGTGTGGATATGCATCATATACACATTGCATGACAGTGTTTAAAAAATATCTAGGACATAGATGCAAATTGTAGAGTTATAGCAAACAAAAAAAAATTGTTCCACTTTCATCAATATCACTTAGATAGAATAAAGAGCTGGGAAAGACAAATGAGTTTCTAAAAGAATAGCCTTCATGTGAAATTAAATATAGCTTATAAGCCTTGAGGAAAAGGAGCAGTAGAGGATAGGGCACAAACACAAATCCAATGACAAAAATCTAGAGCTTAACAAAGCTAGAGCATATTGCACCAAGTAGTTGCCATGCAGGGGTGGTGGATTCATTAATTTATAGAATTTAGGGGTCTTTATGCCTTTGGTGTTATTTTTCCTGTTTTCACTGGGATGATTTGGCATTGTTAGATAATCTGGTGGCATACCTTTTTCGTGTTTGCTTAGTTCTTAGTATGAATGAAAGAATCCCTTTAGAGCAATTGCTGCAATTGTAGTGGCTAGTGAGAACAAGAATCCCTTCTTACTCACTAGCCACTACTTGTTCCGTTGTATTACGTACACAAACCATAGTCCCCATGCATATACGGTGTAAATTTTCGCGGTGCCAATTTTGAGCAACTAGCTTAGCAAGCTGGACAACGTAGTGAGTGATAGGGAAAGTCACTGCATACGTGCAGATTTGGGGGCCATAAGAAATCATTTTTTAAAACATAATAAGAAATCATTTTAGATTCTTCTAAATATTCTTTTCTGCGTGTCATGTCTTTTGTCCCGAACCCCCAATTGGTGAATTCAGTCAAGGGAGCTCAATTTTGACGTCATCCTGAATTTCCCTTTTGAGGGGCCAGATTGCCATGTGGTGTATGTTCCTAAAATTCTAATATGGTCGTCTGGTGTCCTCTGAGTTTGATGTCGACAACCAAAATTCCTTGCAGATCGAGTTTCTTAACTTTGGTTATTGCTACTCTATCCTTACATATGGAACTACTCTGTAGTTTCATACTAGAACTGAGAAGTCTTAACTACTTACCTAATTAACTTTGCAGAAACTGGTTCCCTACGAACTTAGTAGATCCAGGGGTGCACATTTTGTATTGGAAGATCCAGGGGTGGGGTGCACATTTTAGTACCACAAGATATGATATTGTGAGATGGGTATTTAATATAGGGCTGTGATAATTCAAACAACATACAAGCCATCAATCACTATCAATCCATCAAAAGAAATTATCTATTCCTTTGGATATGAACAATTACTATCAATCCATCAAAAGAAATTCTGACTGTCATGAAGAAAATAGAAGACAACGACGCCGAGAAGCCACATCAGGAACCAGCAAAGCTACTAAGAGCACGTCAACATTCTCCACTGTGTTTCTTTTCCTCCTCATTCTATCTTCTTGTTTCCGAACTACCGAAATCTCGGGACGAGATTCTGTTTAAGGGTTGTAGGTTTCTAACATCCCAAAAGTGCCAGAATATAAAAATATGGGTTTTTTAAAAACTTTTTTTGCGTGTTATTTCATTTTTTTTTCTTGATTGCATTTTGAGAATTGTCTGAATGGCATTTTCTTTTGTCAGGCATAGGTGATAATTATAGAAAACCCTAGCAACATAAATTGTAAAAGCAATAGAATTAAATAAAAGTAAGATGCACTTAAAAGCATCCCTTCTGAAATGTCATGCGAAGTAAAAAAACCTAAGAGGGGAAATGTTATAAAGGAAAATTTTAACTAAAATACCATATGTCAGTGAATCTCCCGAATAGATTATTTAAAATAAAATAGAAGGTGAAATCTGGCTTCAGGAATTGATCAACCAAATTTTGCTCTTGTTCCTCAATCTCTCATTTCTTTCTATTCTATCATCTTGTTAAGTGTTCCTTGGGCTTGAGTCAAGGTTGGGCTGGCCGTCTCGGTTCAACCGAACCAACTCCCACACGCACGAGCCCTGCTCAATCTCTTCCTTCTTCTCCAGGCGACTGCACCCATGTCACCTTCTCTCTCCCAACTTCACCAGCTCCTGCATGCACGCCACGAAGTCGCCCGTGCCCATGCCGGCCAAACCACCGAGTGCATCGCCAACCTTTACTTAAACTGCACTGAGCTGCCTTCACCCATTGCTCTGTCATTTCCTCCCTTTCCCTCCTCATCTTCATCGAGAGGAACCGCAAGCCCAAGCAAATTCGCCACTGCTGCTCACTCGGCCGCTGCACCGTCGATTAAGCTCCACGCCGCTGGCCCCGTCGCCTCCGCTATTGAGCCCCCTCCTCCTATCTCCTTGGATGCGCCGCTGGCTCTAGATCTAGCTGCTGCATCCATTGGGTTTCCCCAGCCCGCGTCGCCGCACCACGACATCCTACCACATCACCGCCGGCTCCCGCCGCGTGCCTCGCAGCCACCATCGCCCTCCTCGCTCACTCCCTAGCACCCCGTTATGTACCCAGTTGTATATCCAGTAATATCAACAAGTATAAGGTAGATTGAGTTTGAGGAGAAGGGAAAGTTGTTCTGGAGAGAAGAAGAACAGGGGTAGGAAGGAAGCAGGTAGGAGAAGGTATATTCTGTTCTTTACAATCGTTGCCTCCCCAGACAAAGGCTGCACTATTTAACAACCGAAAATACAAGACTTAGATGATACGCTATTGTGCCTCAACAACCTGGCACTTAAGTAGCCCATTCATGTGTAGCATATCTGGTAGTGGGCTTACGCTTCCGTCGGCCCATTCCTCTTCCACCGAGTAACTTATTCTGTGTATTATCAGTTGGAAGCATGACATTCCTCCCCCCATCAGAACCAGCTTGTCCCCAAGCTGGTGCATTTGGGAAGCGAGACTGAAGATCATCCAAGTCTTCCCAGGTCGGAATTGATGAAGCAGTTCCCGACCATTGTACCTACACCTGGGTGATCGACGTTGGTCCTTTGTCATGAAGACGATGTTGCAGTATCTTCAGCGGGACTCAAAGATCTTCAGTCTTCTTAGGTAGCTCTGGCTGGACCACTGCAGAAGGAGGAATCGCCTTCCGAAGTTGCGATACGTGAATCACTAGGTGAATTACTATAGTAGCTGGCAGCAGAAGTTTGTATGCCACTAATCCCACCTTCTTCTCCACCTGGAAAGGACCAAAGTAACGAAATGCGAGTTTGTGATTAGCTCTTACCGCTACTGAGCTCTGCACATAAGGTTGAAGCTTCAAGTACACCCAATCTCCCTCCTGGAAGGTTCTATCTGATCTTCCTTTATCAGCTTGATCTTTGATATGTTGGTTTGCTCGGTTGAGCTGTTGCTTCAAGAGTTCAGTCATCAATTTTCTGTCTCTCAGCCAAACCGACACCCGGTGCTGATAGGTTGCCGTCTCTCGAATACCGAAATGGCGATGACTGTAACCATATAAGATCTCAAAGGGGTTTTTCCCACGGTGGTATGGAGTGCAGTGTTATACCAATACTCTGACAAGGCTAGCCAATCAAACCACTTAATAGGGCAAGCATGAACAAAGCAGCGCAAATAAGTCTCCACACACTGATTCACCCGCTCTGTCTGCCTGTCAGTTTGCGGGTGGTATGCCGAACTCATCAAGAGTTGGGTATGTGCAGCCTTAAACAATTCTTTCCACAAATCACTTGTGAACACTCTATCTCGATCTAAGATTATGGACTGTGGTAACCCATGAAGTCTTTACACATTTTGCATAAATACCTTTGCTATCTGGAAGGTTGTAAAAGGGTGTGCTATAGCTATGAAATGGCTATATTTTGAAAACTTATCAACCACCACCATAATACAGTTATAGCCGGCTGACCGAGGTAGTCCCTCAATGAAGTCCATGGATATGGTTTACCAAGCATGGTCAGGGACTGGTAATGGCTGAAGTAAACCGGGGTAACACTACTACAGAAACAGTCATCACAGACGGTTCGGAACCGTCATCACAGATGGTTCTCAAACCGTCTGTGTTTTAACACGTCTGTGATAATAGCGGTTATCACAGAAGGTTCAAAAATCGTCTGTGATATGTATGATATCGTAGACGGTTCTAGGTACCAACCGTCTGTGATATCATACATATCATAGACGGTTGGTAACTAGAACCGTCTGTGGTATGTATGATACTAGTCATGTGCCTGTGCGTTGCAACAGAAACTCATACTTGAACCAAAATTTTAGTATGTAGTGCATACTAACCGTGTATGATATAAACTATTCACTCAAATATACAATCATCGAATTTTCAATAAAACCATATGCTGAAACAAATGTTGGGTGTCATTGATTGAGCATCTACAGAAAATGAAAAGAGGACTGAGTAATTCCAACTTCTGGTAGATAATGTCATTACAAATTATTAATCAAAGTCCGCTTACTTGAGTGACAGCTAAGAATATCCCTCACAGCATGGAGAAAAGTATCATGGTCATCAATGGACCTTCGCTAAGCATGACACAATCGTGATTTAAGTAATGAACCTAACACAAATCCAACTGCTAATAGAACAGGACTTGCGCGAAGATAAAGCAAGGGTTTTCTGGGAACTAAAGAATGAATCATCACAAAAGCATCGATAATTCAGTATATAGCAACTTGAACAACTGGCATGATGTACTGTAACATCCCAAAGTGCTGTTACCAAAATAAAATAAAATAAAGTTATTGGATTTTTGAAATTTGAAAGAGTTTGATTGCCTTATTTGAATTTCTGAAGTTTTCAAAGTCAAAATGTAAAATTTATTTGAAGTTCCTGAAGTTTTATTTGGTTTGATCTGAAAAATAAAATTTTAAATAAATTCTAGAGTTTTCTGAAATTTTAAAAGCTTTTTCCTAAGTATTTTAAAGCCAAAACAATTTATTTGCAAAAACTATTGCCAATTATAAGTTGGAACTATTTTTATTAAGTCCAAAATAAATAAGGGAATTTCTGTGAATTTTCTCATATTTCTTGGATTTTATTTGCTATTTTCTAGAAGCTATTTTGATTTATCTCCATTTCTGAAATTGGAAAATCAATTAAAAATACGAAAAACCTCTTGGGCCGAAACCTCCTCGGTCCGGCCCATTTCCTCCGCACGCCGGCCCAGCCAGCTCACTCCTCCCGCGCGCTCACCCCTTCTCCCCCTCACCGCCTGATCCCCATCGGACGGCCACCACCGCCCCACGCCACCCTACCTCCCGCACCGTTGGATGCAAATCCAACGGCGCACAGCCCTTCTCCCTCCCCGCGTTCTTCTCCGCGCAGCCGCCTCGCTCCGCCGCCATTACCGCGTCATAAAGCTTGATCTCCGCCACCATCTATGCCCCCTTCCCCACACGGTCGCACGCATCTAATCCCCCGCATCACGCCGCCCTTCCTCCCACCCGTTGCCCCCTCCGCGCGCGAGATCACCGGGATTTCGCCTAACTACCGCCGTGATCTCCGCCGCCGATCTCCCGCCCCCGACCTCCTCCGGCCCCTATAAAGGGCGCACCAGGACCGCCTCCTCCTCCTCATCCCAACACCCCGACCCACTCCTCCTCTCTTGCTCCCAACTCGCCGGAATCGGCACTTCTTCGCCGACGGCCGCCACTCCTTTCACCGCCGATTGCGCCGCCATCACCGCCGCCGAGTCCTCGTCGCCGCCACCATCCGCTTCGCCACGCCTTCGCGCACCCGGTGCTCGCCTCCGTTTCACCGAAGCTCCACCGGAACGCCGCGACGCCACTCCTCCGAACCACGCCGCCGCTTAACCTCGTCGCCGGTGATCTTCCGCCGCGCGTTCGTGCAACCCCGGTGAGCATCATGTTCGGCATCGTTCCCTCTTCCTTTTGGTATCAACCGCACCCCTCACCGGAACCCCTATCGCCGGCGAGCTTGCGACCGAGCCGCCGCCGGCCTCGCACCGACATGGCATGGCCACGTGTGAGCCACGGTGGTGCCACCTCAGCATCCCGCACCGCGTCAGCGCCACGTGGTGCCACGTCACCTTGCACACACAGCACCCCACCCCCGCGTGTACTGTAGCCATGAACCGGGTTCACCATGAACCCTTGACCAAGCCGTGGACCTAGTCTTTGACTAGAGGGCCCACATTTCAGAGGAAGAAAATAATTTCCTTTAGGAAAATAATTCGGCCGGGAAAAGAAATTCAATTTCTGACGTCATCTTGCGCAATAAACCGATTTCCTTTAGAAAAATAAATCAAGAAAATCAATAAAATCTGATTTTAGGGTTTTATTTAGATTTACAACTTCCCGGGGTTCGTTCTCCCTCATACGAACTCCAATTTCGTCGATTCAAATTCCTAAATTGATATAAAATCAAGATCTAGCCATCTAAGCCAAAATTATTTAATTTTGAGTTCATTTGATCAATAATTCCTTTAAACCCTAATTTATTATTTAATGTAAATCCAACTTCTAAAATTCATATCTTTTGCATTTGAACTCCAAATTAGGTGGTTCAAGTTGCAAAATCTTTATAAAATTATAATCTAGCTATCTAAACCAAAATATTTCTATTTGGAATTAATTTGATCTGCCTTTTTGAATTTATTTGAATTTGAGTTGAATTGGTCGTATTTTCACGATTAGATTTCGACGACTTCGGAGAGTCAGATTTCGACGCTGTTGGAAGAGCTTATAAGAAGATTGATTTTGACTGTATGATCATCGTGATTGTACACCTGGAGAAAGTACTTGTGAGTACTAGGTGACCTGTTAAGAAAAACAACGTCACCTTAGTACCAGTTGATCTGTTAAGGAAAACAACATCACCACCAGCAAGACAAGTTATACCCTTGATCATATTGATCCCATTATTTCAAATTATTTATATTCTATTTTAAATTATTACTGCATGCATATGTTTATACAATTATTTTAATTCCCTGTTTTAAATTGCCTAGTTATTTCTATTTCCTTTGTATGGCCAATTTGAATGTTGAACATGAATACTTTGTCACCATTAGAGGAAATGGTACTAAAATTAATCATATGCTTAGCCAATGCGTAGATCAAATCTTGTATTTGGGAAATTTTAGCCAAATCTTCCAAACTTGATTTAAATTGGGTCTGTGGTATTGTTTTACCATAGAAGGTTTATAAAAAATACTTATACTCGGAAAATAAAATGCAAATGGGTTTGGACTTGGGCATAATGGATGTTTGGTGGGTGCATGTTCCTGCACGGGCTCAATCGGGTATGGTTGAGGCCCATGGGTTTTGTTGGAAAGTTGCCCAAGTCAGTTAAGGACCGGTCTTCGAGCGCATGATGCTACGCCTTACCGTACCACCACATGTCTTGTATGGGCAGGACCTGGCTAATTAATCTGCAATGTTCCACCGTGGTCGTTCCCTACAGATGCAATGGGTAGTCATGTTACGACTTATGTTAGTCCCACCTAGCGCAAGAGGGGGCCCGAGCCCGGAGGTCTTTATTCCAAAGGGGGTGGCGAAACCTTAGCGAGGGGTAACTGCAGTGGAATGGCGCATTGTAAAGGCCTCGTGATAATCACTTAGTCGCACACCCTCGGAAGTGTGTCAGACGGACATTAAAAGTCAATTATCTCTTGTGGGTAAAGCTGTGCAACCTCTGCAGAGTGTAAAACTATTCGAATAGCCGTGTCCACGGTTACGGACATGCTAGCAGAACTACTCAAAGTTAGACTCTGGTTTTGTTTGAAAAAGACTTCTTCACACTGGTTTATCCAAATGGGATTTGGGCAGGAAGCCATGTGATAGGAGGATATCCTTCACCATTCATGTGTGAATGTTATCTGACTATAAAACTGAGAATTTATAAAATGATTTGTAGTTATTGATTATATGCTTTGGAACTTAGTACAAGTATTTAAAGAAAATGCTGCTTTACGCAAATAAAGCAATAAGCCATCCTTCGTTACATCCATATATGCATGTCATTCTGTTACTTGACGGGTGTAACTTGCGAGCACGGAAGTTGTGCTCATACTTGCTTTATGCAAATAAAATTTCAGAGGAGAAGGACTTCACTTCAGGTGTGGAACGTGACGACTAGGCCGCTACCCCAGTCGATTGCCTGTGGCAGATTGCTGGACCCTACTATATCTTTGTCTTCCGCTGTGTTCTTTATTGTTGGATGTAAGCCTCTTTTGTAATAAACTCTATTGATTATTAATAAAGTCATGATATGAATTTGTTATCATATTTGTTTACTGTGTGAACTAGCTACTGATCATGGGACTAGTTCAGAAATGCACAGAGGATCTGGGATGTTAATCCCGGGTTCTGACATGTACTGCCAATCTCCCATCTATTCAAGATAGTTCATGCTTTAAATGGAGGCAGAAAACATATTCTACATGTTCACAAATGAAGTTTCAAGCGCATTGAGATGTGCACCTAGTGTGCAACTATTCATTCAGGGATTTACTAAACTTATAGATGGCAACACTACTACATAAACAATCATCACAAACGGTTCGGAACTGTCATCACAAACGATTTTTGAACCGTCTGTGTTTTGTTACGTTTGTGATAACAGCGGTAATCACAGACGGTTCTAGTTACCAACTGTCTGTGATATCATAATATCACACATGGTTCTAGTTACCAACCGTCTATGATATATATGATATCACAGACGGTTCTAGTTACCAACCGTCTCTGATATCATATATATCACAGACGGTTCTAGTTACCAACCGTATCTGATATCATCATATCAACGACGGTTGGTAACTAGAACCGTCTGTGATATCGTACATATCACAGACGGTTTAACTATCGAACCGTTTGTGATTGTTCTTTAATCCTAACTAAATTTTTTTGATTTTCGGCTAGCCTCAGGAATTGCTAGCCATGCCCTCTCAAAACAAGCATGGAGAAAATAGATACATATCACAAATGAATAAATCATTGACAACTCAAAGTGATCATTTACAACTCAAAATCAATTACAAAAGAATTACAACTACTCAATTATTGTCGCTAGAGTTACAATTCGAATTACAACTACTCAAAGTGAATTACAATTGAATCAATTGTTTGAAGGTGGTTCAGTGGTGTCGATGGAGTGAAACTCTCCGTCGGTGTGAACGATATCCATCATGATGAAGCTGCGGAGTCTCCCTCGAACCTCCAAGAGCTCCCTCGTAACGAGTGAATCTAATTGTATGTTCAAGCCCTGTAGCTAGCAGGAGTAAAGTAGTAAGCATACATATTTAAATTTATAATTAGGAAATAATTATTGCGAGATTGACAAACCCCCAGGATCCTTCATCTTAACACTCATGATTTTGTGCATATGATGGCAAACGTAGAATGCACATTGTTTTTGTTTTTGCTGGCGACACTGCAAAAATAGAATTACATATATATGTATAATCAGTTCGAGACGCATTATTACGAAGTATGATATAGGATTATTGTGTTGTAGCGTGTACCGGAAATCGCGTCCTGTGTTGCAGTGTGGCACTCGATCCCCTGTATGCCCCTCCCTCGGCAACATAGGCGATGAACGACCTACATGTTTTCAAAAAGTTAACCTCTGCCATTTCAAATGAAGGAAGACTACAATAGAGTTATGTATGGAGGAAATGAGTATACGTGTCGAGTATTCCTTGCACAAGGGTGAAGTCGTGCGGTTTGTTGAGTAGGGAATCAAGGTATATTACCTTGCTCCTCTTTGGTACAATGACTAAAAGGATCTAGTGGAAGCTACGATCATGTATATCGCTATAGTCATTAAACCTAAGTTTGTGCTGTGTATAAAGTACAAATGAAATTTGTATAGCAAGTAGTGAAGCACTTACTTCTGGTTGTAGGGCACCAGTATGTAGTCCTTGTCATCCTGAGCAAGCAATCCCGCCGTTATGTATTTCACGACGTAGGATGCGTCTTCCTTGATGGTTTGCTCAGAGACCACGTGTGGGTCGAGGAAACCCACTGGTTCTCCTCATCTCCGGGCATTTTTCATCATGTATCTATGTATATAAGCAATGAGTTGTGATATTTTCATCATGTATCTATACATAAACAATGGTTTGTACACACTCACAGTGTCCAGCATCGTAGAAGCGAGGCGTCGAGGGCTTGATATTGAATAGGTCGAATAAGTCGTTGAAGCCCACGACGAAGTGGCTCAGCTCGTGGAGGAAATGCTCCTTCGTGTATCTTACGCATGTACCAGGTATGCAAAGACTGACAATCTAGTCCAGTGTAGGCTAATATTGTGTTGCTCACCAACGGACTTCCGAGGGAGTATTTCCTGGGAGGCGGAGGCGCCTTAATGTTCTGTGATTTCGACTTGGACTTAACGACTTGCCCGCTACGCGTCTTCCTGTGAGACGACTCGTGAACCGATACGGCGGCACGCTTTTTGTAACATCCCAATTTTCAATCTGTGTTTTAAATGTAAGAAAATGTGTAGAAATTAAAACTTTTTCTTACATCTTGTATTTCCTGTATGTTCTGAACAAATCTTGTAAAGGAAATAGGGAAATACAAAGTCATAGGTCATTTTGACCTAAACCTTACCCTTCAAAACTTTCTTGTCAAATTTTGTGATCATCCTCTGGAAATATTTTTCCTAAGTTCTTGGGTTGATGTGTGACCCCTCTGAAAAGTTTCACAATTTTTAGAAGTTGTTGGAATATTTTTGGAGGCAAGTCAAACCAATTTTTCAATTGGTCAAACCTTAAATTCAAACATTCTGGAATTTTGGAGAAAGATTCTGAGCATAAAAACCTCTAAAAATTTTATGTAAGGGTTATCATAGAGTCATCAACCTCCATTTAAAATTTCATAAGTTTTGGAGCTAGTTGCTATCTCTAAAAATCCTTCCAAGATTCAGGTCATTTTAAAACCCTAAGTCAAACATAAAGAGCATACACTTAAAATAATTTTTGGGAAGAATTTACTTCAAGTGAAACTCTGGGAAATAATTTATTTAAATCTTATAATAATAATTATCATGAATAAATATAATTTTTCCAAAATTTTTGGAGCTAAACTCGATCCACATAAAATTCAAACTTGCTTCAATAACCTATTGTAAGTTTGAATTTAAAATAAGCAAATGACTCATGAACAAGAAGGTTTAAAATTTTATTTGGTCACTAGGTCATCCCAGGAACCTCCCTGAAAAATTTCACAATTTTTGAAATTTAATTGCTATATTTTGAAGCTCGGTCTAAGTAGGGGTTTGAATTAAAAACCCAGTCAAACCTCCTCTCACTATTCCACCGACCGGACCCAACCCCGACTTGACTCGATCGAGCCACTTAGCTGAACCTGGCTCGGCCGCACCGCACCAGCGCATCGCGAGCCGTCCGTTTGGAAATCGACGGCCTAGGTTGGGTGAGGCATTCGGGATCACTCGGGCGTAGCCCTTCACGTGGACCGTCCGATCGGTTTCCAACGGCCCGGATTGGTTGAGCATTCGGACTGCCCGATTGCCCCATCACCGTCAACCCTCCGATCTCGATCCAACGGTCAAGAATCGCCCGCCCGTTTAAAACTCCAACCCGACCTTTCCGTTGCGTCGCTGACTGGTGGACCCGCCGGCCGGTTGTCTTCTTCCCGTATTTGCCACGCTCGCGTCCTCGCTGCGCCGCCGTGGCTGGCCGCTCACGCACGCCGGCGCCAACCACCGCCAACGGCTCTCCCGCAGCTCCTTCCTCCTCCTCGGGGCTACAAAGACCCCGCGAGCCCCCCTTGGACCATCCTTTTTGCCTCCCCACCGGCGCCTCGTCCTTTCTCTTCTTCCCCGTGAGCTGTCGCCGTGCGCCTCCGAGCACTCCGGTCGCTCCGGTGACCCCCAGTCCTCCCTAACCGTGTCACGGCGCGCCATGCACCTCCAGCAGTCAAACCCCTCCATCAATTTTAGCTGGCGTCACCGTGGAGCCGTGCACCGGGTTCTTCTCCAGCTCCGGCCGCCACCACCGCCCGCGCTGCTACTCCTTCTCCGATGCCTCCCCTTCCGATTCCTTCCTCCTTGAGCATATATTAGACCCCCTCTATCTTCCCCGATCACTCATTTGAGCCTTACTCCATCCCAGGTCGCCGCCGTCGAGAGCTACCTCGCGCCGCTGCGGGTTCGTCGTCGCCGGGCCTCTCCGGCCACCCTCCGCCTTCTCCGACCTCTCCGGTGTGTTCCAGGTACCCCGTGGCTGCTCATGCTCCCTCCATTTTTGTCGCAATTTCACCCGAGCGCCGCCGCGCCGTTTCTTCTCCACGGCCGGCCGCCACCTTCCCTCGCCGCGCCGCCACAGTGCAGCCCAAGCTCTAAAACCCCCGCCCCTAGCTTCAGTAGCACCCTAGCAACCCATTTTGGCCTTTATCGTCGCCTCCGCGCCGCTCCAACCGCCGGCGATGAACCACGGCAGAGCCCCCCTGTTCATCGTCTCTGTTATGCCCTCTCTGTGTCTTTTTCTGTTAAAGCACTGTAGGAGCCTTAATATTTTCGCTAATAGAACTTGCTAGTGCTTGTTGAATCACTTAGTGCATGTGCCAAAAGTTGAACTTTGATCTTGCAAGGATTTGAGTTCACAGCATTTCAGTTGAAGCTAGTTCCTGTTGAAAGAGGTTTGTCAGAGAAGCTGTTAGATGAAAAATGGTTTTGTCAGTAAACTAAGAGCATAACCAATTAGGAATTGTATTAACTCCACTAATCAGTTGGCATTTAGCTCTTAGCAGCATTAAAATCTGGAAATCAACATGGCTTTGTAGGTTCAGAAAAACAAACAGAGAAGAGATGATATGATAAAAAGTTGTTTTGTTAGTGAACTTTGTTCAGTAATTAGCTAGGGCCATTAGTGCTTGAGTTCTGAGAAGTAGAGCCCCAATGAGGTTAAATAAATGCAATTGTTTAAACCTTTTGATTAACCATTAGATTGCTCAAACCTTTTTAGCATGTGAATTAGGGAGTCCAGTGAGAAAATTGTGTTGACAGCAACTCAATTTCAGTCAACTTCTCTGTTGTAGGGCATAAGCAGTAATCTGAAAATAGAGGTTTAGATTTGGCAAATAGATCATTGTCATGGTTAATATAATGGTTAGCAAAAATTGTGCCTTCAAACCCCCATTTGAACACTTAGGTTTCAATAACCATCAATTTGAAAACCAATACTAGAATCTGAAATTTTCAGAAAACCAACAGAGTTTCAGAAATGGTTAAGTCTCAAAACTGAAGTGAGTAGGTGTTTTCTCTTTTTCATATCTTTTTCAGTGTAAGTCCAAATTAGATTATTCCAATTTTGTTAGCTTCATTATAACTTGAGCTCAAATGGAAAAATAATTAGAGACCATGATCAAACTTGGAAAACCATTTTCAAAAATAGTAAACAAGTGAACTTAATACTGTTTTTCAGAACTTTTAGAAAACTTGTAAAATGCATAACTTTTAGTCTATCGATCCTTTTTGTATGAATCCGATTGGATTAGCTTCCACTGCTAGTGTATTTGCTAGGAAAATTGGTTTCACAAATTTTACTGTTTTTAAAAATCATAAGGATCATATTTTAGTTTAATACCCTAAACAATTTAGACAAATCATAACTCTTTCAATATAACTCCAAATGACCTGAAATTTTATATGGCTTATCACTATACTAGTAGGTAGCTACCATAAAAGTTTAAGCTTCAAAATCTTTCTAGAAAATATTTTTGCTACAGTACCTAATTATGGCCGAAAATAGGTTTTTAGGGGATATCTTTTGCACCACAAATCCAAATTAGGTTTTTCCAGTTTCTATGTCTAGGTTTATTCCTATTTTACCTTTTGTATAAATTTTGTGTCATTTGGATGCTTTTTGCTCAATATTTGTGATTAGGGTTTATTGCCTTATTTGCTTTTCGTCGTGTTATTTGCTTATGCGATTAGGCGACGAAGAGTGGGTTGAGCCTGAGAGCGATCCTCAGCAACTTCTTGAGCAACCACAGCCAGGCAAGCAGTTTGATCATATCCACTCAATCCCATTACTTTTAAAATCTAATACTTTGTCTTACTTGTATGTATGCATGCTTTTGTGTCAATGATTAATTTTGCCGAATAGAGGTAGCTAAGCCTATTGCATTGTTTCCCTTAAATTGTTCACCCCTGCCACAACCTTAGGAATATTATCCTCACCGGTGAATTAGAGCCCGGTGAATGATTTAGGGCCTTTTATTTGTCTTTACGATATGATGCTTAGCAATGCTTAGTATCGGTAATATTGGGCGATCATCGACTTAGTCGGTGATCTTGATCACACAAATGCTATTATTACTCCATTATGTCCAACCCTTGTGTTTTACCAATTTGCAAATGAAAAACTGAAAACAAAAATTATATCTTGGCTTGGGCACAATGTTATGTTGGTGTGATCTGTTGGGTGTGATTGGAATGGTGCCTAAGTCCCTAAGGACCGAGTTACTTGTGCCATTGATCCAAGCAATTGTTGCGTGCTAACCACACTAGAGGGATATGGGACCTCTCTTGACTAAGTACTTTGGAGGGTGTTAATTAATGAGTCGCGTGGTGGGTTGCATATGGGATATATGCAACATGGACATGTTTGTGGGGAGTGGAGCGCCACGAGGCGGTGTCTCCTACTCCACGTATGGGTCCTTGTGATCCATATTTCGTCGGCAGATCACTAAGGGTTAACCCCATACGTGCGGCTCTTGATTAGCTCAATCCATTGGAAATGTCTCAGAGGACTTAGCCGTGCCGGCATACCAAAGGAAGTGTGCTTAATAGCTTGGCAAAAAGGCGGTCTGAAGTGTGGGTACATTGGTACACCCCTGCAGGGTTAAAACTATTCGAATAGCCTCGTCCTAGGTTATGGACATGCTTGGTAAGGTCGTGCAAGAACTAGACTACAACCTTTTAAAAACTTAAACTTGACATGGGTGGTATGAAGGGGTACTTCATGCTATTGTTGTTGTGACTATGGGTTAGTCACTTCTAGGTTGGTGTTGTTCTCTATCTATTGTTATTATTGTTTCTCTTTATTTGAACAATAAAAGTTAATTGCAAACTTGCTTTGAATCTATTACATTATTGCAAATGAAAACTTGCTTTATGCTGAAAATAAGTCCAGAGCCTCATCCACTTAAATGAAGCTTGCATGTAGTTAATTATAGTTCTGTTATCTCACACGTCAGTCTTGCGAGTACAAAAACAATTTTTGTACTCATCTGCTTTGCTTAATATTAATTGTTGCACAGGAAGAAGGTGCGCCTCAAGGGCCTCACTTTTGTGAGCTATGTTGCGGCGCTGTTTGGGACGATTAGCTTGGCGGTCCGGTTGGTTGCCTTGTGGGTAAAGGCACACCGATTGGCTTTTGTTTATCGCCATCTTATGGCCATTTTGCTTCCATTGTTTAAATTAGTTACTTATGTGTTATTTGGCGGTCGGCCTCTCTTTGTAATAACTCTCTTTATATTATCTATGTCTTTCGATTTGTTGCTTTTGCTTCGCTCTATGTGTATGAATGGAATTGATGCATGATTTTGTAACGGGTGTATATACTGCAATTCTGGGAAGTATACATATCTCGAGGCTTGGTTTATTTGATTTGTACTGTTAGGACCAAGTGGATGGTTAAACAGTACAAGCCGAATAAACCGAGGTCCTCACAAAGTTGGTATCAGAGCCATTCCAACCGTAGTAACCCAAGCTTGGTCGTCCTTAGGATATTTTGAAAACCTTATTTTCAAAGTATCAAATAATTTATGAAAGCTTAAGTAAATTCTCAGATTTTATTCCTTACCTATCTTAGCTTTCTTCTCTCATCTTGCTCTAAATTGAGTTTTAAAAATTGTTTTTCTCTCATCTTCTTCTAAAAAGATAGTGTTATCGTTTAAATTGGGGTTTGGGAACCAATGAGTTTGGCAAATTGAAATGTTAGCCGCCCTCTACAAGATTTTGAAGCTTCCGGAGTTGAAGGTTTCGGCTAGGAGGCTTGGATGCAAAATCTGGACAGCGATCATTCAGTTTCCGGACAGCAAGCTCAAAGGTTTCGAAATAGGGTAGAAAATGAGAGGCTAATCAACTAAAACTTGTGGGAATAAAAGGGTAAGGTGTGATACTAGTTTGCTAAGTACCTAACGCTATTTTTGCCGCCTTAACCTTGCTCTTTAGTAGTGTTAGACTTGATGTAGTGTGCTGAAATTTTATCTTCTCAACCAATTACTCGTTCATTCAATACGGGTTAATTGTGTTGAGAAGTTGAACTTGGTTTGATGTTTCCTTTGCTATTTTGGATCCTTTTTGGAAGCATTTAAAGTTTATATACTTGCTAATTTGGTTTTTGTCTAGGGTCATATCCCGTTTCCCCTAGTCGTTAGCTTTTCGCTTTCATCAACTTCAAGTTCGGGCGGTGTTGCTAACCAAAGTTATTAGTAACACCCTTGTTTTCTAAACCTTTTCAAGGCATTTAAAATAAAATAGAACCATTTGGTTTTGATGAGAGTTCAAAACTTAACCTAAGTTTCCGAAAGAATTCTAAATGACTAAAACAAACTTCAACAGATCAAATTCGAAGTTCTTTGTGTTGAGTGGGTTCTAAAACTACCCAGGCCTCCCTTTTCGGTTCTGTCTTCTCTAAGAACTCTCTTTCGATACCCCCTGTGAGGACCCGGAATATTTAACTAGTAACACTTAACCTCCAATTGGTTCTAGCGTTACTAATTAAACATTCTAAGCCTCGATGGACATATGCTTCCTAATCGCAAAGATATGCACATCATCACAAAATTACACATCAATTCCATACACATACATCACTAAGTTCAACAACGACATACATAAAGTAAGTTATTACAAAAGAGAGCCGACCGGCCAAATAGAACACAACACACCCACAAGGCAACCGACCGGGCCGCCAAGCTAGTCGCCCGCAAGCTACCACAACACACTCACAAAGTGGGGCCCTTCAGCTCACCTTCCTCCTCCTGCAACAAAACAATTAAGCATAGCAATCGAGTACAAAGATTGTCTTTGTACCCGCAAGACCGACGTGTGGAATAGTGCACCTATTCATAAACTACATGCAAGCTTATTTAGGTGGAGGTCATATGTCTCATTTTGCATGAAGCCAACTTTATTTGCAATAATGTAATACATTTTAAAAGCAAGTTTGCAAATTTATTTTGTTATCAAAGTAACAAAGAAGTAAAGATACATACAAGTAACCACCGGAAGTGACTATCCCAATAGTCACCACAACATAGCACTAATCCCCGATTCGTACTCACCCATCAGTTTCAATTTAAAAGGTTGTAGTCTAACTTTGAAAGACCTTGCCAAGCGTGTCCATAACCTAGGACGAGGCTATTCGAATAGTTTTAACCTCGCAGGTGTACCAATGTACCCACACTTGCATCGCCTTCAAGCCACAAGCACACTATCAAGGTATGCCGCCCGCTAAGTCCTACGAGACATTTCCAATCTTGTGTATTAACTACGAGCCGCTCGATGGATAGAAACCCATACGCTTACATTGCAAGCCGAAAGACAACCACCCGCTACGGGGAAACCTTTCGACACTACAATGCTCCCACCTCCATCCCTCCCCGCGACTCCTCGCGACTGAGCCAATACACGCCAAAGTACTAAGTCAAGTGAGGTCCCATACCTCTAATGTGGTTAGCACGCTAAAATGCTTGGTTTAGTGTAACAAGATGTTCGGTCCTTGTTGACCCTGCACCATTCCAGTCACACCCAAAATCACACCATCTTACCATTGTGCCCAAGTCTAAATCATTTTGTTTTCAGCTTTAGTTTTCATAAGTAGACATGGCACAAGGTGGAAATAATAAATCATAATAAGTTTTGTGTGATCAAGGTTATCGACAAGTCGATAACCGCCATTTCTACCGAAACTAAGCATGGCTAAGCAATTAATTCAGTAAACTACTAAGTGACGAGAGCCCATCCATGAACTCTAAATCACAACAAGTAACCTAGGCTCATGGTAGTAGAGGATAATCATTTGCTAAGGAAATGCATCCACTAGGCCAACTATTAAAACAAAGTAGCAATGCATACATAGAATTTGTAATCAACATAAATACTTAAGATACTGGGATTAACATGATCAAACTGCTTGCCTTCTTGCTGTTGCTCAATTTGTTGCGGAGGGTCGCTCTGGGGTTACCGCAAATGTCTAATCCTAAGCTAAAAGGCAAAAGAACCAAGAACAACCAATAAGACTAGCAACACTTAAACAAAAGAGCAAGCAAAATTATCCAAATACAACTAAATTTATACACAAGGTAGAATACAAATATACAAGACATAGAAACTGAAAACCTAATTTGGATTTGTGGCTAAAAGATATTACTTAAAACTCATTTTCTACTATAATTAGCATCAGTAGCAAAAATATTTTCTAGAAAGATTTTGAAGCTGAAATTTTATGGTAGCTACCTACTGGTATAGTGGTAACCCATATAAAATTTTAGGTCATTTGGAGTCAAGATGATTTAGTTATGATTTTTCTAAGTTCTACAACTAGCATATATCATTCCTCAGAACATGAATAAAGACAAAGCCTAGATCAATTTAAAGCATGTCTATAGGCCAAATTTACCAGTTGAGTTTGCTCACTTTGCAACTACAGAGAGGAAGTTATGTGGTTTACAAATTTTTCATGAATTTCCAGACTCATTTTTCACTTAAACAAGCTCATGCTATTTAAATCATTTTCACACGACACATGTGGCCTAATTTCATTCTCAGATTAAAGTTCATACCATAACAAAGCTACAAAGAACTGGAATCATTCAAAAGGAGTTAAAATGACAAAGTTATGCACTTTTGAAATTTGAGACAAAGAAAAGACGAGCTCTGGAGGTCCAAACGAATCGAAGACAAGGGGAGGTCGTGGGTCGTTAGATCAAGGTCCGACGGCCACGAGCCTCGAGCACGGCCACGCACAAGACCTCTCTCGCGACTGGGAGGTCCGATCGCTGAGATCTGATCCAACGATCACGACTGCAAGGCGCGTACAGCCGCGACGCAAGGAGGTCCACGCGCTTATCAGAGGTCGTGGACCGCCGACGAGATCTCGCGGTCCCGAGCACTAGGAGATCCTAAGGCTTTAAATCCAAGGAAAGAGGTCGGGACGGCCGATTCTCACAGCAGGAGGTCCCAACGGTCTAGATCTCCGAGAGAGGTCCTACGCTAAATCCACGGAAGGAGGTCTAACCTGCTAGATCTAAATCTAACGCTTAGACGCAGGAGGAGGTCCTAACGCCATCGATCCAAAGGAGGAGGTCCTAGACGGTCAAGATCTCCAGAGGAGGTCTTGATCGGCCGGGATTGACACGAGGAGGTCTTGATGACCAAGATCTTCTGGGAGGTCCCAAGCGATAGTGTTTTATCGGGAGGATCGGACGGCTCGGGATTAGGCCTAGGAGGTCTTGAACGGTCCGTAACAACGCGGAGGGAGGTCCGAGCGCTAAAGGTTTTACAAAAGAGATCTAACGCCGATCTAACCCGGGAGGTCGCGAACGGCTAAGATCGAGGTTGGGAGGTCATGAGGGTTTTCTAACAAAGACCTGGTGCTCTTTTTGCAAAGAGGACCTCGAGGAGATCTTTTCACAAAGAGGACCCCGGGAGGTCTTGAAGGTGGTTTTTACAAAAATGACCTCGAGGAGGTCTTTTTTGCAGAGTGGTCCTAGTGGCTCGATGGAGTTCCAAGAGGTCTTAAACGGTTAGGATTTAACCAGTGGAGGTCCTAGTGCGATAAGGGCTTTACTGAAAGATCTAAAGGTCCAGATCTAATCTCGGGAGGTCCTCACGCTAAGATCGACCCAAAGAGGTCCTAGGACTTAGAACTTTACGCGAAACCCACCTACGCATGCATCTAACTCGGGTGGTCTTAACGGCTATGAATACCGAGGTCGGGGCTTTAGAAGGCACGCGTGTTATGCCTAAGATCGCATTAATGAGCGACCCTGCACAACATTAATGCCAATCATTGCATCACGATCCTCGTCCGAGTACGACACGAAAACGCCCGAGCACCTAACGAGCTCACCACGCGACGGGACTTTGCCGCCACCAAGGGCACCAATAAACTCGCAATAGTGTCGCGACCAGCAGAGGCACTCGACGCGCGGCGACGTTTTAAACGCCGCGAGCCGAGAATGGCGAGGACAAGCTTTTCAAAATCCAAAACGGTGAAATCGAGCGCCACGAGCTATGCTAGCTAGACCTCAAGCTCTAAGGACTAAAATGAACTCACCCGAGTGTAGGGAAGGTCCAGAGGAAGACGGAGGGACTTGGAGGAGGTCGATGAAGTCCCGCGTGAAGAGCTTGCCGAGAGGAAGAAGAGGATGGCCTCGACCCGCAAGGCTACTCCCAACTCGTGCACCACTCGCAATGAGAACCAAGCCGTTAGAGCAGCTCGAGTTGAGGAGATCAAGATGACAAAGAACAAGGCCAGAGGTTGCGGGACCACTGAGCTCCGACAGCCTTCAAGGAGCTCCAAGCTCGACAATGGTGGTAAGGAAGGGGCTCTGGTGCTCAGTGTTTGAGGCTCACACTCACAATCGAGAGTCTAAACGACACCAAGTGACGGGAAAGAGAAGGAGGAAGGAACCACCGCCATACATAGCCGGGGAGCTTGGACAAGGGCTAGGCAAACCCATCGTGAGCAAAGTCCATGGCCCCGCCATGACTTGCTAGATTTGACAAGAGCAGTGGGTAGGTGATGACTCCTCTCGTGGCTAGGCTCACACAATTAATGCCTCGCGTAAAGAGACGTTGGGAAGGACCAAAAGTGACAGCCACGCTCTCAACGCCCGACTCGACACACGCACGGGTGGAGGAAACCACGATGACCGTGGCTCGAGGAGGTCGTGAGGGAGGAGAACAGTGGTCAGGGGAGGTCCCGACATCCTGCAGGTGCTCGAGAGGTCCCGGACGCCCAAGAATCGCCGAGGTGGGAGGTCTTGCGCGCGAGGAGGTCCCGGGAGGTCGTGGACCGCCGGATGGAGATCCAGCGGCTTGACCACCCCGAGGCGCCGAGGGCGCCAAGAGCTTCGGATCGTTGGGAGGTCGTGAGCGTGGATTGAAATCCAACGGCTAGAACGAGCGCGCATTGAGATCGAGCTCGGGCAAGCGGCGCCGCGACATGGTCCAACCAAGTCGGTTGAGTCGGGCTCGTCCGAGCCCGGTTTGACTCCAACCAGATTTAAATTGGTTTGACTGATCTCCTAAAATATTCAAACAATTTCTAAAAATTGTGAAATTTTTCGAGAGGTCACATACCATCCCAAGAACTTAGGAAAACATTTCTAGGAGATGATCAAGAGATTCGACAAGATTGTTTTTGAAAGCTCAAGATTTGGATCAAAAGACTTGTGACTTCAGATTTCCATAGCTTCTGCACAATACTTGCTTGGTACAATAGGAAATACAGATGTAAGAAAAGTTTTAATTTCTCATTTTCTTACATTTGAAACACGAGCCTAAAATTGGGATGTTACAACTCTCCCTCTTACGAGAATCTCGACCGAGATTCCGCTTACTCGAGAAGAAAGAAGGAAAATGCACGAAGGCGATCTTCCCGCTCCTGTGTTGCCTCATCTTCGTAATGGTTTGACCATCGAACCTTAAGGAACTTGATGACACGGTTCCTTGTTCTCCGCTCGATTCTCAAGAATGCGAACAGGATGCTCATGTAGGTCAAATTCTCCCGCACATCGAGAACCTCCAACGGAGCTTCTCGGGACACGAGGCACTTCTTCGTGTGAAACATGGAACACATCATGCACACCTCGCGCACTGTAGCTCCAATCTGATGCAATCGCCCAACTCTCTCGATGATACGGTAAGGCCCAACATATCGAGGAGCCAACTTGCCCTTGATGCCAAAACGCTGATGGCTCTTCAAGGGTGAGACTTTGAGATACACAAAGTCATTGGGCTCAAAGCTCAACTCACGGCGACGACGATCCGCATAGCTCTTTTGTCCGGATCGGGCCGCGCGCAGATGTCGCGATCAATCGAACTTGACTTTCGCCTCATTGATCAACTGGGCCGAAATCGCTGCTCACCGCCTCGACCGCTCAACGGGTTCGCACCTTCTCCCATACAAAGCCTCAAATGGTGCCATGCCAAGATCGGCTCGAAAGTCGTTGTTGTAGGAGAACTCAAGAAATGGTAGGCATTTCTCCCACTTCTTCCCATAGGAAAGAACACAAGCACGGAGCATATCTTCCAACACTTGGTTGACTCTGCCCGCTCCGCCATCACCGAGGATGAAAGGTCAGATCGAAATGAAGGCGGGTCCCCATAGCCTCTTGCACTATGCCAAACCGCGAGGTGAAAAGTGCACCACGATCGTAAACAATCGCCTTCGTGACACCGTGAAGACTCACAATCCTCGAGACATAAAGTTCGCCAAAGGCCCCACACGGCCGAAGTCTTTACAGAAGGAAATGTGCCACTTTAGTCAACCGGTCAATCACGACCCAAATAGCATCATTCCTTGGACGAAGCGGGCAATCCGGTGATGAAGTCCATGCCAACGGAATCCCACTTCCATTCGCACCGCAAAGGTGAAGAAGACCGCTGACGCTGATGTTCGCCTTCACACGACAAAGACACGCCGCACTCTAGAACGTAACTTGGCAATCTCGCTTCATTCGGTCCACCGTAATCTCTCGATTTAAGATCCCGATACATCTTGGTAGCCCCGGGTGAATAGACAAAGGAGAATCGCGGCTTCGGAGAATCAAATCCCGCAATTCCATGACCTTAGGAACCACAAGACGCTGCCCAAACCACACAACGCCATGTTCATCCTCCGAAAGCACTTGGCTATCCCATCCTTGATGTTCTCGCTGATTTGACTCACGCCACATCCGCTCGCCGCGCCGCTTGATTTGGTCCACCAAGGTTGGTTGCACAACCAATGTAGCAAGAGAACCGTGCTCGATCAAACCCAAATTGAGGCGCTGGAATTTCGAATGAGGGTAGGTCGCCGCTCTTGGAGCATCAACATGTTGCAATACACCTTCCGATCGAGTGCATCACCACGACATTGGCCTTGCCTGATGGTACCGAATACCCATGTCATAATCCTGATCAATTCCAACCATCTTCTTTGCCCGAGGTTCAGATCGGTCAGTGAACAAGTACTTCAAACTCTTGTGGTCTGAATACACCTCACAACGGTTACCAATCGTAATGCCGCCAAATCTTGAGTGCATGGACCACAAAGCCTAACTCCAAGTCATGAGTAGGATAGTTGAGTTCATGAGGCCTCAATTGCCGCGATGCATAGGCCACAACCTTGCCTTCCCGCATAAGAACACAACCAAGACCCGACGAGAAGCATCACAATAGATATCAAAACCTTGTGAATATCGGGAGAACAAGCACTGGGCTGAGGTCAACCGCCTTTGAGTTCCTAAAACTCACGCCACAAGCAATGACCACTCAAACTTCTTTGTCTTTCTTGAGTAGTTCACCATAGGCTTCGCAATCTTGGAGAAATTCTCGATAAAGCGCGATAGTAGCCACCAAACCAAGAAAACTCCGACATCGGTGATCGACTTAATGACCCCAAGATAGCACATCGACCTTGCTAGGATCCACACCACACCTCCCGCCGAAAGAACATGGCCCAAGAATGCCACTTCCTCCAACTAACTCGACTTGCCGAATTTGGCATACAACTGGTGCTCACGCAGCTTGCCCAACACAAGCTTAAGATGCTCAAGATGCTCTTCTTCACTCTTGGAGTAGATATGATATCATCGATGAATACCACCACGAACCTATCCAAATACTCCATGAATACCGAGTTCATAAGATTCATGAATAAAGCAGAGCATTAGTCAAACTAAAAGACATGACGGTGTACTCGTAAAGGCCATAACGAGTAGCAAAAGCCGCCTTAGGAATATCCTCGTTCCCGATCCCGACTTGATGATAGCCCAATCTCAAGTCAATTTTGAGAAGACTCGTGTTCGGCCAACCGATCAAGAGATCATCAATACGGGCAAAGGATACTTGTTCTTCATCACACTCATTGCTTTGACGGTAATCAACACACATGCGCAAGGTCTTGTCCTTCTTCTTCACAAAGATAATCGACAACCCTAAGGAGATGAGCTAGGACGGATAAAACCCTTCTCTTGCAGCTCACCCAGCTGCTTCTTCACTCCTCCAACTCATTAGGAGGCATGCGATACGCCTCTTAGAAATAGGGGTGACGGCAGCAACTCGATCACAAACCTGCATCTCGAACAGAGGCATCCTGCAAATCTTCAGAAAGACATCCGCGGTCACACACCGTGGGGACGCCGTGAATTTCCAAGGCTGGCTTTGCTTCAAGGACATAAAGATGGGGCTCTCGAATCGCGCGAAACCCAACCTCGCTCACCAAGGGTCGTGAGGTAGACAATCTTCCGGCACAATCGACGGCCCCAAGTGTTGGGACAACCAATCCATGCCAAGAATCACATCCAAGCGCCGAGTCGAGTAGGATAAGATTCGCCAAGAATCCCACTCCTTCGATGTGGATAGGAACATCCCAAGATACTTGGTCGCCTCTCATTTCCAACCCGAGAGCGAATCATCGTGGAATCCCAAAGGAACACAAGAAGTCCACAATCAACAAAGAAAAGACCTCAAATAAAAGAATGCGGCCCCGAGTCAAATAAAACCGTAGCAGACGCTAATTAACAAGGAGCGCACTCAACACCACGCCGGCGCCCCGGCCTCCTCACCGAGATGTGGTTGACTGGCCGCCCCAAGCCCGGGTCTTCTCGTCGTGGGTGACTACCTTGCCCGCGCCCTCCATTAGGACGAGGGGCCGCTTCAGTTTTCTTAGGACAACTACTCGCGAGTGGCCCTTGTTGTGGCAAGAGAAACAGTGACGCCGGCCGCGGGTTGCGGGAACACTGCTGGCTGGTCGCAGCGCACGGATCGAGCCACGGCCGCGGAGGACGGGGAGCCGTGCCAAGGCCTCGGGCGGTGGTGAAGCCAAGCGAACGGGCCACCGTGCAGCCCAACCGGGACTAACGAGGCCGCCGCGCGGCACCGGGCCTCCCACTTGCGCTATGGACTCGCCAGCCGCCTCGCTTGTGCTCGGCGATGATGGCCTTGTCCACCAAGGTCCGGAAGTCCGAAGTCCACAACAGAGAGCTTGTCCCAAGCTCCTCGCACAAACCTCCATGAACTTCTCCCGCTGGCCTCACTGGCCACTCAACAGAGCGCACTCGCCAAATGGTTGAACTCATGGAGGTACTCATGACAGATTTGCGCCCCGCTTGAGCGCAAGGAACTCCTTCTTCTTCGCTTCATCAGCCGGCGACATGGGCCCGACGGAAAGTCGATCGAACTCCTCCCACGACCACGTGTCCCGCGGGCCGCATGGCGCAGGAAATTCTCCCACCATGAGAGTGCCGCACCTCCAACCGATGGGATGCGGTGCGCCCGCCCCGCCCCGGCATCGAGCAACGTTGAGCTTCCGCCAATCGACGCAGCTGGGCCGCTCGCGCCCAAGGGATCTCTGACCGAGAAGGTAGGAGGTCGCAGACGAGGAACTCCGCAAGCCCCCACGAGCTCGGTGTCCACCCCCGCATCCAGAGGCACCAGAGGGAGTGGAGGTGTTCTCGGCGATGACCTCCAAAGACTTACGGTCCTCCGAACGACATGCTCGATCCGCATGAGGACTTCCGCCATGGTTGGAGGAGGGGGAAGCTCCTCATCGGGACTACCCGGCTGATTCCGGCCGCTACGTGTCCCACCAGCCATCCTGATTTACTAAGACAAGTTAGATACAGTTCAAGACCCAAGAGCACAGAAATCCAAACTTAGTTAAAATGACCAAAGAATAGCCACAAAAGAACATGAGACCACAAGTCACCGAGTCAACTTTTCCAAACGACTCAACCCGTATGGAAGAACGAGCAATCGTTTAAGAAGGCCCAAAATTCCAGCATTAACTTCCAGCTCAAAATAGTCCAAAAATCAAGGTATAACCACCTAATAGAGTATAGGCATTTAGCTAATTTCATATCACTTCTTACCCTTTTATTCCCACGAGTTTTAGTTGTATTTACCTCTCATTTCCTACCTTAATTACTCACCACTAGCTAGCTGTCCAAATTTCTTTCTCCAAGCTCTCATGGTTCTCCCAAACCAAGTTAATCGACAGAGGCTAATTTTTGAAAGGAAGAGAGGAACAACTTTTCAAACTTAAGTGAGGGTAAGGTGAGATGAGCAAGCTAAGATAGGTAAGGAGCAAAATTAGAGAACTCACTTAAATTTTCATAAACTATTTGAAAGTAAGTTTTCAAATATCCTAGAGGCGACTCAAGCTAGGGTTTTTACTGTCAAGATGGCTCGATACCAACTTTGTGTGGACTGAATATTTAACTAGTAACACTTAACCTCCAATTGGTTCTAGCGTTACTAATTAAACATTCTAAGCCTCGATGGACATATGCTTCCTAATCGCAGATATGCACATCATCACAAAATTACACATCAATTCCATACACATACATCACTAAGTTCAACAACGACATACATAAAGTAAGTTATTACAAAAGAGAGCCGACTGCCAAATAGAACAATATACAAGAATGACAATGGAAGCAAAAGCGCCATAAGATGGCTAGAACAAAAGTCGCCGGCTAGCCACACACCCATTAAGCAACCGATCGGCCGCTAAGCTAGTCGCCCGCAAGCTACCACAACACACCACAAAAGTGGGGCCCTTCGTGCTCACCTTCCTCCTCCGCAACAAAACAATTAAGATAGCAACCGAGTACAAAGATTGTCTTTGTACCCGCAAGATCGACGTGTGGAATAGTGCACTATTCATAAACTACATGCAAGCTTATTTAGGTGGAGGTCATATGTCTCATTTTGCATGAAGCCAACTTTATTTGCAATAATGTAATACATTTTAAAAGCAAGTTTGCAAATTTATTTTGTTATCAAAGTAACAAGTAAGTAAAGATACATACAAGTAACCACTGAAGTGACTATCCCAATAGTCACCACAACATAGCACTAATCCCCGATTCGCACTCACCCATCAGTTTTAATTTAAAAGGTTGTAGTCTAACTCTGAAAGACCTGCCAAGCGTGTCCATAACCTAGACGAGGCTATTCGAATAGTTTTAACCTCGCAGGTGTACCAATGTACCCACACTCGACCGCCTTCAAGCCACAAGCACACTATCAAGGTATGCCGCCCGCTAAGTCCTACGAGACATTTCCAATCTTGTGTATTAACTACGAGCCGTCAGATGGATAGAAACCCATACGCTACATTGCAAGCCGAAAGACAACCACCCGCTACGGGGAAACCTTCGACACTACAATGCTCCCACCTCCATCCTCCCGCGACTCTCGCGACTTGAGCCAATACACGCCAAAGTACTAAGTCAAGAGAGGTCCCATACCTCTAATGTGGTTAGCACGCTAAAATGCTTGGTTTAGTGTAACAAGATGTTCGGTCCTTGTTGACCCGGCACCATTCCGCCACACCCAAAATCACACCATCTTACCATTGTGCCCAAGTCTAAACTCATTTTGTTTTCAGTTTTAGTTTTCATAAGTAGACATGGCACAAGGTGGAAATAATAAATCATAATAAGTTTAGGTGATCAAGGTTATCGATAAGTCGATAACCGCCCATTTCTACCTAAACTAAGCATGGCTAAGCAATTAATTCAGAACTACTAAGTGACGAGAGCCCATCCATGAACTCTAAATCACAGCAAGTAACCTAGGCTCATGGTAGTAGAGGATAATCATTTGCTAAGGAAATGCATCCACTAGGCCAACTATTAAAACAAAGTAGCAATGCATACATAGAATTTGTAATCAACATAAATACTTAAGATACTCGATTAACATGATCAAACTGCTTGCCTTCTTGATGTTGCTCAATTTGTTGCGGAGGGTCGCCTCTGGTTACCGCAAATGTCGAATCCTAAGCTAAAAGGCAAAAGAACCAAGAACAACCAATAAGACTAGCAACACTTAAACAAAAGAGCAAGCAAAAATTATCCAAATACAACGTAAATTTATACACAAGGTAGAATACAAATATACCAAGACATAGAAACTGAAAACCTAATTTGGATTTGTATGCAAAAGATATTACTTAAAAACTCATTTTCGCCATAATTAGCAATCAGAGCAAAAATATTTTCTAGAAAGATTTTGAAGCTGAAATTTTTATGGTAGCTACCACTGTATAGTGGTAACCCATATAAAATTTTAGGTCATTTGGAGTCAAGATGATTTAGTTATGATTTTTCTAAGTTCTACAACTAGCATATATCATTCCTCAGAACATGAATAAAGACAAACCTAGATCAATTTAAAGCAGTTGAGTTTGCTCACTTTGCAACTACAGAGAGGAAGTTATGTGGTTTACAAATTTTTCATGAATTTGCACTCATTTTTCACTTAAACAAGCTCATGCTATTTAAATCATTTTCTCACATGCACATGTGGCCTAATTTCATTCTCGATTAAAGTTCATACCATAACAAGCTACAAAGAATCGAATCATTCAAAAGGAGTTAAAATGACAAAGTTATGCACTTTGAAATTTGAGACAAAGAAAAGACTTAGGAAACTTTGAGCTCTCTGAGGTCCAAACGAATCGGAAGACAAGGGGAGGTCGGGTCGTTAGATCAAGGTCCGACGGCCACGAGCTCGGCATACGCCACGCACAAGACCTCCTCCTCAGATCGGGAGGTCCGATCGTTGAGATCTCGATCCAACGATCACGCACAAAGGCATGGCACAACGCACGCAAGGAGGTCCACGCGCTTCAGAGGTCGTGACCGCCGACGAGATCCGCGTCCCGAGCACTAGGGAGATCCTAAGGCTTTAAATCCAAGGAAAGAGGCTCTGACGGCCGATTCTCACGCAGGAGGTCCCAACGGTCTAGATCTCCGAGAGAGGTCCTACGGCTAAATCCACAAGGAGGTCTAACCCGCTAGATCTAAATCTAACGGCTTAGACCGAGAGGAGGAGGTCCTAACGCCATCGATCCAAAGGAGGAGGTCCTAGACGGTCAAGATCTCCAGAGGGGAGGTCTTGATCGGCCGATTGACACGAGGAGGTCTTGATGACCAAGATCTTCTGGAGGTCCCAAGCGATAGTGTTTTATCTGGAGAGGATCCGGACGGCCCGTGACAGGCCTAGGAGGTCTTGAACGGTCCAACAACGCGGAGGGAGGTCCGAGCGCTAAAGGTTTTACAAAAGAGATCTAACGCCGATCTAACTCCTGGAGGTCGCGAACCGCTAAGATCGAGGTTGGGGAGGTCATGAGGGTTTTCTAACAAAGACCGGGGTGCTCTTTGCAAAGAGGACCTCGAGGAGATCTTTCACAAAGAGGACCCCGGGAGGTCTTGAAGGTGGTTTTACAAAAATGACCTCGAGGAGGTCTTTTGCAGGAGTGGTCCTAGTGGCTCGATGGAGTTCCAAGAGGTCTTAAACGGCTAGGATTTAACCAGGGAGGTCCTAGTGCGATAAGGGCTTTACGGAAAGATCTAAAGGTCCGATCTAACTCGGGAGGTCCTCACTGCTAAGATCGACCCAAAGAGGTCCTAGGACTTAGAACTTTACGCGAAACCCACCTACGCATGCATCTAACTCGGGTGGTCTTAACGCCATGAATACGCTCGGAGGTCGGGCTTAGAAGGCACGCGTGTTATGCCGGCAAGACTGCATTAATGAGCACCCTGCATAACATTAATGCCAATCATTGCATCACGATCCCGTCCGAGTACGACACGCAAAACGCCCGAGCACCTAACGAGCTCACCGCCGCGACGGGACCTTTGCCAGCCACCAAGGGCACCAATAAACTCGCAATAGTGTCGCGACCAGCAGAGGCACTTCGACGCGCGACGGTTTAAACGCCGCGAGCCGAGAATGGCGGAGGAAGCTTTTCGCAAAATCCAAAACGGTGAAATCGAGCGCCACGAGCTATGCTAGCTAGACCTCAAGCTCTAAGGGACTAAAATGAACTCACCCGAGTGTAGGGAAGGTCCAGAGGAAGACTGAGGGACTTGGAGGAGGTCGGCGAAGTCCCGCGTGAAGAGCTTGTCGGAGAGGAAGAAGAGGATGGCCTCGACCGCAAGGCTACTCCCAACCTGCACCACCGCAATGAGAACCAAGCTGCTAGAGCAGCTCGAGTTGAGGAGATCAAGATGACAGTGAACAAGGCCAGAGGTTGTCGGGACCACCGAGCCCGACAGCTTCAAGGAGCCCAAGCTCGACAATGGTGGTAAGGAAGGGGCTCGGTGCTCAGTGTTTGAGGCTCACACTCACAATCGAGAGAGTCTAAACGACACCAAGTGACGGAAAGAGAAGGAGGAAGGAACCACCGCCATACATAGCCGGGAGCTTGGACAAGGGCTAGGCAACCCATCGGAGCAAAGTCCATGGCCCCGCCATGACTTGCTAGATTTGACAAGAGCAGTGGGTAGGTGATGACTCTCTCGTGGCTAGGCTCACACACCAATGCCCGGCAAAGAGACGTTGGGAAGGACCAAAGTGACAGTGCCACGCTCTAATCGCTCGACTTCGACACACGCACGGTGGAGGAAACCACGATGACCGTGGCTCGAGGAGGTCGTGAGGGAGGAGAACAGTGGTCGAGGGGAGGTCCCGGACATCCTGAGGTGCTCGAGAGGTCCCTGACGCCCAAGAATCGCCGAGGTGGGGAGGTCTTGCGCGGGCGAGGAGGTCCCTGGAGGTCGTGGACCGCGGATGGAGATCCAGCGGGCTTGACCACCCCGAGGGCCGAGGCGCCAAGAGCCCGGACGTTGGGAGGTCGTGAGCGTGGATTGAAATCCAACGGCTAGAACGAGCGCGCACGCAGATCGAGCTCGGTAAAGCGCGCCATGCGACATGGTCCAACCAAGTCGGCTGAGCTGGGCCTCGTCCGAGCCCGGTTTGACTCAACCAGATTTAAATTGGTTTGACTGATCTCCAAAATATTCAAACAATTTCTAAAAATTGTGAAATTTTTCAGAGAGGTCACATACCATCCCAAGAACTTAGGAAAACATTTCTAGGAGATGATCAAGAGATTCGACAAGATTGTTTTTGAAAGCTCAAGATTTGGATCAAAAGACTTGTGACTTCAGATTTCCATAGCTTTCTGCACAATACTTGCTTGGTACAATAGGAAATACAGGATGTAAGAAAAAGTTTTAATTTCTCATTTTCTTACATTTGAAACACGAGCCTAAAATTGGGATGTTACACCCCCTTTCTCTGGAATATCCATACCGCGTCAACTAGGTATTACCACTATGCGGTATTACCTTCGCTCAATTCATGGTCACACCGCTCATGAGAGAAACAAACTCTCAAGAACATAGGTTCTGGGAATCCCTTACCGCTGTAGCCACGGTGCTACCAAGGTGTGGTGGTACCGATTCTCGGAGCTCACCAAGACCAGTGTTTGAACTTCTTTATACCACATGAGACATCCTTGATCTAATCCGAGCCATTCAGCACTCTTGTTGATTCAATCTTGACCGTTAAGGACTACAACATGGGAATTCATTACCATCCGGCAAGACTAATGTTGTCGCAGATACAATTAGTCAAAAGGTGTTTTGCAATGCATTGTTGCTCCAGAACTCACCACCGCTTGAAGAATTTCAACGCCTCAACTTGGGTGTGGTTGAGCAAGGGTCTATTGTCGCTTGGTTGTGCAACCAACCTTGGTGCATCGATCAAGTTTGCTCAAAGAATCGGATGTCGGAGTGAACCAAATCAAGCAAAATGTCAAGATCGGAACAACCACCTTCGCTATAGAGATCGATTTCGCGCACTCAACCGCATGTAAGGGCTATGCGGATCGTTGTTGTCACAAGTTGTTTACGTGGCCTAAATGGCCATAGTCCATCTAAGAAGTCGGTCATGAGGATGACTCAGATAGCTAGTTGACCGACTATGGTCTCATTCGTTAGTGGAGTAACCGCACAATTTGCTTCACCAACTAAGGATAACCATAGTCCCTCTAAGATAGCTAGTTGCGGAGGGATGACTCGTAGCTAGTTAGCAGCCGAGATTCCATTGTTAGTGGAGTTAACTAGACATATCGCCCGAATTAACCTGATAAATTGTTCCGAATTGACCGCACAAATCGCTCCACCAACTAACCACCACCGCACCACCACCCATAGCATCGTGAAAGAGCTCTCACTGTCAATCCTTGTTGTATCTAGACCGTAAGTTTTCCGTGTCGACTAAAGTGGCACATTTTCACGGCCTAAACCTGCATTCGCGGCCGGTCGATTCTCTAATCTTTGCATCTCCAGGCTCGTATGTTGGGTCAGAATCGTGACCTAACGAGAAACAATGCAATAAAATAATAGATCCAAGTACAACAAAAATATTCTAAAATAGATAAAGAATCATAAAGAAAGGTTGTGTCTTTGCGCAGCGAACGAAGAGCAACGAATCGCACTCGAATTCGTGAAAGTTCATGGTCAACCTGCTCCGAGAGTGAGATACTTGGGAACGAGAAGATCATCCGCACGCAAACTACCCTCTATCGTCAGGCCGATCCAAATCCCGGGACGAGATTTCTGTAAGGGGGGGAGGTTTGTAACATCCCAATTTTCAATCTGTGTTTTAAATGTAAGAAAATGTGTAGAAATTAAAACTTTTTCTTACATCTTGTATTTCCTGTATGTTCTGAACAAATCTTGTAAAGTAAATAGGGAAATACAAAGTCACAGGTCATTTTGACCTAAACCTTACCCTTCAAAACTTTCTTGTCAAATTTTGTGATCATCATCTGGAAATATTTTTCCTAAGTTCTTGGGTTGATGTGTGACCCCTCTGAAAAAGTTTCACAATTTTTAGAAGTTGTTGGAATATTTTTGGAGGTAAGTCAAACCAATTTTTCAATTGGTCAAACCTTAAATTCAAACATTCTGGAATTTTGGAGAAAGATTCTGAGCATAAAAACCTCTAAAAATTTTATGTAAGGGTTATCATAGAGTCATCAACCTCCATTTAAAATTTCATAAGTTTTGGAGCTAGTTGCTATCTCTAAAAATCCTTCCAAGATTCAGGTCATTTTAAAACCCTAAGTCAAACATAAAGAGCATACACTTAAAATAATTTTTGGGAAGAATTTACTTCAAGTGAAACTCTGGGAAATAATTTATTTAAATATTATAATAATTATCATGAATAAATATAATTTTTCCAAAATTTTTGGAGCTAAACTCGATCCACATAAAATTCAAACTTGCTTCAATAACCTATTGTAAGTTTGAATTTAAAATAAGCAAATGACTCATGAACAAGAAGGTTTAAAATTTTATTTGGTCACTAGGTCATCCCAGGAACCTCCCTGAAAAATTTCAGAATTTTTGAAATTTAATTGCTATATTTTGAAGCTCGGTCCAAGTAGGGGTTTGAATTAAAAACCCAGTCAAACCTCCTTTCACTATTCCACCGACCGACCCAACCCCGACTTGACTCGATCGAGCCACTTAGCTGAACTCGGCTCGCCGCACCGCACCAGCAGATCGCGAGCCGTCCGCTTGGAAATCGACGGCCTAGGTTGGGTGAGGCATTCGGATCACTCAGCGTAGCCCTTCACGTGGACCGTCCGACGGTTTCCAACGCCCGATTGGTTGAGCATTCGACGCCGATTGCCCCATCATCGCCAACCCTCCGATCTCGATCCAACGGTCAAGAATCGCCGCCCGCTTTAAAACTCCAACCCGACCTTTCCGCTGCGTCGACCGTGGACCCGCCGCCGGTTGTCTTCTTCCCGCATCGCCACGCCCGCGTCCTCGCTGGCGCGCCGCCGTGGCTCGCCACGCTGCGTCAGCGCCAACCACCGCCAACGGCTCTCTCGCAGCTCCTTCCTCCTCCTCGGGGCTACAAAGACCCCGCGAGCCCCTTGACCATCCTTTTTGCCTCCCCACCGGCGCCTCGTCCTTTCTCTTCTTCCCCGTGAGCTGCCGCAGTGCGCCCCGAGCGCTCCGGCCGCCCGGTGACCCTGATCCTCCCTAACCGTGTCACGCGCGCCATGCACCTCCAGCAGCCAAACCTCCATCAATTTTAGTGGCGCCACCGTGGAGCCGCACGGGTTCTTCTCCGCTCCGCCGCCACCACCGCCTGCGCTGCTACTCCTTCTCCGATGCCTCCTTCCGATTCCTTCCTCCTTGAGCATATATTAGACCCTCTATCTTCCCGATCACTCATTTGAGCCTTACTCCATCCTGTGTCGCCTGCCGAGAGCTACTCGCCAGCTGCGGGTTCGTCGTCGCCGGCCTCCGCCACCCTCCGCCTTCTCCGACCTCTCGCGTGTTCCAGTACCCCGTGGCTGCTCATGCTCCTCCATTTTTGTCGCATTTCACCCGAGCGCCGCCGCTGTTTTTTCTCCACGGCCGCCACCTTCCTCGCCGCCGCCACGGTGCAGCCCAAGCTCTAAAACCCCGCCCTAGCTTCAGAGCACCCTAGCAACCCATTTGGCCTTTATCGCCGCCTCGCGCCGCTCCAACCGGCGATGAACCACGGCAGAGCCCCATTCATCGTCTCAGTATGCCCTCTCGTGTCTTTTTCATAAAGCATCAGTAGGAGCCTTAATATTTTCGCTAATAGAACTTGCTAGTGCTTGTTGAATCACTTAGTGCATGTGCCATAAGTTGAACTTTGATCTTGCAAGGATTTGAGTTCATAGCATTTCAGTTGAAGCTAGTTCCTGTTGAAAGAGGTTTGTCAGAGAAGCTGTTAGATGAAAAATGGTTTTGTCAGTAAACTAAGAGCATAACCAATTAGGAATTGTATTAACTCCACTAATCAGTTGGCATTTAGCTCTTAGCAGCATTAAAATCTAGAAATCAACATGGCTTTGTAGGTTCAGAAAAGCAAACAGAGAAGATATGATATGATAAAAAGTTGTTTTGTTAGTGAACTTTGTTCAGTAATTAGCTAGGGCCATTAGTGCTTGAGTTCTGAGAAGTAGGGCCCCAATGAGGTTAACTAAATGCAATTGTTTAAGCCTTTTGATTAACCATTAGATTGCTCAAACCTTTTTAGCATGTGAATTAGGGAGTCCAGTGAGAAAATTGTGTTGACAGCAACTCAATTTCAGTCAACTTCTCTGTTGTAGGGCATAAGCAGTAATCTGAAAATAGAGGTTTAGATTTGGCAAATAGATCATTGTCATGGTTAATATAATGGTTAGCAAAATTGTGCCTTCAAACCCCCCCATTTGAACACTTAGATTTCAATAACCATCAATTTGAAAACCAATACTAGAATCTGAAATTTTCAGAAAACCAACAGAGTTTCAGAAATGGTTAAGTCTCAAAACTGAAGTGAGTAGGTGTTTTCTCTTTTTCATATCTTTTTCAGTGTAAGTCCAAATTAGATGATTCCAATTTTTTTAGCTTCATTATAACTTGAGCTCAAATGGAAAAATAATTAGAGACCATGATCAAACCTGGAAAACCATTTTCAAAAATAGTAAACAAGTGAACTTAATACTGTTTTTCAGAACTTTTAGCAAACTTGTAAAATGCATAACTTTTAATCTATAGATCCTTTTTGTATGAATCCGATTGGATTAGCTTCCACTGCTAGTGTATTTGCTAGGAAAATTGGTTTCACAAATTTTACTGTTTTTAAAAATCATAAGGATCATATTTTAGTTTAATACCCTAAACAATTTAGACAAATCATAACTCTTTCAATATAACTCCAAATGACCTGAAATTTTATATGGCTTATCACTATACCAGTAGGTAGCTACCATAAAAGTTTCAGCTTCAAAATCTTTCTAGAAAATATTTTTGCTACAGTACCTAATTATTGCCGAAAATAAGTTTTTAGGGGATATCTTTTGCACCACAAATCCAAATTAGGTTTTTCCAGTTTCTATGTCTAGGTTTATTCCTATTTTACCTTTTGTATAAATTTTGTGTCACTTGGATGCTTTTTGCTCAATATTTGTGATTAGGGTTTATTGCCTTATTTGCTTTTCGTTGTGTTATTTGCTTATGCGATTAGGCGACGAAGAGTGGGTTGAGCCTGAGAGCGATCCTCAGCAACTTCTTGAGCAACCGCAGCCAGGCAAGCAGTTTGATCATATCCACTCAATCCCATTACTTTTAAAATCTAATACTTTGTCTTACTTGTATGTATGCATGCTTTTGTGTCAATGATTAATTTTGCGAATAGAGGTAGCTAAGCCTATTGCATTGTTTCCTTAAATTGTTCACCCTGCCACAACCTTAGGAATATTATCCTCACCGTGAATTAGAGCCCGTGAATGATTTAGGCCTTTTATTTGTCTTTACGATATGATGCTTAGCAATGCTTAGTATTCAGAGTATTGGGCGATCATCGACTTAGTCGGTGATCTTGATCACACAAATGCTATTATTACTCCATTATGTCCAACCCTTGTGTTTTACCAATTTGCAAATCAAAAGCGAAAACAAAAATTATATCTTGGCTTGGGCACAATGGTATGTTGGTGTGATCTGTTGGGTGTGATTGAATGGTGCCTAAGTCCCTAAGGACCGAGTTACTTGTGCCATTGATCCAAGCAATTGTTGCGTGCTAACCACACTAGAGGGATATGGGACCTCTCTTGACTAAGTACTTTGGAGGGTGTTAATTAATGAGTCGCGTGGTGGGTTGCATATGGGATATATGCAACATGGACATGTTTGTGGGGAGTGGAGCGCTCACGAGGCCGGTGTCTCCTACTCCACGTATGGGTCCTTGTGATCCATATTTCGTCGGCAGATCACTAAGGGTTAACCCCATACGTGCGGCTCTTGATTAGCTCAATCCATTGGAAATGTCTCGTAGGACTTAGTTTGTGCTGCATACCAAAGGAAGTGTGCTTAATAGCTTGGCAAAAGGCGATGCCAAGTGTGGGTACATTGGTACACCCCCGCAGGTTAAAACTATTCGAATAGCCTCGCCCTAGGTTATGGACATGCTTGGTAAGGTCGTGCAAGAACTAGACTACAACCTTTAAAAACTTAAACTTGACATGGGTGGTATGAAGGGTACTTCATGCTATTGTTGTGGTGACTATGGGTTAGTCACTTCTAGGTTGGTGTTGTTCTCATCTATTGTTATTATTGTTTCTCTTTATTTGAACAATAAAAGTTAATTGCAAACTTGCTTTGAATCTATTACATTATTGCAAATGAAAACTTGCTTTATGTTGAAAATAAGTCGAGCCTCATCCACTTAAATAAAGCTTGCATGTAGTTAATTATAGTTCTCGTTATCTCACACGTCGGTCTTGCGAGTACAAAAACAATTTTTGTACTCATCCGCTTTGCTTAATATTAATTGTTGCAGAGGAAGAAGGTGCGCCCCAAGGGCCTCACTTTTGTGGTCGTGTTCTGCGCTGTTTGGGACGATTAGCTTGGCGGTCCGGTTGGTTGCCTTGTGGGTAAAGGCACACCGATTGGCTTTTGTTTATCGCCATCTTATGGCCATTTGCTTCCACTGCTTAAATTAGTTACTTATGTGTTATTTGGCGGTCGGCCTCTCTTTTGTAATAACTCTCTTTATATTATCTATGTCTTTCATTGTTGCTTTGCTTCGCTCTATGTGTATGAATGGAATTGATGCATGATTTTGTAACAGGTGTGTATACTGCATTTGGGAAGTATACATATCTCGAGGTTGGTTTATTTGATTTGTACTGTTAGGACCAAGTGGATGGTTAAACAGTACAAGCCGAATAAACCGAGGTCCTCACACTTTTTTTGTTCTTTCAGCGTCTTCTCCACGGGAACTGATGAGGCGGGCTTCTGAACCGAAGGTTGAGGCGGCACTGCAGGGTTGTGTCGAGATGGTTGAGATGGAGTCATCGAGGGTCCTGTTGGAGAGGCCTTCTGAATCGAAGGTTGAGGCGGCACTGCAGGGTCCAGGGCGATGTTCTTTTTGGGCCACTGGATAAAAGTGTACAAGGCATCCCCTAGTGTTCTGATTTCTTCGTTCGGGCAAATCTCCAACGGGACGACCCTTAAATTTTCATGTACCATGTCCACTTGGACCTTGGTGTAACCCTGCGCCACTTGGGCACCGTGCTGCATTATCCCTTCCTGGCATGGATACGCCATCCCCTGCCCAGCCTCAATAGACAACCCAGCCATCCTCACTTGGAGCGTGCAGGGCGTCGCCTCCTACAAAATGATACTCAATTAGCTAAGGCGTCCTATAGGTCTATCTTTGGAGCATTCCAGAGATGTACATTACCTTGATGGCGTCGATAGGTAATTGGACGTCATCATGCTCAGAATTTTGCGTGGACGCGACGCTACTCCGATGTTGAGTAGGACTGGCTCCCAAAATAACGGGGGAGCCTTACGACTGGTTGAGAAGTTGATTGATTCAATCCTCCAATCTTGCTATATGTCCTTCAAATCTTGCAGTAAGCCTCATTTCCAACTGGTGGTCATACTCGGCCTTGGATATCTTCCAACTCCTGTACGTGTAGTAGTCGTCTGCGAATCCATCCCTCCAAGGTACGTTAACCCCTTTGCTTCGCATGCGACCCGGGTGCTCCTTGTTTCCCAGGGCCGTAGATAGTATATCATTCTCCCTGTCTGATTGGAAGGAGCCTTCGGAACATGCGGAAGTCAATGCTTGCTGCAAGGAGGTCATCATGTTACTATAGACACTATGAAGTTATGGACTTATTAACAAGTAGGTAGTTCGACATATTTACCACACGTTTGGCCACCTCCTGGTCTGCCGGGTTTATGAAAGAGATTTCGCCCGAAGACGTGGCTGATGCCCTCGCTCTTAACCAGGAGAGAGCGCGCTCGTCTGTGGTCTCAGCAAATGGCCATGTTTCATTCTCATCCTCTGCCACCCATTGCGCGATTTTACCCGCGTACCCAACGGTGCCGAGTTTGTGGGGGTGAGTGTTCAGTGTCTGGAGAGCCTTGTGCGCCGTACTTTGCTCACGAAATTCGACCGTCGTCTTCATTTGCACAAAGGCCTTTATATGTCGTGAAGGGTGTTCAACTCGTGTTCACGTACTTCGTGACAAGCGTGCTCTTAAAGGTCCTCCACGCCTTTCCCATCGCGAGCAACGTCTGCCATTCCACGCGTGCCTTGTCTGCTTCTGGGAAAGTGAACAATTTTAAAATTTCTTTCCACAGCTCACCTCTCTGATCATCCGACACAGTGTCCCAGCTTAGTGTGGTGATGGGGACCTGTTCCCTTCCAATTATCCCGCAGATGGTCCGGAATCTCGCCGCTGCTTTGAGGGGACTCACAAGGATCCCATTGGCATTGACCTCCATGACGGTCATTAGGCCCGTAGGAATTTTCAATATTCCTCTGTCATCTCGCGTACGTACCACTTTCCTCGGAGATGCAGACGCATTCGGCGATGTCGATGACGGCGGCGAAGACGGTGCGGATGCCATGTTGCTTACTTGCTATCTATATAAATAACTAAAAATAGTTGGCACAATGTTCCTTTACATCATTAAGTAAAATGTTTTTAAAGATTTCAAATGACACTATATGTCAGTAGTAGCACAAGCAAAAGGGGTGTAAAATAATATGTACAGAAATAATCTAAGATTGTACAAAAATTAATATATAATTTTAGATATTAAATTTATGCTAACAAGGTGATCAGTGGTCAATGTTTGGTCCATAACTGAAATCAGAGCAGGCTATATATAGATAAATTGCAAGTAGATGAAAATGAGAAGTATGTTTGTGCCATATCAAATGTGTATGCAGTTACTGAGTATGCATGAAGCACGTGACTAAGAGTATTCTGTACAAAAATTATGCATGATAGTTTGTGCTCTCAGAAGGAGAGTTGCAAAAGAACAAGTCTTTGCCATCTCAATCCTATTGTCTATACTCTTCATTAAATGAATATGATAATATAAATTCAAACTATGAGCTCTAAACAATACTTTGCTTAACTGTCAAATGATCTCAATCATTATGAAAGCAGATTAAACTTCCATCAAGCAGACTACTAGAAGAATCAAATTGAACATGAAGTCACGATTTGATCAATTTAAATGCTAGAGATCAAAAGAACCAGAAGAATCAGAATAACTAGCATTCAACCAAAAGGAACCAATTAACAGTATATCAAACTGACAGTAGCAAGTAATACAATAGAGCTCAAGAATGAACTAACTATCACATTCAATCTCAGTATAAGACAAAGTTCATCACAGAGCGAACCAGAATAATCAGAATAACTAGCATTCAACCGAAAGTAACCAATTAACAGTATATCAAACAGACAATAACAAGTAATACAATAGAGCTCTAGAATGAACTATCACATTCAATCTCAGTATAAGACAAAGTTCATCACAGAGCATGTCAACAAAGCCCACTGTAACACATCCTCACTGCCATCTATGATGGTGGTTCAACCTGAAGAAAGAAATATGTATGACCAATACTGGCTCATCAATCATTTGAAGGAATCATATCCTTGTACCATGTCTTTTCTTTTCCCTCCTAATATCGTCCATATAGTTTTCAAATATAGTGATTTCTTGTTCAGTTTCTGATTTATTGTTTGTAAACACTAATTATCAACATGTATGCTTGATATTACTTTGGAAAACTATTGTTGGGTTTCGTGAGCATTTGTTTTTACTACTTATGTGGTGATCACAATTAACATCATGGAAATGGGGCCTTCAGAAACAGTATGTACTACTATGATTACCCTTCAGAAGTGGGTATGCGCCAAATGATTACCCTTCAGAAACAGTATGTACTACTACATTTGTTTAGCCAACACCATTTCTCATTAGAGAGCGAATTTTTATCTCATAACTTTACTGAAAACAAAGTTTCCTGAAATGGAGAGCGAGGCTTTTGATGGAACAGTCATCTACTATCAAGTGCCCTTCAATATCCTACCATCTAGTGGGAACGAAAAAGATCCAGCAAGAACTAGCAAACCCTAATGTTCTTGAAAGGTGAAAGGTGATCGAGTCCTCACATTCATCAGTACCCATCACAGAGCAAGGGAAGGAGTAGAGAGAGGACTAGAGGGTAGAGTACCAGGGGAAGGAGGCCGGTGCAGGGGAGGAGGCTGACACGGGGTCGGCGGCGGGAGGAGGCCGGTGTAGAGGGAGGACGCCGACACGGGGAGGCCAGTGCAGAGGGAGGAGGCCGACACGGGGTCGACGGTGAGGGGAGGGAGGCCGGTGCAGAGGGAGGACGCCGACACGGGGAGGAGGACAGCGCGGGGAGGTCGGTGCAGAGGGAGGCGGCGGCAGCGGCGTCGATGTTGGGGGCGGCGGCGTCGGGGCTTACAGAGAACCCTAGAGGAGGCGAAGGAGCTGAATGGGAGGGCACTAGGGAGATAAATGGGCGGGGAGATAAATAGGTGAGCCCTAGGGTTCCTATCACAGACAGTTCAATTAAAGAACCGTCTGTCTGCGATATGGACATATTACAGACTGTTATATTAAAGAACCGTCTGTGATGTGGGACATATCACAGATGGTTCTTTAATAGAACCGTCTGTGATGCGGGACATATCATAGATGGTTCTATTAAAGAACCGCGGTTGCATAATAGAACCGTCTGTGATATGTGTCACAGACGGTTCTATTAAATAATTGTCTGTGATGTGGGACATATCACAGACTATTCTATTAAAGAACCGTCTGTGATATCGACAACCAGTATGATGGCAATCGTGACAAGTCCAAATGAATAACCTGGTGACAAGTGTGATGACACAACACATCTCCAAATAATTTGACTGAAAACCAATTTATCCACTGACAATTCGTTTGACTTCAAAAATTCATATCTAATTCAACTCAACTCCAAATTACAATGAACGTCCACATTGCCATCAATATATATTAAATATGACAAGTCCATAACACATTAACACATGACAATGCAATAAATTAATTACAATGAAGTAAATTCTTAATTAAAATATAGCCCTTCATGATGATCGACGCGCATATAGCTAGCTTCCTCACTGGGTTCTTCCTCGAGCCTGATGCCGTCTCCGAAAGGAGGCAACTCATCAAATTGATTGTATTCTTCCTCGTTCATTATATTCTCAACTCTGACAATCCTTCTTTTTCCATGAAGAACTACGTGGCGCTTCTTATTTGCCAGGTCGGTTACATAGAAGACTTGAACAACCTGGTTAGCCCGTACGAATGGTTCATCTTTGTATCCGACACGTTCGAGGTCCACGGTAGTGACGCCGTACTTGTCGACCTTCACCTATGGGAGATGGACCCAACTTTTGGAAATATGCCCTAGAGGCAATCATAGAGATGATTATATTACATTATGTTCATAACATTGGATAATGTGTTATCTTGTTCCTAGAATTATATCGTTAATATTTGTCATCAAGTATGTGACTTGATTGTGAAACTCTGTATTTCTGCGATAATTATTCTTAAACGTTCCCTGGTCGGAAACATATGAGGACACATATGAATAGACTAGCATATGTATTGGTTGATGACCATGTTTCACAAGTCATCGATATGGAGATATCAAATCAATAATATGGACACATGTTAGAGAACATAGTGTTGGATAAGACCCACCTTGAGACACTATTGAGATTGTTATGATTCTATGTGTCGTTAGTTGGTCTCAAGCAATGATGATGTATAATCCTTAGACCTGAGATCAGTATGGTTTTCTACATGTGTAATGGCACTCTTAGGGGTTACCAAATGCTACTCCGTAACTGGGTAGTTATAAAGGTAGCTTTCGGGTATGCTATGAAACATGCGGAGGAATGTGACTAGTCGGATATGGGATTTGCCCCTCCTAACATAACAGGAGAGATGTCTCTGGGCCCCTCGTTGTGGTCGAATAAAGAAAGTGCATGGCCATGCCACTAGTGGCTGAAGTGTCGACCACATGAAGTTATTCGACACTTGATCGAGAAAGTTTTGAACAGTCCATGGATGACATGTTATCTCACCTGGAGTTCAACCAGATGTCGTGAGGCAAAGGGAGAATACACAAGCAGGTCGTTAAGTTCCCGAAGTCGTAGACTGGCTGAAGTCGTAGACTGGTCGAAGTCATATGGAGATGCGACCTAGTCGAAGACTACTCGAACATAATCACCAACTAGTCGTAAGGAGTTGCAAACTGGTCGTAGTTAGGTACTAACTGGTCGTAAAGAGTTACGAACTAGTTGTAACTAATTATGAACTGGTCGTGACTAAGTACGAGCTGGTCGTAAGTGATAAGGACCTGGTCGTAGATCATATTGCATTAAGGTTCATCCGAAATATTATGTGTGTGTTCGGGAATCGTTATGTGCTGCTAGGTACCGCTGACGAGTTGTGATCGGGAAAGAGTTTTCGAGTCACAACCGATTACACACGAACCTATAGGGTCACACACTTAAAAGGCTAGGATTTGATTTGGATGGAGATCCGAATTCTTATAGGCCACAAGTTCCTAATGGGCCACAGGTTGAGGACCCAATATGGATGCCTATATATAGAGGGGCGGTGGCATGGGGTATGATTGATCAATCTTTATAGAAGAAATCCCGAAACCCTAATAGCCATGCTCTCCTCAACCACGCCGCCGGCGCTAGCACTCCTGTGCGTGGTGTCCCTGCCTCGTACGTGTGGATACCTTGGAGGTGTTGTTGCGAAGCATTAGCACTAGGACGATCCGCGACTCACGACGTTCATCGGAGTAGGAGGAGAAGGCGCGCGACAAGTACAACTACGACTGCTTCAACTCGCTACATCGACTCTACTTCCGCTACAAGTTGGCGCGTCTAGTGGTAATCTCGTGATCTATTACTAGCGGAGGTTCCTTGGTTGCGTGGTAAAAAAAATTGTTTGTGCTATCGTAGCCTTCCCGCGATCCTTCTCCAACAGCACCGAAATAGGGGGATCTTGAAAAGCACGTAGTCGAGCTCCCATATCTCCTTTATTTGCCCATAGTACGAGCTCCTCATCCCATCGGATCGAATGCATCTATCACGGACACCATTATTCGATCGTGCTCTTCCTATCCTGAGCTGCCGTATAAAATTTATACCCATTTATGTCGTATCCTTGCCATGTGACAATTGTAAATTATGGCATTTTTGCCAACCATAGCAGCGTATCATCACTTGATGACGTGATTCGCACCTTTAACCATTCGTTGAACCGCGGTTGTGCTCTCGTGATCCAAACCTCCGGCCGTGCGGATTACGTTGGCGTCATGTCTTTGTGCTCGTCGATGCGGACACGGGTCATGTGTTGCACCGTGAAATAGGCTTGAGCGTGCGTCGTGATCAGAGTGATTGATTTCCTTCCGATGGTCCCTATACCATCGGCCTTCCCTCATGACGGGATAGAGATCGGTTCCCGAGCCATGTAGTCGACGCAAAACTCAATGATCATTGCATAACCTTGATGATGTCGCCTCGGTCGAGATCGATTCCATCGGACATGAGAATTCCCATGTACCTCTCGAATGGGTACAACACGAGGAACACAGGCCGCATATCTTTATCTCTTTCACAAGATGAACAATGAGATGGACCATGATATCGAAAAATGACAGAGGGAAATACATCTCAAGATGACATAGAGTCGTCACCACCTCAGCCTGTGGAGCATCTAGTCCTTGGGGATCGATGACCTTCTGAGCAATTGAGTTGAAGAAATAACACAGCCTCAAGATTGCCACTCGGACCTTGTTCGGCAAGATACTCCTAATTGCAACACGAAGCATTTGTGTCATCATCACATGACAATCATGAGACTTCATACCAATTAATTTCAAATCTTCCATAGAAACAAGTTTCTTAATGCTGGCGGAGTAACCGGACAAAACTTTCACACCATGCAAGCTCTGGCACAGTTCATTTCTTTCTGCCTTGGACAGAGTGTAGCAAGCTGGGGGAAGGTAAGTTCGTCCTTTATCGGTCTCTTTCGGTGCTAACTCGGTCCTTATGTTCATATCAACCAAGTCATGCCGTGCATTAACACCATCTTTTGTTTTGCCACTAATCAAGCTATCACATACATTCTTCTCCACGTGCATAACATCGATGTAGTGACGAACTTCTAAGTGCTCCCAATAAGGCAAGTCCAAAAAAATTGACCGCTTCTTCCAGATGTTCTTCTGTGGGTTTTTAATTTACGTCCCTTCCCAAGCACAACATCGATATCCTTAACCATATCATAGACCTCTTTCCCTCTAAGATCCCTTAGAGCTGAAATGTCCTCCTTATTTCCATCGAATTGTTTCTTCATTTTGCGGTATGGGTGACTCTTGGGAAGGAACCTACGGTGATGCATATACACAGTTTTGCGCGTGTTGTTCAACCATACACTCTCTGTAGCATCTAAGCAGTGCGGACAGGCTTTGGCTCCTTTCGTACTGAAGCCCAACAGGTTACCAAGGGCAGAAAAATCATTGATAGTGCCGAACAACATGGTGAGTAAAGAGAAGTTCTCTCGTTTGTACGCATCCCATACTTGTACCCCTTCGTTCCACAGTGTCAAAAGATCTTCCAGCAATGGTGCTAGGTACACATCAATATCGTTCCCAGGTTGCTTCAACCCTTGGATAAGTAGTGACATCAAAATGTACTTCCGCTTCATACACACCTAAGGAGGAAGGTTGTACATACATAGATTCACGGGCCAGGTGCTATGTCGGCTGCTCATGTTACCGAAAGGATTCATTCCATCTGTACTCAACCCTAACCTTATGTTCCTCGGTTCCGCACCGAAATCTTTGAAGGTCATATCGAAGTTTCTCCACTAGGCAGAATCAGCAGGGTGTGTTAGCTTTCCATCTTTCTTACGCTCCTCTGAGTGCCAACGCAGCAATCTTGCCTCCTTTCGGTTCACGAATAAATGCTTCAAACATGAGATCACAGGCAGATACCACAACATCTTAGCAGGAGATCCTTACTTCACCTTAGCAGTATTCTTACGCTTGTATCGGGATGCTTTGCACACGGGACATACATGCAAGTCTACATACTCTTTACGATACAAGACATGCATATATTCTTTCTACTTCCATTCCCAATGGACAAAGAACCTTCTTGGCTTGGTAGGTGGTGCTGGGCAACACGTTTCCCTCCGGAAGGATGTCTGCTAGGAGACCTAACAACGCCGTGAAACTCTTGTCGGACCAACCATTGCTTGCCTTCAATTTTAACAGTTCAAGTACAGTTGACAACCTTGTGTATTCCGGCTTGTAGCCAGGGAACAAAGGTTTCCCGAGTCCTCCATGAAGCGCTCGAATTTACAAAACTCTCTCTCACTGTAGTTCTCTTCTGCATCGCGTAGCATCTGATCCAGATTATCATCATGCGACCTATCCTAATCAAAAGCACAGTCCACATCCGGCATATCGTTGACTTCCTCGGCGATGTCGTCATTATTAACTTCCTCTATAATCTGCTCTTCACCATGACTGGTCCAATATGTATACCCTTTTTTGAAACCCCTTCGAATCAAGTGCCCTACGATCTACGCTGGGTTGTTAAACATCTTCAGATTACCGCAATCAATGTATGGACAGTACATAAATTCTATCCCCTTATTCAACATATTCTGCTCGGCAGCTCTTTTAAAAGCAAACACTCCATTAATGTACTCTTCACTCACACAGTTCGCACCGTACATCTAGTTTTGATCCATCTACGCTACACACATAATAAATTAGTAGTATTAAATTATATTAATAAATTGCAAATACGTTACTCCTCCTATTAACCAAACACACTAAAATTGATTAAAGATTAACCTAGAGCAAATATAAATAGTTACAGATCGTTACCCTCAGAGCTCACGACGAAAAATCCAAATATCCTGCGAGATTTCTCACTAGCCTTCTCCTTCACACCATAGTGCAATGTGAGAGCTAAGTGGACAGGGCAAGAGAAGAGCCACAGCCGAAATGCACCTCCCCCATAAGCTTCTCCCTCTCACAAAACACCCACTGCCAAAACAAAGCACTCATTCACAACACCCAAACCGAGAGCTACCACCAAAGCCAAGCCTCACAAAGCAAGCATGCAAGCCAAATAGCCATAAGTTGCCAGGGCAACTCACAATCAAGAACAAGGCAAGCAAAACAAGCAAGCCTCCTACAGCCGCCACAGAGCAAACCTTCTCAAGCCCTCTATTCCAAACAACAGATCAAAGGCGCTAGGGCAGGGGGTTTGTCGGGTCCTGATATTTATAGGGGTGACATATCACAGACGGTTGGTAACAAGAACCGTCTGTGATGAGGCACAGATCACAGACGGTTCCAAAGTGAACCGTATGTATAAGTTCAACACAGACGGCTCCTTTGGAACTGTCTGTGATGAGGCGTCTGGTATGGCCTGTTTTGTAGTAGTGCAAACAATCACACATGTATGCCGCATGTGAAGTTCCTTCTGATTAAGACTTCAACTTAAAGTGAGATAACTTTGACTTGTTGCATTGCATTTGTAATTCCAGATTCCCGGTTGCCATAGCCAATTCAGCAATGACCAATCAAAGCTCTATTCAAATATAAAGACATCTGGTATATGCACATATTTCATATTTGTGTCGGCTACTTAAACAGTAAGACACCATAAGGGAGGTCAAGCTTATGTATGATATGAATATGCAGTATGTGCAACTATGGGAGATGACAGATTGACAGGGAGATGAAAATAGATTTTGCTATTTCATAATTTGATCCCAAACATTCATGTAGGGTCTCAAGAACAAAGGTACATTCAGCTATGCTATTACAAAACTGATAAGGTAATGGATCCATCACTTGTACGTAGATGACAATCGAGAGCAGGCTGCTCGCCTTAGTTCGACTTCTCAATTAATTTGTTGATTTTATCCCCACGGTTGCTGAGTCACCACCATCGTTGTAGGGTTTCTTCTTCATTTGCGACCTCCTCATTTGGACACTTGAGCTTGAAGGGCATGAGGAAGCTTGATGCTTCTCTGAAGTGCGGCTCAACTGTCGTGATTTCGTGCACAATGTCTTCCAAGCATATGATGCCATGTTCTCCAAGAGCCTGTTTTTAGCGAAGCATAGATGATGATTTCTCACTGTACATTACCAAAGCATGATAAATAATTTTCTCCTTCGACACACCCCCCAAAAAATGAAACCAATCATCTATGTGTAGGGAATAATACACAATCTCTCTCCCTCAACAGGGGGGGTACTAAAACCCGATCATCAATGCAGAAGCTTAAGCATCACATAAGATGATTTTTTTGCTGATGGAAGGATTCCAAAATAGCACTGCTGATGATCATCTAAACTGAAGTGTTGCAGTGTGTTAAATTTGGAGACACAGGGAATTCAAGTTTCATATAATGTTAATTCCTCCAGAATAAATTATATTAGTGGAAGTGGACAAGATATCATAAAACTGATTGACATATCCAAAGCTATGCCTTACTAATATTCCACATACTTATTGTGCCATGAATGGACTGTGGTAAACATATTTACTAATGACCTCAACCTCGATCTTTAGAAGATGTTATAAAATTATACCTTCTCAATTAGATCATTGCTGGTAAGAGGGAAAGGCTCCTTGTCCAAGAATTCACGGCCCTTCTTGTAAATAAGCTCCTTGACATTCTTCAAATTCGGGAACCTATTGTTACACAACAGTAAACAAAATTTCAACACCACAAACTACAAATTTTTTTAAATAACACGACAATGGAGAAAAATGTTTGCATTCAGTTACCCATAAGTGACGAACGGTTCTACAACAAGAAGCCTCTTTAGAGTTCCCTCAGTGGCCTTCAGGAACATGCCGGTCAGGACCTGTGTCAGCTGCAACTTCTTCATAATCTTTCTGATGTGAGGATGCATGTCAGTAGTGTGCAATTACACACACCAAACCATGTTAGTAATTATCAAACACCATCACCAGGCAGAGAACAACCTCAGCCGTGATCTACCCCATGGTTGCGCATACGCCTTTCGGTACGTCATCAAGATCTCATCCTCTGAGTACTTCACTCCATACTATTCACCGATTGTTTTGTACACCTAAACACGCATTTAGAACAAACCGCATCAAAACACATACATATCAAGTGTGTGTTCTGAAACAATGACGTAGATATCATAAATCTCAAGTCAATATAAATGTGACATTAAGCATCTCACATATAACAGTAATATATTGCTCAACAAAACAAGAAAAGACGATAAACCAGGTAATTCAGAACAATATTCAAATGGCACATAGGAGGTAAAATCAATACAAACATAGGAGGCAATGGGTGAATGCAAATAGCTACAGTCAAGAGTACATAGGAGGTAAAAGGAAAGGTCATACTTTCATAACACCAGGATGGTTGTTTTTGCTAGAGCACATTCAGATGATGGTGAAAGAAGTAACATAAAAGGATCTAGACCTCCATAAATAGTACCTTTCTCTTCTAGTAAATCGGACTGATCTACTGCGGGGCGGTGAGGAGGAAAAACATATTAGGATCTTTGGTTTATCAAGAAGTGACAACTACTTCAGTTATTGTCTCTCTACCATAGTCACGAATAATCATATAACAAAAACTCGCAAAATTTGAAGGAGCAACAAATATTTTCACTTCACTATCTTCGCATAACCTTAGAAATAATGCGTACATGACTACGATAAGCGATCTATTGGAAAATAAAATTGATGTTCATTTGAAAATTATCCACTCATGTATAGCTTCATCCCATGTGTCAAAATAGTGCACAATCAACAAATTTACGTAATTAGGAAAAGACTATCGATCGAGTTTTCATAGAAACAAATGGCAACTTTATCTCACATTTATGAACTGCAATTCGATTATTCCAAACAACATAGGACATAAGCACCTTAGAGAGTTACTAGTAACAGAACAACACGACTTCATTTTATATCCTCAGAAAACTAATTGTTAACCATATCTATCTCAGTAACTTAGCAATTAATTTGCTAAGGTAGTTAATTAATTAATGCCAAAAATTTAATGAAACCATATCCATCAGTAACATACCAATTAATTCTCCTCCAAGAGACTGAACAAAACTTACAGAGTGATCACAATAGCCTATTATACATAATGTAGTTTGAGCAAATCGATCCCAAAAAATACAAACCAACAAAACATAGAAGGCAAAAAACAAAGCAAAGGCCTAAAAGGCTCATTAGAAAGTTAGCTATTCATCCTATCTTATCAACCGTGCATGATTCTCGCACTAATTTGGCATCAAATAGCAATTTAAGGTCAAATGTAGGGTAAATTGTCCATACCAAAAACATAACCAGAGGCAAATATAATGGATTGAGGTAGAATGGAGATATTAAGCTACTCAGTAACAAAAAGGTTTGATTACCTTGTCGGCTAGGAGGTGGGGGTAAGGCGGTTCCCATATTGACATCGTGCTTGAATGGGCATTCGCACTTGTCCTCTGCTCGATATCTTGATGCTTCACGATGGGCAGCGTCGGATTCACGCACCGAATAGAAGTAAGGTGGGCGTGGACTTGATGGTTGTTCGGACTTCGGTGATGACACCGATTTAGCATGAAGCAAAAGAGCGCTAAGACTACACCATTGATATGTGTATCTAGGACTTCTATGAGTTCCATGGAACTTGACGCAAATGAAGGACGCATCAAAAGGCAAAGCCCTGCGAGCATCAAATCAGTTAAATGGCAAGAAAATTGCCTTTCCCTTGCATTAAATCGATCTGTACAACTATACCGGAAACCAATTAATTCTACCCCATGGTTGCGCAAATTCCCAAGAGCAGCCCAATATCCTGGAGGCAATCAAGAAATAAAAATAATCCAAGCGTAAGAACCGAGGCGCTAACCTGGTGGATCGGGGGTACATGGAATTGGAGTAGACGGGGCACTTGAGCAGCTCGTGCATGCTCGTCGCCGGTGAGATCAGCGGCCCGGTGATCACACCGCCGGACACACCCGCTGCTGGGGACGACCCCGATACTCGCCGCCGCAACAGCCGCAGCGGTGGCAATGGCGGTGGTGGCGGCAGAGGTCTTGAGGAAGGGGTGGGGCAGGTTGGATGACACAGTATCGTCGTTCTCCATGTCGTCCGAAGACGACACGCACTCAATGCTGTCGATCATGTCCATGGCCACCGTGGCCGAATCAAGGGCAATGGCGGTGCGGGGCTAGCGAGGCGGCTAACAACTCCACCAAGTACTGGCTGCACCACCGCAATCCAACCCCGAGTCATCCAATCCGACCTAGGCACATAAGGAAAAAAACAAGACGCAATTCAGACGGCCGGCCATCCAAGAACACACCAAAGAACCAAACTTTCCCCTTCCCAAGAAACAAAACCCAATCTCAGCGTTCTTATCTTACCCGCCTACGTTCGGCGGCCCAGCGGGGGGCCTCACCTTCGATGACATGGCCCTCACTCCCGAGAAGCAGGCGTCCGTACCGTGCAGGCCGTCCATGCTGACTGCGGCCAGGTCGGATTGGGCTCAGGAACCAATCGGGAGGAGCCACCTCCCTCGCCTGGTGGTCGCCCCTCGGTGGGTCCCTCGGCTCGGCCCTCCTCACCTCGCCTCCTCCCGTCATCCTCTCCTCCTTCTCGAGATGGAGGCAGCTCCTACCTCTCAGCCTCCCTCCTCGGTAGACGGGCTTCAGCTCGGGCCTCGACGCCCGTGCGCGATGCGGTGCAGCGCGGGCAAGGGCTAGGGAGGAAGAGAGAGGGCGGTGGTGAGGAGGTGGGTGACGCGGGCGAGGCGACAGTTGGAGGGCAAGAGGCGGGCGGCGGGTGGGAGGAGGCGAAGAATAGGAGGGAGGAGGAGAATCGTGGAGTGGAAGGAGGAGATAGATCGTGAGCAGTTGCTGTGGGAGGCATGAGAGGAGAGAGAGGTGGGTTGCTGCTGTCGTGCTGTGCGTAGCATCTAGGTCGTTCATCCTCTGGTCTTTGATCGGATGGGTGTGGTTGATGGTGGGAGGACGGACGACGGTAAACTTCTTCTTTTAAGTAGTAGAGATCATGCATATCACAGATGGTTTGTAACTATAACCGTATGTGGTATGTATGATATCATTATGGGACCGTATATGATATGTTCCATATCATAGACGGTCCCAGTATAGAACCGTCTGTGATATGGTCCATTTCACAGACGGTCCCATTATGGAACTGTGAGACCCCGGTTTATTTAGCTTGTAATACTTAGCCTTCCATTGGATCTAGCATCACAAACAAAATACACCGTGCCTTGATGGACATGTGCTTCTCAGAATTGCAGCACACATACATCTTTACAAAAGCATGCATCAATTCCATACATCACATAATAACAAGTCTAGCAAAAGACATATAATATATAGAGTTATTACAAAAGAGCCGACCGGCTAAATGACATCAAAGTAACAGTAACAGCGGAAGCAAAAGTGCCATAAGATGGCTATGAACAAAAGACGACCGGTTAGGCACATAACCCACAAGGAAACCGACTGGGCCGCTAAGCTAGTCGCATCTGCCGCAACACATTTCACGGAAGTAGACCCCTTGGGGATCCACTTCCTCCTCTGCACAAACCAAGCAATGCAGGTGAGTACAATAATGTACTCGCAAGACTTACGAGTAACAATCCTATACATAGCTACATGGAGGCTGCAACAAAGGAATATGGTTATATGGTTAATTGGACGCATAAAGTAATTTTCATTTGCAATAATGTAATAGATTGAAAGCAATTTATCAAATTTATTTTTAATCATTGAAATAACAGCGAGGTAACAATAAGTATCATAAGTAACAACCTAGAGGTGACTAACCCAATAGCCACCACAACATAGCACGAAGCCCTGATTCGTACCACCCATCAAGTTTTAGTTAAAAAGGTTGTAGTCTAACTCTTGCAAAACCTAGCCAAGCGTGTCCATAACCTAGGACGAGGCTGTTCGAATAGTTTGAACCCTGCAGGGGTGTACCAATGTACTCACACTTCAGACCGCCTTTTTGCCAAGCTATTAAGCACACTTCCTTTGTTATGCCGGCACGGCTAAGTCCTACGAGACGCTTTCCAATGGATTGGGCTAATCAAGAGCCGCACGTATGGGGTTATCACCTAGTGGATCACCATCACGGTCCCCACTAAGGACCCATACGTAGAGTAGGATGCACCGGCCTAGCTCAAGCCATTGCGGGTGCTCCCCTCATTCACGTGACCCATGTTGTATATAGAAATATACAACCCACCACGCGACTCATTAATTAACACCTCCCAGAGTACTGAGTCAAGAGAGGTCCCATACCCTCTAGTGTGGTTACCACGCAAAAATGCTTGGATAGTGTGACACAAGATGTTCGGTCCTTGTTGACTCGGGCACCAACCATTCACACCCAAAAGCACACCATCTTACCATTGTGCCCAAGTCTAAATCATTTTATGTTCAATTTTAGTTTGCTCAAATAATCATAGCACAAGGTGCTAAAAATAAAGTCATAATAAGTGTTTGTGTGATCAAGGTTATCGACAAGTCGATAACCGCCCATTTCTACCGGTAGCTAAGCATGGCTAAGCAACATTACTCGTAAACTACTAAGTGACAAGGGCTCATCCAACGAACCGAAAATCACAGCAAAATAGTCCTAGGCTCAGTAGTAGAGGATAAACATTTACCTATAGATTATGCATCTAATGGGTCAACTAATCGACAATAGTTTAACACAAGATAGCAATGTATACGTAGAATTTGTAAACAACATATTAGACTTTGAAAATAATAGGAGCAATATGATCAAATGATGCTACATCTACTTGCCTTGCTGGATGTGCTCTTGCTGCAGAGGATCAGACTCAGGTTCAATGATTTCTTCGGAACCTAATACAAGAACGCGAAAAATCCAATAAGAACGAAGAACACCGAAAGAAACTCAAAATCCAAAGTCATCCAAATCCCATGAAATTTATACAACAGAAAGGGAATGATTTTAAATGAATTTAGAAATAAGAATCATTTCATTTGGACTAAACATGCAAAAGTTATAGCCTAAACATTTTCTTTCAGCCTGAAAATTCAAATTAAATTAATTTCGGTTACTGTTCATGGCACAAATTCCCAGAAGGATCTAGCACCTGAAATTTTTATGGTAGGTAGAACATGGCATCCTAAGAATAGCGAAACTGAACTTACTTCAATTGGAGTTAAAATGAATTACTTATGATTTTTCTAAGTTATGAAACTAGAGTATATCATTTTTCAGAGGCAAGGGCATGAACAAAACCTAATCTACATTAAAGGGCATTAACAGAGGGATTTAACAAATTTTAGTTTGCTCCATTTGGAGCTATAGAGAATTACTTATTCATTTTTCAAGTTTTAAATGAATTTTTAGACAACATTTAATGTTTAACAAGTTAATACAACCTACACCATTTTCTGCTACAGAACAGCTCCTAAACATATTTTTAGATTAAGGTTTAGCTAACAGAAATTTAACCCAACCGGGATCACCTAAAAAGGAGCTAAAATAAATTAGTTATGAATTTTTGAAGTTCTAAAACCATTTTCAGTTGACAAATAAAATATTACTGGATTTAAAACCAACTTCAACCAAAAGCTCTGAGATTCTTACAGCAGGTACCAGGAAAATCGGTAGTACCGGCAAGTAATGCGCGGTAGTACCGCTTCACTGGTAGTTCCGTAGGTAAGGTGGTATGCAAATTCCAGAGAAGGCGCCTTTGGAAATCGGTAGTACCGCAGTTGACAGAACGGAACTACCGCAAGCACAGTAGTACCGCTGGGGCGGTAGTACCGGCACTAACATGGTGGTAGTTCCGATTGTGTCAGTGAAGGTTGTTTTTGCAGAAAGGCCTGATTTAAGACAGCATTAAATACTACACCACGATTAGCATTAAGGATGTCCTACATGATAACGCATAGAGCAATAGGGTTGTTTAAGTGGCTGGGCCCACGAGTCAGTGGCCCAATGAGCCATTCGGATAGCCAAAATTGATAACGCAATGATTAGCAGTCAATGGCCGGATCTTTGCCCTAAATGGCAACAGCAGAGAGAGAGGCGCTCGTCCGACAAAACCCGAGCGCAAAGACAAGCTCGTCGCCGGTAGCTCCGACCACCGCGACGGAAACTAAAAGCAAAAATAGAAACACAATAACCTTGCGCACCCACTGGAGGTAACCTCGACGGCGACGGCGGCCTAGAACGCCGGCGAGCCGGAGATAAACGACGGCGACCGAAACGGCCGAAAACAAAAACAGCTAAAAAGCTCCGCATTGTCCAAAGAAGTGAGTGCCACAGCATCTAAGGACTAATAAGAAGCTACCTTAGCCAAGAAGAGCTTCAAAGATGGTCGGAGAAGTTTTGACGGCGGAGGAGCTCGTCGGAGTTGAAGAAGAAGATGATGAAACACGGCCTGAGCAAAAAGGAAGACCACTGGGTGGTCCAGAGAGCTTCATTAGGGCCCACAGAAGGTCCATGAGCAAGCAATTGCCAAAAGAAACCACTTACCGGAGCTGAGGAAGAAAGCGATGATTTCGGCCGAAAAGATCCCAACTTAAAATTAAGTGATTCCTGTGAATGCAACCCAAAATTAAGTTAGAGGAAATGATTAGGAGGTTAAGGAGCTCAAAAGGGTACAAAAAGAAAGGAGGAAGAACCACTGGAGCACCAAAGCCACCAATAGAGCTCCACGGCCAACAATGGCAGATTTAGGGGTTTTTAGTGGTTTGAGCTCCAAGAACAAGGAAAGAGCTAGGGGTGCTGTAAAGAGACTCAAGGAGGAGCTTGGGGTGCTTTTTATAGACGAAAAACAACGGTTACAAACAGGGAGGGAGCTCCATGGTGAGCTTAGCTCACCCTATGCCATGAAAGGACAGGGAAGATGGGGGCAGCTGAGAAAGATGGCCCTGAGGGCGAAAGGTCGACAGTAATAAATGCTAGGGTCAAAGAGTTGTTGAGGAGGACACACAGGGAAATGACAGGGCGCAACCCCTCTCTGCCATGGCGCACACACACGCAATCAGAGGTGGAAGATGACCAGGAGCGGTCAAGGGCCCACTGTCAGTGAAAAGGTTGAAATGGCTCAGGTCAAAAAAGGACTAATGGGTTAGGTTAAGTTGAGTCCACACCTCTCAACCCTTGGATTAAAAACGGATGGCCCAGATTTAAAAAGATGAGCGGTTGAGATTGATTGTCCGAACGGCCCAATGAACAGAGGCCGCCCGATGGAAATCCAACGGCTACAAAAAAAGGAGCGCACCATTTTTAACGAGCCCGGAACTACTGATGGGATAAACGGTACTACCGTTTGAGACGGTACTTCCGGAGGGGAAAGGAAAAAGGTATCGCACGGTTGTATTGGAAATGAACGGCCAGGGTTGAATCTCATGTTCAGCGGCTTTAAAATGTTTGAATCAATCTAGCGGTCCGATTAAGATCTAACGGCTGAAAACGCCCCCACTCAACTGGAGCTCGGTACTACCGGCCTGATGAGCGGTACTACCGTTTGGGCGAAACGACCCAAAACAAAGGGAAAGGTACCGCACAGTTGAATCTACATCCAACAGTGGAGATTGACTAAGAGATCGGAGAGGTCGTGATCATTGGATTAAATATGGACGCTCAGACTTGAGGCGGCTCTCGGGAGGTCCGAAAGTCTCAACGAACGAGGACCGCCCGATGAAGATCTAACGGCCGAAACGCACGCGCCCAAACACCGAGCCCAAGTGCGGCCTGACGACCCGGTTCGACCGAGTCAAGAGGTCAAGCCCGAGTCTGACTCAGCCTAAGGTTTTGAATTTAGAATAGAAACCTTGGGGAATTGTTTGAGGTAGTAATTTAACTCCAAAAATTCTAAATTTTTACAGAGCTTGCCAACTTAGATATTGACCTTGTATAAAATTTTCAGAGGTTTTTATGCAATGCATTTTTCTCAAAAAATTCTGCAAGGTGTTGAGCTAGGGTTTGACTGAAAATAAAACAGGTTTGACTGCCCTCTAAAAATATTCAAACAATTTCTAAAAATTGTGAAATTTTTCAGAGAGGTCACACATCAACCCTAGAACTTAGGAAAAATATTTTCAAGGAATGATCACAAGGTTTGATAAGAAAGTTTTTGAAGGGCAAGGTTTAGGTCAAAGTGACTTGTGACTTTGTATTTCCATAATTCCTTTACAAGAATTTTTCAGAACATACAGGAAATACAAGATGTAAGAAAAGTTTTTAATTTCTACACATTTTCTTACTTTTGAAACACAAGCCAATACTTGGGATGTTACAGGAACCATTTGTGATAAGTAATCACAGATGGTCCCATAATGGGACCGTCTGTGATATGTACAACATGTCTTAGCATACAAGTATGTCTTAGCAGGGAGATACAAGAGCACATTCAGAGAAATTCAAAGATATGTCATACAAGAGCACAAATAGGTTGTACATGTGCATGATATACCATTCCACATTACAATGAAGTCCACATTGATAGCAAAATCAGAGATGACAAGTCCATATATAACACATTAACACATGACAATTCCACATTGACATGTCTCATGTTATGGAATAAATTACAAAGGAATAAATTCTTATTTCAAATATAGCCCTTCATGATGATCGACGCGCATATAGCTAGCTTCCTCACTGGGTTCTTCCTCAAGCCTGATGTCGTCTTCGAAAGGAGGCAACTCGTCAAATTGATTGTACTCTTCCTCATCCACGATATTCTCAACTCTAACAATCCTTCTTTTTCCATGAAGAACTACGTGGCGGTTCTTATTTGCCGGGTCCATTACATAAAAAACTTAAACAACTTGCTTAGCGAGTACGAATGGTTCGTCCTTATATCCGACATGTTTGAAGTCCACAGTAGTGACGTCGTACTTGTCTACCTTCACACCCTGCAGAAGTTTAATCCAATGGCATCGAAACAGGGGGATCTTGAAAAGTACGTAGTCGAGCTCCCAAATCTCCTCTACGAACCCATAGTAGGAGTTCAACCCACGTGGCCCGGTGGTATTGAACTGTTCGTGAAACGCATCTATGCGGACACCGCTGTTCTGGATTGTGCTCTTCCTATCCTGAGCTGTCGTATAAAATATGTACCCATTTATGTCGTATCCTTGCCATGTCATGATTGTAAATTGTGGCCCTTTTGTCAACCATAGCAGCGTATCATCACTTGATGACCTCCTAGTAAATCGCACCTTTAACCATTCATTGAACCGACAGTTATGCTCTCTCGTGATCCAAACCTCCGACCGGTCTGGATTCTGTTAGCGTACCATGTCTTTGTGCTCGTCGATGTACGCAGACACTTAGGTCATGTGTCGCAAGACCGTGAAATGGGCTTAAGCGTACGTATCCAGATTAGGAGTAATTGATTTCCTTCTGATGGTCATGATACCCTCCAGTCTCCCGTCATGACGAGATAGAGGCACACCTATCGGATCCACCTAAGCCATGTAGTCGACGCATAACTCAATAACCTCTTCAGTTGCATAACCTTCGATGAGCTGCCCTCTGGTCGAGATCGATTCCGTACATAGGACTTGAGAATTCCCATGTACCTCTCGAACGGGTACATATGATGTAGGAACATATGGCCGCATATCTTTATCTCTTTCACAAGGTGAACAATGAGATGGACCATGATATCAAAAAAATGACGGAGGAAAATACATCTCAAGACGAAATAGAGTCGTCACCACCTTGGCCTGCAAAGCATCTAGTCCTTCGGGATCGATGACCTTCTGAGCAATTGAGTTAAAGAAATAACACAGCCTCAAGATTGCCACTCGGACCTTATTCGGCAAGATACTCCTAATTGCAACAGGAAGCATTTGTGTCATCAGCACATGACAATCATGAGAGTTCATACCAATTAATTTCAAATCTTCCATAGAAACAAGTTTCTTAATGTTGGCGGAGTAACCGGACAAAACTTTCACACCATGCAAGCTCTGGCATAGTTCATTTCTCTCGGCCTTGGACAGAGTATAGCAAGCTGGGGGAAGGTACGTTCGTCCTTTATCAATCTCTTTCGGTGCTAACTCGGTCCTTTTGTTCATATCAACCAAGTCACGCCGTGCGTTAACACCATCTTTTGTTTTGTCACTAATGTTCAGTAAGAGACCAATCAAGCTATCACATACATTCTTCTCCACATGCATGACGTCGATGCAGTGACGAACTTCTAAGTGCTCCCAATAAGGCAAGTCTCAAAAAATTGACCGCTTCTTCCAGATGTTCTTCTGACGGGTTTTTAATTTACGTCCCTTCCCAAGCACAACATCGATATCCTTAACCATATCATAGACCTCTTTCCCTCTAAAATCCCTTGGAGCTGAAATGTCCTCCTTATTTCCATCGAATTGTTTCTTCATCTTGCGGTATGGGTGACTCTTGGGAAGGAACCTACGGTGACGCATATACACAGTTTTGCGCGAGTTGTTCAGCCATACACTCTCCATAGCATCTAAGCAGTGTGGACAGGCTTTGGCTCCTTTCATACTGAAGCCCGACAGGTTACCAAGGGCAGGAAAATCATTGATAGTGCCGAACAACATGGCGAGTAAAGAGAAGTTCTCTCGTTTGTACGCATCCCATACTTGTACCCCTTCATTCCAATGTCACAAGATCTTCCAGCAATGGTGCTAGGTAAACATCAATATCGTTCCTAGGTTGCTTCATCCCTTGGATAAGTAGTGACATCAAAATGTACTTCCGCTTCATACACAGCCAAGAAAGAAGGCTGTACATACATAGATTCACGGGCCAGGTGCTATGTCGGCTGCTCATGTTACCGAAAGGATTCATTCCATCTGTACTCAACCCTAACCTTATGTTCCTCGGTTCCGCACCGAACTCTTTGAAGGTCCGATCGAAGTTTCTCCACTGGGCAGAATCAGCAGGGTGTCTTAGCTTTCCATCTTTCTTATGCTCCTCCGAGTGCCAACGCAGCAATCTTACCTCCTTTCGGTTCGCGAATAAATGCTTCAAACGTGAGATCACAAGCAGATACCACAACATCTTAGCAGGAGGTCCTTACTTCGCCTTAGTAGTATTCTTACGCTTGTATCGGGATGCTTTGCACACGGGACATAAATGCAAGTCTGCATACTCTTTACGATATAAGATACAATCGTTCGGACATGCATGTATTCTTTCTACTTCCATTCCCAATGGACAAAGAACCTTCTTGGCTTGGTAGGTGGTGCTAGGCAACACGTTTTCCTCCGGAAGAATGTCTGCTAGGAGACCTAACAACGCCGTGAAACTCTTGTCGGACCAACCATTGCTTGCCTTCAATTTTAGCAGTTCAAGTACAGTTGACAACCTTATGTATTCCAGCTTGCAACCAGGGAACAAAGGTTTCCCCGAGTCCTTCATTAAGCGCTCGAATTTACAAAACTCTCTCTCACTGTAGTTCCATTCTGCATCGCGTAGCATCTGATCTAGATTGTCATCGTGCGACCTATCCTCATTAAAAGCACAGTCCACATCCGGCATATCGTTGACTTCCTCGGTGATGTCGTCATTATTAACTTCCTCGGCGATGTCGTGATTATTAACTTTCTGTATAATCTGCTCTTCACCGTGACTGGTCCAACATGTATACCCTTTTTTGAAACCCTTTCGAATCAAGTGCCCTTCGATCTATGCTGGGTTATTAATTAAACATCTTCAGATTACCGTAATTAATGCATGGACAGTACATAAATTCTATCCCCTTATTCAACATATCCTGCTCGGTGACTCTTTTAAAAGCTAACACGCCATTAATGTACTCTACACTCACACGGTTCGCACCATACATCCAGTTTCGGTCCATCTACGCTACACATGTAACAAATTAGTAGTGTTAAATTAGATTAATATACTACAAATACGTTACTCCTCCTATTAACCAAACACACTAAAATTGATTAAAGATTAACCTAGAGCAAATATAAAGAGTTACAAATCGTTACCCTCGGAGCCCACGACGAAAATTCCAAATATCCCACGAGATTCCTCACTGGCCTTCTACTTGAGGCCACAGTGCAATGTGAGAGCTAAGTGGATAGGACAAGGGGTAAAATGCCATGCATGCACAGGGCAAGAGAAGAGCCACAGCCGAAATGCACCTCCCCCATAAGCTTCTCCCTCACAAAAAAACCCATTGCCAAAACAAAGCCCTCATTCACAAGCTCCAAACCGAGAGCTACGTACCACCAAAGCCAAGCCTCACAAAGCAAGCAAGCCAAATAGCCAACCACAACCAAGAACAAGGCAAGCAAAACAAGCAAGCCTCCTACAGCCACCACAGAGCAAAGCTTCTCAAGCCCCTCTCTTCCAAACAACAGAGAGGCGCTAGGGTAGGGGGTCTGTCGGGTCTCGATACTTATAGGGCTAGCATATCACAGACGGTTTTTATTAAGAACCGTTTGTGATGAGGGATATATCACGACGGTTCTTAATAGGAACGGTTGCAAAGGGAACTGTCTGTATAAGTTCAACACAGACGGTTCCAAAGGAACCATCTGTGATGAGGCATCCATTATGACCTGTTTTGTAGTAGTGTAACGCACGTGTTCAAACTTTGCATGCTTACAAACTGAGCATTGATCCACAAATTCTCTCACATTTCTTTTCATTCCTGGCCATGCAAACATTTTTCAGATCCGGTGATAAGTAACTTGGAATCCTGAATGCCCCCCCCCAAAGCACTGGAGTGCAAGGAGTTCAAGATATTTTGCTACATGGTTGTATTGTTGCCTACCCACACTCTTTGCCCCAATCTGAGAATTCCATTGTCCAACTGGAACTTTGAGGTGCTACCACCTGAAACCGTCAGATTCTGCAATATTTTGCTAGACTGAGAGTCATGCTGATACCCTTTCACTATTGCTTCCATCCAATCTGGTATAACCATGGAGATAGCTACCACTTCCATGTCATTCACCTTCTCTCTACGTGACAAAGCATCCGCAACTCGGTTCATTAACCCAGGCTTGTATATAATTCAGTATTGTAATCCCAAAAGCTTGGTCATAATCTTTTGTTGCCACAAGGTAGTCATCCGCTAATCCCCAAGGTGCAGCAAACTCCTTTGGTCTGTCCGGATTACAAATTCCCTAGGCTGCAGATAAGTCCTCCATTGCTCCACGGCCAACAAGATTGCTAACCCTTCTTTTTCATAAGTAGAAAGCCCTTGTGCTCGCGGCCCCAGGGCCTTACTGAGGTAAGCTAATGGATGCTTGTTCTGCACCAAGACAGCTCCTATCCCCTTTTCAGTTGCATTAGTTTCAATTTCAAACTCCTACGTGAAGTCGGGTAAAGCCAAGACGGGTGCAGAAATCAATGCATTCTTCAAGCCTTGAAATGTAGCCTCTTTGTCGCTAGACCAAGCAAACACCACATTCTTTTTTAACAATTCTGTAAGTGATCGACTAATCAATCCGAAGTTCTTGACAAACCTTCGGTAATATCCGGACAGTCCTAAGAACCCTCTCACTTGTTTTACATTTGCTGGCACATGCCACTCCTTAACTGATAAGATGTTCTTTGGGTTAGTAGCCACACCTTGATGACTGATGATATGTCCTAAGTAGGTTAACTATCTTTGAGCAAACGCACACTTGGAATGACCTTCAATTGGTGGTTTCTCAAGGTTTTAAGTATTTTGCCGAAGCTGCTCTTCATGATCTGCTAAAGTTCGGCTATACACCAATATGTCGTCGATGAATACCAGGACTCCATGGTGCAAGTAGGGCCCGAGAATGGTATTCATGAGCCCTTGGAAAGTAGCCGGAGCATTTGTTAACCCATAAGTCATTACTCGGAACTCATAATGTCCGTGGTGGGTTTTGAACGTAGTTATATGTTCATCTGACGCCTTCATGCGTATTTGGTGATATCCGGCCCGTAGGTCAAGACTGGTGAACCACTGAGAACCGACCAACTCATCCAACAATTCCTTTATGATCGGTAAAGGGTAACGGTTCTTCACTGTAATAGCATTCACATGTCGGTAATCCACACAAAATCGCCATGTTCCATCTTTTTTGGGCAACAATAAAACCGGCGACGCAAATAGACTGGAGCTGGTCCAGATGATCCCTTGCTTAAGCATTTCGGCTACTTCCCTTTCCACTTCATCCTTCTGCGCTGGATGGTACCTGTAAGGTCTTAGATTGACTGGTTGTGCCCCCGGAATCAATGGAATAGCATGATCAAATTCCCGGGTTGGTGGTAGACCTCTCGATTCTTCGAACACATCAGCAAACTCTGACAAAATACGTTGAACAGTGTCTGGCGTGGGCGCTGGTTCCAGTGCTACTGCACTTATCTGAACTTCATCATTCCAGAGTAACGATTCTGCTTGAGATGTCATTATCACTCCATTAGAGGTATTTTCCTTTAGCCCCCGAAATACAACTCTCTTGTTCTGATATATGAATGACAATATTTTCTTTCGCCAGTGAATAATCATTGGGCTGTGTTGCTCTAACCAATCCATACCCACAATGATATCATAGCAACCCAGTGCTAAAACCTTTAGAGTGGTGGTGAAGTTCACCCCTTGAACTTGCCATTGACAATCAGGGAATTCCCTTATACATAATAGAGTTCCCCCATCTGCAATTCGGACTTTCATTCCCACCCGAGACTTCTGCTCCCCTTGCATTTTAACAGTGATTCCTTTACTCATAAAGCTGTGAGTACTCCCTGAATCAATCAAAATAGTGACATCAATTCCCTGAATTTTGCCCGCAAGCCTCAAAGTTTTTGGTGTTTCAGCTCCATTAACTATTGCTATAGAAATTGCAATGACTTCATCCTCTTGTGAATTCCCATCGTCTATTAGTTCAGACTCTGGATTTGATCCCTGCATTAATTCCCAAAGTTCCTGAACCACATGTAGCTGAACAGTTGGTCCGCATTGATGTTCCCTGCTCCACTTTTCCCCAGATGTGTGACACAATCCTTTAGCTCGCTTATACGCTCGGAGGGCAGCCATCTTGTCATCTGGTCCACCTGCTCGTGAGCCATCTACATCTCTCCGATCTTCCGCTCGACTATCGGTGAAGCCCTGCTGTCTTCCCGGTGGCATAGGTAGCGGCATCGCCGTTCGAGTAGTGGTCGTCCTCCTGACACAATTTATGGTCGGCGCGCTTCACGCCTCATTGTCTCCAACACTTCTTCCTACAAGCAAGCCAATGAGATAGCCGTATCGAGGTCCTTTGGCTGATGCAAGACCACAGCCGCTCTAATTTCACCCCTTAATCCATCTGTGAACTGCATCACAAAAAAAAAACATAGGATCCCAAGTATGATGAGAAAGGAGGTTATGCATAGATTCATTAAACTTTTCCGCAAACTCCGTGTCTGTTCCAATTTGCTTCAGACGATTGAAGCACTGAAGCTACTGCTGGAACTCTTCTCTCCCAAAACACAAGCAAACCGCCTCCACAAACTCCTCCCAGTTGGTACAAATGGTGTGTGCTTGAGTGGATTGTAACCATAGCAACGCATTTCCCCAAAGTGCATGGTAGCTATGCTAACCCATAATTCTGGCTGGGTAGCACACACTCGAAAATACACCTCACATTTCAACTTCCACGCCTTCGGATTATCACCGTCAAATTAGGGGAAATCCAATTTCGATGGTGCTGGATGATGATAATGCCCTCCTATGCTCCTACCTCTCCAATCCCCAGAATCATACGGAGGCATGGGTAGGGGATGTAAACCATCGTACCATTGTGCAGCAATGACCTTGGACTATGATTGCCTATGATCCTTCCCCGATTCAGACTTGCTGCGCCTTGGTTGTTTGCTACGAGACTTTGATCAGCTTCCTCCTTGGGCTCCTTGATTCTCAGGTGTTCTGGGGTAGGCAATAATGGTGGCAGTATGGTCGTCTTGGGCGCTTCCCTAACTATCTGATGGACTTGATCACGCAATTCACCAACTTCACCACGCAAATCCTCCACTGTGGCCACTATCATCGGTTTCCAATCCTTTAGATCCATGACCACTGGCTTGATATCTGCTACCGATTACACCAACGTTTGGATTGCCTGAGTAAGTGCCACCATCTCCTACTCCATAGCCGCCGCTTTTTCTTGCACTCGGGTTTGGTATTTGGGTCTCTCCAGATTGTCTGCCGTCGCTAGGATCGGCGCTCTGATACCAAATATTATGTACCCAGTTGTATATCCAGTAATATCAACAAGTATAAGGTAGATTGAGTTTGAGGAGAAGGGAAAGTTGTTCTGGAGAGAAGAAGAGCAGGGGTAGGAAGGAAGCAGGTAGGAGATGATATATTCTGTTCTTTACAATCGTTGCCTCCCCCAGACCAAGACTGCACTATTTAACAACCAAAAATACAAGACTTAGATGATAGGTTACTGTGCCTCAACACCCGCACTTAAATAGCCCATTTATCTGTAGCATATATGGTAGTGGGCTTACGCTTCCGTCGGCCCTTTCCTCTTCCGCCGAGTAGCTCATCCTGCGTATTATCAGTCGGGAGCGTGACAACCCCCTTCTCCTCTCGGGCTCAACCCGGCTCCTACGCCTCCTCCCTGTTGGCCTGCCCGGCTCCCCTGCACAGAGCGCCACCGCGGTCGTCGGTGACAACGAAGACGAGGATGACTACGCCGCCGCTCGGCTGCTTTGGTCCGGCCGGCACGCACGGCCTCCCTGCCATCGCCAAGGCCTGGAGCTCGGACCTTGTTGCCCACCTCAAGCTCCGCCTGTGCCGTGCCCAGTCCAACCCCGACCAGTGGGTCGCCGTCGTTCAGCTACGCCAACGCGTCCCGCACTGCCGCCGCCCCCTCGCCGCCGGCGCAGCACTCCCGAGCCGTCTTCAGTTCTCCCCTGCTCTGCCTTTCCCTTTGCACAGCTCTCTCAGTTTGCTCTGTGTGTGTGTGTGTGTGTGTGTGTGTGTGTGTGTGTGTGTGTGTGTGTGTGTGTGTGTTCCTTATGTGTTGGTATCACCGGCCAGTGAACCCCAAGCATTTTGATGCTCAGTTCTCTCTATGGATGAGTCCATGACAGTGAGCCTCACCAAAACCTTTGGCTGATTAAAGGCACTGCTAGAGTTTGTAGATGTTTGGGAAAATTAGCAATTGCATATGTGTAGTTTTGTTAAGTTAGTAGTAGTTAATTTTAGGTACTTAGTTCTAGTAATTAAGTAATAGTTAGCTGTTCTGGGCATGTGAGCAAATGACAGTAGATTCCATTGGATATTGTCAGTAGCAAAGCTAGACTGCAGATTTAACCAAGGGATGGGTTGCATAAGGATGCATGCCAGTAACATTACATTAAGATGCTTAGCTACTGCGAGTTAGGATGGTGAGAGGAATTGCTAATTAGTTAGCATAGGTTACAGGACGCAAATACAATGTTAATTCAATTAGCAAGTAATTTAAGGTGATTAGAGTGGGTAATTAGAAGTCAGTGGTCAGATGGTATAGTCAGTAAAGCCAATTTCCTTGGCATAAGTGCTTAAGGTTTCAATTAGAAGATGATATAGGAAATTAAGGGCTAAGTGATGTTAATTGAGAATAATCAGAAGACTGTAGCCAGTATGATGCAAAGACAAGTATTTGTCAGTCTGTTGTAAAGGCAAGACTGAATTAGGGGATCCTTTGTCCAGTTGGAGAATCATGACCATCAGTGATTGAGTGGAACATGTCAGTAATTAATTGAGGTATGTCAACTGTAGATGAGCTAAAAACTGTAATGTATAAGTTATGTTCGAAACATCTAAGGGCAGTAGGATACATCTTCTTCTAGATATTGCATTGAGTTAAGTAATTAGTAGATATTTTGTTAGCAAACCACATGCTCAAATGGTGTTAACTGATGAACATGACCAGTGATGAGGGGATTGGCTAAAAATAGTTAAAGCTTAATAAGGAGATGGCTTAAAGCCCAGTTAACAGTACGATCAGGATTAGGTCCGTAGTAAGGTAATCCATACTGTAAATTAGGATGTAAACGTTTTAATCAGGATGATTAGTGATTAGGTAATCAGCCTAAGGATGCCTTATAATGAACTTTGTCCCAGCTAGGAGCATTGCAACCATATTTGACCTCCACTTAACAGTATGGCATAAGATCAAGTTGCACTTGTATGTTGTTAAGTTAATTAGTTATTAGTTTAGATGGTAAACAAATTGATGTAGAGAGCAAAACTAAATAGAAGTTGTGACTAGCCTATAATTGTCTCAATCAACAGTAAACCCTAGGCCCTAGGCCATTAGCCATTGTCTAGTAAAAGTTAGTTACTCAACAAAGACCAATATCAACTAGAGCAATAATATGACAATTGTATTTCAACTATAATTAGGTCTTATCGGCAAATAGGAACTAAACTGGATCTAAAACCATGTGAGGCCTCTCATTAGATAAATGATAATAAGATAAATTATTAAATGAGCTAGGTCCCATGTGTCGGTGAGACGTATGTCTACCCTATGCGAACCCTGCACTTATGCATTAGTCTTACCTAGCTTTCATAGAACTTCCTCGGTAAATAGGAAGTAATAGCTAAAATAAAGAGGAGAGCTTATAAGATGATTGATTTTGACTGTTTGATCATCGTGATTATATACATGGAGTGCCTAGAGAGAGTGCTTGTGAGTACTAGGTGGTCGGTTAAGGAAAACAACATCACCATTAGAGATTCTCCTACAGATTGTTTGATCGACCTTGAGTGTAGCATGCCCTTTTGGTCTTCCAATGATAGTATAGGTTATTTGGCCATCTCTATAGGTCAAACACAGTCCATTGTCAACCCTCAATCAACATCGTCTAAACCCTAGCTATCACCCATCGCTTTACGTTCTCGGTAATCGGCCAATTCGTGATCCGAAAGCAGATCTGAGAGTATTACCTAATTAGGTAATCTCTCCCATCTAGGTAACCAATGAGGAATGTTCCTGCGAACATTCTTTCTCTCCCTGTTAGATTTATCTACTTTCATCTACAGTATTTCTTTCATCAACTCCTTTGGATATACTTTGTCTGAAGTATTTCCTTCTTCAACTCCAGATGAGTATGTTTGGTCTCATCTGAAGCACTCCTTTCTTTCAAGATATCGTTTAGTATGTTTAGTTCTGTTTGTAGTGTTTCCTTTCGTTTGAATGTATTTGGATTTATTGGATTTCATTTGATTATTTTCAGATGTTGTTGGATTTAATCGTAATCTGCGTAGTTAGACTCTGAAGTTGTGATGGGACACCAATCCCAACAAGAACGAGGCCGGAATCAGGATTTATCAGAGCATTGAACTGGATGATTATCAACATATTGAGTGTGATTATTATCAGAACATTGAGCAAGAACAGGACCGTGGTTATCAGAATTTTGAGCAAGGCGAGTCAACACTTTGATCATATTGCTTCTACTAATTTTAAAAGTATTATATTGATTTTAATCTAGCTATTGCATGCTATTTGGAAAAATATGTTCATGGGTAGAAGTAGTTAATTTCCTAATTGTTGGATTACCTTCCTTGAATGCTGATATCCCCTTATTCAGTTGTTGCCTAGGATATATGTATGTATGGGAATTTTCTGTTGTAGGATAGATCGATGCTTAGCCTTGCTAGCAGTTGTAGTCGAAAGAGGTTGATGGAGCTAGTCCATCAGCCGAGGAGATTTGAATCATATTAAAACTTGAGGATTGTGTGGATCGGATTATGTCGTAATTTGAGGATGTGATTGGATCTTCAAATCTGGTTGTTGTGGACATGTTGGGCAGTGGATACTATGTTGACTTAATCGAATTTGGTTGGACTTGAGGATTGTGTTCGGATCTTGAATCTGGTTATTGTGGATATTATGTGTTGGACTTCGATGGGCGATAGGGTAATGAAGGGAGGTTGTTCTGGATTCCTGTAGCCCCGTCTGGGTGATTAAGGACCAGTTTGTGTGGTGTTGAACCAAGTCACACGTGCAACCACATGCTGGGCTAATGGCGAAGGCTTGGTTTATTAATTTGTCGTGTGTTAGATATCAAATCACAATTAGATTGACAATTGTTGTTTTTGTTGTTGTGTTATCAATCTAGTAGGGGCATGTTAAGTTTCGCCTTACTTGTCCTTAAGGGTTGCTTGTTTTTAAGTGACTTAATTACACAATGGGGACACCCATGGTGACGATAAGTGACCTTTGGCCATGGTGTTGTTTCCTCAGGTGGTTTGCTAGTTAATACATGACATTGTAACGGCCTCGTTATCATATCTTAGTCACACTCCTACGGAAGAGTGCATGGCGACAGTATGAGGTATTCATATCATGTGGGTAAAGCTGTACAAACTTTGCAAGTCATAAATCTATTCGAATGTCGTGTCCCCGGTCATACACATCGCTTGTTGGAAACCATGCACAGTTAGGATCTGGTATTTGGGTTTAGGAGCATTTGGGAAGGGTATGAGTTTGTGATCATTGATTAATGTGAGAACTATTGAACTGTTACTTTACTCTTATGAGATTGTTATTATGGATTTAATGTGGTGATTATGAACTGTTACTTGCTAATATTTAAATATTTAAAATGTTTTACTCACTGGCATTTGAATCTAAATATGATATCTTCCTGAAAATTATGGCTTTGTGCAAATAAAAAACCCTGAACCTCTCTTGACTAGCCTTGCATATATATAATAATTGCATCGTGTGTTGGCTCGCGAGTACAGTTGTGTACTCATACTCGCTATTTACATTCTTTTAGTCAGTAAGCATAAAAGAAGGTTTCAAGGACAATTGTGAGCATTGGACAAGACTAAAGATCAAGAAGGCCAAGAACTAGGTCGCGAGCCCATAGTCGATTGCTGGTGGGTATATTGTGAGGGTTCCACACATTACACTTTGTTGCTCCTTCCGATACTGTTCTCTAAAAGATATTTGGCCGTTTGGCCATTCTGCAAGTTAAAAGTCGTAAGGTATATTTACACTTTGTTCAATATTATGCAATAGCTTTACAATTTCGTGATATGTGTTTGAACCAATAATGTAATTATGTGTGCCAACTACTGATCCAGGGAATGGCACAAATATACACAGTGGGTCCCAAGTTCCAAATTTGGGGTCCTACAATACTTCTTTTATATATTAAAAAGGGTATATAACAAAAATAAAGGGCTCCGATGGAATTTTTTTAATCAAGTCACATTGGAGTATCTTATAATTGGCATTTAAGTATATAGAAAGTGATAAACAAGTATAATATATTCATTTAAGTGATACATTAGAAGTGGGAGTATATACTCCAAAGAGTACGAAACGAACATCCTATATATATATATATATATATATATATATATATATATATATATATATATATATATATATATATATATAGGGGCGTATCTAGTGCTAATAGGTAATTCGGTGCTAATGTGCTAATGCCAATCTTAACCGTTGAATCTACATCTTGACCGTTGGATGTGGAAGCATGCAGGGTGTTTAATGAAGATGCATTAATGAAGGCCCATTGAATGTGGGAGCATGCAAGGTGATTAAATGGTTTAGAGGTGAGAGACTGCATTAATCTTGGTTGTTCAATCTAAATCCAACGGTCAAAATTGGCATTAGCACCTTAGCACTGAATTATCCATTAGCACTAGATACGTCCCCATATATATATATATATATATAGGGAAATTACATTAGGCACCCACATCATGAACCGTATGATACACATGTATGATCGATGCAAATTTTAGAGTTTGGGTATGAAAATATTTTATACCCCTGATATATTTGTGGCAAGTGAGTTTTGAACTCAGTTCAAACTAGTTGGAACTACTTTTGAATTTAATGTAACTAGAGTGATTATATACCATGAAACTAGCTTAAACTAGTTAAATTGAAGATGCATTTTAATTTTCTCGGAGTTTGACATCTCAAATACACTTTTTACGGGTATGTGTAGGTACCCATGTCAAACTCTGTGAATCTCAAAGAACATCAACGAGTATTTATTTAGGTGCCTAGGCACCAAGCTGCATGAAACACTTGTCATACACACACACACATATATATACATATATACATATGCATATATATACACATACATACACATATACACACATACATATATATGGGAGCATATCTAGTGCAAACGAACTGTTACATGCTAACATGCTAACGTTGTCGTGGGCCATCGGATCTCACGCGAACGGCCTGGATGCAGGCGGGTGGGATGCTCCTCATCACTTATGCCAGTTTTTGAAAAACCCCTAGCGATCACATTTGTTTCGCAAAAACACCCACGCCTCCTTCTCCCTCCCATACCCCTTCGTATTCGAACGCACACATGCATTGGCCTTCGTGCCTCCTCGCCGCCCGTCATCACCTTGTCGCCCACTGGCCAACCCCTCCAATCGGCCTCCGCCCCTCGTGCGTCGCCGCCTCCTCGATGAGCCAACTCCCCTCCTTTGCGTGTTGCAGTGTCGCCTTCTCGCTGCTCACTGGCCGCCCCCTCCAATCTGCCGGCGTCCCTCGCGCCACCTTCCCCCCTCCACCACCCTTCCAGGCTAGCTCGCCCGCCTCCACGACCCGGCCATGCGGCGTGGTGCACGGGTGTTCCTCTGCACGCTCCGGCGGTGGCTCAGCACCCATGGCGAGGCCGAGGAGGGGTGCTTCCGGCGGCACAACCTGCACATCCATGACCTGCTCCTCCACGACAGCCTCCCCATCACCGCCTTCTCCCCCTCGTCATCCTCAGGTAGGTAAACCATGGAATTTTCTTTATTTTGTTTTCATTGTGTCGCCCTGTGTATGTATGTTGATCACAGATGTACTATCGATCGATTGACTTCACCCTTCCAGGCCGGCGCTCCCATTCTGGCCGACCTTCGCTATTCAGAGAGAAGGTAAGCATACTTTTCAGTACTTACTGATGCTCCCTAGAATATTTATTTGAATGGTAGTTCAGTACCGACATGTTTGATTCATTGTCGATATTAAGTTTACGATGAATAGTTAAAGATATGAGTCTCGCTTTGTGTGTTTGGAACAATGTAGCAGGCATGGAATCTGTGGCCGATGAGAGCGTGGCATTGGCTTTGCCAAGACAAGGAAGCCTCGATGCGCACTCTATCGCTCAAAATAGTTCACCTCCCCAACAATTAATTCATTTTGGTACCCCGGAAAAGAGCAGAAGCACCCCATTCGTACCATTCGTAGTAAGTATCATGTTGTGGGCATATGTTTGATTCTATCGATCATTCCATCATGCTTGACACTTAATCATTTGTATTGTAGAGTTATTCTTATACAACTTGTGTTGACCCAACTATCAAGCCATTTGAAGGGATGGTTTTTTATGACTTGGACGTTGCTGAGGAATTCTACAAGATGTATGCACATTCAGCCGGGTTTGGAGTCCATGTTGGTCCGCATACAGTTGTTAATGGTGTTACGAGATGGAAGTGATGGATGTACTCAAGAGAAGGCTTCCGGTCTGAGAAAGATTTGGACAATGTGGATTCAAAGAAAAGGAAATATGTTAGGAAGTTAACTAGGTGTGGCTGCGAGGCAATTTTAGCTATAAAACGCACTTGTGGCAATAAGTTTAGGGTGGAGACATTTGTTGAGTCACATACACATGAATTGGTATCACCTAGCAAACAACAATTGATAAGGTCTAATAGGAAAGTAAATGAGAAAGCCAAGCGTGCATTAATCACATGTCATAAAGGAGACATTGGCACAAGCGGGGCATATAGATATCTATGTATTAGTGAGGGTGGATTTGAGAGTGTAGGATGCACGAGGAGAGACTTGTAGAATTATCATAAAGAGCTGAGAAGTTGTATTAAGTCATCGGATGCTCAGATGTTTGTAGACAACCTTTGTAGGAAGAATGACATAAATCCTTCATTTTACTTTGATTATGTTGTTGATGACAAGGGTAGGTGTGAGACCCAAGGGTATTTAGCTTGTAATGCTTAGTCTTCCATTGACTCTAGCATCACAAACAAAATATCCCGTGCCTCGGAAAAATGTATACTTCCATAATTGCAGTATACACACCCTTTTACAAAACATTGCATCAATTCCATACAAGTTCTATACAACCGAACTCAAACTTTACAAACAAAAGACATACATAATAGTTATTACAAAAGGGACCATCCGGTCACAAAGCAAGCTAATGAGTTAGAAATAACAGCGGAAGCAAAATGACATAAGATGGCTATGAACAAGAGCCAACCGGTTTGCCACACACCCACAAGGTAATCCGACCGGGCCGCCAAGCTAGTCGTGCCCACCGCAGTAAAACTCACAAAAGTCGACCCCTTGGGGATCAACCTCCTCTGCAACAATTAAACAAAGCAAATGATTACAAAAATATACTCGCGAGACTTATGAGTAACAAACCTAGATACTACTACATGCAGGCTTTATTCAAAGGAGAGGGCTAAAGGTTCATTTTCAGCATAAAGCAGATTTTATTTGCAATAGGTAATAGATTGAAGGCAGTTTGCACAATCTGATTTTATTTATTCCAAATAACAGCGAGACAATAAGTGATAACAAAAAAACATCCTAAAGATGACTAACCCAATAGCCATCACAACAATAGCACGAATTACCCATTCGTACCACCCACATCAAGTTTTAATTGAAAAGTTATAGTCGAGTTCTTGCACGACCTTACCAAGCATGTCCATAACCTAGGACGAGGTTATTCGAATAGATCAAACCCTACAGGGGTGTACCAATGTACCCACACTTCAGACCGCCTTTTTGCCAAGATATTAAGCACACTTCCTTTGGTATGTCAGCATGGCTAAGTCCTACGAGACATTTCCAATGGAAAATACTAATTAAGAGCCGCATGTATAGGGGTTAAACCTTAGTGACCTGCCGGCGACGAAGATCACAAGGACCCATACGTAGAGTAAGATGCACCGGCCCAGCCGTAGCAACTGCGGGTGCTCCCCTCCTTTCATTGTCCCATGTTGCATATAATCAAATATACAACCCACCACGCGACTCATTAATTAACACCCCCCCAAAGTACTAAATCAAGAGAGGTCTCATATCCCTTTAGTGTGGTTAGCATGCAAATATCGTGTAACACCCCAGCTCAGCATTGAGCCTGGAATGCTACTAAAATTAAATTAAACTAGGTTAAACTAAGTCCAATTACAAAATCTCGACAAAACCTCCTTTGTATAGTCAACTATACCAGGTTCCGACAATTAATCAAGGCAAATATCAATAATCATAATCGAGTTCATTCAAGCATGCGGGATAGTCTCATAAACATAACCAAAACTTGCTATTCTCATTATTACAGTTAATCTGAAACTCAAACTATCCATAAGTAATTCTTAAGATTGAGTGGTAGTGTGTGCATCCAACATCTACTCCCTCCCATGCATGCCGGTCTTGCAGTTGTACCTAAAACACATCAAAGCAAGAGTGAGCCCAAAGACTCAACAAGTACCAACAAGGCTAAGCAAGTTAACATTCATAGCATCAATAATCCAAGATAAACAATGCACCAAAGTATAGTCTTCATGCTCATGTGAATGCAACCAATGCAATGTACCTTTTAACTTTATCTCTTTCGCATTTTACCGTGTAATGCGGGGTATACAACCGTCATTGTATACCTTGCACGTGCCCTCTCAGCACAGGGACCAAAAGCCTATACACCACATGTATAGGGACCTTTGCCCATCACTTTAATGATGGGGACCTCTTTATTCATAGCCCACATTCCACGAATGTGGGACCTCAAGCGTCGGCTACATAACGGGGACCTCATCGAATGTGCTTGATCACCACGTGACTGGGGCACTGTATGCTCTCAACATGCATATGCACCATGATAACATATTCATAAACAGAATACATCATATACTCATTATCATGTAAGCAACCTTACTTCGCTATCATATATCAAAAACGTGCTTTCATGACCAAGTCTCCAACACGTTTGAAACATGCAAATGCTCCATACCCACGTCTTTTATACCCAAGAATTTAACATGTACATAACATCATGTAAGATTTAGCAACGCTCAAGGGAAACATTAACCATGGCTTGCATTCATCAAGATAAAAAGGAAAACTCATTACACTAACATTCGTGCAAGGCTACAACAAGTAATCACAACGATCATATCATACAACCGAAAATACGCTATAACCGAATACTTGCCTTAACCATGCGAGAGCGGTGGGCGCGAAGAGGTGCTGCCCTGAACCGCGCTCCCACCTGAACATAAAGATAACCCCAGTCTAAGACCAGCATCTGGACCAAAATCATAAATAGCAACACAGTTGATCTCACTAAATTCCCAAGCGTTAACAAAACCTCCAATTTCTAGCGATCGTTTTGTGCTCACTGAAAACAGCCAAATTCTAAAATACATAACTTTCTCCTCAGGAGTCCAATTAAGATGCTCTTAGACTTTCTGAAAAGGTAATTGAATTACCTAAATAAACCTAGTTGGGGAGCCCTTTTGATTCTATCATTAACTTCCCCTATCAAACCAATCATCAGACAACAGAATTCTCGTCGGGTTCTCTGGACAGTACGCTAAAACCACCATAACTTTTGCTACGAAAGTCCAAATCTCGTGTTCTTTATCTCTATGAAAAGGTATAGAAATTACCCACATTTTTCGTTATATTGAGGTCCTCTGATTTTGACCTTAACTAGCAGATTCATCCCATTTTCTACAGACTGTTCAAAACTGACAGAATAACAGAGCAGCGATACTAAAAAATACATAACTTCCTGACCGTTAATCGGATTTGGGTGATCTTGGTGGCCACTGAAAGCTAAGAACATAATCTACAACTCTCTAGGAGATCCAAACTCCTAATTCTGCTTCTAACCACATGAAATCGGCCGCGCAAGCTACTGGACAAAATTGGACAGAGAACAGAAATTAACCGATGCAATCGATCTACTAGCAAACGCTTCTAATGACTATCACTCAACGCAAGAAACCCGTCGTTACCCTTGACGACGTGCTGGACGACGACGAACAAACCCCCGAAGACGATCCTCCTTCTCCTCTCCTCCTTCTCTTCTCCCTCTTCTTCTCCCTTCTCTTCTTTTCCCTTCTTTTTCCTCCTTGGCCGGCTGCAATGGAGCTTCTCCTTCCTTTTGGCCAGCAGCAATGGAGGTGGAGGAGGTGGGGAGGTGCGCAAGGAGGTGTGGAGGAGGCGAGGAGGTGGTGGGGAAAAGTGGCGGCCGGTTGGGGAGGAAAGGGGAAGGGAGGGGCTGCGGCTTGGAGGAGGGAGGGCTAGGGTTTGTGCCGCCCCCTCTTGGGCCTTGGCCGGCCAGCCCACTAATGGGCCTCCGGCGCAGCCGGGGCCCAGGTTGTCTAGCAAATCGAAAACCCCCTCGATGGTTGCCTAATTAATTAACTCTCAAAGGTTCGCCTCCTAAATCGACTTCTAAGCAGTTAATCCTTTAACTCACAATTAAATCTCTCCGGAAGTCCTTTCAAATACTTTTGGGGTATTACATTCTACCCCCCTTAAACTGAATTCGACCCCGAATTCTACCTGTCATCTACTCGAAGAACAACAACATCCAGAATTGAAAATCAATAACCAACAAGATGTACCCGACGTGATAAACTTTTGTTAAAGTTTGATCATGCGAGACTACCTCCCAAGTCTCTTCTTGCTAAGACCGCGTAAACATAACACCATAACGTATACCCATATCTATTCCTCAACACTCTCACCGACCTTCCCGGTACTCACTCAACACAAGCACATACATGGCGTTATGTACTCGCGCGCGGACTCGAGGCGATCTGGCGTCGCCAACTAGCGAGAACAACCCAATGTAACTTGGGTTAACCTTCCCAAAGATACCGAACCACACGACATGCACATAGAACACAGAACTCGTGTTCCACCTTCTCAAATAAACTCCTCGCTAAAGCAAGGACCACCTCCTTTAACCAGAAACATACGACAAAACTCTCTTTAAGCAAACTCTTTGACCAACAAAACCCATCTGAAAAGAAGGATTCATATCGCAACTAAGCGTTACAGTGCGGTGCTAAAAGTCAAATCTAAAATCGAATTTCTTCACGAAAACCCTTCCACCTTCCAAGTGGCAGTTTGCGAATAAACATCATGAAAACCAAAGGAAGAATCATGTTAAATGCCCAAAATCAAAAACTTCCTTTATTCTTCCTGAACCGATAAGAACCATATAAACCAAAATCGAGTCAAACTCAACTTACGAAATACATTGGTCAACAGTACAAAACTCAAACGAGAATCGAGGAAACAATTCACTCCTTTGAGGAAGTATCAATTTCTCAGTATCTCTTTTAGGAATAAAATCTCTCTCAACTTTGGAGTTTCAGTTCGTCGCAAAACACACTAACTCATCCCTCTTAACTTGACAATCTCAACGTTACACTCAAGTTGAAATACATCCTCCACAACTCTGTAAAAAAACTCTATCAACGCCACCCAAAACTTTCTCTCAACAACTCCTCTATCGACTGACTAATTTGTGAGATGACTTCAATGCATCTCAAAATAGATCACACACGCAATCACATCACCTCAGTCTTTTAGAAATAAACAACTTGGAATTCACACTCTCACATTCATATACTTTCTCTAAAGGGCCCTATCAATGATCATCCCACTGTTGAAACCCACACTTAATCTACTTCCTCTACACATAATCACTTTGGGTGCCCCAAGTCCTAGCATAAAAATGCAAAGCCCAAATTAAACTCCAAGACTCCTACAACGAACTTCTCATATAAAAGATAGGAAATCCTCAGTTAAATCAGTAAAATCCCACAATTCCAACATACTCACTCATTAACATCATCATGAAAAATATTTTCTTGACGGTTTACCTTTAGAAAGATTATAAGCATCGGAAGGTTACTCATTTAAAGCCAAATCACTCTTAACGTTACTCAACATTTTCCATTATCCCATTAATTGACATGGTGATTCGATTACTTTGTAATTCCACTCTCATTAAACCACATCATCAAGAATAACTTTCATAGCCTGCAATACTACCAAATTGTGATACTCTAATAAATTGATCCAGATTCCCATACTTGCTAATTCTAATGCTCGGTCAAAAGAACACCAAATCTTGGACTACATCTCGCTATAGGTCCTACTAGTTGCGACAACGAAATCTGTTAGCTCCAAAGACAAATATTCTTTTAACTCAAATCCTCTCCAAGGATTATTGTAATAAATCGATTTATTACTCCATGCCTCTCAGACAACCTGACACCTAAGGGTTCACCAAACCATCTACTAGACCACCACTGTCTAGATGCCAAAACACCACCTACGAGACTTTACAATACAGATCGGTTAACCCTTTCTTGGAAGAAGAGGCAAATAGAAATAAATCTCAGCACAAAGGAAAACGTTACCACTTACAATAGTTACAAGATCAAGAGAAACAATCATATAAAACTGTTCTCGAAAACCAAAAGATATGATCAAAGTTGAGGGCGCACGTCCACAATCGAGAGAATATCAAACCTCGACGGAATAAAACATCGCTTTTAGAATTTGGGAAAACTCTTATGGGCAAGAACAAAAGTTTTAGACAATATTCAATAATCTGCAAGTTATGAAACTTTACTTCAATCTCCAATACTTCTACTTCACTCGACTTTCATTGGTTCTGACATCACTTGCAATTCGACAATGAGTATTTGAAGATCACAACACCTATTCCACTTAGGAACTAATAAAACCTCTCAACATGTCACTTTGCTCTAAACAAATTCAGCTATCACATCAACATGGGGTGCGAAAGATCACAAATGCGAACTAAAACATATTCAATTAATCAACATCGCGGCGATCCGGTCCTTTATACAAAACATTCAATATTATCATCATAATCCCTTACTGACAATCACATTAGTAATGTAATAATACACTCTTAGCGAGACTCATCATAGCCTCTTATCCCATCATAAATTTCTCCAAAAGAAACACAAGCCACAAGGTTGAAACAAACCTATTTTAACTTAGTTCATACTATCAATTGATACTTTCGCAAAGCACACTATCGAGGCCACTTACTCATTCACCCACTCAACCATTAGTGTTACTCACACCGCTCCAACCGTCATTAACATTTGTCAATTGTATGTATCATGTACACAAATAGGGTCCTACTACATTTGTAGTCATATAACCTTCTATAAACACAAAGTCAACAATTAATAATCTCATCGCTTTGTACAATGAGGTTTCACAACATGTTACCTCAACGTTCGTCTAATCTAATATACATGTTTCAATCTAGCATTTATGTATGATCATCAAGTAACCAGTTTAAGAAAATTTCCAAATTTGATATCCTCTAAGGCATCGTTCAAACACATTCTTAACATAACCATCACTAATGGGTAGGCTAATCCATAGAGATACATTACTCCATGCTATCCAATACATCCACGATTCCACAATCCTAACGATCGGACCAATTCGTCAAAATACCACACCTCTTAATAACTCTATTGATTCCAACTAAATATTGTCATACTCATAGTCACGACTCATCAAGAACCACTAAAGGACAACCTCCACTTATTCAACTTTCCTTGATAAGGACCTTAGTTAAGATCGATCATGCACACTGCGGACTCAACTTGAAACTCATAACACAACCATTAATCTTCAACGCCCAAAATACCTAAAGAGATACGTTGAGTCAAAGCCTTCATGAACTAAAGGGTGGCAAAAGGAAACTTTCATTAACCAAAACATCAAGCGAATAAATAGGTCAAGCTTTCCAATAAGAAAAACAAAACCAACACTACAAAAGTCAATCTTGACAATTAGCAAAGTTCGCCAATCGCGAGAATAACTCAACGGTTGGGAAAAACAATAATTGATTTACTGGGGCAAATTAAGCCAAAGGAAACACACCAAAAATTTCAAAGAAACCCATCAATCATAACCGGATAAGAGTTGACCAAATTCAAATTCAGAGAAGAGAACAACTCTTCTAAAGATTCTCGCTATCGGCGCTTTGTACTACGATCTCTCGTGTGGATACTTCGCTATTCCTATACCACGAGCGGTGGTGTAACTGGTATAGCTCGGGACCACAACCACTACCTCCACCTCTCAACATGGGTTACCCCACACATAATAACCATAGTATTATACTATAGATATAACAGATTATCTCAAAGCAGAATCATTAATACAACTCAACAAATGCGTAAATACAATGCTTGACCCATCCCATCCTCATCGTGCACGGTGTGTCGGGTTTATAAGTTCATTAACCATTACAAAATTTTAGCAATTTAAGTTGCCTAGGTTGTAAATCCAATCACCACGGACCTACGCGCTCACGATACCAATGTAACACCCCACCGACGATTGAGCACGGAATGCTACTAAAATTAAATTAAACTAGGTTAAACTAAGTCCAATTACAAAATCTCGACAAAACCTCCTTTGTATAGTCAACTATACCGAGGTTCCGGCAATTAATCAAGGCAAATATCAATAATCATAATCAGGTTCATTCAAGCATGCGGATAGTCTCATAAACATAACCAAAACTTGCTATTCTCATTATTACGTTAATCTGAAACTCAAACTATCCATAAGTAATTCTTAAGATTGAGTGGTAGTGTGTGCATCCAACATCTACTCCCTCCCATGCATGCCGGTCTTGCCAGTTGTACCTAAAACACATCAAAGCAAGAGTGAGCCCAAAGACTCAGCAAGTACCAACAAGGCTAAGCAAGTTAACATTCATAGCATCAATAATCCAAGATAAACAATGCACCAAAGTATAGTCTTCATGCTCATGTGAATGCAACCAATGCAATGTACCTTTTTAACTTTATCTCTTTTCGCATTTTACCGGTAATGCGGGGTATACAACCGTCGTTGTATACCCTTGCTGTGCCCCTCAGCACGGGGACCAAAAGCCTATACACCACATGTATAGGGACCTTTGCCCATCACTTTAATGATGGGGACCTCTTTATTCATAGCCCACATTCCACGAATGTGGGGACCTCAAGCCCGTCGGCTACATAACGGGGACCTCAGCGAATGTGCTTGATCACCACGTGACGGGGCACTGTATGCTCTCAACATGCATATGCACCATGATAACATATTCATAAGCAGAATACATCATATACTCATTATCATGTAAGCAACCTTACTTCGCTATCATATATCAAAACGTGCTTTCATGACCAAGTCTCCAACACGTTTGAAACATGCAAATGCTCCATACCACGTCTTTTATACCCAAGAATTTAACATGTACATAACATCATGTAAGATTTAGCAACGCTCAAGGAAACATTAACCATGGCTTGCATTCATCAAGATAAAAGGAAAACTCATTACACTAACATTCGTGCAAGGCTACAACAAGTAATCACAACGATCATATCATACAACCGAAAATACGCTATAACCCGAATACTTGCCTTAACCATGCGAGGCGGTGGGCGCGAAGAGGGTGCTGCCCTGAACCGCGCTCCCACCGAACATAAAGATAACCCCAGTCTAAGACCAGCATACTGGACCAAAATCATAAATAGCAACACAGTTGATCTCACTAAATTCCCAAGCGTTAACAAAACCTCCAATTTCTAGCGATCGTTTTGTGCTCACTGAAAACAGCCAAATTCTAAAATACATAACTTTCTCCTCAGGAGTCCAATTAAGATGCTCTTAGACTTTCTGAAAAGGTAATTGAATTACCTAAATAAACCTAGTTGGGGAGCCCTTTTGATTCTATCATTAACTTCCCCTATCAAACCAATCATCAGACAACAGAATTCTCGTCGGGTTCTCTGGACAGTACGCTAAAACCACCATAACTTTTGCTACGAAAGTCCAAATCTCGTGTTCTTTATCTCTATGAAAAGGTATAGAAATTACCCACATTTTTCGTTATATTGAGGTCCTCTGATTTTGACCTTAACTAGCAGATTCATCCCATTTTCTACAGACTGTTCAAAACTGACAGAATAACAGAGCAGCGATACTAAAAAATACATAACTTCCTGACCGTTAATCGGATTTGGGTGATCTTGGTGGCCACTGAAAGCTAAGAACATAATCTACAACTCTCTAGGAGATCCAAACTCCTAATTCTGCTTCTAACCACATGAAATCGGCCGCGCAAGCTACTGGACAAAATTGGACAGAGAACAGAAATTAACCGATGCAATCGATCTACTAGCAAACGCTTCTAATGACTATCACTCAACGCAAGAAACCCGTCGTTACCCTTGACGACGTGCTGGACGACGACGAACAAACCCCCGAAGACGATCCTCCTTCTCCTCTCCTCCTCTCTTCTCCTCTTCTTCTCCCTTCTCTTCTTTTCCCTTCTTTTTCCTCCTTGGCGGCTGCAATGGAGCTTCTCCTTCCTTTTGGCCAGCAGCAATGGAGGTGGAGGAGGTGGGGAGGTGCGCAAGGAGGTGTGGAGGGAGGCGAGGAGGTGGTGGGGAAAAGTGGCGGCCGGTTGGGGAGGAAGGGGAAGGGAGAGGCTGCGGCTTGGAGGAGGAGGGCTAGGGTTTGTGCCGCCCCCTCTTGGGCCTTGGCCGGCCAGCCCACTAATGGGCCTCCGCGGTGGCCCGGGCCCAGGTTGTCTAGCAAATCGAAAACCCCTCGATGGTTGCCTAATTAATTAACTCTCAAAAGGTTCGCCTCCTAAATCGACTTCTAAACAGTTAATCCTTTAACTCACAATTAAATCTCTCCCGGAAGTCCTTTCAAATACTTTTGGGGTATTACATATCGCTTGGCTTAGTGACACAAGTAACTCGGTTCTTGATGACCCGGGCACCATTCTAGTCACATCATAAGATCACACCATCATACCAATGTGCCCAAGTCTAAAACATTTTATTTTCAGTTTTAGATTTCACAAATAAACAAGGCACAAGGTGCTGAACATAAGTAATAATAAGTTTTGTGTGATCAAGGTCATCGACTAAGTCGATAACCGCCCAATTCTACTGATAACTAAGCATTGCTAAGCATCATATCGTAAAGACAATTAAAAGACCATAAATAATTCATCGGGCTCTAATTCACCAGTGAGAATATTAATTTAGGTTTGTGGCAGGGGTGAACAATTTCAGGGAATCAATGCAACAGGATTAGCTACCTCTAATCGACCAAATTAACTTTGATACAAAGAAGTATGCATACTTATTCTTTGCAAACAAGATATTAGACTTTAAAAGTAATGGGATCAATATGATCAAATGATGCTACATTTGCTTGCCTTGCTAGAGATCACTTTCTTGCTGCAGAGGATAGCTCTCACAATCAACAATTTCTTCGGAACCTATCGTAAGAACGAGAAAATCCAATAAAAACGACGAACATGAAAAAGACTCAAAATCCAAAGTCATCCAAAATTCATGAAATTTATACAGAAGGAAGAGCATGATTTTAAATGAATTTAGCAAAAAGAATCGTTCAATCTGGACTAAGCATGCAAAAGTTATAGCCTAAACAATTTCAGTCTGCTGGAAAATCAAATTTAATTGCTATCTGTTACTGTTTATCGCACAAATTTCCAGAAATTTTTTGAACATGAACTTTTTATGGTAGGTAGATAATGATATTCTAAGAACAGCAAAATTGGGTTTACTACATTTGGAGTTAAAATGAATTTACTATAATTTTTCTAAGTTATGAAACTAGTGCCTAATTACTTTCAGAGGCATAGACCATATTAAAACCTATTCCACACTAAAGCATATTAATTGAGGACTCTAACACTTTTTAGTTTACTAGTTTTGGAGTTACAGAGAATTACTTATGCATTTTTCAAGTTAAATGGATTTTTAATACAACAATTAAAGCTAAACCTCATTTAAATCTATTAATAAATTTTTCTGGAGCTAAACTAAGCCTACAACCATTTTTAGATTAAAACTTAGTTAAAATCAGAACTAACAAAATTTGAATCTACCGAAAAGGATTTAAAATGAATTAGTTATGAAATTTTGAAGTTTAATACAATTTTCAGTTTACAAATAAAGTTTCTGGAAATTTATTGAACGAACTCAACTGGAAAAGACGAGGCAAAACGTGAGACGTTGATCTAGAATCACACGGGCCATGTGCTCTGAAACACAGCCGCGCGCGCGCATAGTCCAACGAAGCCAATCGTTGGATTATAATCTAACGGTCCACAGCGAGCGAGACTTTCGGAGGTCCGAATGCTCACGACGATTTGGGCCGTTGATCAAAAGATGGGCGCCACACAGCGAGAGTCCCATTCGGAGGTCTGAACGTTCACGCGATCTGAGCCGTAGATCTGAAATGAACGGCCCTAGTGATTTGGGACGATGGGGTGGTCCGAACGTCCACGGAATCTGGGCCGTTGATCTCGGATCTGACGGCCCACAGTGAACGAAACACAGCTCACGCGCCCGAGGGGGTTTTAGGATGCGGGCCCCACTGTTAGTGGCACTAAAAGCCGGTTTAGGACAGCATTAGTTACTAACCAATGATTAACAATGATTTAAACAATGATTAGCATTTAATGAACATAATCAATGTCTTAATCGACAACACACAATGTTTTAAATGCACGGGGTCTTTAAAAGTGCGGGCCCACATGGCTGCGACTCATTAAGTCATTTTAGGATAGCCATTTGTTGCTAACCAATGATTAACGGTGATTAACACTGGTTAGTTCATTAATGAGAGGATATTTGTCCTAAATGACAACGGCACAGTGCTGATGTCGGCCGACAAAAAGCCCGAGGCAAACGACGACTTGCCACCGGCGACTTCGGTCATGGCGGCGCAACCCAAAGGCTAAAATGGGTGCGCAAAAAATGGGTTCGCAATAACATTGTGCACCCACTAGAGGCAACCTCGACGGCGGCGACTGTCTAGAACACTGGCGAGCCGGAGATGAACGGCGGTGACAAGCACGACCAAAGATGAAAACAGCGAAAAGCTCCACAATAGTTCAAGATAGCGGGTGCCACAGCTACTAGGGGCTACTAGGAGGCTACCTTAGTGCTGAAGAGGGTCAAAGATGGACGGAGCAGCTCCGACGACGTAGGACCTTGCCGGCGCCGGAGAAGAAAAAGTGGAGAAAATGGCCTGAGTAAAAAATAACAGAAATGGGTGGTAGGGTTAGCTTCATAATAGCTCAGAGAAGGTCCATGGGCAATTAATTGCAAAAAGAAGCACCTTACCGGAGCTGAGGAAGAAAGTGGGTGAACTCGGCCGAATTTGAACAAACCCCAAATTTGATAGTCCATGTGAATGTCAAACCAAATTAAGTGAGGGGAAATGCTTGAGATGAAGCAGAGAGGGAGCTAGAGGAGCTACGGTGATGTTGAAAAGGAAACCAAGGGTGGCCTTGCGGGCTTTTTATAGCTAGGGAGCTAGGATTTGAGCAAAGACCGAGCTCTCGGGTGAGCTAGGTCCAGCACTGCCATGGACAAAATAAGGCGACGGGGGTAGGTAAGACCAGGACTTTCGGGGGCGAACTGGCAAGCATTGATGCTAAGAGCCGTTGCTAAGGACACAACGGAGGGGACAAGGCACTGCGTCTCCCACGCCATGGTGCTCTGGCACACACGCATGTGCGCGGACGTGACAAAGAAGATGACCAGGAGGCGGTGGCCCACATGTAAGTGACACAACCAACAGTGGCTCGAGTCTAAACTCACAAATGGGTTAAGCTGAACCAATTGACTTGAGTCAAAGCTTTTTGACCGCTGGATTAGAAATGGACGGTTGAGATCGATTCGCCAATTCGAGAGTCCAAACGTTCTAAAGCAACCTGGATCGTCCGATTAAGATCCAAGGGTTAAAACACGCGCACCGCTTTGAACGAGCCCGGTGCGTTTAGTTGATCGGGTTCAACCAAGAACTCAATTGGCTTGGGTCGTTTTGATTCAAAGCGACTGAGCGCAACGCAAACGTTGGATTTACATCCAACGGCTCACAAGCGGTGGCAGGATCGGAGGTCCGAAGGTTCACACAAGCTTGGGCGGTTCGATGCAAATCAGACGGATCAGAATCCACGCGCGTTTTGAATGGGCTGAGACAGGGTGCGATGTGGTTGGGTTCAACCAGGAAAGAGGGTTTGGGCTTGGGTTAGACTTAAACCCAACAGTACTTTGATCAAGGGTTTAAATTGAAGTTGACAACTTGGAAAAATATTTAGAGATAGCAAATTAACTCCAAAATTGATAAAATTTTTACAAAAGCTTGCTGATTCTAGGATTGACCTTGTGAAAAAAAATCAGAGGTTTTTATGCAGAGTATTTTTCTCCAAAAATTTCTTCAAGGTTCTGAGTTAGGGTTTGACCAAGGGTCAACAGGTTTGACTGGCCTCTTAAAATATTCAAACAATCTCTAAAAAATATGAAATTTTTCAGAGGTGTCACACAGCATCCCTAGAACCAAAGAAAATTATTTCTAGAGGATGATCACAAGATTTGACAAGGATTGAAAAAGAGGGTCATGACTTTAGTCAATTGGAAGATTTGAAGTTTTTGAATTCCACAATTCCTTTACAAGAATTACAGAAAAGTTCAAAAACCACAAGATACAAGAAAAGTTTTAATTTCTACATATTCTCTTACATTTGAAACACAAGCTAAGATTTGGGATGTTACAGTAGGTTGGTACATGCATTTTGGGCGGATAGTACATGTTGGAAGAATTATGTCTATTTTGGAGATTTTGTCTCATTTAATTCTACATATAACACCAACCATTATAACATGATCTTCACACCATTCACTGGAGTAAATCACCATAAGGCATGTGTCTTGCTTGGACTGCATTATTAAGCAATGAGATGTCTGAGACGTACGTATGGTTGTTTCGTACATTCTTGAAAGCAATGGGAGGAGTTGCACCTAGGCTTATCATAACCGATGAAGATGCTGGTACGAAGACTGCAATTGCCATTGTTTTCCCTGCTAGCACGCATAGGTTATGTATGTCGCACATTTTACAAAAGCTTCCAGTGAAGGTACCACCACATTTGAGGGGAAAACCCTTTATTTGTAACATCCCAATTTTCAGGAGTTTTTAAAAAATTTCAAAATAAAAATAACCATTTGGTTTTGTGAATTACTAAAAGCTTAACCTTGAAATTTTGGGAGTTAAAAGCAATTTAATGTGGATAAATCAAACTTCAACTAATTCCAAATCTGGATTGTTTGAATTTATTGGAGTTCTCTGGTCTTTAGAAATCCCCTTTTCCTGTTTGTTCTGATTTCCCGTCAGTCCGTTCCTCCAGCCTCTCGATTCCGACCAACATCTCGGTTCTAACCACCCTCTTGGTCACGACCACCCTCTCGGTCACGACCACCCTCTCGATTTCAACTGCCTTCTCAGTTCCGATCAGCCCCGCCTGTCAGCCCCGCTAACTTTCTCTTTCTTCTCTCTTTTTCCATAGCGGCGTGGGCATTAAATGTCTCCGTCTCTGCAACGACATCGACGTGCGCATTAAATGCCGTCACCTTCGGCGTATTTATCCTCCCGTTTTTGCCTTAGCCTCGTGCGCATTAAATGTTGTTGTCTCCGCCCCGTCGCATTTTTTCTCCTCTTTTCACAACGCTCTATCTTGTTGCCTGGTTCTCCTTCCTTTCTCTATAAATAGAGCGCCCAGGGAGTCTTTGCCCTCTTGTTTTCCCCCTCAACTTTCCAACTCTTCCTCTTTCTCTCGCCCCGTTTCGCCGTGCTTTGAGTTTCACCGTCGTCGATTGGAGCTCGCGCCACCGCCTGTAGCGCCGCCGTCAAGTTTCCCCTACCGACGGTAGAACCACCTTCCTCCTCGTCAAATTGTGTGCCGCCTTCTCCTTTTTAGGTGAGCACCGCATTCACCCAGCTCTCCCTCCCTCGCTCCTATCGTTGTGGTTTGACCGAAGCCCCGTGCTCCGAGTTTATGCCCCGCATCAATTCGTGTCCTAGAGCTCCTTGAAGCAATCTTCTCTATCTATTTCAGTTTTGTTTCGCAGGAGCCGTCGCTTTTCCACTTCTCCTTCAGTCTCGACTGACCCCTTCACTATTGGCCTCCTTCGCCCTCGGTTGTGAGCTTCCTCGTCGCTGTTTCGCCGTTTGTCGACCCCCTCCGGCCCCTCTCTCTCGGTCTTGGTGAGTTCCCCATACCCTACTTTCTCTTATTCTTTTGGGTCAACTTCTCGTGCCCTGTTCTCTTTCCCCTTCTCTTTCGACCGCTGTTGAGTAGTCGGATTCCCCTTCTCTTTCGACCGCTATTGGATAGTCGAAATCCCCTTCTCTTTCGACCGCTGTTGGGTAGTCGAATTCCCCTTCTCTTTCGACCGCTGTTGAGTAGTCGTATTTCCTCTTACGACCACGTTGAGTAGTCATATTTCCTCTTACGACCACGTTGAGTAGTCGCATCCTATCTTCCGACCAGCTGAACCTCCCTTCGTGAGCTCATTCTCATTCATTCGAGATCCAATTCGAGTGATTCAAGTTTCTAAGTCCATCTAATTTCAGTACCTTTCTTTTAGCTCTACTTTGGTAGTTTCTTTGGAGTTTATTTGGAGTTGTCTTATTTACTTGGCTCTTTTCGCACGTATAGATATCGGCTTCTCTGAAGAGTTCCCGGAACCGTCTATCGAAGCCACTCAAGCCTTCAACGAAGGCAAGTCATAGACCTTTGATCATGTCGTACCTAATTTACAAAATTATATTATTTTATATCAACATGCATGATTGGTTGTATAAAAATGGTTCTAGGAGTAGTTAAATAGCTACTTGGTAATATGACTCCTTGAATAATTGTGAACGACGTGTTCACATGTACCCTTGGACACCATAAGTTGGGTAATCTTAGTTGGGCATTGTTGTAATACCAACATGGGTGCGTATTATGCTTAGTCATGCCTTAGATAAGCGATGGTCTCTCGGTCTCATGACTCAATAATGATAAATTTGACTAAAGGAAATATGGAATTGTGGCGGAGCCACTGCTTTTAAAAGATGTTGTGCCATGGTAAGGGTTGTCATTTGGCTAGGTTGAACCAAAAATTATTTCATCTCGGTCGAATGATCGTGTAGTAATGAGGGTGCATGAAGCACATTGGGATGATGATGCTTCACCTGAGTAGTCACTAAGGACTTAACCTTGTACGCCATTGATTTGGGCCATATCGTGCAACCATATGTCTAGGATGGGGTGGACTTGGCCAACTAATTAGCAATGCTTTGAGTCAGTTCTGTTTTGGTTGAGAATGACGCAAAAGGGGGCCAAGAAGGCAAATCCTTAGCGAGCAGAACTGAGTCAAAACAGAACTTCGTAAAGGCCTTGTCACGTGCTCTAGACTACTTACCTAAGGTAGTGAGCGGTGGTATCGATGGATGCCAAACAAACTAGAGAAGTCGTGTCTTGTGGGTCAAGCTGTACAACCTCTGCAGAGTGTAAAATTATTCGAATAGTCGTGTCCCCGGTTATGGACAATGCCTGGTGATTTCACACGAGGGGTAGATTTTCTCAAAAATGTTGTTTCGGTTGGCACGAGTGGTTTGGGAAGTGAACAGGGTGTTCACGAGTGGTTTCAAAGAAACTTGATTATTTATGTATTAATATTTTAAATTATGCTTTCAATCTACTTACCGTAATTACTTTCAATATTAGTTTCTGCAAATTAAATATATAACTATCCTTGTCAAGACCTGCATGAATACTATTTGTATATATTTCCCTACGACTTGTTGAGTACATTTAAAGTACTCACGGCTTTATGCCCTCTGGTTAATCAGTCGTCGAAGAAGACCCAGAGAGCACCGAGTTCTACGAGGACGACTACTTCAAAGACCTTGCGAGCTAGGCCATGTCCTCCACAAGTTGTTTTGGTTTTCGCTGCAAGTTGTATGTTGTCGTGAGCCCTGCGTGGCAAACCTTGTAAGGCTTGACCATAAGGTCTTTTTGCTGTTATGTATTATTAATTTGTCTGCTTCTCTAGTCATTTTGTTGTATGAATATGATTTTATCTGTGTTACAACTGCGCGAGCTAGCTACTGATCTGGGACTAGTTCGGAATGCACAAAGGGTCTCGGGGTTGTATACTCGGGGTCACGACATTATTGTACCAATGTGTTAACTTATGTGTATGGGCCTTAGAAACTCCAAAGGAATTTGAGGAACAATTTTCTTCCATTATTTCTGATTTTGGTTTGGAATCCAATGAGTGGTTGGCTACTCGATACGGAATTCGCGCATCATGGGTACCCACTTACTTCAAAGATGTGTTCTTGGCAGGAATCCTTAGAACCATTTCTAGGTCAGAGAGTTCTAACTCTTTCTTCAATCGGTTTATTGGATTCAAAAATACTCTTGATATAACTGTTTCCTAAGCCTTGCAGATGTTCATGACTTCAATTGTTTGCACCATTAATCAAGTTGTGCCTGATCAGGGTACTTCGTCTTTGTCGAAGGAGTTCACCGCAAGGAGACTAGGTAGAAGCACTTCTATGTCACACTAGAAGCACTTTCATGGCGAGAGGATCTTCCATTTTCATGATATCTATAGTAGTCTACTGCAGTAGCAAAACATTTATATTGATATGACATTTGTGGAATGGTTATAATTTTTCATAGAATGGAAACCTGATACTATTCATTGTGGGCATGCCTTCATTGTGTCCATGTACTTGGTTGCTCAAAATGTGTCTCGTTACTTGTGCGAATGGAACTTGCGTGTCAATTTTTTTTTGTTTTTTCCTACTTACTCTAGGAAGCATCATCTCTCTTTATTCATATGATCAGAGCTCGGAGTCGGGCCGTGCTTTTCCAGGCCAGCCCGAGGCCTGCCCAGCCCGGCATGGCCCAAGCACGGCACGACCTGACACATGGCAGGCCGGGCTAGCACGACACGAACGGTGGGCCGGGCTGGGCCTGGAAAGCCGACCAGTCGGGCGGCACAGCACGGCAAATCGTGCCATGCTCGGGCTGGCACGGCACGGTGGGCACGGCCAGCACGCCTCCCACGGCCGCCTTGGGGAGCTTCGCCAGGGAGAGCCGGAGAGGCGTGAGCACCAAGGGCGCCGGGCTTCGGGGAGCCTTCCACGGCCGGCACGCCTCCTCGCACCTCCGCCGCCTCCGCTCTGCGCGCCTCCTCGCCTCGCGCTGACCCAGACCAAGACGGCAGCCGGGCCACGAGGCGCATAAAGTCCGGCGCGTCGGGCACGAGGATCTGGAGGCAAGGCGCGGCGGCGAAGGCCACGTCGGCCGAAGGCCACAACGGCCGGGGAGGGGGCGGTGCAGAGGCGAGCGAGCGTCAGAGCGGTCCGAGGAGGCGCACGGGTAGCCGTGAGGGAGCCGGCGGCACCGGGCCACCATGGAGCACCGAGAGGAGACGGCCCAATCCGTCGCGCTCTCGCCTCCGCCGGCTCGCGCCGCTCGCCTCCTCCACCGCGCCTCCTCGCCTCTCGCTGCACCGCTCGGCCATGTGGTGGCCTGGTGGGGATGGGGGAGTGGGGGAGTAGACTGGGGATCTCAATGGCTCATGACCTCACGCCGCTCTACGTCGCCTGCCGCCGCCTCCTCCACCTATCGCCTCACCTCAAGCACCTCCTCGCCACGGTCGTCGTGCCGCCTCGCCTCACGCCGCCTCCTCGCACCTCCGGCCGGGGATGGGAGGCCGAGGGCGAGGTGGCAGGGATGGGGATCCGGGATGGGAGAGGCCGGGAGGCGCGGGGATAGGGAGATCCGCAAGGGGAGGTGGCGCCGTGGGAGATGGCCAGGGGGGTTGCCTGCCGGGAAAGAGAGGGAGGGAGGGGAGATTAGGAGGAGATGGCCATGGGGGTTGCGAACTTGCGAGCTGCCAGGAAGTCTCCAGAAAAGTGAGAGAGAGATTTATTAGAGAGAATAAAGAATGTAGAGAATCTTGCTGTGGGTGAGGAATGACTAAAGCTTCTGCTTTCTTTTAGATTGAGTGACAACCCATGGAATCTGGTGAAAAAAGTTAGACAACGGGCGGCCGCGAGAGACAACGGGCAAGCCTCGCGAGACAACGGGCAAGTCGTGAGCACCGAGAAGCAACGGGCAAAACGCGAGACATGACATAAGTCCGATGTGACAAGCACGATGCACGAGAAGCAACGACTCGGGTTTCTTCTCTCGGTGCCTATAAACGAAGCTCATTTCTCATTGATTCATCCACGATCCACTCTCATCTCGTGTCATTTCTTCATCATTCATTTCCTCTCCTCATTTCTTCAATGACCATCTACTCTCCCCATTTATTCACCATCCATCCATTATGTCGCTAACGAAGTCGGAGCACCAAGGAGCTCCCGAGCGGTATGCTACCAAGGAGTCGGAGCACGAAAAAGGGCAAAGAGGCGACTTAGTGTAAGCTCTCACCGTCGCTCCCCTAGTCCTCCTCCGGCTCCGACTCCCATTGATGCTTGCCAGTTCTCGCCAAGCATGGGAGACTACGGCATGGATGATCATCATATGGACGGTACGGAGGGCTACGAGGAGTACCAGGGCGATTTGGAGCCAATGGGGACTCCAGAGTTCTCCCCCGCATCCACAAACGGCAACATTGGCGGGTCTGAACGAAGGGCGAATTGCTGGAAGCACATGACCTGGAGCCAGGAAATCCATGACGGCCAAATGGTAGATATCGCAACATGAAATTATTGCCAAGCTAAATTAACTGCCCATACAGCTGCAGGGACAGGGCACTTGAACCGGTACTACAAGGCATGCTTGCGCAAGATCGGGGTGTAGAGCCGAGGGGGAGGAGTACAAACGCAGCTAAACTTCGAGGCCGATGGCTCTATCACTTGATGATTTTAAGATAGATAATAAGATTGCTTCTATCACTCTTGATAATGCATCAACGAACACGACTGCTATGAACATCCTCACCCCAAGATTGCAGACGTATATTGGTCGTTATGTTCTCCACCAAAGATGCGTATGTCATATCTTGAACCTTGTTGTTCAAGACGATATGGAAGCGATTGGCGGATATTTGAACAGTGTCCGCGATGCCGTTCGCTACCTCACAAATTCCCCACAAGTGGCAGCCAGGTTCGCGGAGTACTGCGCAGCCAATGGGAAGGAGCCAAGAAAATTCGGTCTTGACATGAAGGTGAGGTGGAACTCGACCTACATCATGTTAAAGAAGCTACAAGGGTACGAACATGTTATATATGTTTTTATCAATGCTAACTCTTAAAACAATGAATTGGTAGTTACCAATTCAGATGGACAGATTGCTAGTCATTTTCGACAGTTTTTACAACCTTTTTATAAAGCAACAAAGATGTTATCTGGTGTTTATTACTCTACCTCTTGCTTAGTTATAGAATTTATTTGGTTAATTGTAGACAAGATTGCCAAATCTAGGGAGGATCCCATAGGTCATGCTGTTGCACTAATGGAGGAAAAGTTTATTAAATATTTTGGTTCTATTTCACACGTGTATTGCTTTGCTATTATTTTTGATCCTACGGAAAATTTGCCAGTTTGCGAGATGGGTATGGAGGAATAGGTGAATGCCTTGGTCTTGATTACTCGAAGCTTTTGCACATGTCAAAGAGGAGCTTTTCGTGTTTCCGTATGTATCATGACAAGTCGGCAAGAAGCCACGAGATCAGAGACCGCACAACAGACGCAACAAGGAAAGAAAAGCTTGACATCCTACTTATGGAAGAAGCTAAAGGGCAAGTGCAATTCTTCATCCTCTCGGTCTCAAGCATTCCCTTGTGGAATTCGTTTTGAGCTAAACCACTACCGAGCATGATTTTGCAAACATCGATCCCGATCTTTCCGTTGGAAAGATAGACTTGCTCGAGTGGTGAAAGAACAACAAGCGGATATTTTCTGTACTATCACATTTTGCACGGGATATTCTGTTGGTGCCGGTGTCCATCAGATCTTCGAAGCAACATTGAGCATGGCAGGGAGAATAATTGAAAAAAGAAGATCATCCCTCACGCCTAGGATGGTGGAGGCAATCACATGCGCTAAGGATTGGGAGTTGGCTAAAGAGCGGCAATAACATCAACTGCAGGATCTTGAGATTGTGGAGGCGTACGCTGACCTCGAACGCATGAACGATCTCGACATTGATGAGTAGTTGGTATGTACACATGTTGTTACTGTACTCTTTTCCTTACTCGGGGAACCCCACTCTGGGATGTAAGGTTTTTAACGAAGCAGTAACATTGTATCTATAAAATATTAAGAAAATTTCACTTTTTTCCCTAAATATTTTCGTGCCCATGTTTTTACACAATTAATTCAATTTTAGCTAGGTTTTTAATGAGGCGGGCACGACCGCACGAGAGGAATCAAGATGGCGGTCGCTACCACCATCGCCGCCTCCACCGTCAATAGTTACTTAGGGTGGGCTTGGGTTGGCACGCGCGACCGCACGATGGGCTTTGGGTCGTGCTCGGCCCGGCGAACGCGGTGGGGCGCATGGCACGGCGAGGTGACCGCCGAGCGCAAGACGACGACGCGCCGGCACAATGGGCGGGTGCGCGCCGACGCCCGACCCAATTCCCAGCTCTACATATGATTCGTAATGCAGTGTGTCAATGTGCAAGATAGTTCTATTTGGCTTGGACCGAATACAAGGTAGCGCCTCCTAAACGTGGTCGTTCCAGAACATGTGTGGCCAAATATTTTTTGTTTTTATCACGTAAAAAATATCACGAATGTGGTATTTCAAGGTTCATTATGAAATATAATTTCACCATTCGTATTTTGTATAACTTGTAACAAACTACTTTAGTGACACGATTTTGGTTTGGAATCCAATGAGTGGTTGGCTACTCGATACGGAATTCGCGCATCATGGGTACCCACTTACTTCAAAGATGTGTTCTTGGCAGGAATCCTTAGAACCATTTCTAGGTCAGAGAGTTCTAACTCTTTCTTCAATCGGTTTATTGGATTCAAAAATACTCTTGATATAACTGTTTCCTAAGCCTTGCAGATGTTCATGACTTCAATTGTTTGCACCATTAATCAAGTTGTGCCTGATCAAGGTACTTTGTCTTTGTCGAAGGAGTTCACCGCAAGGAGACTAGGTAGAAGCACTTCTATGTCACAGCTAGAAGCACTTTCATGGCAGCAAGGATCTTCCATTTTCATGATATCTATAGTAGTCTACTGCAGTAGCAAAACATTTATATTGATATGACATTTGTGGAATGGTTATAATTTTTCATAGAATGGAAACCTGATACTATTCATTGTGGGCATGCCTTCATTGTGTCCATGTACTTGGTTGCTCAAAATGTGTCTCGTTACTTGTGCGAATGGAACTTGCATGTCAATTTTTTTTTGTTTTTTCCTACTTACTCTAGGAAGCATCATCTCTCTTTATTCATATGATCAGAGCTCGGAGTCGGGCCGTGCTTTTCCGAGCCACCGAGGCACGCTGCACCAAGATGGCCCAAGCACGACGCCGACACATGGCAGGCCGGGCTAGCACGACACGAACGGTGGCGGTGGGCACGAAAGCCGACGGATCGGGCGGCACAGCACGGCAAATCGTGCCATGCTCGGCCGGCGCGGCACGGTGGCACGGCCAAGACGCCTCCCACGGCCGCTTTGGGAGCCGCCGGAGAGCCGAGAGGCGTGAGCACCAAGGCGCGGGCCGGGAGCCTTCCACGCGGCACGCCTCCTCGCACCTCCGCCGCTCGCCGCTGCGCGCCTCCTCGCCTCCCGCCTGGCTGACCAAGACGGCAAAGCCGCCACGAGGCGCGATAAAGTCCGGCGGCGTCGGGGCACGAGGGATCTGGAGAGGCAAGGGGCCGGCGGCCGAAGGCCACGTCGGCCGAAGGCCACACCGGCCGGGGAGGGGGCGGTGCAGAGGCGAGCGCGCGTCGGAGCGGTCCGAGGAGGCGCACGGGTAGCCGTGAGGGAGCCGGCGGCACCGGGCCACCATGGAGCACCAGAGGGAGACGGCTCCAAATCCGTCGCGCCTCCTCGCCTCCCGCCTCGGCTCCCGCGCCGCTCAGCCTCCTCCACCGCGCCTCCTCGCCTCTCGCTGCACCGCTCGGCCATGTGGTGGCCTGGTGGGGATGGGGGAGTAGACTGGGGATCTCAATGGCTCATGACCTCACGCCGCTCTACGTCGCCTGCCGCCGCCTCCTCCACCTATCGCCTCACCTCAAGCACCTCCTCGCCACGGTCGTCGTGCCGCCTCGCCTCACGCCGCCTCCTCGCACCTCTGGCCGGGATGGAGAGGCCGAGGCGAGGTGGCAGGGATGGGGATCCGGGATGGGAGAGGCCGAGGCGCGGGGATAGGGAGATCCGCAAGGGAGGTGGCGCGTGGGAGATGGCAGGGGTTGCTCACGGAAAGAGAGGGAGGGAAGGGAGATTAGGAGGAGATGGCCATGGGGGTTGCGAACTTGCGAGCTGCCAGGAAGTCTCCAGAAAAGTGAGAGAGAGATTTATTAGAGAGAATAAAGAATGTAGAGAATCTTGCTGTGGGTGAGGAATGACTAAAGCTTCTGCTTTCTTTTAGATTGAGTGACAACCCATGGAATCTGGTGAAAAAAGTTAGACAACGGGCAGTTTCGCGAGAGACAACGGGCAAGCCTCGCGAGAGACAACGGGCAAGTCGTGAGCACCGAGAAGCAACGGGCAAAACGCGAGACATGACATAAGTCTGATGTGACAAGCACAGTGCACAGAGAAGCAACGACTCTCGGGGTTTCTTCTCTCGGTTGCCTATAAAACGAAGCTCATTTCTCATTGATTCATCCACTGATCCACTCTCATCTCAGCTCATTTCTTCATCATTCATTTCCTCTCCTCATTTCTTCAACAGCCATCTACTCTCCCCATTTATTCACCATCCATCCATTATGCTGCCAACGAGTCGGAGCACCAAGGAGCTCCCGAGCGGTATGCTACCAAGGAGTCGGAGCACGAAAAGGGCAGCAGGGCGACTTAGTGTAAGCTCTCACCGTCGCTCCCCTAGTCCTCCTCCGGCTCCGACTCCCATTGATGCTTGCCAGTTCTCGCCAAGCATGGGAGACTACGGCATGGATGATCATCATATGGACGGTACGGAGGGCTACGAGGAGTACCAGGGCGATTTGGAGCCAATGGGGACTCCAGAGTTCTCCCCCGCATCCACAAACGGCAACATTGGCGGGTCCGAACGGCGGCTAATGCTTTGGAAGCACATGACCGGAGCCAGAAATCCATGACGGCCAAATGGTAGATATCGCAACATGAAATTATTGCCAAGCTAAATTAACTGCCCATACAGCTGCAGGGACAGGGCACTTGAACCGGTACTACAAGGCATGCTTGCGCAAGATCGGGGTGTAGAGCCGAGGGGGAGGAGTACAAACGCAGCAAAACTTCGAGGCCGATGGCTCTATCACTTGATGATTTTAAGATAGATAATAAGATTGCTTCTATCACTCTTGATAACACATCAACGAACACGACTGCTATGAACATCCTCACCCCAAGATTGCAGACGTATATTGGTCGTTATGTTCTCCACCAAAGATGCGTATGTCATATCTTGAACCTTGTTGTTCAAGACGATATGGAAGCGATTGGCGGATATTTGAACAGTGTCCGCGATGCCGTTCGCTACCTCACAAATTCCCCACAAGTGGCAGCCAGGTTCGCGGAGTACTGCGCAACCAATGGGAAGGAGCCAAGAAAATTCGGTCTTGACATGAAGGTGAGGTGGAACTCGACCTACATCATGTTAAAGAAGCTACAAGGGTACGAACATGTTATATATGTTTTTATCAATGCTAACTCTCAAAACAATGAATTGGTAGTTACCAATTGGATGGATGATTGCTAGTCATTTTCGACAGTTTTTACAACCTTTTTATAAAGCAACAAAGATGTTATCTGGTGTTTATTACTCTACCTCTTGCTTAGTTATAGAATTTATTTGGTTAATTGTAGACAAGATTGCCAAATCTAGGGAGGATCCCATAGGTCATGCTGTTGCACTAATGGAGGAAAAGTTTATTAAATATTTTGGTTCTATTTCACACGTGTATTGCTTTGCTATTATTTTTGATCCTACGGAAAATTTGCCAAGTTTGCAGATGGGTATGGAGGGAATAGGTGAATGCCTTGGTCTTGATTACTCAGAAGCTTTTGCACATGTCAAAGAGGAGCTTTTTCGTGTTTTCCGTATGTATCATGACAAGTTCGGCAGCAGCGCGAGATCAGAGACCGCACAACAGACGCAACAAGGAAAGAAAAGCTTGACATCCTACTTATGGAAGAAGCTAAAGGGCAAGTGCAATTCTTCATCCTCTCGGTCTCAGGCAGCCCCCTTGTGGAATTCTGTTTCAGAGCTAAACCACTACCTGGAGCATGATTTTGCAAACATCGATCCTGATCTTTCCGTTGGAAAGATAGACTTGCTCGAGTGGTGAAAGAACAACAAGCGGATATTTTTGTACTATCACATTTTGCACGGGATATTCTGTTGGTGCCGGTGTCCACTGTATCTTCAGAAGCAACATTCAGCATGGCAGGGAGAATAATTGAAAAAAGAAGATCATCCCTCACGCCTAGGATGGTGGAGGCAATCACATGCGCTAAGGATTGGGAATTGGCTAAAGAGCGGCAATAACATCAACTGGAGGATCTTGAGATTGTGGAGGCGTATGCTGACCTCGAACGCATGAACGATCTCGACATTGATGAGTAGTTGGTATGTACACATGTTGTTACTGTACTCTTTTCCTTACTCGGGGAACCCCACTCTGGGACGTAAGGTTTTTAACGAAGCAGTAACATTGTATCTATAAAATATTAAGAAAATTTCACTTTTTTCCCTAAATATTTTCGTGCCCATGTTTTTACACAATTAATTCAATTTTAGCTAGGTTTTTAATGAGGCGGGCACGACCGCACGAGAGGAATCAAGATGGCGGTCGCTACCACCATCGCCGCCTCCACCGTCAATAGTTACTTAGGGCTGGGCTTGGGTTGGCACGGCGCGACCCTGGCACGATGGGCTTTGGGTCGTGCCTGGGCCTGGCCGAATGCGAGGTGGGCCGGCATGGCACGGCGAGGTGACCGGGCCGAGCCGGCACGGTACGACGCAGCCCGAAGCACAATGGGCCCGGGCTGTGCCGGCACGGCCCGACCCAATTCCCAGCTCTACATATGATTCGTAATGCAGTGTGTCAATGTGCAAGATAGTTCTATTTGGCTTGGACTGAATACAAGGTAGCGTCTCCTAAACGTGGTCGTTCCAGAACATGTGTGGCCAAATATTTTTTGTTTTTATCACGTAAAAAATATCACGAATGTGGTATTTCAAGGTTCATTATGAAATATAATTTCACCATTCGTATTTTGTATAACTTGTAACAAACTACTTTAGTGACATTTTAGGATAGGTGTAGTCAAATCTTCTAAACTTCAGCTATCCACATATGTATAAATATTTAGATTGGGCAAATGAAAATTATACAAGTAGATTTGTATTGCAAATTACTTTTGTAATATTATAATTTTATTATTTTTATAAATATAGAATCCGTCTAGAGAAAAAAGACGTTTCAGGATACGTTCTGAACTTTAACTATTTATATGATTGTGAGTATTTAGATTGGACACATAAAAATGGTACACATAGATTTTTCTCAAAAGTACTTTCATAATATTACCTCTTCTGTTTGTTAATACACTTTTTTTTTTACTTTTCATGGTTCATGATGGACTTCGATCATTACTTTTATAACTTTATATTAAGATATACTAATAAAATTGTAATAATATTATAGTTTTAACAACAAATCTAATTATATATTTTTTTATTAGTCAATATAGATAGCTTTAAACATAGAATTTTATTATTATTTAATCTATTTTTAATAATATTTTAAAGATGACCCCTCATTAACTTTATTTTCAGTTCTGACCCCCTTTGGTCACACCATAACTCGCGGTGTGGCCAAATCATTTTGTCACACCACTTTCCTCGGCGTGGCCAAACCTGCCATGCAAGCCGCCGTGCGCATGTTGTGCCAGCATGGAGGGAATGCGTGGCCCAGTCCTTGCGTTGTTATGCCAGTACTCATGGCGGGATAAGCTTATCTTGTCACGCCAACGTGCGTAGCGTCATAGAGGTGACTTTAGGGGTGCACGTTATTTATTGAATTTGCATATCATATAAGCCAAAAAAAAATTCGCTCACATGGCTGGAAGGGGTTCCCAGATGAAGAAATCTCATGATGCAAAAGATACATGGACCATTTGGGTGGAAAAATGAACTTTTCCTCATGCGCATGACTGCCAATTGTAAACATAGCATGGTAATCACTTCACAAGTTCACTATTTTTGTGCCCATGTACATCATATTTAGCATTTGATTTTACATGGACAATTGGTCAAAAATGGTAAACCTAATTTGAGCTAGCAAGAAATGAACGGTGCTAACTGAATGCCCATCCCTAGGCAATAGTAGATCTTTTTTCAAACCTGTGTTGTTTCTAGTTTGAATCAAGAGATGAATGAATAGCCAGCCGCATCCCATTGCAATTTTTGGTGGTACTCGTCGTCACTTAGGGGTCGAAGACCATTTAGTGTCTTTTTTTTTCTAAAACACGTCTTTTGGACCTTTATTTTTATGTTGTGCCCTGCCTTTTGTTTGATGTTGTTGAGCATGCTTTGCCACGCCAAGAATTGAATGCAAAAAAGAGAACAAAATTTGAAATAGACTTTATAATGTAGTTGCGAATTACATGACGTGCAAGGTTTGGTTACGTACACAAGGAACGACATCATGCACGACTCAACAAACCGAAATACACCCACGATACATGTGCGCCTTTTTGGAATAGAAAAAAGGTCAATTGGAACAAAGTTAATTAGTTTTGGTGGCCCATTGCCCCCTGTAAGATCGAGGAGGCCGACTAGAGGGGGGTGAATAGGCGTTTTAAAAACTTCTATGCGCTAAAACCGATTTCTAATGCGGAAGCTAATACAAATACGGTTTTGCACAAATAAGTCCTAAATCCACTAGGCTCAACTAAATGCACCAACAATACAAGTCTATTGATAATAATCAATCTAGCATGGACTTGTAAGCAATTCAATTTGAGCAATGTAAATAGCACATAGCATGGTAAGCATTCATACACAATGAATGAGCAACTTAATTATATGAATATAAATTGCAATATGGTAGAGCTCAAGAATGCAAACCACAAGATGACACGGCGATGTTTTACCATGGTGTTCGGAGACTTGCCGGTCTCCCCTAGTCCACGTTGAGGGAAACCCAAACCAATTGGGCCGGCTCCACGGATTAAGCCTTCCTCCGAGGTATCAACACCTCGTTTCACTATGGTTGCTCTTACTCCACTCCAGAGATGGCGAGCACCAAGCCACTCACAAACACCGGGCCTTCTCACAAGCTTCACTTGAGAAGATCACTGGACCACGACGCCTCCACGCCGTCTAGGTGTCGGCAATCACCAAGAGTAATAAGTCAAAGCCTCTCGCTTGACTCTCACCAAGTGCAACACATGCATAATTGGATGCTCAATCCAATTCTAGTTGCAACACATGCAACTAGACCCTCTCCTTTTGCTCACAAGGTGCAACACATGCATAATTGAGAGGAGAAACTCACACTAGCTCAAGAGAATGAAATGAGATGCCAAGAGTTGCCCCCCAACCGACCAATGTGAGTATTTATAGCCCATACACAAAAACTAGCCGTTGGAGGAGAATATGTCGAAATTCAGGGAAACCCGGTCCACCACAGCACGGGGCGGTCGGTCCGGACCAAGGTAGCAACGGCTATAAAATAGCCGTTAGAGACAATTCGGTCGGTCAGCCCTCACAGGTCTGGCCTCGACCGGACAGGCAGATCAAGATAGGACATGGGTGTGTGATGTACACCCATTTTTTTAAAAAAACATTCAGCATTTATTAGGTATTTAGGTATATATACTAGTAAGTATACTTAAAACTCGTATTTGCACTATGCACGGCGACTCCGTCCGATCGGCGATTCGCGCAGGCGCAACCCACTCGCCACTTGGTCATGCCGCCCCACGCCACCAGCAATTAGCAAAGTCCACCACGGCCCAACGCCCACCACGGTCATGCCGCCCCACGCCAAGCGCCTCACCCTCACGCCTCACGGCAGCACCAACCCAAGCGCCCGAGAGACCTAACCGAGCAAATCGGCTAACCCTATCCCTTTCGTTTCCTCCCCTTTCTCTTCTCGCTCTGCGGCGGCGGCGGCGGCGCAAGGGGTGAGCGCCAGCGCGCGAGCCGAGCCGAGGGAGGCGCTGGAGGTGGGCCGGTGGTGGCGACACGGCGAGGCCGGACCACGCGGCGCACGATTGGACCGAAGGCACCGAGGGAGACGCGCATAGGGCCAAGGGCGCGGGCCGGTGCACGGCGAGCCGGGGGCGGGTCAGGCCAAAGGCCGAGCCAGAGCAAGGGGGAGGCATGCGCGCGGGGTGGACCGAGCCGCCGACGGAGGTGGCGGCGTAGGGAACCGGGGCCGGGCCGGCGACCAAAGGAGGTGGCGCCATGGGGGATTAGAAGAAGGAGCAAAAGCTCCAGAGCAAAGAAATGGAGATGGGGAAAAACAAGAAGCAGCCAAGGGGAAGAAAGAAGGCACCAGGGGCTATGTGCCTGTGTCGGCCAAATGGGGAAAATAGAGGAGAGAGAGAGAGAGAGAGAGAGAGAGAGTGGAGTAAAGAGAGGAAGTGGGAGGAAGCAGTAAGAAATGGGCTGGGAATTTCATTCGGCCCACCTTTGATCCCAGGGCAAGGTCGGCGGTGCTCGCCTTGCCCTTCGCTTGATCGCCTCCCGCGCCGCTCCTTCCGCCTCGCTCGCGGCCACCGCTACCACTGCTGTGATGGGGAACATGCGAACAACCGAACAGGGGAAGGCCGACACCGTCGAGGCCGAAGTGGGGATGGATTGGATAATTGGATTGGGCGCCTGATTGGTACCGATTGTCTGATTGACTTGATTCGATCGCTTGCCTTGCAATGTTCGGTGGCCTCGAATTGAAACCGAATTTTTTAGTGGCCAAACAGATGTTGACGAGCTTAAAGAACTAAGCAAGAAATCGGATGGGAAGGTCTTGGTCGCCGATACAACCATCTACTTGATAGAGATGTGGTGGCACAAAGGTCCGAATACTCAAGGAAGCATTTCCAAACACTTACACCAAGGCAAGTAAGCGATTTACCATTTGATTAATGTGCATCATATTCTTTTCTCCGAACAATTCTTCCCGAGTGCTACTCGTGAAAGACATTCGCTTGTTGCCATGATATATTAGCTGACATGAAAGTTATGCTTATATTGCATAGGAAAATGCACACAAAGTTCAGGCAATCAACATAATTTGATCAACATAAAGGTTTATAGGTTTATATTATGAACCTTTATGTTTGTAACTCCGAACACCCATTTTAGAAATCCTGGATCCGCCACTGTGACCGGATCCCCGGTCAGTCCGGGCCTTCCGGGAGGTAGAAAACCGAAAAACATGCTCTCTGGAAAAAGCTGACCGGCCTTACAAGGGCGGTCAGTCCGCAGGCAAATGGGCGGTCAGTCCGGGCTTTCAATTGCGGTCAATCCGCACCTGAATTTCAGCACAGGCGACACTCGGAAAAACGATCATAACTTTTGACTCCGATGTCGGAATTGAGTGATCTTGGACTCTATTGAAAACTTATTCAGAGGGCTACACAACCCACCTATTTGATTTGATCTTAAACACATTTTATAAAATCAAAAAGCACAATTCCAAAGATCTACTATCATGGTCTAAGTCCAAATAATTAGCAACAAACAATCTTAGACCATATCAAGGGAAAATACATGAATCTCAATAATTTTGCAAAACATATTTGCAAACTTAGATCATGCCAGAAGGAGTAGGTACATGGACTTCAACAATTTGCAAAATACATTTGCAAAGTATAGTCACATGCTACAAGGATTAGACGCATGAGCCTCAACTATTTGCAAAACACATTCGCAAATAATAGCATCATGCCACGGTGAGTTAGAGCAAGCAAGATTGAGCTATCAACACATGATGAGACTCAAGCTACTAGACAAGACCCCTCTTAATAGTACGGCAACCTATACTAGCAATCCGGTCTTCCAACCAAACACCAAGACCGGTAAAAGACTAGGAACACATCCTTAGCCCTAGCTAGTCATACCTTTGCCTTGAGCATCTTCTTGAAGCTTGATGACGCACATCTTCACTTCAAGTCCGGGTCCTTGACTCGATGATCATCAACATATGATGATTTCCTTTACTTCGGGATCTTGGCTTGATGCTCATCAACACATGATGACATTCTTCATCCCAAGTCTTGATATGCATCAACACATGATGCATTCTTCACTTGATGTCCATCAACACATGATGGGTCTTCTTTTAACTTGATGATCAACTTATGATCATCTCCTCTTCTTGAATATCATCAACACATGATAACTTTCTTTTCTTGAACCTTGACTTGATGACCATCAACTCATGATGTCATCCAAAGTCTTCATCATCATGGAACATAACCTATTTATCCAACTCATGAAAAATGTTAGTCTCACAATGTGATTCTCATTAATTACCACAACACACCATTAACTCATAATGGTGGGTCAAGATACTTCAATCTTTCCCTCTTTGGTAATTGATGACAACCATCACAATAGCAAATAATTGAATAAAGATTTGTATGAGTATATACGAACTACACAAGTTGTACATACTCAAAAGAGTGTATATGAACTACACAAGTCTCATATACTCATATAAGTATATATGAACTACACAAGTTATATATACTCAAAGATATATTTCAAAGTAGAGATCTCGAATATGTGGAAAGGGAATATAGATCAATACTAATGAAACCACAAAACATAGAGTGAACTCCCCCTAAATGTGTGCATACACAAATGTGTGTTAAGAACATATGCACATATTCAAGTTAGACTTTTGGTGGAGTTCATCCTATATTTTGGATTTGAGGAATGCAACAATATATATAAATATGAAGTGGAATGCATACCTTTTGTGTTTTTCACCTTTATATCCAAATGAGACTAAACAATAGATAATCAATAGAAGTGTTAGTCTCACAAATATATTTGTCATTATGAATACATACCTGTTTGGATTTTTCCTTTTATATCCAAGCTGAGACTAATCATGGTATAACAATAAGAGTGTTAGTCTCATAAATAGACTTGTCATTAATCATCAAAATACTCCATGAATACATAATGGCGGGTCTAGATCCTTCACCCCCTTCCCATTGTCTCCTGACTGCTCGTGGCAGTCAGTCTCGAAGTTAGCCATGTTCTGCGAGACGAACTGGACGATTGAATGATGTTAGGATAACACAACGTAGGGTAAAATTAATAACCAGGATGCAAATTGAACATAACTTACCTCTTCGATTTGGACTGCGCCGGGTGGCGGGATCGCTAGTACGACCGTCGGTCTTACTAGTTGGAGCCTTCCCCTTGTCCGCTGCGCTCTTGGCCCGATCGTACTCAACTTCCTGTTCGGGTGTCCTCCACCACCACCTTGATTTCTTGGGCTCCTCTGGTGCCTTTTCAATTAGGTCGGGTATGTAAGATGTCCAATATTTGAAGGTTTTGGCTCACATCATATAGTTCAACACATACTTCTGCTCAATGAAGGCCCTATCGTACCTGTCTAGACCGTCGATCCATTGGAAGAAGTTGCATCGCATCTCTGGCTGCCATTATGCGTAAATATAGTTAGGGATATGTGGAATAGAACATAAGATGTGAAAAATCTATGTGTGTGCAAGATTCTCTTACGAGGACGTTCCCACATATGTAGTACGCCCAAGCGGCGGTCGTCGGGTGTGTGGACCGGATGATATTAGCCAGTTCTTCGCACACACACTGCGGGTGTGGAAACTCCGGTGGTACTAACGCATCATTCATAGAACAATCCATGTAAGGTTTAGCCCTCTCAGCAAGCCACTTGTGCTTTTGCAACATCTTCATGTAAAAGTTCACCGACGAGTCCGATATCTCCTTCCTCTCTGTTGTCTGAACAAAGTTTTGGTGAAGTGTTGGGTATGGTGGTGTAATGTTTTTCTCCAGCTCTCTTCCACATCTTTTTATAAGTGGATAGGGTGTAATACTGATGATGGAGGGAGAACAGACAAGACACCGGTCTAAAAAGGTGGTGTGGTAGAGTGTGTTCATTTCTGTCTGAGTAGGTAGCATCGCCATATGTTGTTACTTCGGTCTGAAAAGGTGGTGTGGGATAGTGTGGTCATTTATATCTGACAAGCTAGCGTCGAAGTGTGTTATCTTTTCGATCTAAAAATATGGTGAGGTAGAGTGTGGTCATTTTGATCTGAAAAGCTAGCCAGGCAAAGTCGATGTGCCCCCCGCTGCCCTGACAACGTAGATATGCAAAGTCAGATCGTATTCATCCACCTCCTGGTTGCATGACTTGTCCTCCGCCAGAGCAAGGTGTTTGGTAGCAGCGGCACCCCAACGCTCGCCGACATTGTATGCATCCCTTGCACGGGTCCACCGATGCACAAAGTATGAGTTTGGTCTTCCTAAACGAGCACTGCACGATGGCCAAAACTTGCATAGCACGGATGCCCTTCAGAATATTGTTGAACACCTCCGAGATGTTCGTGGTCATCATACCATACCTACATCCACCTTCATCATATGTCGTGCCCATTCCGTCTTGTGTGGCAAGACCTCGTTCAACCACTTATTCCCTCGTTGGTTGGTCAGTCCCCTTAACTCCGTCAGCTTGCCTTTGAAGTCCCTCTTCTCCAAACATCCGCACAACAACTTGAACTTTGTATAAGATCTTCCCTATTGCATTTCTTAAAAACATTTGCCTCTAAGTGACACATGCACCACCTATGCAACACATCCGAGTGTCTATCAAGTTTGCTCTTCACAGCGTTCATAATGCCACAGTGCCTATCCGAGACGATGCAAACCTTTCGTCTAGGCCCAACAAGGTGTAGACGAACTATATCCATAAACCATTGTAGCTTGCATTGTTCTCACCCTAAGTAAGTGTGAATGCTAGTGAAATTAGCTGGTCATCCGCATCAATACCCACAGTGGCCATCAAGGCACCATAGTACTTTCCAGTTAGAAATGTGGCATCAACTGATAAGACAGGTCTGCAATACTTGAAGGCCTTTTGTATTGCCCAAAAGATGAATACATCCACCCGAGAACATGTTTCATAACTCCTTCATCGAGTTCCGTTCGGTTCCTGTGCCAAGGATAAAACTCCATGCCCAGGTTCTTGGCCTGTATAGCACTCAGGATCCAAAGAAGTAACCCATAAGCCTCCCAATCACCCCATAGTAGTTGTCTCGCTTTCTACTTTGCCTTTTATGCCTTCCCGTACTTCACGTAGTACTTAATGAACCCAAATATAGCCTCAATAAGGGTGGCGACGATCACATTAGGGCCGACAACCACAACCCCAGTTATGCACCTTGTAATGAAATTAGTGGTCACCTGAAGGTGCTCCTCGGACACTCGTGCAGTCCTACAAGAGTGAGGGTGCTTCACATTCATTATTTTTCATTGCTTGTCCTTAGTTTTCCTCCCCCAGACCTTCTATCTGCACCCCCTTTCACACCTCAGGGTATACCTCTTGTTCACACAGAGTGTTGTACTACAAATGGAGGATGGTGCCTTATGGAGTATTCTTGCAGTCAAATCTTCATATCCTCCATGCTTGAAAATAACATGTCCTTGCATATGACGTCATTCTCCGAGACCGCAATGCCATGCCTGCTCTTCAACCCATTTGCACAGACAACGTTACTAACCATTCTGAATCCTCGAATGTATGCACCGACGAGATCTCACCTATTATACTATGAAGAACCTGACCTTTCTCATAGAAGAAAAGCAGAGCGGGTGCTTTATTTTCGGTCGAGCTCCAACCTTTGTCGGACTCAACGTCACAGACTTTCCATCTTGGAATACCTCTTCGTCAAGCTCGTCATTCAGTACACCGCTATTGAAATCATTCACGGGGTTACTAACATAGTGTGATGAAGAAATAGACACATATGACAAATCCACCAAAGGGGGCATCATTGTTAAGACCGATGCCAATGACCTCTTGGGACGGCTGCTCCTCCATTAGAAGGCCATGCGAAAGTTCCACAACGGATTCAAGTTTCTCCATGGTGCCATTCACCACATCCACATTCTTTTGCATATCCTTACCAACGATTGTCCTCTCCACCACAACCTCCAACGACCGCACTTGAGATGCGAGCACAACGTCCTTGTACGTGTCCCAATCATCGTCGTACGAGAATGGCATTAACAATGACCTTTGAACCCTGCCTAGCATCATACTGTTCCTCCATTCCGACAATGACACCAGGCTCATCCCATCTAAAGGTCAACTTAATCCTCGTCACAAGAGTTCGAAAAGCTGGTGATTCTCGAAACACAAGTACAATCACTTCCATACCAACAAAGTCGACGCCACTACCCATTTGGCTAACCGGCCCACCAATAAAAACATGTACAACTTTATCCATCTACATCCAACAATACGAATAAAACATTACAAAGTCAGTACTGTATGTTATAGGTACCAACTACTACACGATGAACAACTACGCACCAAAGTAGTACTAACCATTCTATATATGACTAAATCTAACCGGTATACAACAAACATAAAATTCATCGACTACTATGCCAAAAGGTCCGATAAGCTAGAAATTGAATTTTTGAACTAAATAGCCTTTTATGGAAGAAAGGTTTTATTACTAACTCCGTGCCAACTATATTTTCCAATCTAACCCTTTTCGACACGCCGCCACTTAGGGCGTGGCAACCAAATTCCGTTCAAACATATAATTCGACCAAAACCTAACATGAAACTACAATGACATATCCAAATTCCTCACAATAAACATATCCAAATTCCTTACAATAATAACAAAACTACGATTTAATAGCCATATTTCCATCACAACTACATAAAACTACAATTACATATCCTATTTTATCCATAAATCCTACCCGCAACATCCAATTTCATCCACAAATCACTAAAAATGGCATAAACACAACAAAATGTGCACACATTCAAGTGTCATTGTGTACTAATGCTATCCAATTTACTCCGAAGTGTAACGATTCAAACCAATTCCGCTCAAACATGTAATTCGGGTAAAACCCTAAATCCACCAATCTAACCGATTTGATCCAAAATAAATGGAGGGAATGAGTGAGATTACCTTCGGGGATGATCTCTATGGGTTTACGGACTCTGAATTGGGTCCCAATCGACGGATTTGGGGAGGTTAGGGGTAGAGAGGACAGAGGGCGCGCGAAAGGAAGAGAAGAGGATTGGAAAAAAAAGAACTGGGTGGGCCGATGGTACCTAAGTCACCTCTGTCACGCCACGCGCATTGGCGTGATAAGGCAAATCCACGCATGCCCTCCACGCTGGCATGGCGTGCGCACGACGGCTTGCGTGGTAGGTTTAGCCACACCGCGAGTTATGGCGTGACCAAAGGGGTTAGAATTGAAAATAAAGTTAGTAATAGGTTAACTTTGAAATATTATTAAACAAATATTAAATAATAGAAATTTTTCTTAAACATATTGGTAGTCCAATAAAAATTACAGAGGAAGTATAATTTTATTATGCTTTTATTACTATATAAAAATAAAAATTAGTGATTAAAGTTGTATTTTGCGGACTATGTTGATGTTTAAAATAACCTTCTTTTGTGACTAGAGGGAGAATTAAACAAAAATTACTTATCAAATTTTGTGTCTCGGTGATCGTGTCCATTTCCAAAAAGTCACTGTAGAGCTTCTCAAAATTATTATTTTTATATATTCCCAAAGTTAAATTATCGTGAAATCAAAGAATCGCATCACACATTCTTAACCTCCATCACACATTCTTAACCTCCGTCACACGGCTGGAACAAAAAACATCAAGGAAACCTTTAGCAGGTAGCGGGCCCCTCGTGCTCATAAATCCCCGTCTCCAAAAAACCTCACACAACAAGCAAAGAGAAACAAAGAAAAAAAAAAGAACCATGGCGCAGCAGCTGCTGCTGCTCCTCCCCGCGTCTTCCGGAACCTTCTCGAAGCCCCTCCCCTGCCTCTCCTCCTCCTCCCTTCCTCGGCGCCACCTCTCCTCCATCTCCGCCACTAGCCGAATAGCCGCCGGCGTCGCCGCCGCCCGCCGCGACCTGCTCCGCTGCGGAATGAGGCGGTCAGGTGAGCCATCCTCTTCTTGCCGCTGATCCATGAACAGATTGCGGCGAGATGGGTTCTTTTGGCGAGCGAATAACTACTAGTTAATAATGTCTTTGCGCTTCTGATCAGACTTCGTGACGGATTTGGAGCTTGCGAAGGACAAGCACCGGCAGGGTAGCCGTGCCAATGGCATATTCTGGATCTTGCTGCTTAATTTTGGCCTCTATGTTGCGGACCACTTGTTCCAGGTGACATTACAACAGACGCGAAAGTAGGATAAACCATTTGGTTGTTTCAATTTGCAGAAATCAAGGTAGGCTCTAGATAGAGAGCGCTGCATGCTATGAAGATTGTATAAACCAAGTGAGGGTGGGAGTCGGAGATGCAGCCTCAGAGTTGTAGAATTATATCGATATACTCCATGCTATTTTTATAAAAAAATGGCTATAATTTTCTTGACAGATTATGATTAGATTAATGCAAGTAACTACTCGAAAAAAATAACAGTCAATGCAAGGACAAATGGAAAAAAAATGTGATGTAATCATGATTACTAATTAATGAGAGGTGTCTTTCAGTTGCTTTTATATGTAAAATAACATAGGCACATGTCTGTTATTATTCTTGTATTGAAATATATATTTACTTGTGCATTGCTGTTTCCATGCATTTCAGATTCAAGATATAAAGGCACTGTACTTGTACCATGCTTTCCCTGCTTGGTATCAGTTTGTGACCTCAACATTTTGCCATGCTAACTGGTTAGGTTTCTTTCTATTCCAGATTGTTTTTCATTTTCTTTTCACTTCTTGGTAAGTTTCTTTAATATCTTCTGCAAATGAACAAAAATGGGAATTTTTTTTATTTAATCCTTTTTTTATTAATTTTTTAAAGTTAATTCATCGCAAACTTTATTTCTAATTCTGACCCTTTTGGTCACGCCACCACCCTTGGTGTGGCCAAAACGTTCTGTCACACCACCTATCGTGGCGTGGCCAGAGCTGCCACGCAAGTCCACGGCCGCGCGCCATGCCAGCGTGGAGGGCCCGTGTGGCATCTGTCACGCCGACACCCACAGCATGACAACCCTGCCTGTCACGCCACGATATATGGCGTGACAATGGGTGGAATTTAGTTCAGCTTGACTTATGAAAGATAAAAAACAATTGAAGTTGCGGTGATACATAACACCATGTACATGTAACATTTAACAATCCGTAACTCAAAAATGGAGAATCTATATGTGAACCAAAAATAACACCATCCTTTAACTGAGAGTAAATACATTTATGGACCGATAATCTTTTTGTAGATTGATAACCTTTGACACTTCAGCGTATATATCCATCGTAAACACCCACATAATATTTCTAGACCGTGTCCCAGAAATGATACATACTGCATCCTAGAAAAAATGACTAATATGTCGACAGTGTGGTATAACATGAGGCACAAGGATGGACATATGCTAGATAATACCGCTGATGAAAGATGTGTAGACATCCTCTTGGAATGATAGGTGGTGCTCTTCATCACTTTGTGGTTGTAGACCATTTCGTGCCTACTTCGAGAACTCGTTTTTTCATATTGTTGGATGCGTTGCTACGCAAAGAATTGAATGCAAAAAGTCAACAAGATTTGAAGATGCGAATTAAAATAGACTTTATAATAAAGCTAGGAATAACATGACGTACAGGGTTTGGTTACGTGCATAAGAAACAACATCATGCACGAGTCAACAAACCGAAGTACTCCTACGATACATATACGCCTTTTGGAATGGAAATAAATTCGACCTTCGGGGGACTAGTTGGGAATGGCCTGACCTACTGCGTGGACCGGGGCCATTTTTCCTTCGTTGCGAGCTCGGCGTTGAACTCCTCGCCATCCTCTTTGGCCTTGGCCGCCATTTCTCTCTTTTTTGTCGCACTCCCTCCTGCGAGCCTCATGTTCTTTGCGCCTGCACGCCTCGAGATGAGCTTTCGTCTCCCGACGTATATGCTCATTTTGCTCGTCGTTGAGGCGCTCCTCCTGGATCTCGCGGGCCCTTTTGACATCCCACTCCTCGTAGTCGAGAATCTACTGATCATGTGGGTGGATCTCTAGGTCGATCCACTTGCGGTAGCCACATAGCGGATTCGGGGACTACTGGTAGACAGGAGAGGTTGTTAGTGCGTACTTTGAAAGAGAAATACTAGAGGAACACATCAGAATCGGTCCTTCAATTGCCGATACGCTCATGTCCCAACGGTAGTCGGGATAGTCACAGAAGAAGTTAGCGCATCCCCAGTAACGCATGCCCAGGCTGAGCCGCTGTTTGGACTTGAAAAACTTGCATGAGTCCTTACACCAACAGAGGGGCGGCATCTCCCCCTCGGGCGGGTGTTACAGCGAACGCTCGGTTGGAATGTTCAGGGTAGGGTTGCTGCTACGGCGGGCGTCATTGCAGGGAGGTGACCTCCTGGCATGCTCCGCTTGTTCGTCCCGGGCCGTAGCAGCCCTTGCTTGTTCGTCGCGGGCCGCAGCAGAACTTGCTTGCTCGCGGGTCTCTTCCCATTGCTTTTTCATCTTCTCCCATTGCTTCTTCTGCATCTTGTCCATCCCGACGTGGTGAAGCAAGCTCTGGTGTAGTGTTGGGTTTGGTTGTGTGTTGTTCTTTCCCAGATCTCTTCCACCTCCTTTTATAAGCCACAGGTTTGGCATTGGCATGGTGTGGTTAATTTCATGTGAGTAGCATGCGAGGCAGAGTGTTGCCTTGTCTTTACGAAAAGTTCTTTGGCGAGGCGAGGCCGTCATGTCTTACATTGCGTGAGTATCACGCCCCGCTTGCGAGCCCCGTCTTTTGTCTCAAAACTGAGTATAGTGTTGTCATGCCGATCTGAAAAGCTGACCCGTTTGGTCTTATCACTGCGCAAAGCTGCCCCGTCTGGTCTTGTCAGTGTGCAAGGTTGTCTCCTTTGGTCTTGTCACTGCGCAAAGCTGATCCGTTTGGTCTTATCACTGCGCAAACCTGCCCTGTCTGATCTTGTCACCGCGCAACGCTGTCTCCTTTGGTCTTGTCACTGCGCAAAGCTGGTCCGTTTGGTCTTGTCACTGCGCAAAGCAGCCCCGTCTGGTCTTGTCACTGCGCAAAGCAGCCCCGTCTGGCTTATCACTGCGCAAGGCTATCTCCTTTGGTGTTGTCATTGTGCAAAGTTGTTCCGTTTGGTCTTATCACCATGCGAAGCTGCAAGCTAACACATTAACCGCTTTATGAGCTTTCCCCTGTAGGCTATAAAATGTACGCCCATGCTCCGAAAGTAGGACCACTCGACCCTCCAAACCATAGGAAGAATAACCTTCTCCGTCGTACAGTAACATACCATGACAGACACCGAGGGACCAGTCCAACTGAGGTCGCCGAAGCAAGACCTTCCCCTCGAAAGGAGGGAGGACTTGGATCCTAACTACCGGTTGATGCCGAATAAGCATGCTCAACCGGTATGGCCGAAATGCGGACACAGGGAGGACGCAATCATGCAAGTCGCGGACGGCCCTTTCGATGGCGGACTATGTTTCTTCCGATGCCCACACTCTGGAGTACAATTAGCAAGTAGTTTGCTTTATGTTACTGCTAATAGAGCTTCCATGTTAACCCTTCTTTCTAGCAGATGGTGAAATGCGACTTTGTCCGCTGGATCGATCCCCCCATGAACGACATGTTGTGATATACGTGGATACATTGTGGGACCGAATATTTCAGTTGGAGGCGCGGATTGACAATCTCAACGAGTAAAACGATGATCTCCTCCAACAGATGCAGCGCGAGAGGGGCAACAAGGAGGTCGTGAACATAGGAAGTTCCTATGATCCTACATACTGCTGCGCGAACCTAGCTACATATGTGTGTGCCACTACAACGACGATCAGCCACGTCCGAGGTGCCCCCTTGTACAACACTCTATGAGAGTAGCGCGACGCACCTTCTACCATTAGGCACAGCCGGAGATGAAGCTTGTACCTCAGTAGTCTCCCCTTCTGTACGCAATTATATTCAATCTAATAAAGCATATAACTAAATGGTGGACGTGTCATTGTTGTTGCCTTTTATCGTGTGGACTGTTGCATCGATGTGTCGCGTGCATTAAGTTATAGGCGTAGGACATGCATTGTACATCCACATGACGGAAAGCCTGGGTCGTCTACTCACGTGTGACCTCCTGTCGGGACCCTAGGTATATAACCCCGGAACCCTCTGTGCATTCCGAACTAGTCTCATGATCAGTAGCTAGCTCGCACAGTGACAACATCGATGTAATCATAACCATACAACAAAATAACGATGAAATGGACAAATTAATATTACTTGATAGCAAAAGAACTTTATGGTCAAGTCTTATAGAGTTGCCGCGCAGGGCTTAACAACAAAAGATAACTTGCAGCGGAACCCAAAATATCTTGTGGTTGCCAGTCGACATGCTCACAGGCAATCGAGTGGAGTACGCGACCTAGTTCGCATAATTCTCGAAGTACTCCTCTTCATAAAATTCTGAGCTTTCTGGGTCTTCTTCATTGACTGATAAACCAGAGGGCATAAGCCGTGAGTACTTTTGAATGTACTCAGCAAGCCACAGGGAAATGTATGCAATTATTATTCACGCTAGGCTTGACAAGGATAGCTTTATGTTTATTTTGCAGAAATCAGTATTTAACAGTAAATACAGTAAGTAGATTGTAAAAGCACAATTTAAAACATTAATACATAAATAATCAAGTTTCTTGGAAAACAACAAGCGAACTTCCCAACCATTCCACCCAAACCATTATTCCCACCATTTTTGATGAAAAACTCTACCCTTTGCGTGAAAGCTCCAGGCATGTCCATAACCGGGGACACGACTATTCGAATAGTTTTTCCACTCTGTAGAGGTTGTACAACTTTACTCACAAGACACGACTTCTCTAGTTTGTTTGGCATCCGTCGATACCACTGCTCACTACCTTGGGTAAGCAGTTTAGAGCACGTGACAAGGCCTTTACAAAGTTCTGCTTTAACTCAGTTCTGCTCGCTAAGGATTCGCCGTTACAGGCCCCCTCTTGCTCCATTCTCAACCCAAACAGAACCGAATCAAAACATAGCTAATTAGTCGGCCAGGTCCACCCCATCCTGGACATGTGGTTGCACGGTAAGACCCGAAACAATGGCGTACAAGGTTAAGTCCTTAGTGATTTTGCTCAGACGAGACTATTCGCATCCCAATGTGCTTCCGCACCTACCTTCACCACCGCCCATTCGCCCGAGCATAAAATATTTTCGGTTCAACCCGGCCAAAGACCACCCTAGCCTTAGCACAACATCTTTTAATAATAGTGGCCGCGCCACAATTCTATAATTCATTTAGTCATGTTTATTCATACGAGCATGTGATCATGAGTCCCAACGTACAACTATAGTATGGCTAAGCATAACACGATACCCGTGTTGGTAGTTTAACAATGTCCAACTAAAATAACCCAGCCTATGGTGTCCAAGGATTTATGTCATTCAAGGATACATGTCATTTGCAATTTTTCAAGGGGGCATGCTTCAATTAGGCAATTATCTACTCTCGAAATCATTTAATATAAAACTAGCAATAAATGTTTATAACAAATAATATAGTTTTGTAAAAGGGGTTCAATATGATCAAAGGTCTACGACTTACCTCCATTGAAGAGTTGAGGTGCTTCGGTCGTCGGGTCCGAGAAATCTTCCGAAACGTCGGAATCTACACGTTCGAACGAAGCCAAATAAATAAAACAACTCCAAATAAATACCAAATTAGCACTAACAGCAAGAGGAGGATTTTAGATGAATTTAAAAATTTGAATCACTCAAATCGGAGTTCGAACGAAGAAGTTACGGCCTCCGGAAGTTTAAAAATCAAGAAAAAGTAATTTTCCTGATTTTTGGAATTATTTTTCTAAAGGAAAAGGGATTTATTGCGCCAGCTGACGTCAGCAATGGGTTTTAAATTTTCCAGCCGAATTATTTTTCAACGGGAAAATAAAGGAAAATCCACACGACGCCGATCGACTACGCGTCGATAAAGGGTCGAGCGGCGCCACCGACAACCACACATGCGCGCCACGCTGAATCGAAGCGGCGGCGCCGGGGCGATGGCTTGCCGATTGGACGCGATGGCGCGGTGAAGGCACCAGCGGGTAGAGGTTCTCACGGGGATCACGTTGCTCACGGTCTTGACGACGCGACGCCTAGGGATGGCCGACGGCGAGGAAGAAAAGAGGCAGCGGTGGCGGTCGAAGGCGGCGGAGGTGCTCCGGTGGGCTTCAGAGGATGGGGAGGCGCGCACGAGGTAGGCAGAGGTCTGGCGATCCTGAAGGTGACGACGGTGATGGCGGAGGAGGCTCGGAGACGGCGCAAATGGCGACGGCGCTCTTCAGTGGTTGACGGCGAGAAGCTCAAAATATGGTGAGGTTAGGGCACGGCAGCGAGGGAGAGAAGGGGGAAAAGAGAGAGGAGGGCTGGGCGCTCCTGGTGCGCTCCTTAAATAGGCACGGGGAGGTCTGGAAGGGGGGGGACAAAGTCGGCGGCTTTCGCGACGCCAAGGATAGGGGCGGCGTGGGAAAACCGGGCGATGGTACGGGGAATGGTGGCGGCAGCGGGCGCGGCGGAGGCGGGAGGTGACGCGGCGCACTACGGCGACACGCGGGACAGGAGCAGACGCGGCCGGCGCGAAACGCGGGTCAGCATGCACGCACGGTCGCGAGGAAGAAGACAAGTTTAGGAAGAAGATGAAGCTGACAGGTGGGCCCCACCTGTTAGTGAGAAGGAGAGAGAGACGCGCGGAGGTGCGAAGGCGAGGGCCGTTCGATTGAAATCAGACGGTCCACAAAAAAGGAGACGTTTGGACCTGCCGAAGGGAAAACGCAATCGGGGCCGTTCGATTTTGATCAGATGGCTCACAATGGATGAGGCGTTCGGCGCTTCCGAACGTGCGATGCGATCGTGACTGTCCGATCTTGATCGGACGGCGCACAAGGAGGGAAGGCGCGGGCACGCGTGGGATTGGGCTGGAGCGGGCCGCGGGAGGGGAAAAAGGGAAATGGGCCAAGAGAGATTCGGCCCAAAGCCAAAAGGAGGATTTTAAATACATTTTCGATTAAAGAAATGCTAGAAAAGCAAAAAAGCTTTTAGAAAATAGATAATAGAGTCTAAAAATTCTAGGAAAATTCACAGAAGTCCATTGAATTATTTAGAACTTAATAAAAATACTTTTAACTATACTTTAGCTTTTAATTTTGCAAACAAAATAGGTTTTAACTTAAAACAAAAGGAAAAGTCAATTCTAAAATCCAGAAAAAGCAAGAAAAGACTTAAAATCCAAATAAAATCTAGAAAACTCAAATAAACTAACTTTTTAATTTAATTGAAGTTGGCTTAATTCAAGTTAAACAGTTTTTGATTTCTAAATTCCAGGTTAAGTTTTTGCAACTTAATTAAGCCAAGTGGTTTTTTTAAAAATTTTGAAAATTTTGAAGAACTCTGCAAAATTAGGGATGTTACAAACCTACACCCCTTAAAGAGAATCTTGACCCCGAGATTCGAGCTGACTAGAGAATAGGTGCGGAAACTCGGTCTTCAGGTCCTCTTCACGTTCCCATGTGGCTTCCTCTTCAGTGTGGTTGCTCCATTGAACTTTGCAGAAACGGAGGATCTTGCTTCTGGTTGCGCGCTCGGACACTTTCAAAATCTTGATGGGTTACTCCTTGTAGGTGAGATCTTCCTGCAAATCAACTGCTTCTAGTGGCATCTGCTCTTCCGGTACACGCAGATCATTTCTTCAATTGAGACACATGGAAGGTGTCATGCACATCTGACAACTGAGGTGGGAACTTCAATTTGTAAGTAACTTCTCTTCGAGCTAGGATTGGAAAATGTCCAATGTATCTTGGTGCAAGCTTCCCGCTTACTCTGAAACGACGCATTCCTTTGAGAGGTGAAACCTTTAAGTACACGTGATCTCAAGGTGCGAAAGTTAAATCTCGGCGACGGTTATCAACATAACTTTTCTGCCTGGTCTGAGCTGTTCTCAGCTTTTCTCTGATTGCCCGAACTTAATCTTCGGCTTCTTTCAGGATATCAGGTTCAAGTACTTGTCCTTCTCCTGTTTCGGTCCAATATAAGGGTGTTCTACATTTTTCTTCCATAAAGAGCTATAAACGGGGACATCTGCAGACTTGATTGATGACTGTTGTTGTAGGCAAACTCTGCATAAGGTAGCATTTGATCCCAATTGGTCTGGTTCTCTAGAACACAGGCTCTCAATATATCTTCTAGGATTTGATTTACCCTTTTCTGTTTGTCTATCTGTCTGGGGATGGTAGGCTGTGCTGAAATTCAAGTTAGTGCCCAAAACGCTGTGCAGCTTCTGCCAAAATCTCGAGGTGAATTGGGATCCTCGATCCGACACGATCTTCTTTGGTACTCCATGCTGACATACTATCTTTGCCATATACAACTCTGCAAGTTTGTCTCCTGAGTAGGTAGTCTTGACTGGGATGAAGTGAGCAACTTTTGTCGGCGATCTACAATTATCCAAATGGAATCGTATCCAACTCTTGTTCTTGGCAGACTGGTGTTGAAGTCCATGTCAATTTCTTCCCATTTCCATTCAGGGATCTGCAAGGGTTGCAGGAGTCCAGCAGGTCTCTGATGCTCAGCTTTAACTCGCTGGCAAACATCAGACTGTGCTATGTATTCAACAATTTCTCGCTTCATACTAGGCCACCAATACAATTCCTTAAGATCTTGATACATTTTAGCACTTCTGGGGTGAATGGAATACAAGGTTTCATGAGTTTCCTTGAGTATTAACTGCTTAAGTTCCTTCTGGTCCGGTACACAAATACGCTTATCGAACCAAATGGTTCCTCGTTCTTCTTTTGAAAATCTTAGGGACTTGCCATTCTTCATGTTACTCTTGATCTCCTTGATATCTGCATCTTCGATCTGGGTTTCCCTGATCTGACTTTGTAGAGTGGGTTGCACTTCCAAAGCAGCCAAATAACCTTCTTCAACCAATTCAAGCTTGAGCTTCTGAAATTCTTCATGTAGTGCTGGCTGACTTTTCTTGATCATCAGAGTATTGCAATAGACTCTTCTACTCAAAGCATCTGCTACAACATTAGCTTTGCTTGGGTGGTAATGGATTCCGATGTTGTAATCTTTAATCAACTCTAATCATCTTCTTTGCCTCATGTTGAGATCAGCTTGAGTGAAAATGTACTTCAAGCTTTTATGGTCAGTGTAGACTTCACAGCGATTACCGATGAGGTAATGACGTTATATCTTCAAAGCATGCACTACTGCAGCCAATTCTAGGTCATAGGTGGGGTAATTTACTTGAGTTAATTCCTTATTTGCCATTGGAAGTTGGCGGGATCCCCAAAATGCCATCGAAAAATTTCTCTTCCCTCCGTTGCCACTCGATCTCAACTTCTCTCCCTTTTTTGCCACTCCCGTGAGTTGACCGTTAACTTGGCTGCAAAAAGACGATTTTGCCCCTAAGTATGCTGAGATCTTTAGGGAATTGTTTGACATAGTAATATAGCTCCAAAAATTATGAAATTTTTAGGGGAAGTTCCTGACATAGTGTAGATTAATGTGTAATTTTTATAGGGTTTTATTTGCAACATATTTTTCTCTAAAAATCTTTCAAGTTTTGGTTGCATCAAACCGAAACTTTGAAAGATTTCTAGAGAAAAATATGTTGCAAATAAAACCCTATAAAAATTACACAATAATCTACACTATGTCAGGAATTTCCCCTAAAAATTTCATAATTTTTGGAGCTATATTACTATATCAAACAATTTCCTAAATATCTCAGCATACTTAGGGGCAAAATCGTCTTTTTGCAGCCAAGTCAACGGTCAAGTCACGGGAGTGGCAAAAAAGGGAGAGAAGTTGAGATCAAGTGGCAATGGAGGGAGGAGGAATTTTTCGATGGCATTTTGGAGATCCCGTCAACTTCTAATGACAAATAAGGAATTAACTCAATTTACTTTATGAGGCCTCAACTGACGTAAAGCATATGCTACTACATTCCTTTCTTGCATCAAGACACAATCGAGACCTCGTCGCGATGCATCACAGTAAATCTCAAAATCCTTTCGGACTTCTGGCAAAATCAATACTGGAGCGGTGGTCAAGCGCTTCCTCAATTCTTGAAACCTTTGCTCACATTCTGGCGTCCAAAAAAATTTCTTTTCCTTCTTCAGCAACTGAGTGAGGGGTCTTGCTATTATGGAGAAACCTTCAATAAACCGGTAATAGTATCCTGCCATACCAAGGAAACTTCTGATCTGAGGTACTGTCTTAGGTGACTCTCAATTGAGCACATCCTTGACTTTACTGGGATTGACGGCGACTCCTTCTGCAGACATGACGTTTCCCAGAAAAGTAACTTCCTTCATCCAAAACTCACACTTGTTGAATTTGGCATAGAGTTGATGATCTCTAATCCTAGTCAGAATCAAGCGAAGATGTTCTTCATGCTCTTCTTCACTCTTGGAATATACTAGAATGTCGTTAATAAAGACAATGATGAACTTATCCAAATACTCCATGAATACTTTATTCACTAAGTTTATAAAATAAGCAGGGGCATTGGTCAATCTAAAAGACATGATTGTGAACTTATACAGTCCATATCGGGTTGAGAAAGCTATCTTGGGTATATCCTCTTGTCGGATCTTCAACTGATGATATCCTGACCTTAAATCTATCTTGGAGAATACTCCGGCTCCCTTCAATTGGTTAAACAAATCATCGATCCTGGGCAGGGGGTACTTGTTCTTGATGGTGACTTCATTGAGTGAGCGGTAATCCACACACATCCTTTGGGTACCATCCTTCTTTGCAACAAAGATAACTGGGGCTCCCTAAGGTGAGTAACTTGGTCGGATAAATCCTTTACCTTGCATCTCCTCAATTTGCTTCTTTAGTTCGACTAGGTCGTCAACTGGCAAACGGTAGGGTCGCTTGAAAATTGGTGCAGTTCTTGGAACTAGGTTGATGACAAACTCCGGATCCTTGTCTGGTGGCATTCTGGGTAAATCATCAGGAAAGACATCTGAAAAATTTCTGACTACTGGCACATCTTCCAAGGATATAGTCTTGACACTGCAGACTAAGGCTCCATCATGCTTCTTCATAGGGGCTTCAAATTTTACTTTAGTCCCATCTGGACTGACCAAGGTGATGCTTTTTTTCAGTTGAGCGCAGTCAGTCATCTACGTCTAAGGGCTCGGAGGAGCTAGAGAATGTAGGTGGATGAGTCCTCATGAATTTTGTCAGTCTTGATCGAGGGAAAGCTAGCGGTGGCGGCGGTGGCACGGTAGCGGCTTGGTTGTTCTGGTTCATCATTGCAAGCAGGGCAGCAACGGTCTGGTTCTGTTGAGTTATCATCATCTAGTTCATATTCTGCATCATTGTACTCATCGGTGATGCAGGCCGCCATGAAGCCGACCCAAACCCCGATCTGCTTGTGGTGCATTGGAGGCGGCGGTGGTGGCGTATTGAAATCCACAGGGTCAACTTGGCCTGCGGAGTTGCGGGTCTGAACCATCTGCACAAATCTTTCCAGGTTTAATAGATGAGAGGAAGAAAGCACAATAGATAAGAGGAAAAATCACAAGGACGAGCGAGAGCGAGAGAGAAAGATAGAACAACCTAACTGAGGATGATCGGTTAAACCCGAGGAACGGATAGCCAGAAAGCTACCAAGAAGCAACAAAACTCGAGCCTAAAGGCCCTATTACACGAACTAAACGATACTACAACTAGGAGGGTAACTCTGCTAACACGCTTCTAATTTAACTTATTATGGACGGTCGACCAAGAACAAGGCTCGATCTTATAGAGATTACTGAGGTAAAAGAGATCAATTTAAATTTGAAAATAAAGTTTCAGAATAGATAAAGAGGTAAGAATCTAAGGATGAAATGAAAAAGATTTAGAATAGACGAGAAAAGGATAGAATAAGGTAAGAGAAGAATAACTATTCAAGTTAATTTGTTGGTTTGATTTGGAAAATAAATTTTGAAATTTATGACTAAACGACCATGCTAACTATGGTTACGTCCTACAGTCGATATGGTTTTGATACCACCCCTTGTCGGGACCCCGGGTATGCAACCCGGAATCCTCTATGAATTCCGAACTATTCCCATGTTTAGTAGCTAGCTCGCACAGTTACAACATCGGTGTAATCATAACCATACAACAAAATAACGATGAAGCGGACAAATTAATATTACTTGGTAGCAAAAGGACTTATTGTCAAGTCTTACATAGTTGCCACGCAGGGCTTAACGACAAAAGATAACTTGCAGCGGAACCCAAAATATCTCGTGGTGGCCAGTCGACCTGTCCACAGGCAATCGAGTGGAGGACACGACATGGTTCGCATAATTCTCGAAGTACTCTTCATAGAATTCCGTGCTTCCTGGGTCTTCTTCATTGACTGATAAACCAGAGGGCATAAGCCGTGAGTACTTTTGAATTTACTCAGCAAGTCGCAGGGAAATGTATGCAATTATTATTCATGCTAGGCTTGACAAGGATAGCTTTATGTTTATTTTACATAAAACAGTATTTAACAGTAAATACGGTAAGTAGATTGTAAAAGTACAATTGAAAAGATTAATACATAAATAATCAAGTTTCTTGGAAAACAAGCGAACTTCCCAACCATTCCACCCAAACCATTATTCCCACCATTTTCGAAGAAAAATTCTACCCCTTGCGTGAAAGCTCCAAGCAAGTCTATAACCGGGGACACGGTTATTCGAATAGTTTTTACACTCTGCAGAGGTTGTACAGCTTTACCTACAAGACACGACTTCTCTAGTTTGTTTGACATCCGTCGATATCACCGCTCACTACCTTGGGTAAGCAGTCTAGAGTACGTGACAAGGCCTTTACAAAATTCTGCTTTAACTCAGTTCTGCTCGCTAAGGATTCGCCGTTACGGGCCCCCTCTTGCGCCATTCTCAACCTAAACAGAACCAAATCAAAACATAGCTAATTAGTCGGCCAGATCCACCCCATCCTAGATATGTGGTTGCATGGTAAGACCCGAAACAATGGCGTACAAGGTTAAGTCCTTAGTGATCTGCTCAGACGAGACTATCCGCATCCCAATGTGCTTCCGCAACCACCTTCATCACCGCCCACTCGCCCGAGCATAAAACATTTTCGGTTCAACCCGACCAAAGACCACCATAGCCTTGGCACATCTTTTAATAATAGTGGCCGCGCCACAATTCCATAATTCATTTAGTCATATTTATTCATACGAGCATGTGATCATGAGCCCCAACGTACAACTATAGCATGACTAAGCATAATACAATACCCGTGTTGGTAGTTTAACAATGTCCAACTAAAATAACCCACCCTATGGTGTCCGAGGATTTATGTCATTCAAGGATACATGTCATTTGCAATTTTTCAAGGGGGCATACTTCAATTAGGTGATTATCTACTCCCGAAACTATTTAATATGAAACTAGCAATGCATGTTTATAACAAACAATATAGTTTTGTAAAAGGGGTTCAATATGATCAAAGGTCTACGACTTGCCTTCGTTGAAGAGTTGAGGTGCTTCGGTCGTTGGGTTCGAGAAATCTTCCGAAACGCTGGAATCTACACGTTCGAACGAAGCCACATAAATAAAACAACTCCAAATAAATTCCAAATAAATACCAAATTAGCACTAACAGCAAGAGGAAGATTTTAGATGAATTTAGAAATTTGAATCATTTAAATCGGAGTTCGAACGAAGAAGTTACAGCCTCCGGAAGTTTGAAATCAAGGAAAAGGAATTTTCTGTTTTTTGGAATTATTTTTCTAAAGGAAAAGGGATTTATTGCGCCAGCTGACGTCGGCAGCGGGTTTTAAATTTTTCAGCCGAATTATTTTTCAACGGGAAAATAAAGAAAAATCCACGTGGGCGCTGACTGGACTGCCCGTCAGCAAAGGGCTGAGGTGGCGCTGACGTGGCGCTACCTGGACTTCCACGTGTGCGGCCACATCGGACCCGAGCGGGCGGCGCTCGGGGCCCGATGGCTCGCCGGCGGCGATTGGCGACGTGGCGGCTAGCGGTGAAGGCACCAGCGGTTAGAGGGGCTCACAGGGATCACGTTGCTCACGGTCTTGACGACGCGGCGCCAAAGGATGACCGGCGGCGAGGAAGAAAAGCGGCGGTCGAAGGCGGCGGAGGTGCTCCGGTGGCCTTCAGAGGATGGGGAGGCGCGCATGAGGTAGGCGGAGGTTTGGCGATCCCGAAGGTTACGACGGTGACGGCGAAGGAGGCTCGGAGACGGCACAAATGGCAACGACGCTCTTCGGTGGTCGACAACGAGAAGCTCAAAATACGGCGAGGTTAGGGCACAGGAGCGAGGGGGAGAAGGGGGAAAAGAGAGAGGGCTGGGCGCTCCTGGTGCGCTCCTCAAAAAGGCACGGGGAGGTCTGGAAGAGGGGGACAAAGTCGGCGGCTTTCGCGGCGGCGAGGACAGGGGCGGCGTGGGAAAATGGGGCGATAGGACGGGGAATGGTGGCGGCATTGGGTGCGGCGGAGGCGGGAGGTGACGCGGTGCACTACGGCGACACGCGGGACAGGAGCAAACGCGGCTGGCGCAAAATGCGGGTCGCGCACGCACGCGCGGTCGCGAGGAAGAAGACAAGGGGTGGAAGAAGACGAAGCTGACAGGTGGACCCCACCTGTCAGTGAGATCGAGAGACGCGCGGAGGTGCGAAGGCGAGGGCTGTTCAATTGAAATCGGATGGTCCACAAAAAAGGAGACGTTCGGACCTGCCGAAGGGAAAACGCAATCGGGGCCGTTCGATTTTGATCGGACAGCTCACAATGGATGAGGCGTTCGGCGCTTCCGAACGTGCGATGCGATCGTGACCGTCCGATCTTGATCGGACGACGCACAAGGAGGGAAGGCGCGAGTGCGCGCGGGATTGGGCTGGAGCAGACCGCGGGAGGGGAAATAGGGAAATGGGCCGAGAGAGATTCGGCCCAAAGCCAAAAGGAGTATTTTAAATACATTTCAGATTAAAGAAATGCTAGAAAAGCAAAAAAGCTTTTAGAAAATAGCTAATAGAGTCTAAAAATTCTAGGAAAATTCACAAAAGTCCATTGAATTATTTAGAACTTAATAAAAATAGTTTTAACTATACTTTAGCTTTTAATTTTGCAAACAAAATAGATTTTAACTTCAAACAAAAGGAAAAGCCAATTCTAAAATCCAGAAAAAGCAAGAAAAGACTTAAAATCCAAATAAAATCCAGAAAAATCAAATAAACTAACTTTTAAATTTAATTGAAGTTGGATTAATTCAAGTTAAACAGTTTTTGATTTCTAAATTCCAGGTTAAGCTTTTGCAACTTAATTTAGCCAAGTGGTTATTTTTTTAATTTTGAAAACTTTCAAAAACTCTGCAAAATTAGGGATGTTACACCTCCGCACCGTCGGTGATCCTCTAAAACAAGGAGCCGCAGTCCCTCGCAATCTCAGTACCTAAACCCTACACCCTGAAATCCTAAACTAACGTAAACCTAAACCCTGACGTAAATCCTAAACCCTAACTAATGTGCATCACTGCTGGGTGTTGGCCTCGTGTGCCCTCCACGACGTTTACTGAACTAATGTCCGCGCGATCACGCTGTTTACGGTGCGTAGGCGTGGCTTGTGTCGGCTGCGTGGGGGACAGTGCACCAAGAAGGTCTCCTAGGACCATCTCGTTTGGAAGCCTCACATCGATGTCCTCGTTGTCGTGTTCGTCGTCCTCCTTGTCCTCGTCGTCCTTCGCATTGTCGTCTCATGCGGTCGAAGTGGATGTCGTCGCTCCCGATGTTGTAGCATGTGACGAGCCAGTACAAGCTAGGGCAGGCTGCATGACTTCTCCCGCCGCCACCACGCAGTTCATTTTTGCGGCCAATCGCCGGCATCAGCGACGAACCATCTACAAGGTTAACCAAAAAAAGATCTTGAAGTTTTATACAACAAAAGGAATAACATGGGTACGAATACATTAAGTGTTGTAAATTGCAATACAAAAGGTATAAAATGTTACCTCCACAAAATCCCTCAAGCGCTGGAAGCTCCCCTCTGAACCCTCGGGTAGCTTGAGGGCCTCACCGGCCTCGTTGCATATGCGTGCGAGCTACGTTCCCTACGAAATGGCCATACAAAGTAAATTAGTTTGCTGTGAGTGACTTTGCAAAATAATAGCGGGATAAAATGTACTCATGTAATAGGCGTTGATTGGGGCCCTCTCCGGCTACGTGCCCGTCCATGTGAACTCGTCGTAGTCATCCACGATATCCTCCTGGAGATGCAAAAAGATCCAAATCCTACATTACCTGAGTCTCTCGTGCTCAGTGACGCTCGAGATCCCATTCTCGAGACCGCCCAAACCACGTGTTTGGGACCGCTCAGAGCTTGCCTCTGAGTGCGACCTACACTACCTTGGATCCACGTGCCCAGGTACGCTTGAGATCCCGTTCTTGAGATCGCTCAAACCACGTGTTTAGGACTGCTCAGGGCTCATTCCTGAGTACGCCCAGGACTTCGCTCCTGTGTACGCCAGAACTACACGCTCGGAGTGCCACGAACCACTCATTCGGGAAAACTAATATGCAGAAAGGAGATAAGTCAATTTTTTTTGCCTTCAGCCTATATTTCATTTCTTTAATTACACTTGATTACTTTCAGAACACTGACGGGCTATTTTAATTATACAGACCTTAGTTTTTCTAACTGGAACATCATGTTTCAGACTTCTAGATACAATGTCAAAACTCATTGTGAATTCTACATGCCACCTAGCTGCTTCCATTCCCAGTGTAGTACTGATAAATTTGTGCTAGGGATTTCCAGATTAACTTATAACACATCTAAGCATGCCTTTTGGCAAGAACTACTATCAATCTATCACGATGGTATCCTAAATTTTGATACCATAAGACATGATTAGAATGAGCAATTAGCAACATGGGTCATGTTAACTAGAATGACAATGATGAAGAAAAATAATAACTTCAGCTTTGCTACATATTTTCCATATATTCTATCATGTCCGTTCTCACATTCAAGAGCTAGACATAAATTACTAGAGCAAGAAACTGAGAATAAGAACCGACACATGCTAGTTATTTTCGGATTGACAATAGGCATGTTCTTGCTAAAGAACTTATGTTAGTTCTTGATAAGAACATGATACTACACAAACATCTTTGCAACTAGCTCAATGAAAATAAAAAATCTAAGAGCAATATACATATACAACCTATGTATTCTAGTTTCTCTGGCAACCATTCATCAATCATTTCAAAAACGCATTCACCACACAAGTATTCAATACATGAATATGCATCAGAGATATCAATGGCGTCAGGGCATTCACTACACAAGTATTCAATACATGAACGCATTCACCACACAAGTATTCAATACATAAAGATGCAAGACATGCACACCTTACGGGCAGCCGGGACTCGTGAGGAGGCGCAGAGGACGAAGCCGGCGTCGGGGCCGACGCGAGGGGCGGAGGGAGAGGCCAGCGTCAGGGAGGAGGCGCCGGCATGGGGAGGGTGGCCGGCAGGGGAGGGCAGCCGGCGGCAGGAGGACCCGACGGTGGGGAGGAGCGCAGGCGGCGGGAGGTAGAGAGGCGGCGGGATGAAGATGGGGAAAATGGGCTGCGCCGATACTCTTAAGTGCCCATTGTCACGCCATATATCGTGGCGTGACACGAGCAGCTTGTCACACTATGCATTTCGGCGTGACAGATGCCACACGGGCCCTCTACGCTGGCACGGCGCGCAACCGAGGGCTTGCATGGCTAAAGGGGTCAGAATTGGAAATAAAGTTCGTGAGATATTAACTTTACAATATTAATTAAAAAAGGATTAAATAATAAAAAAATTCAAAAAATGGTGACTATGCTACCTATGTGCTAGAAGCTAAACCTAGTTTAGCTTTCTTTTGAGGGAGTATTCCATGTTCACTTATTTCAGTTGTTCATGATCCATACAGGAATCACCTTTCAAGCAATCTGTTCTTCGTGTACATTTTTGGTGAGAATTGATTGCTAAAACTAATGCTCTGCTTGATGCTTATAGTTCAGTTAAAGGATGCCTAGTTCTGATCTAAATATTCAGGAACACTTGTTGAGGAGGAAGAAGGTAACTTTGCATTGTGGATGTCATATATTTTGACTGGTGCTGGAGCAAACTTGATTTCCTGGTTATTTCTTCCAACGTCTTCTGTGTCGCTTGGAGCATCTGGTGCTGTTTTTGGCCTTTTCACAATTAGTGTCCTAGTAAAGGTGATTAGGTCAAATCTTTGTCTGTTTCAAAATATTTCCTGAATGAGTAGTGATCTCATTTAATTGTTTTCAATTTTTGGCTCCTTTGTTGCAACAGATGTCATGGGACTGGAGAAAGATTCTTGAGGTCCTTATCCTTGGTCAATTTGTTGTTGATAAGGTACACAACACTATCTTGTTGCCTAAATCATTTTGTTAGTAGAACAGATATATTATTGCAGAGATGAAACATCTGCAGGTGGGATGTCCACTGCATCCCCCTATTTAGTGTAACACTGTTCAGTCCATACCTAAACATTGATAGTTCAAATATTTTTCGAAAATGGACACCACTATCTATAAGACTTATTTATCAATTTATCACACATTCACAAGATCACAGATGTCTAGTTTATACTAAATGGTAAACATACATCCAGTTTTTAAGAGAAGAAAACATTCTGGATTGACTTTGTTTTTTCCATCCATCAAATCAATAAACACTTGGATATTTGACAGTCAGGGGCCACTGCAATGGCTAGAGATGTCATGGATTTTTGATCCTCTGCAGTCTGCACATTGCTGTTGAGTGCTAGAATAGCCAGTGTTCCATAAAAAAGGAGTAGGTAGAGTGATCCTTGTGACACATTTGAAGCATGACATACGTATGTAATATAGCTACCCTTACAAAACTTACTATTTGCAATCACTATACTGAAACTTTGGTCATTTTTTTTATAAGGCAGGACCATAAGAATGGCCTGGCCCTAAACATGTACTGTACTGTTCATTAAATTCAATGCTTTATTTAGTGTGTTAGCAGTTACCATATTGCATTGTTGCAGTTTTCTATTTATCTGTTAGTATGGTACCAAACGAACATTCTTAATTAACCCCTGGTCGGTTTGACTCCTACCCTAATAGGTCATGGAAGCCGCACGTGCAACCACTGTAACAGGCCATTCACTGCAAGTAAACAACATTGCCCATCTATCTGGCGCTTTGATTGGTGCTGCATTAGTGTTCCTGATCAATCGAATCCCTTTACCATCTAATGGTGATAGTCCAGAGACTCCAAAGGATGGCAAGGAGAAAAGAAGTTAGTTTAAGCTCTAAAAGAGGCCATCCTAACAGAATATATCATTGATTACAATTTGTTTTTCCTGATAGGCTCTACTCATTGTGTGCGAATTCGGCTGTAGTTCTGATTTTTGTTTAAAAAGAAAGATCCTATGAATGTTCTACATTAGTGTGCAAGGTTCATTTTTGAACCCTTGTAAGCATTTCACGAAAATGACATTTCAACTTTTTTTTTTGCCCTGCCACATAAGCAGGGTGCGTTGTTGTTTCTTAAATAAGTTGCACACTTTCATTTGGCAAGAAACTGTGTGTAGAGGGCTAGAGGCTCACAGCTGACATCAGACAGCGTATTTGGTCTGGATTTTTCAATTGGCATGGTGCCCGAATGAATTTCATGGCAAAGAAGAAATGAACACTTCCCTGCGTGGACTAGTGTTTGCATCTTTCGAAATTTTAATTTGAGATTACGAAAGACCTCTATGGTATCTACAAATGTATGTGCCACACCAAACATGCGACATTTCCAGCATAGCCTAATCACTTAAGGTAAGATGCTTGATCAATACAAGAATCTCGACTCTTCTGTCAGTCTTGACCTTATTATTGTTCTATAACGGTGAGCTATCATACAGTACATAAATAAGCATGACAAACTAAGTTCCACGTCGCGGTCAGAATATTGTCTTTATTAATTATTAGGACATACGAGTGTATGTTTGTGGACTGTACATAGATGATGACAGCTTTGAAGAGTCATTATCCACAAAGTATCTCCACCACAAGTGTTTATCTTTTCCTAACGAAAATTAAATAAAATACTAAATTGTAATTGAATAAAATACTAAAACAATTTCCACAAAATCACACATCCACTAATCCATGCAGGCAGCGTCGTCCACAGGTCAACCGCCGCTTGCTTCCAAACGCAACCTACCTACCGGCGGCGCATCACGTCCGCGCGGTTCCGGCCAGCGTTGGCAGCTCTCAGCCTCGCCACGGCGGCTGGCTCGATCTCCGGCCGGTGAACGGACGTCCGAGACGGGCCGATGGCATCGACGGCCCTCTCGGACATACAGCCCTCCAGCAAGCCGCTGCTGCCGTTGATTCTGCCGCTACTGCTCCTCCGGTTGCTCTTCACGGCCGCCGTGTTTCCCAACGCCGCCTCTTCGTAGCCGCCGTTGTAGTAGTAGTAGTACCCCGACGCCGCGCTGGAGAAGTTGCCGGACGCCGCGCCTTCCGCGGTGACCACGCTCCACACCACGCTAGCCTCGCTCGGCGGGTACATGCACTCGAGCTCGCTCAGCGCCGCGTCGTCTACGCCGGAGTCGCGCCGGCAGCCGCATGCCCGGTGTGGCGGGTCGGGGCTTCCTCTTCCACCGCCGGCTGCACTTGCAGCACCGTCCCGCGCCGCGCTTCTGGCGACGATCGTAAAGGCAGAGTTTTGCTTGGCCGATACGAGCGTGCTCCCTTGGCCTGCCGGGCGGAACATGTCCAAAGAATTGAGCCGCCGCTCGTCGGAGGAGGCGGTGGTTGTGGGGTTCGGAATCCGCATGGATGATTCGCCGGAGTTGGCGGCTCGGTGGTGGCCAGCTGCCGCTCCGGCGAGGAACGGGTCGCTGTCGTCGACCCATTTTCCAGGCCGCACCCTCACCATGGTGACCTCCTCCACGGCCATCTCTTTGCTCTTCCTTCTCGGCAACATCGCATCCGCTTCAGTGCTACGTTTCTTGCCACCGAGAACGGGGCCGGCATCCACTTCATCGCGACACACGTCGTCTCTCACCGACTCCTCGCCGTCGCCGCCGGCGCAGGCGCACAGCCATCGCCGCAGGTGAAACGACGACGACGGCTTCTTTCCCGTGTGTTCACTTGTTGTCCTGGAAAGCTTCGATTCAACGGTCGGGGCGGCGGCGGGGGCTGCGACCACTGATGGGTTGGGCAGAAGCGCGGAGCGGCTGTTCCAGCTGGCCTCCGACGAGCTGGTGGCGGCCGTCGGCGTCGGGGCGGACCCTTCCTGCTGCTCAGCCTTGAACGCGGACGAGAACGACGAGGACGAGCGGTCGCACCACAGGGCGTCCTCGGCCACGAGGGCGCCGTTGAAGTAGCGCTCGGCGGTGAAGACGCCGAGCTCCTCATGGCCACCGTCGTAGGCGAGCCGGCCGCCGCTCCGCGACGCCGGTGGCGTCGTTGCTGCTCTGCATCCGTCCATGCTCTTCTCGGTCCGTCTCTGCGCGCCACAAATTGATGCCTTTGTGTGGTGGGAGATGGTTAAGTGGAGTGAGCACGCACGGATATATCCTTGTCGGGGGTGGATCACCATCCCTCCAGCCTGGACAGTTGCACAGGCTTACTGGGCTGCTGACGTGCTGCTAGGCCACTCACCCTGCGCCTCCGCCTAGCCACCCGTGTTGCTGGGCCGCGCCTCCCTAGCTGCCCCAGCCCTGGTGAGTGGCGATCTAGGCCCGGCTCCCTCTCTCAGTCTCTCAGTCTCTCCGTCAGTCCGTCTCTCAGTCTCTCTCTCTATCTTGTTTGCTCTCTTTTCCCCAAGCGCAAGTGGCAAGCACGAGTGGTGGTGGCCTGCTGCAGCAGCACGAGCAGCAGCTGGCAGGAGTGGAGAGCGAGTGCTGAGTGTGGCTGACGCAGTGACGTGGTGGGGCAATGGTGGACGGCTCCAGCGAGATGGTGATTCCGGTGCGCAGCGGCGGGAGACAGCACGCGCGGGCACGGCGATTCTAGCGAACGGCGATTCCGGGTCCAGCGGCTCTGACTCTCTAGCCAATGGCAGCATCGCCACCATAAATATCGAGACACGAGGCCCACAAGCAGGCAGCAGCAATCCACGGCAGCCCAGGCAGCTAGGTGAGCAGAGCACAATCCTTAAGAAATCTTTGCTGTTCTCCCAATTTCTCGATCCTGCTAGTAGGATGAGTGGATGACCTTGTTGTTCCAGTAGAAAGAGCACAATCCTTGAGCGGTTGAGCCTTGAGAGTTGAGATGATGAGAATTGTTAAAATTTTAGAAATGAGGAGGTTTTTGGTTGACTCGAGAAGCTTACCACAACCGCAACCACAAGATCCACAACCATGTGATGAAGATGAACCAAATATGGCTAATGATGAGGAGGATGTGTATAATCCGAATGAAATTGTGTGTGATCCTACCCTTCGAAAACAAATAGATGATTATCATCTGAATGTTCAAGACCAAGTGAGAAGAGCATACATTTTGAAGGGTCCAACTCAACCAATTGTGAATTTTCCTCGCAAACAATTTAGATATTTGTGGAGGGCATTTACAAAAGATTGGTATAAAAAGTATGATTGGATAGAATATAGCGAGTCTCAAGATGCGGCATATTATTTCTATTGCTTTCTTTTTAAGAATTCAGGAAATAATCAACGCTTTGGTTCCGAAGTCTACACCAAAACAGGTTTAGTGATTGAAAGTATGCCTACAAAGCATTACCCTACCATATTGGGGTGTAAGAAGTGACCACAACAAGGCAAGATTGCATTATGATGATTTTCATAACCAAAGACAAAGTGTGTCAAGTAAACTCTCTTGTGCAACCAAGGAATCCAAAGAACTATATAAAATCCATTTGGCTTCTCTAAAGTATACAAGATTTCTCATTGGTCGAGGCATGACTTTTCGTGGCCATAATGAATCTTCTACTTCATTTAACAAAAGTAACTTTCGTGAAATGATAGATTGGTATAAAAATAAGAATGAAAAAGTGAAGCATGCTTTTGATCGTGGCCCAAAAAATTACAAGATGCTTGCTCCTGAAATTCAAAAGGATCCTGCAAAATGTTGCGCACAAAAAGTCACACTGATGTGATTATGAGAGAGATTGATGATAGACAATTCTCCGTGCTTATCGATGAGTCGCGCGATATATCTGTGAAAGAGCAAATGGCGGTAATGTTGAGGTTAGTAGTGGTTCATTATTCTATTTACCTATTATTCCATTGTTGTTCTATACTTTCATTTAACCTTGTTGCAATTGTTTTGTTATAGTGAAGGAAGGTTGTTGAATGATTTTTTGCTCTACATCATGTCTATGAGACTACATCGAATGCACTAAAGGTAACTCTTGTTGGTATTCTAGATCATTACAAGTTATCCATTCATAGGCTATGGGGGCAAGGATACGATGAGGCTTCAAATATAAGGGGTGAATTTAACGACTTGCAAAGAAAGATTCTAGATAAAAACACTTATGCTTTCTATGTCCATTGCTTTGCCCATCGTTTGCAATTGGTTGTTGTCTTCGTTGCTAGTTGTTGCTCATCCATTCATGATTTCTTTGAGTATGTCACCTTGATTGTGACTACAACAAGTGCATCTTGCAAGAGGAGGGATACATTGACGGAAGAACATCATCAAAATATTTGGGATATGCTTGTGAGGGGTGAGATATTTAGTGGAAGAGGCTTGAATCAATGGACAAGTCTCGCTACACCTAGGGATATTAGATGGGGTTCACATCACAGAACTTTGCTTCGTTTGGATCAAATGTGGAGGTCGATGTTATAAGTGCTTAGTGCGGTAGATGAGGATGAGTGTGGATGGTCTCAAGCGGCGGGTTTGATAGAAAAAATGGAGAGTTTCAAATTTGATTTCATTTTGAAGCTTATGTTAAAGTTGTTTGCCATCACAAATGAGCTCTCACAAGTCTTGTAAAGGAAGGATCTAAATATTATTCATGCTATGGAATTAGTTCATGATGTCAAAGCTCGGTTAACCTCCATGAGAGAAAGTGGTTGGGAGGACTTGTTTGATGAGGTCCAACAATTTTGTGTTGTCAAATGTATTCCGGTGCCAAATATGGATGAACAAATACCAGTTAGGGGTTTGAGGCTTGATAGGAAGAATTACACTAATCTTCACTATTACCAAGTTGAAGTTTTCTATGTTGCCCTTGATAAGATATGTACTGAGATGAATCATAGCTTTAGTGAAGCACTTACAGAGATATTAGTGTGCTTCTCATACCTTGATCTAAAGAATTCTTTCTCTAAGTTTGATGTTGATAAGCTTGCTCGCCTAACTATAATTTATCATGCGGATTTCTCTAGTGGTGATTGTGCAATCATAAGTTACCAACTTGAGACTTACATTCATCATGTGAGAAGGCATGTTTCCTTTTCTACTTGTAAAGATCTTGAAAGTTTGACTACAAAGATGGTTGAAATCGAGAAACATTTGGTTTTTCCACTGGTCTACAAACTCATTAAGTTGGCTTTGTTATTGCCAATGTCAACGGCATCGGTTGAAAGGGCTTTTTCAACAATGAAGATTATCAAGTCTAAATTGCGCAACAAGATCAATAATGATTGGTTCAATGACTTGATGATATGCTACACCGAGCAGGACATATTTAGACAACTTGATGATGATGTTATTGCCCGATGGTTTCAAGCCATGAAGAAAAGGAAAGAACATTTGTCTAGTAGTGTCACAGCCCCAACTAATTAAATTGGATTAATATGTATTTCACTAACAAGCATTATCAAACTCAAATCATTTCATAATATATTGTACTTGGAAAATCTAATTTGAGGTGAACATACACATCAAGATTCAGTTTCCACTTCAAATCAGTAATAAATAGTTGTGATCATCATCTGAAATCAATTTATTTAAATACTACATTAATTATCAGGAATTAATATAATTTTTCCCAAATTTTGGGACTAGTTTGAACCTCATTAAAATTCAAACAACATCCATAGACATACAACAAGTTTGAATTTAAATATCACAAACTATTTTATGAACAGTAGGGTTTTATAATTTTTATGGGAACTATATCATCCCAGGAACCCCCACGAATTATTTCATGATTTTATGAAATTTATTTCTATTTATAAGGCTCTGGTCAAAGTAGTAAATCTAAATTAATTCTCGGTCAAACTCAACCCTAACCAGGCTAGCACTGTTCCTCGACTCGAGTCCGACTCGGCCACATGACTCACCAAACCACCTAAACGCACCGCCACATGCAACCGTTAGATCCTCATCCGATGGTCCGGATCTCGCCAACCTGTCGACCGTCCGAGATGCCACCACCAATATCATCCGCCTGATCCCGATCTAACGGACTCAAATCAGCCACGTAGCGGTGCATCACCTCCGCGCTCTGAGTCGCTGTCGTCGCGGGCCCGCCTGTCAGGCCTTTCTTCTTCCTCAAGCTGACGCTGGCGCAGAGCTCCCTCGCCACGCGGTCGCTCACGCCCGAGCCGCTATCACCTCACCGCACTGTTGGCCTATCCCCGAGCTCCCTCTCCGCACACCGCACCCACCCCAACGCTCTCTCGGTTTTTAACACCTCGCAACCCTCCTTCTCACTCACTTCTCCTCGGTTGACAGAGGAGAGGAGGCTTGCTTGAAGCTCTGGCAGGGTAAGTCACCTCGCGTGATTCCTTCCAGTTCTAGTTTCCATCCCGTCTCCATTTTTGCTCACGCGAGGTCTTGTTTTTGCTTGTAGCAGCCGGTTCATCCTCGTGCTCTAACCCACCTCCGGAGCACGCCCCGAGTGGCATCCGTAGGTCTTTTCTTGTCTCCGGGAGGTATGGTCCTCGCTCCTCGTGTCACTTTGTGTGCCTTAGCTCTCTAATCAAAACCCTCAACTTATTTCAGGTTGCAGCAAGACCTTCTTTGGATTGAGGATTGCACCATTTAGGCCGTGACACAACCTTTCCTCTCCCACTTCATTTTGGTAAGCCATCCTTCGATTCCTTGCTCTTATAGCTTGACCTTGAGTCCCTGGAGCTGATCCAAGCACTCATTAGTCTTGGTTTTGCTCAGGGTTGCCTCTCCTCATAAGCCGCATCGCCGCCAACTTTCTTCTCGGCTCCACGAGTCTCCTGCGCTCGAACCTCTCCAAGCCCTCTCTAGCTGCAGTAACTCCTAGGCCCTTAGATAGCATAAGCAACCGCTTGTTTGCGCTGCGAGCGAAGTGTTGCCATTTACGTTTTTGTCGTATAGCTCACCGCCCAACTCCGGCTGGCCGCGGCAGCGATCCACCTCGAGCACTCTAACCACCACCCTTACGCGCCTTGCTATTGCGCGGCTATTCTTGCCCCTTTGGCGCGCTGCGGAACCGCCGCTTCCGGCAAGCCGCAAGCGGGCGGTGGTGTTTTGCCGTCGCCGTATTAGGGCGAACGCGTAGCTTAATCATTTGCCACGTTAACCCAATCATTAGCTTTTAAACACCGTCTTAGCCGCCCTAATGTGTCGTTTACAAGTGGGACCTTGCCGATAAATCCGGCACCGGTTTTAAAGCCACGAACAACGGCGTGTGGACCGGGGCATTAAACGCGTGCTAAGAAAAATCAAATGAAGCTGGATTTACTCGGACCTTCGGATCACGAAAGGAACGGTTTGGATTGGTGAGACATTCGGACCGTCCTATTGCATCTCGAATGTGGACCGTTGGATCTTGATCCAACGGCCGCAACTCATCGCCTGCACGCACACGCGTCGCGCGCTATGATGGGCGGTGACGGCGGGCCATTGGTCCGATGGATGCGGCTAGCGCTGCACTCGGTGAGAAGAGTAAAAATCATTTTAGTAAATTCGAAATCAGTTTATTTATACACTGAAATTAGTATTAACTTTAGAAATGCATAACTATTTCATCATAACTCCAAATCACATGAAACCACTTCGAAATTTACACCCTTAATGGACTTCCTATCAAAATTAGTTTCATACATGTCTCTGTAGCAGAGGGCTTTAATTGGAAATTTATTCATTAGAATCATTATATTTACAATAGGAAAATGGACTGAAATCTTTAAAAATGCATAAGTAAATCTTGGAACCTCCAAAAACAGTGAGACCACTTTTGGTAATTTTCATTTTCAGTAAACTTAATTCTAAAAATGGTCTCCACCTTACCTCTGTCACAGAAATTATTTTGGGAGAATATACTCCTTAGCTCCATTATTTTTATATTATAAAAGGCTGATAACTTTGAAAATCAATAACTAAATCCTAAGAACTCCAAATGGGACAAACTCAACTATTCTGAACTTGTATTAATATTACCTATTTACCTATGTAATCCTTTACCCCACCACTGTTCTACAAATTTTGGCCAATTAATTAAATTACATGATTTGAGGGTAATGAAACTGAAATTCAAACTAGCATAACTTCCAATTCATAACTCCAAATGGAATAATTCTTTTACCTAAATCCATTTAAAATCATGATCTAACTACTGTAGAAAAACCATGCATTTTTGAGCATTTTGGTTTTGAGTTGTTTTCTCGGTATTTATTTGATGTTATAATTATATAGATCCGAGCATATTGACATCGACACTTACGCTCATGAGAGCGAGCAGCTACTATACCAGCAAGGCAAGCATCATTTGAACTTTCTTTTGCATCATATTTGATCCCGTTTGGTTAAGTTAGTGCAATGATAATTGCTTGCATGCTATTTTGATTATGTCAATATTTTTGTGATGTGTAGTTTAGATATGTCCTATGCTTGAGGTTAATCTTGAATTATGCCAACTCCTATATGCTTAAGGTAGGATGTGTGAATTATGGGTGATAGAATTGCTTAGCCATGCAAGTCTAGATACGGTAGTTCGATCGTCGGGAATAACCCGATGGTTTTAGGATACACACAACTCTTACGTTATGTTTTTACTTCAGATCTTTGTAGCTGTTTTATGAGTTAAACTTTGTCATTTTTAAATGAGATTTGGTCCGGACAAGTGTTGGTTAGTGATGGTGCTTTGTGCACGAGCATTGGGTAAGTGGAAGGACTTGTCTGGACAATTGAGGACCGAACTTTGGGTACCTACTGTTCAAGCAACACTCGTGCTGCCACACGCGGTGTATGGGTGTCGTATGGTTAAGTAGGGGGAGGGTTTTATTGTGTTAAGTCCTTGGTGGTGTAAGGGGCATAGCGACCGTGAAATCCTATGTTCTTTGAGGAGCCGATGTAATCCTTATAGTGTGCAAGGAGCACCAATTCTTTTGTTTTGATTGCATCGGTATTTCCAATGTAACTTGTGAGCCCCTAGCAAGTGCTATCCGACGCTTGTACTAGGCAAGGAACCATCTCACAAGGGGACTTAGCTCAATAGGGCTTTTTCTTTGAAAATGACGTATCTTGATTTACCCACGCATACCATAGGAAGTGTGCTATTTCGAGGCCTCCGGAGGCTTACGCTAATCAAGTCGTGTGGGTAAGTAGTACACCTGCAGGTATAATCTATTCGAATAGCGTGTCACGGTTATGGACGACCGCTTGAAATTTGTGGTCGCTTATTGTTAGACTTTTAATTTAAAATTGTGGTTGAACTTGGTATTCGTCATGAACGGACGTTCATGTGTTTAGTACATCAAAGTGGGCTGCCACTTTGGTCCTTGTATGATTCAATTGTTTATTCTTTGAAATGCTTTACTATATGCTTTACTTCTACTTCAAATCTGATTTTAAAATGGGCACATGGAAAACTAGTATGTGTAGGATGTTAATTGTTGCGTCTCTTTCGCAAAACTAAACCAATATGAGCCATCCTTTGAATGACCTTTATGCATAACTATTTTTATTTGTGTAAGACTTGCGAGTACACTTGTACTACCGGATGTTTGTGGCTTTTTCAGGTGAGGAAGGTTATGAGACTGACGATCTTGTTAGTGTTGACTTGGGTGACGCTAACGAGTAGTGTGCTACCATTTAACCCCCAGTCGGTTGCCGATGGGTGATGGGCATACCACTACTGGTCTTTTGCTTTATTTATTTGCTTCCGCTGCTACTTGATACTTTATTTTGAATTTGGCCGATCGGTCGTATGTAATAAGTTGTAGACCTTAACTATTATGCAGTATGTCTTTTTATCTCTTGTTGTATGCGTTGTATGGATGTAATCAACGTTGGATGAGAGTATGAATATATTGGTCGTTGATCTTGGGAGCCAATATAAGCCATACTCGTTGTTAATGGATTCTCATTTAATTCACTAAGTATAGTGCTTTGAATCAAAAGAGAATCGACAATCATGTAGTGCTCGCAAAGGAGCAGCGCGCATGATCGTTGAGGCTCTAGTATTCGGATAAGCCTCTCACTTGGATAGAGTTAAATTGGAATTCATTTACCGGAGATCCGTAATTATGTCCCTAAGACCTTGTCTAATCTTGGTCTTAAGGAGATAATTACCGGGGTCCCCACAAGTAGGCCTAGGCCTAATTAGCACATTATCAGTATGTTTCATTCTCTCCGATGTAAATATATTTTCAAGTTAAAGTTATATGATTTACTAATTCATATTTTTTTTATCTTGTAGAGTCTCTTACTCTCTTTTGGTTGTGTGATTGGATATTTGGGTTTTTGTTGTCGACTCGTTGCAACTTTGGTAGTGTCTAGTGAGTTGTTTGTTATCGTATCTCGTTTTTATTTCCATCTATGAACTTTTACATGTGTGATGTATCGTATCTGTTCTTTTACTTTAAAACTATTGTGAATTTGCATAATGTGTAATTGTGTATCCGAATATCCGATGCTTGTGGTTCTCAATAGACTATAATTAGGTACTTAGCTTCTGGCTTGCCGAAGCATTGGAAAAATCCTAGCTCTACCACTGATCCTTATCATGGCACATTAACCACACAAATATGACGCTATCAGGGGCCTGTTTCAATGGGACAGGGAAAACCAGGAATTAAATATCATGTCTAGCGTGATCCTACAGGAATATAGAAAACAAGCGAATGATCCAGAAGAGTGACAGATTTAATCTTGTTTTTGTTGGATTTTCTTCAAACCCTAGATTGATTTTGTGAAAGCTTTCCGATCTACCCTCTATTCCTCTTGTCTTTTCCGTGGTGCCACTCACAATTGCATAATAAGGCTAGAGGCATTACAACACAACACCCATGTAGAGACGTCCAATCTATAGGCTAGAGACGTGTTATTTCATCTCTAGAGGATTGTAGAGCTGTTTTTTATAAAGTGTCCTTGGAGCGTCTCCCCACGGACCGTGTCAAGAACCGTAAAGACGCTTGTAAAACATGTGTACAGGAATAAGACGCTTTATAGAGACATTAAAATTCATATATATGTATGTAGAGACGTTTTAGTATATAAATTTACATAACATCTTTATTGATATAGACACATCCGATTTGCATGCCAACAAACATAGAAGCGCTTTTACAAATATATTCAATTCATGTGCGCACAATTTATACACATTTTGTACGTCTCTAGGTACGCAAAAGCGTTTTTTGGGATATCTTACTGTAATTTTTTATTTCGAATTTAATTGGATTATTTCAAATTTGATTCGTGCATTTTACTACAAACGGATACATATATCGTCATATGAAGACATTATTCCACCCCATCCAAAAAAAACTAGAAAACAGTAAAGCACATGTCGTCACATGGAAGCATCATATTCTCACAATCACCAAACTAAAAAAAAATGTAGAGCATGCATGCACTTCATAGCAGCAACAAATATTTGAATTTATAGCAAGTGGAGTTCACAACTGAATAAAACATCCATATAAAAAAAAGTGCAGATACATTAGGGAAAGATCCTATGGATTAACACAAAAAAGAATTTCTAAATAGTTAGAATCTATCTATAAGCTTTGTCTAGGGAGAAACTAATGCATTAACTCCTCCATCTCCATTGCATTTTATTTGTAGTCCTCAATTATTCTGCAAAGCCGGTGGAAAAGAAATAAATGTCCTGGTTAGAAAAATGTAAGATGACAAGTTTATTTGATGAAATTAGAAGAATGTAACATACCAAGTTATTTTGTGACCGATTTGAAGTTGTTTGCTCAGCTCTTTTGACCTAAAAAGTTTTAGGTCAAAGGTTCTTCATGAATAATAGAGTTTAAGCAACTATCAGACATTGAAATGTACTCAATGATTATATGAAAATAGACTTACATATGACCGAGGCTAAGCAACAACATGACCAATAGCATCTCTTACTGTATGTATATTTTCATATAGTCGAAACATTCTTTCATCCCCAATATTTGTAACAGCGTGAACAACTGCTCCAAAATATTCATCTCCAAGCATGTCTCCTCCAACCACACATATTTTATCTTTACTCACTAAAGCTCCTTTGGCCACAACTTTATTTTTATTTCTTGGGTTTGTCGAAAACAAGAAGACTTCACTATTATCCTATCATTTAAAGAAATACAACATTTATTATTGATGAACTTGTAAAGTGTTTATTTTATACAAAAACTACGAACATCATATATTGAATTGTACCAACTATATTCTAGTACTTCCATTCTTTGAGGTACATGTGACAGACATAATTTAAATGAGGAAGATCAGTGAATGCACAAACAAAATTAGTAATACTATTGTACGAAACAATACAAGAATTAAGCGTTCAACTTGAGAAAAGTAATGAAAAGACAACTGACGGGTTCTACAAAAATCTCTCAAAGCAGCACTGGAGTATCAAGTACATATACTGCAAAACAACAAGCACCTGAACAACTGACATAGCTAGCTTTATTCCGCCAACTAGTATCGAAACAGCAGCTATGTCAGCAGAGAAATATACACTTGTGTTACTAAAATTCAAATTTTAAAAGACCTCATAATCAGTGGCGGACCAAGATTAGATTTTAGGTATGGCGGAGTTGTAAGCCGCCTAGCGCGGACCAAAGAGTATTACCCAAAAATAAAAGAACCCATATGTAAACTATATTGCAATCGCACCAATACAAGTATACAACACTATATAGAATCAAGTGAAGATAAAGTTAGAACATCGAGAAATATCGTGCCCTGAGGCCTTCGAAATGAACACCGCATATATGTGAATACTACTTGAGCTTCCAGCCACTGTTACACTTCCTAGTTAGATAGTCCAGAAAAAATATGCTCTGTATGAATTGACACCTGACCATGCTTATTAAGGCGTCGCTTAGGCGACGCTTATGCTCTGTATGAATTGACACCTGACCATGCTTATTAAGGTGTCTAAGCGGCGCGTGTCAGGTGTCCTTGCGCCGCCTTGCGCGCGCCGCGTCCTCTACTCGAAGCTTTCAGTGGAGAGGGAGGTAAAAGGAGAGAAGAGAGGAGCCGGGAGCTCACTTGTACCTTGGAGTCCGTCGACAAGGTTCCTCCTCGCACGATCTGCACTGGAGCCTCGCCTTCACCACTCGGCGCCGCCGCCGTCTTGTCTCCAAATCTGCGTCGTCGGGGTCCTCCGCCGCCCGTGGGTGTCGTTTGTCTCCAGATCTGCGCCGCCAGGGTACTCTACCGCCCGTGGGTGTCTTCCTCCGCCCGGAGTTCGCTCGGTTGCTCCGGATCTACGTCGTCAGGGTACGAAAGGGGAAGAGGACGGGAGAGGGCGAGGGTAGGGAAGCTTCAAACGGGGAGAGGCGGCGTGGCGGCGGCGGAGGAGAGAGGCGAGCGAGGAGGAGGCGCGAATTGGTGAAGTGGAGGCGGCGGCGCGGGCGAAGAGAAGTGGAGGGAGGCGGCGGCGCAGGCGGAGGGGTGAAGACGAAGCGAAGTGGTGTGGTGTGCGCGTGTGCTTGACCGGGTAGGGGATAAAAGAGGAGGCGGCCGGGCAGGCTGGATTTTCTGTGGCCTCCAACTGCTGTGTCCAACTGCTGTGGGGGATCTTCTGTGGCCTTCTCTTCTACTTCTAACCTACTGCCGGATGCTCTGCACTGCCGCCTTAGGATACATAAGGCGTCGCCTCGCCTCGCGCCTTACCGCTTAAAAGGTGTGAGGGGGATGGGTGTAACATCCCCATTTTGGCTTGTGTTTCAAATGTAATAAAATGAGGGTAAATTAAAACTTTTCCTTCATCCTTTTACTCTTGAAACTTTTCTGAAATTCTTGTAAAGGAATTTTGGGAAATTCAAAATCAAAATCCTCATTTATCTCAAGTCAAAACCTTCTGGGTGAAATCTTGTGTCAAACCGTTGGAAATAATTTTCCTGGGTTCTAAGGTTGCCTTGTGACCCCTCTGAATTATTTCATAATTTTTGGAAATTATTTGAAATATTTTAGAGCCAAGTCAAACCTTGGTCAAACCTCTGAAATAACCTTCTGGAATTTCTTGAGAAAATTCCAGTGCACAAAAACCTCTGGGAATTTTGTGGAAGGTTAATCCTTAAGTCAGGAAGCTCTAGTTAAAATTTCATGAATTTTGGAGTTGATTTGATACCTCAATTAAATCCCCAAAGTCTCAGCCTTTAAAATTCAAAACCTAATTGGTTTGCACTGTTCCTCGGGTGCGAGTCAGACTCGGGCTCGAGCCAACTGACTCGGCCGAGTCAACTAATCGCACCCGGCGCGGTCGAGCAGGCGCGCGCGCGTCATCAGCCGTTGGATCTCTATCGAACGGCTCTCATTCGTGTAAGCATTCGGACAACTCCGGTTGCCCGCTGTTTCTCAACCGTTGGATTTCCATCGCACGGCCCACGTTTGCCCGATGCCGTTTCAACGCGATCGCGCGCTAGCCCTTGGATGCAATCGGACGGTGGCGTCGTCGCCTTCCTCTCGCCGCGCGCCGCGCCATGGCGAGCCAGCGTGGCGCGCAGATGCCTTGTCCCATCCGGCGACCTCGCAGCGGGTGTCTGCAGCGCATTAAATGCCCGTCACTCCACCGCCCCGTTTAGTCGTCGTCTTAACTGCTCCCGTCGCTCACGGCGACCGCAGCGGCAGCGGGAACCCGAGGCGAGCAACGGTGCTCCTCGCTCTTCCCGCTACTTAAGCCCCATTGTCCTCCCTTATCTTCCTTTACACACCCTTGAGCTCTTCCTTGCACTTTTGCACTCGTGGAGCTTCAGCGCCCAAATCCTTCTCGCGCCTTTGTTGCCGCGGAGCTTCTCGGTGAACCCAGTGCTCCAGTGGTTCCCTGGCTCCCTCCTTGCTCATGTTGCTTCCCCTCACCTCGGTGGTGCTTAACCCCACTCCATTTCAGGTTGCTTGACGGAGCATCGGATTTTGGAGTTTCCCAAATCGCCGCGAGCACCATTCTTCGTCTCGGTAGCGGTGAGTGCTCCTCTTTCAAATTCCTTTCTCGGGAGCTTCTCTGTGCTCTCTGGAACCCATCGTGGTGACGCGGCGTGGTTGATTTTGCTGGCCGTCTTCCCGCGTCATCTTCCTCGGTCCGCCGCGAGCTTAAATCGCCGAGTCGCTCGGTCGTCCTCTGCACCTCCGCGTCACTCAGGTAGCATCGCCGTAGTCCCTAGATGCTCGGGCACCGCTTGGTTGAACTGCTGCGGAGCTCCTTGTCGCTTGTCGTCGTTGCCGTCTTTTACCGCGCCGCCACTCGTCATCGCGCCGCCGCTTTGGTCCACCACCGTCGGTGTGGGTGGTACCAGAGGGTGCGCAATGCTATTGCGCACCCATTTCTGGCATTCTCTCGCACCGCCGTGCCTTTGGTCGCCGGCGCTTTGCCGGTGAAGCCATCGGGCTCGTTGCCGGACGCGCCAGGCGCGTGCGCGACGTGGCCCGATGTGCGCCGTCCGTCCATAGATCTACGGTCAAGATTTCGTTAGATCTGCGCTGTGCACTGTGTCGCGTTGCTTGTGAGCCATCCATCTTGAGATCGGCGGTCCACGGCCGCCGCGCCGCCCACGCGCGTTTTCAAACGCGTCAGCGTGGTTCAATCGGGATCGTTGGATCGAAGATCAACGGCCCACGTTTGCTACCTCCGTGCGGGCGCGAGCGCTGTGCTCCCGGTTGCTCGCGCCGTCCGATCAGAGATCAACGGCTCTCAATCGTCCACGTCTCCGGTTGTTAGGAAAAGCCCCGAAAATGCTAAGTCCAAAAACTGAAGAACTTTAGGATCTTGTCATTTTTGTATCTCTGTATCTATAGATCCAAATTAGATGATTCCAATTTTGTTAGTTTCCTTATACCTTGAACTTAATTAGAAAAATAATTTTAGACCATGATCCAACCTGGAAAACCTTTTTCAAAAATAGTAAACAAGTGAACTTAATACTGTTTTTCAGAACTTTTAGCAAACTTGTAAAACACATATCTTTTTATCTATAGCTTATTTTTGTATGAATCCAGTTGGATTAGCTTCCACTGATAGTGTATTTGCTAGAAAAATTGGTTTCACAAATTTTACTGTTTTTAAAAATCATAAGGATCATATTTTAGTGTAATACCCTAAACAATTTAGACAAATCATAACTTTTTCAATGTAACTCCAAATGACCTGAAATTTTATATGGCTTATCACTATACCAGTAGGTAGCTACCATAAAAGTTTCAACTTCAAAATCTTTCTAGAAAATATTTTTGCTACAGTACCTAATTATGGCCGAAAATAGGTTTTTAAGGAATATCTTTTGCACCACAAATCCAAATTGGGTTTTTCTAGTTCCTATGTCTAGGTATATTAGTATTTTACCTTGTGTATAAATTTCATCGCATTTGGATAAGTTTTGCTTGCTCTTTTGTTTAAGTGTTGCTCGTCTTATTGGTTGTTCTCGCTTCTTCTTGCTTTTCGCTTAGGTTTCGACATTTGCGGTAACCCCGAGAACGATCCTCCGCATATGATTTGAGCAACAACAAGCGAGGCAAGCGGTTTGATCATTTCCCATTAATCCCATTACTTTTAAAGGCTAATATTTTGTTTAACTTCTATGTATGCATTGCTATTTTGTTGTTAAATCGATTAGTTAATCCTCTAGTTGCATAATCTGTGGGTAAATAATTGTCCTCTACTACCTGAGCCTAGGTTATTTGCTGTGATTAGAGTTCGTTGGATGAGCTCTTGTCACTTAGTAGATTTCGGATAAATATTGCTTAGCCATGCCTAGTATCGGTAGTATTGGCCGATCATCGACTTAGTCGGTGATCTTAATCACACAAATGCTATTATTATTCCATTATGTCCAACCCTTGTGTTTTACCATTTTGCAAATCAAAAGCGAAAACAAAAATTATATCTTGGCTTGGGCACAATGGTATGTTGGGTGATCTGTTGGGTGTGATTGGAATGGTGCCTAAGTCCCTAAGGACCGAGTTACTTGTGCCATTGATCCAATCAATTATTGCGTGCTAACCACACGAGGGGATATGGAACCTCTCTTGACTAAGTACTTTGGGAGGTGTTAATTATGAGTGGTTGGTGGGTGTGTTCTGTGTGTGTGTGTTGTGGTGTTGGAGGAGCATTAGCGGGCCGGTTAGGCTGTCTAATGTGTCTTTCTCCGTGAGTTGCGGCTCTTAATTAGCATCGCCCATTGGAAAGCGTCTTGTTAGACTTAGCCATGCTCGCATACCAAAGGAAGTGTGCTAACCGTGGTGGTGGAAAGAGCGGTCTATCGTGTGGGTACATTGGTACACCTGCAGTGGTTAAAACTATTCGAATAGCCTCGTCTAGGTTATGGACACGCTTGGTTATTTCCACAAGAACTAGACTACAACCTTTTAAAAACTTAAACTTGACATGGTTGGTATGAAGGGTACTTCATGCTATTGTTGTGGTGACTATGGGTTAGTCACTTCTAGGTTGGTGTTATCATATATCTATTGTTATAATTGTCTCTCTTTATTTGAACAATAAAAGTTAATTGCAAACTTACTTTGAATCTATTACCTTATTGCAAATGAAAACTTGCTTTATGCCGAAAATAAGTCCAGAGCCTCATCCACTTAAATAAAGCTTGCATGTAGTTAATTATAGTTCGTTATCTCACACGTCAGTCTTGCAGTACAAAAACAATTTTTGTACTCATCGCTTGCTTAATATTAATTGTTGCAGAGGAAGAAGGTGAGCCCCAAGGGCCTCACTTTTGTGAGTTGTGTTGCTTGTTGCATTTAGGACGATTAGCTTGGCGGTCCGGTTGGTTGCCTTGTGGGTAAAGGCACACCGATTGGCTTTTGTTTATCGCCATCTTATGGCCATTTTGCTTCCACTGTTTAAATTAGTTACTTATGTGTTATTTGGCCGGTCGGCCTCTCTTTTGTAATAACTCTCTTTATATTATCTATGTCTTTCAGTTGTTGCTTGGCTTCGGCTCTATGTGTATGAATGGAATTGATGCATGATTTTTGTAACGGGGTGTGTATACTGCAATTCTGGGAAGTATACATATCTCGAGGCTTGGTTTATTTGATTTGTATTGTTAGGACCAAATGGATGGTTAAACAGTACAAGCCGAATAAACCGGGGTCCTCACAATGGGTCGCCTCGCCTCGCCTTACCGCCTTAATAACCATGCACCTGACCCTTTCACTCCCGGGGCTGCAAACCAATTGAAATGGCATAATGGATCCTTCAGAAAAGACAATATAGACTCCACAACAGTGAAATGCAGAAGAAAACAACCTTAGACGCAAATGGAGTATGGCACAATCAACGAATAAAATCAAGCTTAATATCACTCAGAAAGCTAATAGAAAACAGCCACAAGAATATAATAGGATGTGGTGCAACATATATGCATGTCACCATAAATCAATAGTGCAACTAAGAAGTTGGTTCTCTACTGTGACAAATCAAAACGATAAAGAGATCTCCAGAACTTACCAAAACTTGCCTCACCATCATCAAACGATAATGTCAGATTATTCCCCACTAGCACTACATTGGGAGCTCCTAGCTGAGCCATGAGGCAAACCATCGCACAGAGATAGAGAGGAAATAACATTGCTCCTCTTGTACTCTTCATCTTATCAATCTCCACAGCTCTCCAAGAAAACCCAGCTTGTTTTTACAAGTTACAAGGCCCGCAGCATGTGCTTCGCCTCCGCATCCGCTCCCCCACGGGCCCACCGGCCACCTCCGCCGTTCGCCTCGCGCCTCGTCGATGAGCCTCCACCCCCGCCCTCCGATTCCACCGACCAGGCCTAACATGCCGGTCCTCGGTCGGATCCCCCGCCGCCGCTCCAATTGGTGGCTGAGTTGCTCCGCACCTTCCTCCTTGATTCAGAATCAGTTGAACCTGAAGGTTCAGTCCTGAACAATCACGCACCAAAGACCAAACCCAGAGAAGAAGAAACAAAGTTACAAAACAAAATCTCCTCAAAGAAGTCAACCAGGCAGCTGCCGCAGTCGCCCACACCACCCAACGCTGGGAAATGGAATGGGGATTGGGGAGGTCGCTCGATTTGGCTACAGCTCACAGCTCACATTGTCAGATGTCAGGGCCTCATGGGCCTTGCCAAATTGGGCCTCGGCCTACTTGTTGGCTGTTGCCCCACATCTTCAGCTCCACCTCCACGCAGCGTCTTCTCAGACAACGGCCGATGGGAGACAGGACAGCGGCTGGCGCTCAGGGGAGGGGGTGGTTCCCGGCCGGCGGTAGCTCTGGCAGATGCCAGAGCTCGCCAGAATGGTGGGTCCATCCCTTCTCATAATTGTCAAAAGAACTAACCAAAAGAATAAAAAGATATCTATCAATCTAGTTGTTCGGCTAGTAACCAATACTAGTTCTCTATTATGCCTAACAGAGACAATAACAAGTTTCTACAGATATAACGAAAGGACTAGTGCCCAGATGACCCAAAGGATCAAAAGAACCAAAATAACCAGAAAGTGATTATAGTCTGAAACTACAAATAATGTAAAACTAAGTCTGACTCAACAGAAGAAACAGACAACACTTAAACTAAACTAGTAAATTATAATTCACATGGTCAGTTTTAGACTTGCAACAAACACAGCTAGCTTTTTTTAGAATTGCATAATAGAAGAAAACCACTCATGTGAACTGAAGTGTAACCAGACTTGCAACAAACAACTTTCACAGGATGCGGCCTCTGCATCTTGACATGTTATACCAAACGTCTGCTGCTAAAGCCATGCGAATGTCAATATCAAAATTCAGAAACCACAGTTCCCCACCGGCAGCTATCAAAGAAAATGCTAAGCAACGTACAGTTTGCAGCTGAGTGTTTCGATGTGGGGAACTCAAAATACTCAGGTGATTCCTTCTCCACACAATTAGGGCTGCTGGCTGGCTACCGGCACCAACATAATTCTCACCTGGATTCGCTTCAGGGACCTGAGGAATTAAGAATGTGAGCTCCAAGAAACAATACTTCCGGGGAGCTGATGAGATGCAGCATAGGGAATCATCGAACAATCACATACAAATAAGAATCTTGATTTCCCGGCTAATATATACTGTCCATGGCCTCAAAATTTGTTAACTAGATTTTTTGTGCTGATGGATTAAGAATCTTGAATTCTTTTCGTGTGAATGACCTAATGCATACAAACAAGATTGAATCATTGAAGATTCAGGACCACAATTCACTTTAATTCGCATACATACAAGATTGGGAATGAGGGATTTGCCAATTTGGGAATTGGGATTACCTGGCTCTGGAGTCTGGACTCGGGGGGAGACGCTGAGACGGGGTCACGGGGACGACGGTCGACGGGGAGTGAAGGAGTCACCAGTCGCTCAGTCGCTCAGTCGCCTCAGAGGCCAGAGCCAGAGGCTCAGCCGCTCAGAGCAGCAGCGCGCCTCGCCCGGTCGCTCGGAGCCTCGGAGCAGGCGAGGCGAGCAAGCTGCCGCCGCGGTGCAGCGCCCCTGCCCCTCCGCCTCCGGTCGACCGGTCCTCGCCAGTCCCTCCTTTGTTCCTCCCCTTCTCCGGTTCTCCCCGTGAGTCCGCGTCCGCGACGACGCGACCCCACCGAGACGCCGAGTGCACTGCCGACCCGCACGGCCCCACCCGCCGACGCCGCGCTCACCCGCCGCCGTCAAGACGGATCAGGTCTGAGGATGGAGATGGACAGCTGCCTGGCGCCTGCTGGTTGCAGTGTGTGACAGAGAGAGATTCAGATTTAGGGATTTAGATTTTAGGGTTTGAGTGATTGAGTCGTTGATGAAGACGAAATGGGCTGGCCGCTTGGCCCTGCGAGTTGGGTGCGTCCTTCGGTCCGTGGGAATTGGGATTTTGTGATCTTTTAGCGTCTTTACATACGGATGTTTTCTTCATAAAGTTAGACATAAAAATATCAAAACAAAAGCGTCTTTACGTGATAGTTTTATTGTAGTGAGGGTAAAGATATATTTATAGACTTCACTTCTAGGTGTTATAAAGTGGCTCACCTGTTTCCGGTACACCGTGAGACTCCTAAACCATGTCACTAACCACGATCAGACATGTCAGTTTTATAAGTCTAAAACATATTAGTCTTTAGCATACACATGCATGAGTCATGCGCCATGATTAGATTATTTACGAGATCAATTACAATATGATCATGTGGATCAACAGTCTGCAGAGTCGATTGATTGATCACGCTTGGGGCCCCCGAAACAAAAAGAAAACTCAACTCAATTGATTGTGTTCTTGGTTTTTTTTTGTTTTTGTGTCGGTGCTCTTTTTCTCTCCAGCGAAAAGTATCGAGGTGCCAAGGCGTTATTGTACCTAGCTGCATCATGTGAAGACAAGAAAAGGCTAAGACGTTGCTTTGAGCGGACACCGCTCAGGCAAGTCACGTCGAGTCACATCAAGGACAAGACCAACGGGTCCCACGAAGGAAGCTGGGCGCATCCCTAGATGAAGAAGTGTCAAGCAGCAACAAGCGCAAGAACTGAATGTTTCTCTGGACGAAGAAATGATAGTGCAAAGGACCAAGAAAAATTCCAACAAAGAGGTGTTTTTAATTTGACAAATAATAAACACTATAGCGTTGCAATGGGATAGCTCTTGTGCAACCCTCTCTCTCTCTCTCTCGCTCATGTGTGACAGCCGACAGGAGGGGCATCGCTGCTGTCAACGGGTTCACTGCGCCCCCCATATGTACAGGGAGGTCGGGAAGGCGGTGGCCAAGCGTTGGGTGGCGGTAGAGGACGGTGGGTAGTGGTGGAGGGAGGCACAACGAGGCGGCAACGCACTGAATATTAGGTTGGGTGGGGGAGGGGGAGACTGCGGTGTGGTGAGGTTGTCGCTGGACAATGGTGGTGGAGGAGGGGCGGGGGAGACTGAGGAGGAGCGTGGAGCTGCGGCCAACACTGCAGAAAAAGGCAAGAAGGGCGTCGGAGGTTGGTGGAGGCTGGCATTGGTGGAGGTTGGTGGAGGCTGGTGGTGAGCGCGGAGAAGAGAGAGGAAGGGAGGAGGAGCGGCGGCGTCGGAGGTTGGTGGAGGCTGGCATTGGTGGAGTTATCCCGTTGCAACAGGATAACGTTGTTTAGTATCCCTTTAAATTTTTGGAGACTGTCTACACATAATTATACATAAATTACAGTAAATTATTTATGTAATTTTTGTTCTTGATCACTATAATTATTCTTGAAAGTCTTAATAACTCATATTTCTATCACATGATTCAAAATCTCACATGTACTTTGAGAGGTTGAGCAAAAACAAAGGTAAAAAATATTCTGAAAGTTCATTTACAACTCCATTATATATAAATTATACTAAATTACTTATGTAATTTTTGTTCTTGATCACTGTAATTATTCTTAAAAATCTTAATAACTCATATTTTCATCACATTATTCAAAATCTCACATGTACTTTGAGAGATTGAGTAAAAAACAAAGACAAAAAAATAAAATTATATACCAATAAAATACGACAATATGGTAAATCCATTATATTCTTCATATATACTTTGAGAGGTTGAGCAAAAACAAAGACAAAAAATAAAATTATATACCAACAAAATACGACAATGTGGTGAACTCGTTATGTTCTTCACATGTACTTTGAGAGGTTGAACAATAACAAAGACAAAATAAAAATCTCCTCAATGCCTCTTGATGAGTTGCAAAAGATATTAGTTTGTTGTGATGTTTCTCGAAGCATCACGAGATGAATCCCTCACATGTATATAGGCCCAAATAGCCATTACGTTGATAAGTGATAATTTTATAGCACATCAACAACACGAATCTTATAGCACCTCTAACCACTGGCAGAGCCAGCGCTCCTCCAGCCTGGGCACTTACCCGGGCTTCACTGGGACCTGAGGGAGGTGGCGGAGCTGGAGGCCGTCGGGCTCGTCTGGACACCGCGGCTGGTGTGCAAGCTCCTCCGCACGTTCAAGAAGGCGAAGACGGCGTGGGAGTTCTTCTGCTAGGTGGCGTGCCATCCTGGTGGCTTCGCACACGACCGGCACATCGTGGAGAGGATAGTCGCCATCCTCGCCGCGTCGAGCATGTCGAGCTAGTGGAACGGCTGCTCGCCAAGGTGCGGTCGGACGACATCCTCCCCCCGTTTGCCACCGTGCGGCTGGTCATCGACTTCTACGAGCTCTCCAAGAAGGTCGACACGGCGGTCAGGGTGTTCCGGGACGCCGACACCATCTACAGCACAGGGGCTTGGGCGAGCCGCCATGCGCACGGGAGCTGGGCCAAGCACAAGGCTGCGCTAGCCGAGCCGAGCGGCGCCGGGGAGAGGGTGGGTGTGAGGACCCCAATTCATTTGGCTTGTAATGCTTAGCCAACCACCTGGCCCTAGCATCAAAAATCAAATAAACCGAGCCTCAAGATATGTATACTTCCCAGAAAGCAGTATACATACCTCACCACAAAATTATGCATCAACTCCATTCCAAACATAGAGTCCAAACATTACACTACTAAGCGTAGTAACAACGATGAGATTATTAGGACAGGGCCGAGGCCAAAAGATACACAAATAATGAAGATAGACAATGGAAGCAAAGTGCCATAAGATGGCTATAAACAAAGCCAATCGGTGTGCCTTCAACCCACAAGGCATCGGCCGGACCGCCAAGCCTAGTCGTCATACACGAGTTAAAGACAACTCACGAAGTGAGGCCCTTGGGGCTCACCTTCTTCCTCTCGCAACAAAAACATTAAGCAAAGCCAATGAGTACAAAGATTGTCTTTGTACTGCAAGACTAACGTGTGAACTAGCGGACCTATTCATATGCTACATGCGAGCTTATTTGGTGGAGGCCATATGTTTTATTGGTATAAAGCCAACTTTATTTGCAATAATGTAATACTGGTTTAAAGGCAAGTTTGCAATTCATTTTTCTTGTTGAAATAGCTGCGAAATAAACATAGATACAAGTAACCACCTAGAAGTGACTATCCCAATAGTCACCACAACATAGCACGAATCCCATTCGTACCACCCGCAAGTTTTAATTTAAAAGGTTGTAGTCTAACTCTTGAAAAGCTTACCCAAGCGTGTCCATCACCTAGGGCGAGGCTATTCGAATAGTTTTTAACCTGCAGGGTGTACCATCTGCACCACACTTGGATCGCCTTTAAGCCAAAGCACACTTAGAAGGTATCTTTGTACGGCTAAGTCCTACGAGACTTTTTCCAATATTGTGTATTAACTACGAGCAGCTCGTATGGATAGAAATCCATACGCTTACATGGTAAAGCCGAAAAGACAACTACCCACTCGGGGTAAAGCTTTTGGACAACTACCATGCTCCCAACACCATCCCTCCTGCGACCTCCTGCGACCGGGCCAATACACGCCAAAGTACTAGGTCAAGAGAGGTCCCATATACTCTAGTGTGGTTAGCACGCCGAAATGTTTGGATAAAAATTTACTCACAAGATGTTCGGTCCTTAATTGATCCGGGCACCATTCCAGTCACACCCAAGAATCACACCATCTTACCATTGTGCCGCGTCTAAATCGTTTTGTTTTCATTTTAATTTTGTAATTAACATAACATAAGCCGAAACATAAGAACAATAATAAATTTATGTGATCAAGATCATCGACTAAGTCGATGATCGCCCAATTCTACCGGTAACTAAGCATTGCTAAGCAACTGAACTCGTAATCTACTAAGTGATAAGAGTTCATCCAACGAACTCTAATCACGCAAGTAACCTAGGCTCGGTGTAGTAGAGATCAATATTTCACCTACAGGATATGCAACTACTGATTTAACTAATCAATTTAACACAAATTAAGCAATGCATACATACAATTTGAAACAAAATATTAGACTTTAAAATACTAGGATTAATCATGATCAAAGCGCTTTGCTTGTTGCTTGCTGCTGCTCGAAGAGGCTCAACATTGCTGAGAGGATCACTCGATAAAACGAGTAACTGCCGCAATCTATCGATCGAGCAAAAGCAACGAATAAGAACAAATAACACCGACAAAACTCAAACATTCAAAACCAACTAATGAGCACAACATTCAAACAGCAGCTAGAGCATGGCTTAGCACAAATTTTAGAAACAGAGAACAACTCATTTTAATTTGTTATGAATTTTCTAGGAATTTTCTAAGCTAACAATACACATAAAGCATCATTTAATTCTTTTACAACATTTATGAATAGAAACATATCTAAAACCTATCCTGATAATTAGTACACTAAAAATGAAAATTTACAAAATTGGATTTACTGGATTTGGACAAATATTGAGATAGATATGAATTTTCTAATTTGGAATATACATAAAAACACCATTTAATCAACTATCAGATTTTTGATATAGAGACCTAGCTGAAACCATTTTTAGTAAATAGCACAAATAAAATGAAAATTAACAGAACTGGTTTCATGCGATTTGGAGAAAAATTGAATTAGTTATGCACTTTACAATTTAAGTGCAAGTTTTAGCATATTAATTAAACCTATTTCTAAACAAATTTTGAAATCCAACTTCTGGAGCCGACCCACACTTCTATCATTTTTAGATTAAATTTTAGTCAATACCAAAATTAACAAAATTTGACACAACCGAAAATGACTTAAAACAAATTAGTTATGAATTTCTAGAGTTTAACACAATTTCTAAATGGAAAATAAACCCTCCCGGGAGAAATCAAAACAATAACTTAAAGAAATAGACGTGGCTCTATCTGGGCCGCTTATCCGACAACGGACGGCTCGCAGCGATCTCAGTACAAAACGCGCGACCGACAACACAGCCGGCCGAACTCGAGCTCGCCCGGCGTGCCGCCGGCGAGCTAGGCCCCCGCGATGCCGGCGAAGTGCCAAAATGGAATCCTTATACTATTGCGCACCCGACCATGGTCGGAACTTCACCGGAGGTGGGCCACAGCGGCGGGGCAACGCGGCGGAGCGGAGGGAAACCTACGGCAAAAACGGCACTGACAAAGAAGCAACGCTTAACCCGAACTAACGCGCGCTAAAGCTACACTAAGGTCCCACGAACTTACTGGGATGATGCGGAGGAGAGGAGATTGCTGGAGATGAGCTGGCGACGATGAACCGAGGCGGCGGTCAAGGCGACACCGAGGAGGAAGCAACCTGAGCAAAGACAGGAGAAAAGAGAGATGGAGATAGCTCGGGTGAGTGCCCTAGATGGTGCTAGTGCGAGCAATTGCTCAAGGGACCAACTCACCGGAGATGAGGACGAAGATCCAACTTTTGGCCGAAGAAGAGGGAAGCCAAAATTCAACGGCCCCTGCGAGTGAAACTCAGAATTAGCTGAGGGGAAACAATCCTGATGAGCTGGAACACAAGCTGACGCGCAAGGAAGAAGGTGAGCTTCACTGGTTGTGGTGTTGACACGGCGGCGGCGGCACGGCCGTGAACCAGAGAACGCGCACACCCTTGGTTTGAGCTCAGAGCGACCAAGGAAGGTAGTGAATGGCTTTGTGATGTCAAAGAGAGGAAAAGGAAGCCTTGGGTACCCTTAAGTAGGAAAAAGGACGGAGAAACACGAGAGGAGGAGCCCTCAACGCCGATGCGCTCAGGAGCAGAGGCGGCGAGTTGGTGAGGTAGATGACGGGCGATTAATGCCTTACCAGGGTATGGGCTAGCAGCGGACGATGCGGCCGAGGTGAAGCGCGCGAGAAAACCGAGAATGGACGGCGAGGCGAGGTGGCGCGCATGCACGCCGCCGCGGCTTTCGGCTCAGCGTGAGGTAGGTGACGGCCTGACGAGTGGGGCCCGCCAGTCAGCGAAAGAAGCGAAGCGGCGCGAGCCGGAGTATGGCGCGGTGCGATTAGGTGGTTTGACTCGATCAAGAATATGCCGACCGTTCGATCAAGAATGGACGGCCGAGATCTGTGTATGCATTCGGACAGGTCGATTCGATGACGCGTGTGGACCGTGCGATCCACATCGGACGGCTGATAGCCATCGGTCTCGCGTGGTGCAGCTAGGCGGTGCGGCTGAACCAAGCGGCGCGGTCGGACTCGAGCCAGAGTCGGGTTCGGCCGAGGAACGATGATTCGCATTTGAATTAAAAAAGCGAGAGAAGGTTTGGGGAATTTTTAGAGGTAGCTCCAGAGCTCCAAAAATTCCGAAATTTTTAAGGGAGCTTCCTGGGACAGAGAACAACCTTGCATAATTTTTCCAGGAATTTTCATGCACTGTATTATGCCCACGAAAATTCACAAGCTGCTGTCCAGAGGTTTGACCAGATTTCTGAACTGGTTTGACTTGGCCAATTGAAATAGCAAACAAAATCTAAAAATTGTGAAATTTTTCAGGGAGGTAACTAGGATGGTCAAGATGATAGGAAAAATATTCCCAGAGGATGATCACAAGTTTAAGGTTTAGAATTTTGTTGACAACAACTTCCATTCACAAGAATTTAATTCTAGGAAATGGAAATTGTTTAGGAAAAATTTAGAAAACTTCCAAATGATTTCATGAGGCATCAAAAGTTTTTATTTCTCTTCAAAATTTTACATTTGAAACACAAACCCTAACTTAGGGCTGTTACAAATCTCCCCCTTACAGAATCTGCCTGAGATTCGATCACCTGGAAAAGAAGGATGGGTAGTGCGACGAGGCGATCTTCCGCTCCCAAGTGGCTTCATCCTCGGAGTGATTCGACCACCGAACCTTCAGGAACTTGATCGCACGGTTCCTTGTTCGCGTTCAGCTTCTTCGAGGATCTGAACGGGTGCTCACGATAAAGACGGATCTTCTTGCACATCGATATTTTCCAATGGCGTTTCCTCCACCGGAACACGGAGGCATTTCTTCAATTGTGACACATGGAAAACATCATGCACTCCTTCGAGTGTAGCTGGCAATTCTAGCTTGTATGCAACAGCTCCCACTCTATCGATGATGCGGTAGGGTCCGACATACCGAGGAGCCAATTTACCCTTGACACCGAAACGCCGATGACCCTTCAAAGGTGAGACTTTGAGATACACAAAGTCATTGGGCTGGAAACTCAGCTCACGGCGACACCGATCTGCATAGCTCTTCTGCCTGGACTGACCTACGCGCAAGTGCTCACGAATCAACTGCACTTGACTTTCAGCTTCATTGATCGACTCTGGGCCGAAGAACTGTCTTTCACCAGTTTCTGACCAGTTCAACGGGGTTCTGCACCTCCTCCCATACAAATCCTCAAACGGTGCCATACCGAGACTAGCCTGGAAGCTGTTGTTGTAGGAGAACTCGGCAAGCGGTAGGCACTTCTTCCAATTCTTCCCATAGGAAAGAACACAAGCATGGAGCATATCTTCAAGAACTTGGTTGACTCGCTCCGTCTGACCATCTGTCTCGAGGATGATAGGCTGAGCTGAAAGAAAGACGGGTCCCCATGGCCTCCTGTAAACTGTGCCAAAGCCGAGAAGTGAAAAGAGAGCCACGATCTGACACAATCGTTCATGGCACACCATGCAAGCTCACAATGCGGGAGATATAGAGATCGCCAATCGCCCGACACGAGAGTGGTAAATCTTGGCGGAAGTGCGCTACAGCCGTCAATCGATCAATAACAACCCAGATTGCATCCTTCCCTGAAGAAGTACGGGGCAGACCAGTGATGAAGTCCATGCCCATAGAATCCCATTTCCACTCTGGTATAGGTAAGGGCTGAAGAAGACCCGCTGGACGCTGATGCTCGGCCTTGACACGACAACATATGTCGCATCTGACAACGAACCTGGCAATCTCGCGCTTCATGCGAGTCCACCAGAATCTCTGACGCAGATCTTGATACATTTTGGTGGCCCCGGGATGGATAAACAAGGGCGAATCATGGGCCTCATGGAGAATCAAATCCCGCAATTCCGGAACCGTTGGAACCACGAGACGCTGCCCAAACCACACAACACCAAGCCCATCTTCTGTGAAGCACTTGGCTGATCCATTCTTGATGTTCTGCTTGATTTTACCCACACCAACATCTGATTGCTGTGCTGAATTGATTTGGTCTACTAGGGTTGGTTGCACAACCAAGGCAGCAAGGGAACCATGCTCAACCAAACCCAAGTTGAGACGCTGAAATTCTGCAAGAAGTGCAGGTTGCTGCTCTTGGATCATCAAAGTATTGCAGTACACCTTTCGGCTAAGTGCATCAGCAACCACATTGGCCTTGCCAGGATGATACTGAATACCCATGTCATAATCTTTGATCAATTCCAACCATCTTCTCTGCCTGAGGTTCAGATCTGGTTGGGTGAACAAGTATTTCAAACTCTTGTGATCAGAATACACCTCACGGCGGTTACCGATCAGATAATGCCGCCAAATCTTGAGTGCATGAACTACCGCACAAGCTCTAAATCATGGGTGGGATAGTTGAGCTCATGAGGCCTCAAGCGCACGGATGCGTAGGCAAGCGCCTTGCCTTCTTGCATAAGAACACACCCGAGTCCACGACGAGAGGCATCGCAATAAATATCGAGCTCTTGTGGACATCGGAAGGGTAAGAGGCGGGGTGAAGTCAAGCGCTGTTTGAGCTCCCAAAGCTCTCATCACAAGCGAGGACCACACGAACTTTTGTCCTTCTTGAGCAATTCGGTCATCGGCTGCGATCTTGGACAAGTTCTCGATAAAGCGGCGGTAGTAGCCGCTAAGCGAGAAAACTCCGCACATCGATGGATCGACTTGGGTGACCCCAAGATAGAACATCGACGACCTTTGGGATCCACGCTACGCCTCGGTGAAAGAACATGGCCCAAGAATGCCACTTCCTTCAACCAGAACTCACATTTGCTGAACTTTGCATATAGCTGGTGCTCCCGCAACTTGCCCAAAACAATCTGCAGATGCTCAGCATGCTCTTCTTCAGTCTTGGAATAGATAAGAATGTCGTCAATAAACACCACCACGAACTTATCCAAATATTCCATGAATACCGAGTTCATGAGGTTCATGAAATAAGCTAGAGCATTGGTTAAGCCGAAAGACATGACGGTATACTCGTAAAGGCCATAACGAGTAGTGAAAGTCGTCTTCGGAATATCCTCAGCCCTGATCCGGACTTGATGATATCCCAATCTCAGATCAATCTTGGAGAACACCTGAGCTCCAGACAACTGGTCAAAAAGATCATCAATACGGGGCAGAGGATATTTGTTCTTCACCGTCACCTCATTGAGCGGACGGTAATCAACACACATGCGCAAAGTCTTGTCCTTCTTCTTCACAAAGATCACCGGACAACCCCAAGGAGATGAGCTGGGACGGATGAAACCCTTTGCTTGGAGCTCACCAAGCTGCTTCTTCAATTCCTCTAACTCATTGGGAGGCATCCGATACGGCGCCTTCGAAATCGGAGCGGTACCGGGCAGCAACTCAATGACAAACTCAAGGTCTCGAACTGGAGGCATCCCAGGCAAGTCATCCGGAAAAACATCCTCAAATTCACAAATGGTGGGAACCTCCTGAATCTTCAAAGCTGGCTTTGCTACAAGTGCACACAGGTGTGACCCTTGCAGCTGCGGGGAAAAGCCAACCTGTTCGCCGGAAAGGTTAGTGAGAAAAACCATCTTCTTGGCACAATCGATCTGTCCCAAGTGTTGGGACAACCAATCCATGCCAAGAATTACATCCAGGCTCGCTGAGTTGAGAAGGATGAGATTTGCCAAGAATCTCACTCCTTTGACTATGATAGAACATCCCGACATTGTAAATCAGCTCTCATTTCCGAACCCGGAGAGCGAATGAGCAAAGGAATTCCCAAAGGAACACAGTGAAGACCACTAGCAGCAGCAAATGATCTTGAAATAAAAGAATGCGATGCTCCAGAATCAAATAATACTGCAGCAGGACGATAATTGACAAGAAGTGTACCCATCACGACATCTGGCACCTCCTGAGCCTCCTCAGCTGAAAGATGGTTGACTCGACCGCCGCCGCACTCCAGGCCTTCGGATGATCTTCAGTCGGTGGGTGACCACTCTCGCCGCGTCCTCCATTAGGGCGAGGCCGCCGCAACATCTCGAGGGCAAGCGTTGGCGTAGTGGCCCTTGTTGTGGCGGCGAAACAAGTAACCTCGGCCGCCGGATTGCGGAGGCCACCCTGCTTCTTTGGATCGCAGCGCACGTGGTGAAACACGGCTGCGGTGGACGAGGAGCCGTGCCGATGGCCTCGGTCTTTGGTGGAGCAAAAGAACGGGCCCCAGTGCTGGTCGGCCCGAGGACGAGTGAGGCCGGCTGAAGCGGTCGATGGGCCTCCCATTTGCGCTGCGGGACTCACCAACGCCTTTTCCTTGTGCTCGGCAACAATGACCTTATCCACCAAGGCACGAAAGTCGGGAAGTCCACAATAGACAGCCTGTCCTGCAGCTCCTCAGACAAGCCATCCATAAACTTCTCCTGCTTAGCCTCATCTGAGGCGGTCCCCGGAGCATAACGAGCCAAATGATTAAACTCGTGCATGTACTCGTCACGGACTTGCGCCCTTGCTTGGCGCGAGGAATTCTTTCTTCTTCAGCTTCATCAGGCCATCAGGAATGTGGGCCCGACGAAAAGCAGACCTGAACTCCTCCCACGAGACCACATGGCCCGCGGACTGCATGGCGAGGTAGTTCTCCCACCATGAGAGTCTTTGCGCCCTCAAGGTGGTGGGACGCGAAAAAATGTGCCTTCTCCATGCGGCATCCGCATCGAGAGGATCCTCGAGGCGGGAGAAGGTCGGCGATGTTGAGCAAGTTCGATGCGCACCTCTAGATCGGAGGCAGGCGAGAGTGGAGGTATTCCTTGTTGGAGATATGCCAACCATGCGCATTGTATCCAATCATCCGCACTCTTTACGAGGATCCTCGTGAATGATGGATTAGAGCGGGAGAAGGTCGGCGGATGCAATAATGTGACACATGTTTAGAACGGAGGAACTCTTATGGCAAGTCCCCGCGAGTCGCATGTACTCGATGCCCGCCACCTCTAGATCCGTTTGAGGCATGGTCGGTCGAGATGGGATTTGCCTCTCGGCAGAGTGGAGGTATTCCTAGCAATAACCTCGGATCGGATCGAAAGAGTGGTCACGCTCGCGAATATCGATCCATGCGTGATGGTTTCGCCGATCTAGAGGCGCGAGAACCTGAACCATAGTCGAAAGGAGGGGAAGCTGGGCCTCACCATGACCTATAAAAGGAGGGCCGAGTTTTTCGTGACGGCGCCACACGTTCTCCGATCTAGCTGGCATCCTGTTTCACTCAAGATAGGTTAGTGATAGCCGACGTCGAGAGCAAGAGATCGACAAATCATCAAAGTATCCCTACATTCCTAGCTCGAATGCGCGTCGATCCATTTTAAAAATCTGTTTCACTAAGATAGGTTAGTGATAGACCGAGAGCAAGAGACAAAGACGAAATAAATGCAACACTTCAAGTCACAAAGCCAACTGACCAAATTTAGACACTTAGCAGACTTACATCACATTTTACCCTTATGTTCCCACAAATTTTAATTAGGCTAATCTTCTATGGTTCTCCCAAAGACTAATTCCACCGGTAGTAACTATCTTTTGAAAGGAAAGAGAGAAACCAAGTTTTTAAACTCAAATTAGAGTAAGATGAGAGTAGAAAGCTAAGATAGATAAGGAGTAAAACCTGAGAATCTGCCTAGGTTTTCATAAACCCTTTTTATACTTTGAAAATAAGCATTTCCAAAATATCCTAAGGACGACTATGCTTGGGTTACTACGGTCAGAATGGCTCTGATACCAACTTTGTGAGGACCCCAATTCATTTGGCTTGTAATGCTTAGCCAACCACCTGGCCCTAGCGTCAAAAATCAAATAAACCGAGCCTCGAGATATGTATACTTCCCAGAAAGCAGTATACATACCTCACCACAAAATTATGCATCAACTCCATTCCAAACATAGAGTCCAAACATTACACTACTAAGCAGAAAGTAACAACAGTAGATTATTACAGACCCGGGGCCGACCGGCCAAAAGATACACAAATAACAGAAGATAGACAGCGGAAGCAAAAGTGCCATAAGATGGCTATAAACAAAGCCAATCAGTGTGCCTTCAACCCACAAGGCATCTGACCGGACCGCCAAGCCTAGTCGTCATACACGAAGCGGCAGCACAACTCACAGAAGTGAGGCCCTTGGGGCTCACCTTCTTCCTCTGCAACAAAAACATTAAGCAAAGCCAATGAGTACAAAGATTGTCTTTCTACTCGCAAGACTGACGTGTGAACTAGCAGACCTATTCATATGCTACATGCAGGCTTATTTGGTGGAGGCCATATGTTTTATTTGCATAAAGCCAACTTTATTTGCAATAATGTAATACAGTTTAAAGGCAAGTTTGCAATTCATTTTTACTGTTGAAATAACTGCGAAATAAAGATAGATACAAGTAACCACCTAGAAGTGACTATCCCAATAGTCACCACAACATAGCACTAATCCCAGTTCGTACCACCGCAAGTTTTAATTTAAAAGGTTGTAGTCTAACTCTTGAAAAGCTTACCCAAGCGTGTCCATCACCTAGACGAGGCTATTCGAATAGTTTTTAACCCCGCGGGGTGTACCATCTGTACCACACTTGCATCGCCTTTAAGCCAAAGCACACTTAGAAGGTATCTTCGCACCGCTAAGTCCTACGAGACTTTTTCCAATATTGTGTATTAACTATGAGCCGCTCGTATGGATAGAAATCCATACGCTTACATGGTAAAGCCGAAAGACAACTACCCACTCGGGTAAAGCTTTTGGACAACTACCATGCTCCCAACACCATCCTCCTGCGACCTCCTGCGACCCGAGCCAATACACGCCAAAGTACTAGGTCAAGAGAGGTCCCATATACTCTAGTGTGGTTAGCACGCCGAAATGCCTGGATAAAAATTCACTCACAAGATGTTCGGTCCTTAATTGATCCGGGCACCATTCCAGTCACACCCAAGAATCACACCATCTTACCATTGTGCCCGCGTCTAAATCGTTTTGTTTTCAGTTTTAATTTTGTAATTAACATAACATAAGCCGAAACATAAGAACAATAATAAATTTATGTGATCAAGATCATCGACTAAGTCGATGATCGCCCAATTCTACCGGTAACTAAGCATTGCTAAGCAACTGAACTCGTAATCTACTAAGTGATAAGAGTTCATCCAACGAACTCTAATCACAGCAAGTAACCTAGGCTCAGGTAGTAGAGATCAATATTTCACCTACAGGATATGCAGCTACGGATTTAACTAATCAATTTAACACAAATTAAGCAATGCATACATACAGCTGAAACAAAATATTAGACTTTAAAATACTAGGATTAATCATGATCAAACCGCTTTTTCTTCTGCCGCTGCTCGATGAGGCTCAACATTGCAGAGGATCACTCTCGATAAAACCAGAACCGTCGCAATCTATCGATCGAGCAAAAGCAACGAATAAGAACAAATAACACCGACAAAACTCAAACATTCAAAACCAACTAATGAGCACAACATTCAAACAGCAGCTAGAGCATGGCTTAGCACAAATTTTAGAAACAGAGAACAACTCATTTTAATTTGTTATGAATTTTCTAGGAATTTTCTAAGCTAACAATACACATAAAGCATCATTTAATTCTTTTACAACATTTATGAACAGAAACATATCTAAAACCTATCCTGATAATTAGTACACTAAAAATGAAAATTTACAAAATTGGATTTACTGGATTTGGACAAATATTGAGATAGATATGAATTTTCTAATTTGGAATATACATAAAAACACCATTATATCAACTATCAGATTTTTGATATAGAGACCTAGCTGAAACCATTTTTAGTAAATAGCACAAATAAAATGAAAATTAACAGAACTGGTTTCATGCGATTTGGAGAAAAATTGAATTAGTTATGCACTTTACAATTTAAGTGCAAGTTTTAGCATATTAATTAAACCTATTTCTAAACAAATTTTGAAATCCAACTTCTGGAGCCGACCCACACTTCTATCATTTTTAGATTAAATTTTAGTCAATACCAAAATTAACAAAATTTGACACAACCGAAAATGACTTAAAACAAATTAGTTATGAATTTCTAGAGTTTAACACAATTTCTAAATGGAAAATAAACCCTCCCGGGAGAAATCAAAACAATAACTTAAAGAAATAGACATGGCTCTATCTGGGCCACTTATCCGACAATGGACGGCTCGCAGCGATCTCAGTACAAAACGCGCGACCGACAACAGAGCCGGCCGAACTCGAGCTCGCCGCTTCGCCGCGTCGCGATGGCGAAGTGCCAAAATGGAATCCTTATACTATTGCGCACCGACCATGGTGAACTTCACCGGAGGTGGGCCACGCGGGGCGGCGCGCGAGCGGAGGAAACCTACGGCAAAACGGCAGCGACAAATAAGCAACGCTTAACCCGAACTAACGCGCTAAAGCTACACTAAGGTCCCACGAACTTACTGGGATGATGCGGAGGAGAGGAGATTGCCGGAGATGAGCTGGCGACGATGAACCGAGGCGGCGGTCAAGGCGACACCGAGGAGGAAGCAACTCGAGCAAAGACAGGAGAAAAGAGAGATGGAGATAGCTCGGGTGAGTGCCCTAGATGGTGCTAGTGCGAGCAATTGCTCAAGGGACCAACTCACCGGAGATGAGGACGAAGATCCAACTTTTGGCCGAAGAAGAGGGAAGCCAAAATTCAACGGCCCTCGCGAGTGAAACTCGAATTAGGCGAGGAAACAATCGATGAGTGGAACACAAGCCGACGCGCAAGGAAGAAGGTGAGCTTCACTGGTTGTGGTGTTGACACGGCGGCGGCGGCACGGCCGTGAACCAGAGAACGCGCACACCCTTGGTTTGAGCTCAGAGCGACCAAGGAAGGTAGTGAATGGCTTTGTGATGTCAAAGAGAGGAAAAGGAAACCTTGGGTACCCTTAAGTAGGAAAAAGGACGGAGAAACACGAGAGAGGAGCCCTCAACGCCGATGCGCTCAGGAGCAGAGGCGGCGAGTTGGTGAGGTAGATGACGGGCGATTAATGCCTTACCAGGGTATGGGCTAGCAGCGGACGATGCGGCCGAGGTGAAGCGCGCGAGAAAACCGAGAATGGACGGCGAGGCGAGGTGGCGCGCATGCACGCTGCCGGCGGCACTCAGCTCCCAGGCGTGAGGTAGGTGACGGCCTGACGAGTGGGGCCCGCCAGTCAGCGAAAGAAGCGAAGCGGCGCGAGCCGGAGTCTGGCGTGGTGCGATTAGGTGGTTTGACTCGATCAAGAATATGCCGACCGTTCGATCAAGAATGGACGGCCGAGATCTGTGTATGCATTCGGACAGGTCGATTCGATGACGCGTGTGGACCGTGCGATCCACATCGGACGGCTGATAGCCATCGTGCTCGCGCGGTGCAGCTAGGCGGTGCGGCTGAACCAAGCGGCGCGGTCGGACTCGAGCCAGAGTCGGGTTCGGCCCGAGGAATAGTGATTCCAGATTTGAATTAAAAAGGCAGAGAAGGTTTGGGGAATTTTTAGAGGTAGCTCCAGAGCTCCAAAAATTCCGAAATTTTTAAGGGAGCTTCCTGGGACAGAGAAAAACCTTGCATAATTTTTCCAGGAATTTTCATGCACTGCATTATTCCCAAGAAAATTCACAAGCTGCTGTCCAGAGGTTTGACCAGATTTCTAAACTGGTTTGACTTGGCCAATTGAAATAGCAAACAAAATCTAAAAATTGTGAAATTTTTCAGGGAGGTAACTAGGATGGTCAAGATGATAGAAAAAATATTCCCAGAGGATGATCACAAGTTTAAGGTTTAGAATTTTGTTGACAACAACTTCCATTCACAAGAATTTAATTCTAGAAAATGGAAATTGTTTAGGGAAAATTTAGAAAACTTCCAAATAATTTCATGAGGCATCAAAAGTTTTTATTTCTCCTCAAAATTTTACATTTGGAACACAAACCCTAACTTAGGGCTGTTACAGTGGGCGATGAGGTGTGGTCGTGTAGATTGTGGGAGGAAACCAGGCAAGAAAAGAAGAACTGAAGAATCCAACAAGATTGCAAGAAGGTTCGGCTAAGTTTTAACTGTTGCTCTTTGTTTTGTTGATTTGCTCAAACATTGAATATTTGAAATGAAATGTTGGTCTATGAAAATTTCAGAAACCGGGAGTTTTTGGTTGATACCACAAGCCGTGCAAGCACACTCATAGAAGTACAAGTATAGCAGAACCGCAAGAGCAAACCGCAAGAGCAAGCAACTCATGGAAGTATCTCAACTTGTTCGTGTTTATTGGTCATAGTTAGGCTTGCCCAGGCTCCAAATTTTTTCTGGCTCCGCCACTGCATCTAATGAACAGAAAAATGACAGTTTTGACTTCAAAAAACTGTCGGAAGTTATATAGTAATTTCCAAATTTTTATGCTTCTACGAAAATTTGCAGTAATATGTAGATATATAGGGATGCGATACAAAGAAATTTATCGGTTTCATATAGCTAACTATATGTTAAAATTCGTACGGAACTCTTGAGGAATGAACTAGTCCTATAGAAATTTATTAGGTCAATCCTTTGATGTAAACAGTCATACACTATAAAGAAGTCCTCTCGTCGGATTTATAATACCATTAGGTCCTGTTTGAAACACGAACATTTTCCCATAATCCAATGCTAATTAAATTGTTTCATGAGAAATTCATGCATTCAAATCAGGCCTTCGAAGATCCTCTAATTGTCTTTTCACCGCAAACAAGTCCTATCGATGAACTGATGACTTGATGTAGACAGGCTTCATAATCGGCTATGAGTTTTCCCTTTCCCTGGAAACCTCTTAAGGAAACACTAATGCTTTATACTTAAATACTAAGCAAATGCTAATTTGCCCCATCTTGTAAAGGCCGGTTATCATGTTTCATTAATCTGGCACCTATATATGTTTTGCTTCAAGCTCCTGCCACTGAATCTGTGCTTGTAGTTATCTGCCACTGGCATAACTCTTTATCTTTCTTCTATTGCACATTGGATCATCCACCTAGGGGATGTCTGGACGCGATAGGTCTGCGCGCAGCCGACGCTTTCTCTTCCAGTGACAGCAAGACATTATGGACTTATGGTGATGCGAGCTCAGGCAGATCGACGAAGTTCACTTGCTCTGGTTCCACAACTTTTGGTTTTTGGTCGTGGAAGCTAGGGTAGCGGACGGTGGCAGCCGCGGTGCCGAGGCGCGCGGCAGTGGTGCCTGAGTGCCTCACCCTCCAGTGGCAGCTCACTGTGATGTTTAGATAATTAGATGTCGGGAGCCTATCATTTCTGCTCACTGTGATTCCATTTATCTATTTCAGTATTGTACTTGTAAATTGTAATGAACCAGTGGTTCTTTCACGTTTTTGCGATGTAAAAGTGAAATGGGGTTTTCCCTAGTCCAGGGAGAAAAAGAGGAAAGCCATAACTCCCAACTTCAAGTTATCTAGTCACTCCAACGGAAACCCTACCGCATACCATCGACGTCCAAAGATCACAGTCAGAGGTGGAGTCAGGATTATGCCATGGGGGCTGAGAAGAGAAGTGAACTTGCTATAGTTTTATCATATGGTAAAAACACTTTAAGATATCAGTTTTGTTATATATATGTTGCCTGATTTTTTTTTTAAGCCCGGGTCGTTTTCTCTATTCTTTAAATGTCTGATTCCGATTTCGAACCAATGGTTTAAGATGTAAATCACCTTATAAATAGCTCATATTCACAAGACAACCCGATCGACGGCACGATGAAAGCTAGATATGTAGAACGGTGGAAGGAGTACCTTGTGCTGCTGTGCACAGATGATAGATATTCAAATCCAGTTGTGTCTTAGCAACCGAACTAGTCTGTAAAGAAACAGGACCTGCTTGCATTGCGGACGCAGCGGAGGGAACACGGGGATCCTTAAGAGGGGATTGATACCAAGAGAGAAGTTAGTGTGTCTTAATTACCTTGAAAAAAGTCTCCCTTGATTATACAGGGGAGGAGGCTATTTATAGCCTTCCAACTAGGGTACGTGAGATTATAATTCTACTTCTAAAAAGACCGTATGCCTATAAGGGTTGCAAGGGCTTTTCCTTCTCCTACACATAGCCTTCGGTCCATGGTGGAACTTCCTGGTCCTGGCCCATCCGGATGGTACGCCTGGTCCACTGGTGCTTCTCCCCCTCCATCGTGCGGGGTGCCTCCGGACCGAGGAGCCCTAGATGCCCCTCGGTACATACGAGGTGGCCCTAGTAGGGACCCCCGAGCCCCCCTTGCTCCTGGACGCATGGTGCTTTCCCTGGCAGTGCTGTCCTTGGTAGCCTTCATGTGCCCTTTGGCCCCCCGAAGGTATGCTTGGTACCCTTGGAGGTGAAGCGCGCCTTTGGCATGTGGTCCTCGGGGGTCTTCTAGTGGCTCTCGCGCACCCTTTAGGGGCTCCCCGAAGGTATACTTGGTAACCCTCAGGGGCCCCTAGTCGTGCCTTCGACCTGTGGCCATCGGGGACCTTCTTGTGGCCCTCGCACACCCTTCGCTCCCCCTGAAGGTATACTTGGTACCCTTCAGGGGCACCTAGCCGTGCCTTCGGCCTAGCCCCCTCGAGTGCCTTTTCGGTGTCTTTGCCAGGTCGTTGGGGTCGGTGGGCCACCTTTACGATAAGCTCCTCGCGGTCGAGGTCTTGTTTCGCCATGGCAGAAACCATGCCTTTTTCCGAAGGGTCCAGACACACCATCCCCTTTGTCCTGGCGAAGCTTGCGTTGTTTGGGCCCTCGGGCGGCTTGCGGGCCGCTGTTGTTATTATGGTATTGCATCGGGTGATGTGTGCCATGATGCCAGTGGTGGGAGTAATTGCACACCCTCGAGCAACGTGCAGGCCACCATTGTTATTACTGTGCCGTGTTGGGTGGTGTGCGCCATGATGCCAGTGGTTGGCAGTAATGGTGTGTCCTCGAGCAGCGCAACAATTAATGCGATGCAGGAGGTTGTTAGTGGGGCATGTGTCACTAGGTAACTGGTTAGTGCCTCTTCGACTTCCCCACCTTGTCTTCTTGCGCTCCTGGCATTTATAAAAGGAGGGTGACACCTCATCCTCCCGCACGCTTTCTCGTTTACTTGAAACCCTAACTTTTTTCTATCCTGCTCTTCGTGCTCTCTGCGCTCATGTGTCTCCACTGGTACGTTATGACCCTCGAAGCTGTAGCATGACAAAGCGGAGCAAGGACAAAGGTGGCAATGTGGTCTACACCAGTGATCTCAGGTGGTCGACGGTGACAGAGCGAGTGCTCTAGACCCTCGTCGACGAGGGAAAGTTGGAGAGCCTCGAGAAGGTGCGGGTGCCCAAGGTTGTTAGTTTGCACTAGGGCTATGCGCCATGCATGGTGTCTTGTGTTATACACACGTGCTTGAGGAGGGCATCGGTGTGCACCAGGGCTATACGTCATGAGTGGTGTCTCATTTATACACATATGCCTGTGGAGGGCATCGGTGTGCACCGGGGCTATGCGCCATGTACGGTGTCTTGTTTATACACACGTGCCTACATAGGGCATTGGTGTGCACCTGAGCTATGCGCCATGCGTGTTGTCTTGTTTATACACGCGTGCCTATGGAGGCATCGGTGTGCACTAGGGCTGAGAGCCATGCGTGGTCTCTCATTTATACATGCGTGCCTACGGAGGGCATCGGTGTGCATCGAGGCTATGCGCCATGTGTGGTGTCTTGTTTATACACGCGTGCATGTAGAGGGCATCGGTGTGCACCGGGGCCGTGAGCCATGTGCGGTGTCTTGTATATACACGCATGCATGTAGAGGGCATCGGTGTGCACTGGAGCCGTGATCCATGCGTGTTGTCTTGTTTATACACGCGTGTCTACGGAGGGCATCAGTGTGCACCGCGGCTATGTGCCATGTGTGGTGTCTTGTTTATACACGCATGCCTGCGAAGGCATTGGTGTGCATTAGAGCCGTGAGCCATGCGCAGTGTCTTGATTTGTTCGCATGTTGTTTTCCTTTGGGGGTTCTACTTTTTTAATGGAGGCTGAGAGATCATGTGGAGGTCCTTTCCATGTTGTGATGAATATTTGATAGCACTGGGACTTGTTGATGCATGTTTGAGAGTTGTTGAAGTTTGCGAAGTCAAGTTTTGAGTTTCAACTAGGTTCTATGGGATGTTATGATACATGTTTTCACTAATGATGGTCAAATACGTGGTACTTGTGTCAAGAAAACGATTTCTTCATCTTTGTTGACTGCAGGTTGACTTGATGGCTTGGATGATCATTGACATAGGATTGGGATCAAGCTTGGAGAGCTTGTCGTCCAAAACGATCATGATGGTCGAGGAGATAATCGGGGATCAAGTCCAGTAATGAAGATGGAGTCTTCGTGAAGATGGTACGAGACAGTCCGTGTGGTGACTCAGGGTGACTTGGCAGCGTTCAAGTGTCAGTGAGGCATTCTGAGGGTGTTCGGAGCTCGAGACACAAGGCATGGACATGACAAGTAAACGAGGAGCGAAGACCGTCAAGGTGGAGCAGTGTGATAACTCCAGGTGGCTTATGTTGACCAAAGTCAACATAAGGGCATTGATGTAATTATAGCTAGTATAGAGGGATATTCTAGGCAAGGAGTAGAGTTGGCTGAACCTTAAGTGGATATAAATGAGTGGAGAGAGAGAGAGAGAGAGAGTTAATCTTAGCCCTTGAGGTGATTCAAGGGTTGATGTTGCTCCCATAGGGCTATAAATAGAGGGGTAAAAGTATGTTTTCACTACCAAGTTTTGGAGAAGGATTTACGGCTTCCTTATACTCCTTTGAGCTCTGCCCACCAAGAAGTGTGGCTTTGTAATCCTTCCTCTCAAAATAATGAAAGTTCTAAGTTCTTACATGTTCTGAAATTTATTTTATTTCTTGCAATTTCTAGCTTTTCTTTGTTGCAACTTGAGTTTCTCTTCCCCTCCTTCTGCTTGCTGTAGTTCTATTAGATCTAGAATGTGTAAGAGGTTGAGGAGTTCATCAAGAATATGTCCCAACCCAGGAAGGTTCATTAGAACTCATTCTTGCTCAAGTGGTGTTTGCATAACCGTGTACTTGAGCTGAAATTGCTGTTTTTGGTGTAGCTTGGACTATTTGCATGAAAGGTTGAGACTTTGGGCATATCCTTGCAATTCCTTTTGGAATCATATCCCTAAGATCATTTACTATCTATGGTTCAACTTTTATCAATTTTGTTTGAGTAGATCTTGAGTTTTTGAGATTTCTTAGCGAACAATTTTCTGAAATTTCAGATTTTAATGCAATGTGATCTTGAAGCAAGAAAGGTCTCTCTTCCGGGTTTTATTCTGTAATTCCTTTTTGGAATTATAACCCTTAGGAAGTCATCTTACTATGTTTCAAAGTTTTATCAATTTTGGTTGAGTAGATCTTGAGTTCAGGTTTCTTAGCGGGCAAGTTTCTGAAATTACAAATTTGCTAAAATTGTTGTTTTGATGCAACATGGACTTTAAGCAAGATAGATTTCTCTCTAGGGCTTTATTCTGCAATTCCTTTTGGAATCATAACCCTAAGTACCTCATCTTGATATGGTTCAAGTTTCATCAATTTTGGTTTAGTAGATCTTGAGTTCTTGAGGTTTCTTAGTGGGCAATTTTCTGAAATTCTAGATTTGCTGAAATTTTTGTTTTGATGCAACGTGGACTTTAAGCAAGAGAGGTCTGTCTCTAGGGCTTTATTATACAATTCCTTTTGGAATCATAACCTTGATGACCTCATCTTGCTATGATTCAAGTTTTATCAATTTTGGTTGAATAGATCTTGAGTTCTTGAGGCTACTAGAGCATAAGCCTCCTTTTATTTGGATAGTGTAGTGTGTTTGTGCCGTAATCGTTAGTGAGGCCCATGGCGCCGTCGTGAGATGTTGCTGTCGGCTCACCTCAGGCGACCCTAGGGCCCCGAACTCCACCTAAACCCCTTGTGACAACAACTTAAGCCAATTTGAGCCCCCAATGCCACCTTGTGTTAGCTCCTAGCGCTAGTACCATGTTCACCTAAGGCTTCTCGCTGCAACTCGTCATCGCATCGTCGGTTTCGTCCACCTCTCCGGCCACGTTCATCTCCCCTAGCATCGCATTGGACCCCTCTACCCATTTACAAGCTCCCCTGAGCCTTTCTGCGCATGCCTCGCCACTGGCGAGCTTCTCCCCTCGGCTATGCGCATGCCCAGCTCTTTTCTTTCTTTATCTCTCTAACCAGTGGGACCCACTCAGTTGAGAATTAGTTAGCGCTAAATGACAATACTTAAACATACTAAGTCAATCACAGGTGGGACTAGCTGAAAAGATAATAAAAAAATCTAATCTTAAACCTGTTTAGTAAATGAGTCACTGACATGTAGGACCACCTCCGGTTTATAAATAAAATCAAGAAAATGAAAATATGAGTTACTCACAAGTAGGTCCCACATGTAAGTTAATAAAAACCAGGGGAAAAAACAGAAAAGTCACTTTTAGTTCAGAGGAAAATACATTTTCTCTACTGGAAAGTGTAAACCTAAGTATAACTTAGGGGAAAAAAACACTTTCGCTATTGGAAAGCATAAACCTCAGAAAATACACTTTCGACGTCAACAGTTTTCTAATTTTCTAGAATTTTCAAACTGAAGCAAATTAAAACATTAATAACTTTTGCATACAAACTCCAAATTAAATGAATATTCTTTATAAATTTATCTAAAGTAATTATATACCTCAATATGCAAAAATATTTGGATTTTGTTACTGTTTAAATTATTTTGTTATATTTAATTTACTTTCGGCTCTTTTGATTAGACATTGATTGTTCGAACGCCGTTTACGACGATCCCCCATCCTCGTATTTAGTGCAACCAGAGCAAGTAAAGCACCTCATTTGACCATGTTGATCCTAGTATTTTAATTGTTGTACTTCTTTTTGTAAAAGTATACTATGCACCCTTGTATGTATGATTAAAATTGCCGGTATAGGATGGCATTAGCTAATTAAGTTATTAAAAATTAGCCTTACATGCTGATAGACCATAGTAGTGCGAGCATGACCGGTGTAGGCATGCTCGAAGGGGAGCACCACGGTGTTGGGCATAAAGCTTGCTAACACAACGGTGAATGCCTTACTGAGACAGAGGTGTACCTGGGTGAAGTGAAGGTGTTCATTCACTGGGTTAGTGTAAGGTTAGGACTAGATGATGTAAAGGCTTCGACGTATGCTCTAGGCTGCTTACCAAAGGTAGTAAGCAGTGGTATCGATGGATGCCAAACAAACTAGAGAATTCGTGTGGTGTAGCTAAAGTTGTACACCTTTGCAAAGTATAAATATATTTAAATAGCCGTGCTCACGGTCGTGAGCATGCTTACTGTAGTCTTAATGGGTATAGTCTTGCTTTTCATAAAAAAAAACATTTTTGTTGGAAAGTGTGGGAGATGGTTTGTTGGCTTATATTTGAGTTGAATGCCATGTCTATGGCTGAAAACAAGATGTTGCTCACAGCTGAGGAGAGTTGCGAGTTGTCATTTATTCAATTACTTAATTGTTATCCTTTATCTATTTAACTGCTTTTTAAATTTCTGTTGCAAAATACTACGTATGGATATGACAAATAAAATTTGCTTAATGCTGAAAATAGCTTGTAGCATAGAGCCATATTCTTTGATAAGCCTTGCATTTATAATATGTTACGATACACTACAAGTCTTACTGAGTAGACAATGTACTCAATCTTGCTTAAATTGTTGTTCACACTTAGAGGATGAGCCTACACCAGACGATGCTTTCTTCACACCTGGTACCAGAGGGTTCGATGACAGGTCTTTCTAGGACCTGTCTCTTGTTAGTTCCATGAGGGTTCGGGTGGGCATACCACTGGACCATTTTGGTTTATTTACTATGCTTTCTGCTGCACTATGTTGATACTCGAGTTCTATTTGGCCGATCGGCCCTTGTGATGTACACTCTATATTCATCTAAGTTATGTACCATATTTGTTTCATTTTGTATGGATAAATGTATGGATATGATTATCAATGTTGTGGATGTGTGTACTAGCCATTGATCATGGGATTAGTATGATACACACATGAGGACTTCGGGTATTCAAAGCCTAGGGTCCGACATTCTCAGAGGAGGGACTGGCCTTCACTTTGCGATACACACCGCATAAGGGGGGCGCAGATGCCCCCTTTGTACAGTAAGCCATCGATAATGGAGTAGTTTCGGGCACGGTGCTAGAAGCACATTGCCTCAATAGGGTCCTCTCGCTCTTCGCTGTTTAAGTAGTTGACGATGACATCATGCCAATTGACCTCTTTGATGAGAAGGATGGGGTTCGGCCCGAGCACATCCCCTTGTGCCTCGAGCGCAGCCGAAGGCATGTGTAGCACCTTGTAGAAGATGTTTGGCGGGGGGCGTTGTGTGGAGCTGGCCATCTTTGCGAGTTCGTCGACTGCCTCATTGCTTCCCCTTGGGATGGTTTGTACTGTGATGCCAAGGAAGTGCTTTCCCGCCCCCAAACTACTACTGGATATCTATCCATTTCATGGTCCCTGGCCGTGAATGATTTGTTGAAGTGGCCTGCCATGAGATGGGAGTCGCTTTTGACGATTATACGTTTGGCTCCTAGTGCTCTGGCCCTGCAAAGGCCCAAGAGTAGGGCCTCATACACGGAGGCGTTGTTTGTTATCAGGAAGTCGAGGTGGGCGGCGGGCGATACACTTCACCTATCAGGGGAGACCAGGATGGCCGCTATGCCTGCCCTAGCAGCACACCAGGAGCCGTTGATGTATAACGTCCATGCGACCTCTGCTTGGGGCAGCGGGCGTTCTTTGAACTGGAGGTCTACTCTGCGATGAAGTCGGCGTGGGCCTGTGATTTGATAGCTATGCGAGCGGTGAAGGTTAGGTTGAAGGAGGCTAGCTCCGCAACCCACTTGCCAATTTAACCCGAGGCGTCCTTGTTGCGTAACATCAGTGCGAGGGGATAGGACGTTGGGATTGTGATCACATGTGCAAGGAAGTAGTGCCGCAACTTGCGCGAGGCCATGAGTAGGGTGTATGCCAACTTTTGCATCTCAATGTATCTAAGTTTAGCCCCTTGCAGGGCCTCCAATACATAGTACACGGGTCATTGTCCGTCGTTGTGTTCTTGGACAAGGACCGCATCGCAGAGGACACGGGGAGCTTGAGCAGCAGCTTTGCGTTGGTCTTTCGGATAACCAAGTTCGACAACCAGGCGAGGTAATGTTTGAGCTCCTCATATGCCTTCTGGCAGTCTTCTGTATAGCTAGTGTTTTAAAAATGGCAAGGCTCACTCTACAGAGCACGATAAGAAACGGCTGAGTGTTGCGAGGCGTCTATTAGCCTTTGCACCTCCTATTGGAGATATGCCCTAGAGGCAATCATGGAGATGATAATATCATGTCTATGTTTTATGGGTTATTGAATAACTGTTATTCTGTTCCTTGAATGAATCATCAGTTGGTGAAGCTCTTTTAACTTATGATGATGTCGTTCTAATGTATTCTGGTTGAATGTCACTGGACGGAACACTAGTGACTCCACGACTAGCACATGTATTAATTGATGACCATGTTTCATCGGTCATGGATATAGGGATATCGAATCAATAATGTGGATACATGTTAGAGAATATAGTATTGGATTGACTCACCTTGAGACACTGTTGAGATTGTCATGATTTTATGTGTCATTAGTTGGTCTCAAGCAATGATGATGTATAATCCTTAGACCTGAGATTAGCATGGATTCCTATATGTCTAATAGTACAGTTAGGGGCTATCAAATTCTACTCTGTAACTAGGTAGTTATAAAGGAGCTTTCGGGTATGCCATGAAACATGCGGAGGAATGTGACTGATCAAATATAGGATTTGCCCCTCCTAACATAATAGGCGAGATATCTCTAGACCTCTCGATGTGGTCGGATAAAGAAAGTGCATGGCCATACCACTAATAGTCGAAGAGTTCGACCACTTGAAGTTATCCAACACTTGATCAAGAAAGTATTGAACAGTCCATGGATGACATAATATCTCACCTAGAGTTCAACCAGATATCGTGAGGCAAAGGGAGAATACATGAGCAGATCGTTCAGTTCGACCAGATATGAACTAGTCGTATCGAGATTGAAGGTAGCTATGCGTGCTAGATTTGTTCCTCCTGCTTTTAATTGTGATATGCGTAAAAAATTACAACGCTTAGACCAAGGTAATAAATCTGTCGAGGAATACTATCAAGAACTACAAATAGGCATGCTACATTGTAACGTTTTTGAGGATGAGGAGGATAAAATGGCTCGTTTTTATGGTGGCTTAAGGCGTGAAATTCAGGACATAGTTGATTACAAATAGTATAATGATATCAATAGGTTGTTCCAGCTTGCTTATTTGGCAAAAAAAGAATTGCAGGGAAGACAATAAAGGACTAGGAGCAACTTTGGAAGTACGTCTACATCGAGACCGACGCCAGGACAAGCCAACACAGCCCCACCTTCTGTTGTTCAGTCTGCTACCCCCTCCGTGAGTAGGGCGCGTTCAGCAGCACCGCCACCACCATCACGTGCATCCGAGGCAAGTAAATCTACTAGTGTGCAGGCACCAGCGTAGAGCTCTTCATCAGTTGCTTCCACGGGTCGCACGACGGGAATTGTGTGCCACCGTTGCAAAGGGATGGGCCACTTCATGAGAGATTTCCCAAGTCAGCGAGCATACATTGCGACAGACGACGGTGGTTATGCAAGTGTTAGTGAGGTTGAGGATGAATATGCTCTTGCAGCTAACTTTGCAGGTAATGATGATGATCATGAGACAGATAGCGACGGTGATGAAATTTTAGGTGCCGCTGCTACTAAGAATTATAGGACCTTAATTGTGCAACGAGTATTGAGCACTCAAATGGAGCAAGAAGAGAAGCTACATCGCTATAATTTGTTTCAGATGTTCCTCATCGTCAAGGATCGTCGTGTTCGTGTTATAATTGATGGCGGGAGCTGTAAAAACTTGGTGAATTCAGATTTGGTCAAGAAGCTTGGCTTGACTACACGTGCGCATCCTCACCCGTACCACATTTAGTGGTTCAACAACAGCGGTAAGGTGAAGGTAACACAATCTATGAGAGTACATTTTTCCATTGGTTCCTATCATGATATTGCTAATTTTGACGTAGTGCCTATACAAGCCTGCTCACTTTTATTAGGACGTCCATGGGAATTTGATACTGATGCAACTCATCATGGTAGAAGTAATAAGTACTCTCTTATGCACAAAGAAAAGAAAATAACTTTGCTACCTTTGACACCTGCTGAAATTGTGCAATGTGATAAAGAGATAGCTGCAAATGAGATGAAAGAACGTGAACAGGAATCTGAAAATCAGCAAGTAGTAAAGAACAATTTCCCACCTAAGAAAGAGAAGTTGGCACCTAGTTCTAGTAATGAGGGAATTAAATTAAAGGGTTGTGTCAAGCTTACAACCAAACATATTCTTGCTGAAAATTTTGATAATGATATGCCATGCGACGCTTTGAAATGCAAAGATGCTTTATTTTCTCTTGATGATACATCTAGCTCTTTGCCGTCTGCTGTCACTAACCTTTTGCAGGAAAGTGATGATTTGGAGACAACGATTGAGTCGAAGACGACTCAAATTCAAGAAAGGGAGGATGATGAGGACATCAACCCTAAGGATGCAACCACTACTACTTCGAACCGCTGCACTGCATCCTCTACTTCTGCGAGACTTCCATATTTCCCGGTTGGACCGTCGAGCTTCGTCTACACGCCATGGTGCTATGTTTACATGCCATGGTGCTGCATCTACATGCCATGGTGCTGCGTCACCAATTATTGGCCCACGGACTATGTAATGTATTGGCCAACGACTTGGCTCATCTAGTGACCAGCCACCCCTAGGCCTGTACTGTTCACGTGGGCACTATTCACACATAAACAGTACCATAAACAGTACCCACGCCCTAGGGTTTCCCCCTCTTGGCCGCCCTCCTCATATAGGAGCCGCCGCCCTTTGGTTTTGCTTGGGTTTTTCTTAGATAATATTACGCTGCGATTTCGCGCTTATCGGTTTGAGAATCCCAACTTGTGTGCTTCAATTATTATTCGCAATTCAGATTGCATCTTCTACTCTCTTGCTTGTGTTCTCGATTCGTTTGCAGGAGATAGCCTTCTTGGCGAGGTTAACCGCGTTCGGCACGGTTGATAACCAACGGAGCAGTGGTGTAGTGATTGCAAGGGGATCGATCTGTTCGGGTCGGAGCCTTTGGATCATCAACGTCGTGTTCTCCACAATCGACGTATCAGTACCTATCGGAAGATCGGACCACACTCACATCACCTAGTCTCCACACACCGTAATTATGCCCTCAAGTGCGGCGATCTTCATACACAGATAGTTGTAGTGTGTGATTGCAATGAAGGCGTTTAGCGCGGTGCGACCTAATGGAGGCGGGGTACCCGATCTTTCGATGAGATTGATAACTATCGATTTTGGTGGAGGTGACTCTCGCGATCCGACTACAACCGTACGACGACGCTTGCGCCTTAGCAATCGTTGAACCAACTCTGAGATGTTATTGACCGTGCTAGAAGCGCGATCAACTTGAACACGAGGTTCGATTCCTGCGAGCAATCGAAGAACTAGCAAGAATAAAATATAGGCAATCTGATATTGCGAATAAGAATGTAGAGTAGATGGTATTGAAAATCAAAGGTGGGATCCCGAAGGCTGTCTTGACAGGTGGTCGTCCGACACAACTAAAGAACAGAAGTTTGCACAATGGCTAAACCTAAACTCAACGAAATCCGAGTTCTGGCCAAGGGAACGGCAGCTCCTATATGGGAATATGACCGGGGTGGCGGCCAGGAAGTGGGCGACGCCCTAGGGTTACAAGGCCCATGGGCCCAAGAGGAGGTGGCGCAGCACCCTTTTTGGCTCGGACAAAAAAACAGACGTGAATTGTTTTATTTATTGTGGTCGACTCGATTGGAATTTGAAGCTGAGGTTGGATCCATTAAAAAGTAGACTTGATAAGCTTTCAATGAAGTCCAAGAACGTCCCAAACGGAGTCCGTATGAAGAAGTTACGTCCGTTTGAACTTAGTGTTGTTGCAGTAGTCCGAACTCGAATCCAGAACGAGCCCAACTTGAATTCTTGCTTGGCTCGGACCCAAGGTGACGTGATGACCTCCATTATGCCTCCTATGCTTGTCCATGACTCCACGTACCTCTCCTTGGTCCTTTCCCATATTCCTAAGCACAATTAAATCACTTGCATTAGGTAGCGATCTATTCTCAGTAATATATAAACCTATGAATGAATTCACCTGGTGATTAAGTTGGCGAGCACGAGCTCGAGTAATTGGTCCTTGTAACATTTGTTGTGGATCAGCTGTGTGTGTAGACGCGGTTGTATCCAAGTTAGGGATGTCCTCATCATCCTCCTCTTCTTGCATTTGAGTCGTCCTCGACTCAAGCTCATCCTCTGCTCCCAAGTATGGCTTCAAATCTGCAATGTTAAATGTGGAACTAACCCCAAAATCTGCGAGCGAGTCAAGTTTGTATGCATTATCATTAACCTTTTCTAACACTTTAAAGGACCATCAGCTCGAGGCATCAATTTTGACTTTCTCAATTCAGGGAACCTATCTTTTCTCAAGTGCAACCAAACAAGATCTCTGGTTCAAAAGTTAAATGTTTTCTCCCTAACTACCAAAGAAGTTTATATTTAGCATTCATGCGCTCTATATTCTCCTTAGTTGTCTCATGCATTTTTAAAATCAATTCAAGACGTTGTTTAGCATCAAAGTTCAATTTATCGAAGATGGAATAGACATTAAATCAATAGGAGCACGAGGAACAAAACCATAAACAACTTCAAAAGGGCACATCTTTGTAGTAGAATGCAATGAACGATTATAAGCAAACTCAATATGAGGCAAGCATTCTTCCCATATTTTTAAATTCTTTTTTAACACAGCCCTAAGCATTGTAGATAAAGTTCTATTCACAACTTCAGTTTGTCCATCAGTTTGGGGATGACAAGTAGTAGAAAATACCAGCTTAGTCCCCAATTTAGCCCATAAAGTTCTCCAAAAATGGCTAAAGAATTTAGCATCACGATCTGAAACTATAGTATTAGGCACACCATGCAATCGAACAACTTCACGAAAAAATAAATCAACAATATTGACAGCATCATTGCTCTTATGACATGGTATAAAGTGAGCCATCTTAGAAAATCTATCAACAACCACGAATATACTATCGCTCCCCTTCTTTGTTCTAGGCAATCCTAAAACAAAATCCATGAAATATCTTCCCACGGAACACTGGAACCGGTAGAGGCATGTATAAACTATGAGGATTAAGTCGTGACTTAGCTCTTTGACATGTAGTGCAGCGAGCAGCGTGGCGCTCGACGTCTCGTCTCATCTTTGGCCAAAAGAAATGATCGCAAGTATATCCTCCGTTTTCTTCACGCCAAAGTGTCCCATCACCGCCTCCATGCGCTTCTGTAACAACAACAAGCGAACGGAGCTAGTTTGGAATGCATAGCTTGTTAGCTCTAAACACAAACCCATCATTAATAACAAATTTGTTCCACGTTTTTCCTTCTTTACAATTCAATAATATATCTGTAAAATCAGCATCATGCACATATTGCTCTTTAATAGTCTCCAATCCAAAAAATTTTGAAGTCAAGTTGTGAAAGCATGGTATATCTCCTAGACAAAGCATCAGCTATAATGTTCTCCTTTCCCTTCTTGTGTTTTATGACATAAGGAAAAGACTCAATAAATTCAACCCACTTTGCATGTCTACGGTTCAATTTACTTTGACTTCGAATATGCTTTAAAGATTCGTGATCAGAATGTATAACAAATTCTTTGGGCCATAAATAATGTTACCAAGTTTCCAAAGTTCGAAATAGTGCATATAATTCCTTATCATAAGTAGAATAGTTCAAACTAGGCCCACTCAATTTCTCACTGAAGTATGCTATAGGTTTACCTTCTTGTAGCAATACACCACCTAAACCAATTCCACTAGCATCACATTCTAGTTCAAAAGTCTTATTAAAGTCAGGGAGTTGGAGTAGTGGTGCATGTGTTAACCTATCTTTCAATGTGGTGAAGACGTTCTCCTGTGCGGCGCTCCAAACAAATAGCACGCCCTTCTTGGTGAGCTCATTCAATGGTGCAGCGATGGTGCTAAAATTCTTCACGAAGCGGCGGTAGAATCCAACAAGTCCTAAAAGCTTCGTGCACTGTGTGGACCGTGTTAGAGTCGGCCAACTCAGTATTGCTTCAATCTTGGCTTGATCAACTTCAATTCCTGTGGAGTAACAACATAGCCAAGAAGCGCGACTCGTCGGTGCAAAGGTGCACTTCTCAAGGTTACCAAATAAGCGTGCATCACGTAAGGCATTAAAAACAGCACGCAAATGGTCAAGATGTTCCTCTAAGGATTTCTTTGTATATCAATATGTCATCAAAATAAACCACCACAAATCTACCAATGAAAGCACGCAAAACCTCGTTCATTAGTCTCATGAAGGTGCTAGGTGCATTAGTTAATCCAAAAGGCATTACTAACCACTCATATAACCCGAACTTAGTTTTAAATGATGTTTTCCATTCATCGCCTAATTTCATGCGAATTTGGTGATATCCACTACGCAAATCAACCTTAGAGAAAACAATAGAGCCACTCAATTCATCAAGCATATCATCTAACCTAGGAATAGGATGACGATACCTAATGGTGATATTATTAATTGCTCTACAATCTATACACATGCGCCATGATCCATCTTTCTTAGGCACTAAAATGACCGGAACAACACAAGGACTAAGAGATTCACGTACATACCCTTTAGCAAGCAATTCTTGAACTTGGCGCTGAATTTCTTTAGTTTCTTCTGGATTGGTCCTATATGGTGCGCGTTTGGCGATGATGCGGGAATTAAATCAATTTGATGCTCAATCCCTCGAGCGGTGGCAACCCGGTGGTATGTCCTTGGAAAGACATCATTGTACTCCTGCAAAATGTTAGTGATAGCAGGAGGCAAAGAAGAAGATGTATCCTCAAACGAAAACAAAGCTTCTTTGCAAACTAATGCATAGCAAACAAAATTACTAGCATCCAATTCAGTCATATCAGATTTGGTAACAAGAAAACTAGCACCTTTCAATTTAATTTCTTTATTCTTCACATGAGTAGATTTAGGTTCTTTCTTTTTATGTTGCTCAAGTTCTTTTGCTACAATCTGATTTTCGCTCCTAGCATTCTTCTGATTCTTCTCTCTACTAGCTCTAGCAAGTTCATCCTTAACAATTTGTTCAGGAGTCATAGGATGCATCACAATTTTCTTTCCCTTGAACATGAGAGAGTATTGATTATTCCTACCATGATGCATACAATCAGTATCGTATTGCCAAGATCGTCCTAATAACAATGAACAAGCTTGCATAGGAACAACATCGCAATCAACATAATCATGGTATGAACCCATAGAAAAGTTTACTCTCACCATTCGTGTTACCTTCAACTTACCACTGTTGTTGAACCATTGAATATGGTATGGGTGGGGATGAGGGTTGGTCGGAAAAGCAAGCTTCTCCGCCATATCCATACTCGCCAAATTGTTGCAACTCCCACCATCAATAATTATGCGAATCGAGCGTTCCTTGACAACGCCCTTGATTTGAAACAAATTATGGCGCTGATTTTGCTCGGCACGAGAAACTTGTGCACTTAGTACGCGTTGCACTATAATACTTAAATACTTGTCGGCATCTTCGGCGCAAACATGTTCCTCCTCATGATCAGATTCATCATCAAGTCCTGCAGGGTCAGTTACAAGCATAGCATTTGTTTCATCGTCAAAATCACTAGCGAGAGAATACCCTCCATCATCGCGTATGATCGATACACGCTTGTTTGGACAATCCGCATCATGTGTCCATAGCCTTTGCACCGATGGCATTTAATATCCTTAGTTCGTCTGTCGAAGCAAGCGAAGAGGAGGTTTTGCGGGCGCTTGTGGTGCTGATTTGGTTGCTTGTAGCTTCGTGGTCTTTGGATTTGAAGTAGCGGGCGCGGCTTGTTGAAGGGTGGCGATGGGGTGCACCGATGGCGGGGCGATGAGGTGCGTGGTGTCCATGAGTTTGTGCGACTGCGAGAAGAGTTAGATCGTGTCCTCGTCGGCGTCCACGCACTTCACGTTCACTTTGCAAGCAAGATGAAACAATCTAGTAATGGAGTTGTATTCTTTATAATCAAGGATGTCTTGAATTTCTCGATTCAACCCTCCCAAAAACCTAGCCATTGATGCCTCCTCATTCTCATCTAAACCACAACGCAACATACCAATTTGTAATTCTTGATAGTAGTCTTCCACAGACTTTGTACCTTGTCTTAAGCGTTGTAATTTATTTAACAAATCACGAGCATAATATGAGGAAACAAATCGATGCCGCATAAGCAATTTTAAAGCCTCCCAAGTGTTAGGTATGTTATTGGGATGTTGACGACAATGTTCTTTCCACCAAATAGAAGCAAAATCAGTACATTCACTAGTAGCAGCCCTAACTCGTCTAATCTCAGGAACTTCATGGCAAGCAAATTTTTGATCAACAGCTAGTTCCCAATTAAGATAACCATCAGGATCATATTTACCATTAAAAGAGGGAATAGTGAATTTAACCTTAGCAAAAGAATCATCGTGGTCACGTACCTCACGTCGTGGGGCATCTCGTCGCATACCTTGTCGGTTAAAACGCAACTGTCGATAAGCTCGATCGTTGTTATTATTACCCATGTCATTGGCATCGGTATCAGTCACATAGTCGAATTCATCTTGTCCCTCTACCACCGGGGAAGCAGGGGGAACAGCAGTGGATGCATGGGCCATCTCGTCAAGACGCGCCATAATACCTGCCAAAGAAGTGTTAGTGACGCCTGCGCGCTCTCCATCGCGGCGGCGTGGCGTTTGTCTCAATTTGGGCACCCTCAAGTTGAGCAAGTCGCTCATTGTGACCACGACATCTTCCTCAAGACTCTCCGTACGAAGGTTCATGAGGCGCCGAAAATGTTGTACGATTCCCTTCGTACGAGGAGTATGAGATGTATCCTCATCAATGCTCTGCAGAACCGCCATTGTTAGCAAATCACAAGTATATGTCCCTAACAACTACTAGGATGTGGTGGTTCAAAAGTCGCTCACACTCAAGCCTTCTATCAATTCTTACCAATTCTTACCAAGCAAGCGGGGGTTATCGGCAACCAGCGGTGTCAATGTATCTCAGAAGATTGGATGGAGCGATTGCGGTGAAGTTCGGCACATGCGGTTGTAGAAAAGGTGTAGTGGAAGGCTCAAGTATGGTAGTAATGGATTAGCAACTATCAAATCGAGAAAGCAAGTGAAAAATCGTTAAGCGCCGGTTAGTCTTTGGTCCTAGACTAGACCGTACTAGAGACGCGAGCCTAGAACACAAACGAAAGCACGATGCGGCAGAAGCTCGAAAAAGGATACCGTCTTCACGGGGAACCTTAGAATCACTTACAAAAGGGCTCTGTCAATTTTGAGCAAATTTTGAGAAACTTTTTTTTCCGTTTTTTTTTGCTCTTTTTTTTTTTGCAAATGTGCACCTCACTCAAAACTCTTCAAAGTCCTCTTCCAGTCCTAGGGAGGTATATGGGTCACAAACTTTTTCTAAACTTTGATTTTTTTTATCGCGTTGCCGAAGTCAGATGAAACTTATGTTTACTTTTGGCAGCACGAAAACAACCTCTCTTTTTTTTTCTTTTTTTTTCTCTCTTTTTTTTTCTCTGTCACAAACCGAAACGAACTTTTGTTCTTGGTTAGGGTTTCCCTTGGTGTGGCGGTGGTAGGAGAATGGTGGCTTGCCGCGGCAGGAGGATGGTGGCTACGGTAGGACGCGACAAGGGATGGTGGCAGCGCTGGTGGTCGCGGCAATGGCTCTGGTGGTCGTGGCAGCGTGAAGGCAAAGACAGCTGCGGCTCTACCGGGCGCGGCAAGGACTGGCAACGATGGAGGTAAGCGCGATTAAACCAAGCGCAGCGGTGCGACCAAGCGTGGCGTAACTCGAAACTCTAAAGGAACTAGACACTAAGACCAAAGAAAAGACACGATGATGCACTCGAAAGTTCAACAATGCAATGCACTAAAAGAAAGATGCAATGGCGCAATTGGTCTTAGGCGGATAGATGATCTAATCCTATAATTTTTGGCTTTTACGGACTTTGAATTAAGCAACCTAACTACGAAAAATAGTAAATTCTCACCGAGCAACATTGAGCTCTGATACCACTTGATGGAGGCGGGGTACCCGATCTTTCGATGAGATTGATAACTATCGATTTTGGTGGAGGTGACTCTCGCGATCCGACTACAACCGTACGACGACGCTTGCGCCTTAGCAATCGTTGAACCAACTCCGAGATGTTATTGACCGTGCTAGAAGCGCGATCAACCTGAACACGAGGTTCGATTCCTGTGAGCAATCGAAGAACGAGCAAGAATAAAATATAGGCAATCTGATATTGCGAATAAGAATGTAGAGTACATGGTATTGAAAATCAAAGGTGGGATCCCGAAGGCTGTCTTGACAGTGGTCGTCCGACACAGCGAAGAAGCAGTTTGCACAATGGCTAAACCTAAACTCAACGAAATCCGAGTTACGGCCAAGGAGCAGCGGCTCCTATATGGGAATACGACCAGGGTGGCGACCATGGAAGTGGGACGACGCCCTAGGGTTACAAGGCCCATGGGCCCAAGAGGAGGTGGCGCACACCCTTTTGGCTCGGATAAAAATCAGACGTGAATTGTTTTGTTTATTGTGGCGGCTCGATTGGAATTTGAAGCTTAGGTTGGATCCATTAAAAGTAGACTTGATAAGCTTTCAATGAAGTCCAAGAACGTTCCAAGCGGAGTCCGTATGAAGAAGTTATGTCCGTTTGAACTTAGTCTTTGTTGCAGTAGTCGAACTCGAATCCAGAACGAACCCAACTCGAATTCTTGCTTGGCTCGGACCCAAAGTGACGTGATGACCTCCATTATGCCTCCTATGCTTGTCCATGACTCTACATACCTCTCCTTGGTCCTTTCCCATATTCCTAAGCACAATTAAATCACTTGCATTAGGTAGCGATCTATTCTCAGTAATATATAAACCTATAACGAATTCACCTGGTGATTAAGTTGGCGAGCACAAGCTCGAGTAATTGGTCCTTGTAACATTTGTTATGGATCAGCTGTGTGTGTAGACGCGGTTGTATCCAAGTTAGGGATGTCCTCATCACGACCGAGGATGGCATTGTACTGGTAAGGCATCTAGACAACGTCGAAGGTGATGACCTTCATCCACGACGCGAAGTCTTCACTGAAGATGACGGCTAGGCCAATTTGACCTAGGGCTGTTACGGGTCTTCCCCCGAAGCCTATTAGAGGTATGCTCGGAGGTGATAGGCGGCCCAAGGGATCATTATTTGGTCAAAAGCATCTATGAAGAGTAGGTCATTGGAACTTCCCCCATCCACGAGGAAACACTTGACCTCGAAATCCGTGATGTTGACGAAAATAGTGAGGGGGTCCTAGTGGGGGAAGTATAGGTCTCTAGCATCCCTGGGGCCAAAGGTGATTGGTTTTTCAGCGTAGCGGGGTAGGCTTGTGGTGGGGTATGTTGAGATGTGGTGTATTTGTCGGGCTTAAGCGCGCCGCTATCTCTTTGATGTCATGTCGAGCGAGGATCCTCTGGTGATCATGTTGATGACCCTTTGGGGTACTCCCCATGGGCAACCTCTTTGCGGGGTCTCTATGGCAGGGCAGGCAGTTGGTTGCCCAGCCTCCGCTCCACTTTGTACTCTGCCAGCTGTGGGTCACGGTTCATGTAGTCTCACATGGCTTCGATGGTGTGACAGTCCTTGGCCGTGTGCGACCCTTCGCCTTGGAGGTCGCAGAGTAGCAGGGGTGCCAGCACCGCCCCTGGTGTCCGCATGGTGACCCCCGCCGCGCCGTGGCCCGATCCATGGCCGCAGCCTCCTTGTCTCCTCCCTTTGGGGTGTTGCCCATTCTCCATGTAGTAGACTCCCCACCCCTTTCGACGATAGTTGTTGGCCTGTAGTTTGGCTACTGCCTCCACAACAGTGGTTGTGAGATCCTCCCTTTTCCGCCCTAGGTCAACCGACGTGTGGGGACCCGGGTATTTAACTTGTAATACTTAACCATCCATTGGTCCTAGCATTACAAACCAAATATCCCACCCTCGATGTATTGTAAACCTCCCAGGAGCGGTATACACACACCATTCACAAACATAATATCAGAAGTCATACACAAGATTTCAATACCGATAACAATAACGTTTACATCTTCAAAACATACAAGTTCAAATTATATAGAGAGGCCAACCAACCAAATACAACAATTCAAAAGTACTAAGAGTTGCAGCGAAAATATAGCCATAAGATGGCACCAAAAGAAAAGCCGACCGGTTTGCCCTTACCCACAAGGCAACCTGACTGGAAACCTCCAAGCTAGTCGTCGTTCTGAATGAAGGTGGTCCCACAAGAGTGTCCCTTGGGGGTTCAACCTCCTCTATAGCAATTAGACAAAGCAACTGAGTACAACAATTGTATTCGTAAGACTTACAAATAACAAACCTATACATAGTTGCATGCAAGCTTGAATCAAAGGAGAAGGCCATAGAGTTTATTTTTAGCACAAAGCCATATTTCATTTGCAACGGTGTAATAGATTGAAAGCAATCTAATAAATCTGTTTTTATTTGTTCAAATAATAGCGAGACAACAATTATAAACATAATTAATATCCTGGAGGTAACTTCCCAATAGCCACCACAACATAGCATGAATTACCCATTATTACCATTCGATTTCAAGTTTTAGTGAAAAAGTTATAGTCTAACTCTCGAAAGACCTCCTCAAGCATGTCCATAACCAAGCATTTGGCTATTCAAATAGATTAAAACCCTACAGGGGTGTACAACCGTACCCACACGCCAGACCGCCTTTTCACCATTCAATAGAACGCGCTTCCTTAGGTATGCCGACAAGGCTAAGTCCTACGAGACGTTTTTCAATATAATGCATTAACTGTGAGTCACCTGTATGGATAGAAACCCATACGTTGTGTCAGAGTCATCGGCCTAGCCTTAGCAACTGCCGATGCTCCTTGGATAGGAGGACGTTGACAGGAGCCCACCCCACACACCCAAAACACACAGAACATTTCTTTTTAACACAACACACAACCACCACATGTGACTTTTAGCTAATGCACGCCAAAGTACTAAGTCAAGAGGGTTTTCCAATACCCTTGTGTGGAATGCACACAAAAGTTCTTGGTTCAGTGGGATGAGATGTTCGATCCTTGTTGACCTAGGCACCAACCACACACCCGATATCACACCATCCAACCAATGTGCCTAAGTCTAAAACTTTTTATTTTTAGTTATAGTTTTTCCAAATACAATTACATATATGAGTACCCTGACCTAAGTAATTATAGTGATGATATAACGACCATCGCCGAAATGATGATCCCCATTCTAACATTCTAAACATTGCTAGGCGACATCAACTCGTATACTAGATATAAATGATCAGAGCCCATCCAACAGGCTCTAAATCATTAAGAGACTAAAACTTAGGCTCAGTGGCCATGAGAAACATTAACCTATAGATTATGCATCTATTCAGATTAACTATCACTAATCGAGAAATTAATCAACAACATAGTATGCATACATACATTTGCAAACAAGATAATACATTTGAACATAATAGGATAAACATGCATCAAAGGAGGGATTGCTTGCCTTGCTGGAGATACTCAACTTGCTGCAGAGGATCACTCTCGTATACAATAGAATCGTTGAAACCTAGTGAAAAAAATCGAAAAGAACCAATAAGAATGGATAATGCCGAATAAACTCAAAAAAATTCAAAATCATCCAATAATCATGAAATTTACACAGAAGGTAGAGAATGATTTTATATGAATCTAGAAACAAAAATTATTTCATTTGGAGTTTGTAAGCAAAAGATATAGCCTAAACCATTTTTGTCAGAAGAGAAAAATCCAACAAAAAGGGTTTCGGCTACTACTTAACGGTTCGACTACACCTAGTCGGAAGGAGGTTCGACTACACCTAGTCAGAAGGAGGTTCAACTACAAGAGGTCATAGGTGGTTGCAAGGTGGTCGTAGAGGGTTACAAGGTGGTCACAGATGGTTACAAGGTGGTCGTAGAGGGTTACAATGTGGTCGTAGATGGTTACAAGGTGGCCGTAAGGGGTTATAAGGTGGTCGTAGATGGTTACAAGGTGGTTGTGGAGGGTTACAACGTTGTCATAGATGGTTATGCGATGACTTGGAGTAGAGGTAGGGCTAGAGTGACAATGGCAACAGCGCTATGGTCACGCAATATGCCATCTAATGCTCGCACTAGCACTAGAGGTGACTAGGGCCATACCGGAGTAGAGAGTGGTCAAGGAGCTCGTCGGAGATGGTCCGGCGACAAAGAACCGTGGCGGTGGCGGAGCTTCACCAAGGAGAGGTCAGCTCAGTTACAAGGAGGGAAATGAATGGTACGGGAAGCTCAGGCATGGCTCTGAGATGGTACAAAAGCAAGCAATTGAAGGGTGGAGTGTCTTACCGGAGTTGGGGACGAATGGGACTGTTTTTAGTCGGAGATGAGAAATTGCAAAATTGCGTCGGTTCCTATGAACCAAAACCCAATTAAGTTAGAGGATAGGGTCCTTGTGCTTGGGAGCACAAGATGACGTGAAGAGAAATGAGCTGGAATCCCTATGGCGGTCGGAACGACGTTGGGGGTGATGACGGCGTCTCGGCCGTGAGTTAGAGCTCACTCTCTAGATATCGGTTCTATGGAAGAAGAGGGAAAGGAAGGTAGGGAAATACTCAAGGGTGTCGAAAAGGAGAAGGGGGCACCCTAGGTAGCTTCTTATAAGCGGCTGGGATGGAGAACTCGCGAGGACAGCCCGACGGGGTGATCTCGATTCATGGCTCACTGCCATGGACGAGTTGAGTGACAGGGAGGTGATGGTGGGGTGACGGGGGGCATGGGTGAGTGTAGAAATGTGGGCGAAACCACTGGTGCACGGTCTCAAACCACGGGCGATCAGGTGGCCAAACCGGCGAGCTGGCGCAGGTGGAGCACACTGGCTAGGGCATGGTATCCACCTGGAGACGAAGGACTGCGTGGGGCCCCACTAGTCACCGACTCAAGTTAAGAGGCTCGGGTCAGACCTGGTAGGAGGGGTCTGGTCGGTCCTGGTCAGATCTGAGTGGTTCTGGTCGGATTCGAGTGGGGTGGTCGAATTCAAGTAGGCTGGTCAAAAATGAGTTGGTGGTCGAAAATAGATGAACATTACTTGTAGGTGAATAGTACTCAAAGATGAGCAGTACTCGAAGATGAACAATACTTGAAGATGAGCAGTACTCGAAGATGAGCAGTGCTTGAAGATGACCAAGTTGATTTCAAAAGGCTAAGAGGTTTGCGAATATTTAGACAAAGCTCTGAAGCTCCAAAAATTCTAAATTTGTTTAGGGAGGTTACTGACTCTAGGAACGACCTTACATAAATTTTTCATAGTTTTTCATGCACTGCATTTCCCTCTAGAAATGATTCAAGGTCTTGTCCTAGGGTTTTGACCAAGGATCAAACTGGTTTGACTACCCTTCAAAAGTAGCAAATAAAATCTAAATTTTTTGAGATTTTTCAGAGGAGTCATTGAGATGATCCAGAACCTAGGAAAAATAATTCCAGGGACTGTTCAAAAGATTTGGTTTATAGGTCTTCAAGGGTTATGCTTCTAGTCAATTGAAGCATTAGTTTTTCAAAATCCACCAAAACCAAAAATAAAAAAAAAATTCCAGATAATTTCAAATGACAGTCTGATGCATCAAAAGTTTGAAAACCTTCTCAATTTTATATCTTTGAAATACAAACCTGAGTTGGGACGTTACACGACATTATTATCTCAACCCTTCAGGTGCTGTCTTCTTCCACCCTGGCGTATTCTTCTGTCTTGTCAAAGAGCTCCGCCACCGTGTGGACTAGCTTGCAGGCCAACCTCTTGGATAAGGGGCCCTTTTGAAGCCCGCGCGTTGCTGCGTTGATAATGGTGGTCTCATTGACCCCCTTCACCTAGCACTTAACCTCCGTGAACTTCTTGAAGAAGCTACGCAGGGACTCACCGGGGCTTGTTTTATTGTGAATAGGTGCCCCGTGTCCTTTGGCTCGGTGTAGTTTCCTTGGAAATTGTTGCATATGAGGTCTCGCAATTGCTCCCACGCGTATATTGACCAGGGGAATAGTGAAGAACCAAGTTAGAGCCACTCCCTCGAGGGCGAGGGTGATGCTCTTTGCTTTGGTGTCATCGTCTCCCCCCGCCGCCTCGATGGTGGTTTCGTATACCTGAAGGAATTTTGAGGGATCCGTGTTCCCCTTGTATGCCTTGATGTCCGGCATTTTGAAGCTGCGAACCAACAGGCTACCTCCAAGCCTGCGCTCAACGGGGAGTTCAGGTCTCCCCGAAGCAGCAGTCCCAGCAGCGCCATTGGTAGTGCTTGCGGGGCAGCCTCCTTCCCTCCGTCGGCCTACCCTTGCGCGACGATTGTGAGCTGGGGTAGGGCCATGGAAGCCGCTACTGCTGGTTGTCGAAGGCTCAACATCTCCTGGCAGAGGTCCGCCAGCTCTTTCTGTAGGGCCTCATAGGCCTCTCAGGCTATGCTTGCGGCGATAGTCGAAGGTGGGCCCGCTCGGTGGTTCTCGGGAAGGGACGCATCGGTGGGCCGGGTGTCGCTCCTGACGATGTATTCGTGTGTGGAGTTATTGGCTTCCTCCTCTGCAGCTTCGGCGGTGGCCACCGTCGCAGTGGAGGTCCTACTTCGCTTGACCCTTGGGGTACTTGGAGCAACTGCCGCCGCGGCCACTTCGGCAGCAGAGACCTTGGGCACGCTCTTCTTCCGAGGGGCCATGTCCGGGGCCTGGTTTGTGCCTCGAACACTTCGTGACTCTCTTGCCACTCCCCACGGATGACGCCAACTGTCATAGAAAAAGGCTAGACAGTAAAGAAAGGGGGACCCCAGTCGCCTTACAGATGCAATGGAGGGAACCCGGGGATCCTCAAGAGAGGGGACCGATGCCAAGAGAGAAGTTAGTGTGTCTTTATTGTCTTGAAAAAACCCTCCTTGATTACATGGGGAGGTGGCAATTTATAGCCTTCCAACTAAAGTAAATGAGATTACAATTCTACCTCTAAAAAGACCCTATGCCCGTAGGGGTTGCAGGGTTTTTTCTTTCTCCTACACATTGCCTTCGGTCCATGGTGGACCCTCCTCATCCTGGCCTATCCGGACAGTACGCCCGGTCCACCGGTGCTTCTTCCCCCTTGCATTGTGCGGAGTGCCTCCAGACCGAGGGTCCCGAGACACCCCTCGATACATACGAGGTGGCCTCGGGCAGGGACCCCTGGGGCCCCCTTGCTCTTGGACGCGTGGTGCTTCCCCTGGCCGTGCTATCCTTGGTAGCCTTCCTGTGCCCTTCAACCCCTCAAAGGTACGCTTTGTACCCTTTGGGTGGTGAAGCATGCCTTCGGCCCGTGGCCCTCGGAGGTCTTCTGGTAGCCCTCGCGTACCCCTTCGGGGCCTCCCAGAAGGTATACTTGGTACCCTTCGGAGGCACCTAGTCGTGCCTTCGGCCCAACCCCCTCGGGTGCCTTTTCAGGGTCTTCGCCAGGTCGTTGGGGCCGATGGGCCGCCCCTACGACAAGTTGCAAAAAGGAGTGGGCAGGAAGGAGCTAGATTTTTTGTTACCGCCCTATATTTTCACATGTAATATATTTAATTATTAAGAAAGACGAAAAAGAAAACACCATGGCTCTCAAGGGCTAGGAGTTACCACGTTAATCGGGAAGAAAAGCGAAAGATTTACTGATACGGGGGAGGCCCGATCTTCTCAGTGAGGAACCGTGGATAGTTGATGCGAAGTAGGCAATGTCACTAGCTGAACACTCGCGCCAATGCACGAACCCTCAACTCTTCGGAATACGCCCAAAACACACCGGGTAGTTGTTCGTTGCGAGACCACGAACGACGAACGCCAAGTCCCCAATTCCCAATGGAACGACGGCTTGACCCTGGATTGTAGAACAAAACAATGGATCGCCTAATTCTCTCTCAAAGTCCTCGCATGAACTTTGGTGTCGAAAGAACAAGCAATAGCTATATTTCAATCTTATGCATAAACTGGTCTAATGGATACAAAGGAGGGGCAAGGGTACTTAAGGCGCCCTCCACGACTCACGCACGGCCTAGGGCCGGCTACACACGCCGAATCAAACTCTAATTCGGCTAAGACCCAAAAACACACAAAAAGGAAAACCTAACTTAAATCCGTCACATTGTTTCGGTCATAGCGGCGCGACCGTACGTCTTCTGAAGTTGGGGCCATACCCATTTGTGTGGGCCTTGGAATAATCTTTCAAATAAGTCCAAGAACACCCCAATCGGACTCCGTATGCAAAAGTTATGGCCTTTTTATTACAGCCCTGTTGGGCTGTCCCGAACCGAATCCGAATTGAATTCGAGTTGATTCCGAGATGAATTTCGGTTGGACTTGTGGAGGATCCGAATTGGGCTTGAATTATTGGTCCTTTCTCCTCTTGGTTGACCCACGTGAGTTTCTCCTCCATTGCTTTGGCTCCGGCCTCCCTCTCCTCCCTCTCGGTTCCAAAGGCTTCACAATGTTCAAACCTGAGAATACACAAACATTTGCATGAGGTAGTACCCAATTCTCATCAATGAAAATAGAAGATTCATTAAGAAACAAAAGCACTGTTGATTTAGAAGTTTAGCTCTTGCTCTAGTCGGTGGACCAACATGCATACGCACTTGTATTATTTGTAGCTTCACTTATGGCGTTCATCTCAGTATGTGCGTGACCACCAATAGGGAAAGATGTATCAGTGTTAGGGATGCCCTCATCATCCTCCCCTCTTGAAAAGGCGTCGTCCTCGATCTTTGGATCGTCACCACCAAAGAAAGGTGATAAATCGCGACATTGAGCGTAGAGCTCACACCATAGTCATCGCCGGAAATCTCTATCTTGTAGGCATTGTCGTTGATCTTCGCAAGCACCTTGAAAGGTCCATCACCTCGCGGTAGCAATTTGGACTTGCGACGTTCTGGAAAACGATCCTTGCGATAGTGTACCCAAACCAAATCACCTGGTTGAAAAATCATCTTCTTCCTCTTCTTGTTCGCCTTCTCAGCATAGGACTTGACCTTGCGCTCTATCTCTTCTTTTGTTTTTAGATGCAATTTCTTCACATATTCAGCTCGCTTGGACGCCTCCATATGAACACGGTGCTGACTTGGAAGTGGCAGCAAATAAAGCGGCGTAAAGGGTTTGAAGCCATACACCACCTCAAAAGAACACAAGCTGCGTAGTGGAGTGTACGACCGATTATAGCGAATTCTCGTGCGGCAAACAATCCTCCCACTCGCGCGAGTTCTTCTTGATCATAGTCGGAGTAGCATGGAAAGTGTGCGGTTCACCACCTCCGTTTGACCATCGGTTTGGGGATGACAAGTTGTCTTTGAATAACAACCGTCCCCGTTTACTAAAGCGTCTTCGAGTAGCTCATGAACTTCACGTCGCGATCTGACACAATAGTGCGTGGCACGCCATGTAGCCTCACGATCTCCCTGAAAAATAAGTTAGCAATATGCGACGCATCGTCGCTCTTATGGCATGGAATAAAGTGTGCCATCTTCGAAAAATGATCCACAACGACAAAAACAGAATCGCTCCCCCTCTTAGTCCTAGGCAGTCCTAAAACAAAATCCATACTAATATCCTCCCATGGTGCATTGAGAATAGGTAGAGGGGTATACAAACCGTGTGGATTCAACTTCGATTTCGCTTTGTGGCAAGTAATGCATCGCTGCACATACCTCTCCACATCTCGCCTCATCTTAGGCCAATAAAAGTGATCGCTCAGCATAGACAACATCTTCTCACGTCCAAAATGTCCCATCAATCCACCTGCATGTGATTCCTGTAGTAATAACAAACGCACGGAGGATTCTGGAACGCATAATTTGTTAGTGCGAAACAAAAACCCATCATGTATGTGAAATTTATCCCAGCGTTTTCCCTCAAAGCAATGTGCGTAAGGAACGGAAAAATCATGGTCATGAGCATATAAATCACGCAAACTCTCTAAACCAGGAACTTGCACTCCTAATTGAGTTAAAAGCACACTTTTCCTAGAAAGAGCATCAGCTACCACATTTTCCTTTCCCTTCTTGTATTTCACAATGTAAGGAAACGACTCAATGAACTCGACCCATTTTGCATGTCTACGGTTCAGGTTTGCTTGGCCTTTTAAATACTTCAATGCCTCATGATCAGAATGAATAATAAACTCTTTAGGCCATAAATAGTGTTGCCAAGTTTCTAACGCACGCACTAACGCATAAAGCTCTTTGTCATAGACCGGATAATTCAATTGAGCACCATTCAGTTTCTCACTAAAATAAGCTACCGGTCTACCCTCTTGCATTAAAACACGCCAATACCCAATCCACTAGCATCACACTCAATTTCAAAAATTTAGTGAAATCGAGTAAAACAAGCAACGGTGCTTGATCAAGCGTTTCTTAAGTTCAACAAAAGCATTGTCTTGCGCTACCCCACACAAATTCAACACCCTTTTACTAAGTTCATTCAAAGGCGCGATGGTGCTAAAATCCTTCACAAAGCGCCGATAAAAACCAATGAGACCATGAAAGCTCCTAATCGACTTACGTTCACAGAGTTGGCCATTTTTAATCGCTTCAATTTTAGACTCATCTACTTCAACTCACAATGCGAAACAACATAGCCCAAAAGATGACACGATCTTTGCAAAAGTGCACTTTTCTAAGTTACCAAATAACCTAGCCTCACGTAAAACTGTAGAACTTGTCTAAGATGGTCTATGTGTTGATTCGGTCATGATGTAAATCGAGAATATCATCAAAGTACACAACCACAAATTTACCAATCAAATGCCTTAAAACATGATTCATTAAGCGCATGAATGTACTAGGTGCATTAGTTAAACCAAAAGGCATGACTAACCACTCATACAACCCAAATTTTGTTTTAAATGCTGTTTTCCACTCATCCCCTTCATGCATCCTAATTTGATGGTAACCACTACATAAATCTATCTTAGAAAATAACGACACCACTCAATTCGTCTAGCATATCATCTAAGCGAGGTATAGGATGACGATATAGAATTGTGATATTATTAATCGCTCGACAATCTACGCACATCGCCATGAACCATCTTTCTTAGGAACTAAAATAACGAGGAAAGCACAAGGGCTTAAGCTTTCACGTACATACCCTTTGGAGAAGCTCTTGTACTTGTTTCTGAATTTCCTTTGTTTCCTCGGGGTTGGTGCGATGCGGTGGTCGGTTCGGCGGCGCTCACGGAATCAAGTCGATCTTATGTTCTATCCCACGGTTGGTGGTAGCCAGTGGTACCTCGTCGGGAAAGACGTCATTGAAGTCCTACAAAGCGAAGCAACACCACTAGGAAGAGAAGTTAAGTCGTTAGTCGAAAGCAAGGTGTCTTTATACATGGTACAAAGTGCACTAAATTGGGATCTCATGAAGTCTCTCATCTACGATTTGGTGGCCAACATCACTAAATTCTTCTCTCGCTCTTTGGCGACCTCAACGTGCATCTCAATTTTACGCATTGAAGAATTCACAATCATTCTGCAGAAGCGGCTTCAATATGATATCCATATTGTTCCATCGAAATGTGTAGCGATTTGTCGCCCATCATGAGCAGTGAGCGGTCATATTGCCATGGCCGTCCAAGAGCAAGTGACACACCGTCATAGGCACAGCGTCCACGACCACGATGTCGGTGTACTTCCCAATAGAAAACGTCACACGCACCATATAGTTCACCTTCACTTCCTCTTTGTCGCTCAACTATTGCACATGATAAGGACGTGGATGCGGCAAGTACTTCAAACCCAACTTATGACACATATCCTTGCTAGCCAAATTGTGACAACTCCGCCATCAATGATCACTTTGCACACCTTACCCTTATTAAGCTTTGCCCAAGTATGAAACAAATTGCACATTTGTTCGAGTGGCGATGGCATCACACTAAGCACCTTGGGTGTGCAAACAATGGAATACTGCTCAGTGTTAGGAAACTCAGGATCGCACTCACATTGTTCTATGTCATCAGTGTGCAAGACTGGCTGCGCATCAGGTGACTTATCATCACTAGCTGAAACATAACCGCCATCCTCTGTGATAAGCATAGTTCTGACATTTGGGCGATCCCTGCGAAAATGACCAACGCCCTTGCACTTGTGGCAAATAATGTCACGTGAGCGGCACGTTGACCACATACGCAGGCCGCACTAGCAGCGGGTGCCGCAGGTCGACGTACCTGTGATGGTGTACTCTCCAGCTTCTTACTTGCGGAACTACGCATCGCCGAATTGTTCCCGGCCGGAGTGCTCTTGTTTGGTAGGCTGCTGTTATATGGCTGTCTGGTGGCCAAGAACGTGAGCGAGCGTGAACCGTGCGTCTTCAATCACTTGTCGCTCGGCCGGCGTGCTTGGTGCGACAACTCAATCATATCATTATAGGGATGGTGATTGACAATGCGTTTGACAGCATGATTCATGCCAGCTAGAAATCTCGCCATGGTCTGTTCTTCATTCTCACGGACATCTGCATGTATCATGATAGTCTCGATTTCCTTATGATATTCATCAATTGATTTCATACCTTGTCGCGACCTGTCAACTTCTCAAATAATGGCGCTTGTAGTGGCGAGGTACAAAGCGTGCCGCAAGTCTTTGCTTCATCCGCTCCCGGTGATAATCGGCAACTCATGGCGCTCCATAAACTACGGATGAAGCTGCTCCCACCAATGTGTGGCATAATCATCAAGCCATTGGGCGCAAGCGACTTCTTCTCATTGGAGTAATTGTTCATCGAAATAACTTATCAACTTTCGGCTCCCATGTGAGGTATTATTCCACATCGTACCACTTGAAAATATAGGAAGATTAAACTTGGGCTTAGCGACAAAATGCGTCGGCGTCGTCGTGTCGAGGACGCGCACATTGTTGCGGTGGTGGCGCTATCGGTCATCGTCATCGGCGGGAAATCGTCATCCCATTGCTCGACCGCATCAACCCGGCTCACGAGGTGCACGATGCACACCTCCTCCGTGGACACCACGTGGTGCGCCTCCACCACGGCGCCGTTGCCTCGGCCACGCCCATGTGCTCGAGGCGCGCGCGCGGCCGCCATCCCGACGTTTGGCGGCACCGCCATGCGGCGCGCTGTCGTTATCGTCGCTCCTCATCCACACGAATAGCACGCTCCTCCTCGGTCTCATTGTGCAAAAGCGGCGGAGGGCGTGCACACTCGTGTCAACGACTTGCGCACCCCACGAGATTGTGTTGTGCGAACATGGCACGCAGCTCGAAAGTTATTGTTGATGGCGTGCGCAATTGTGTGACCTCCTCCCGAGGGTGTTGATCCGATCGAACTTCCCGAGCTCATCGCGCACGCCATTGTCACCATCATGAAGTTGTTTTGTAGCATCTCGCGCAATCGAGTGTACTCGCCCACGTAACGGCGCCTCGGATTAGGTGGATCCTCCTCGTGACTGACGACATGGCCACAACTTACAAACAAGAAAGCGAGGTTATATACGGGTTAGTAAAACAAAAGCTCTCTCTACTACGCCGCAACTCATCATCACGAAAGCAAGGCAAGCTTACCGTTCCAAAGCGAATCAAGGGCGGCAAATCGGCGATTGTGAAATGACGACCTTAACCGGTAATGTATGGCGTAACCAAGAGCAGAGAGTACACAAGCGGGTGTAGGTGGAGCTTGGATAGGTATGTGTATATCCTATGCAATCGATATTCAAGGTATTGTAAAGCTAAGTAATGATCCAAGCTAGAGTATTTTGCCTATGTTTGATCCAATAGGTTTAAGCGAAGTGTATGAGCACACGCAAAGATAAATGAGACTTAATGCAAACAAAGGAATGAGCTCAAGCGGAAATAGAGATAAAACAAGCTCGTTTTGCACCAAGTACAAGGATAGACGCTAGCCAATTGCAACAAAATATACTAGGCGCAAGATTGCTCAAAGAAAATTGAAAAAAAACACAATTTGAAACTATGACCCGATCTTGTAGCAGCCCAAATTAGGCACAGATCAACTCGAAAAGGATGGCGTCTTCACGGGAACCTTAGAATCACTTGTAGAGGGCTCTGTCAATTTTGGCGAGAATTCGAGAAACTTGAATTTTCTCGGTTTGCGGGCCCATTTGAGGCCCTAAATGACCTTTTTGGGGTCGAAGTTGCTGCGCGTGTGCCCGATGGCTTCTGCGGATCTAAAATCCTAGATTTCCGGACTTCTTTTTTTTGGCTCTATTTTCCCGTTTCCTTTCCAACGGATCAAGAAACGCTCCAATCGGAGGTCGTATGCAAAAGTTAGCTTTTCGCACACTTTTTTTTAAGGCCGCGGCTCTTTCTATTTGCGGTTGCCTTTTCCTTCCTTTCTCTCTGCTTTGCTCCCCACGGAAGTGCGCAACCCTCACAAATCAGCAATGTGTAATCAACGTGAATGAGCAGCCCTAGGTGCAATATCAATAGCTAGTCTCAAGATGAAAGGATATAAGTGATGCACAAGGATGCCAACGTGGTTTGACCAATGAAGAAGTAGAGGCCCGAACTCCAGTGGACTCGGATAGGAAATTCCCAAGAGATGGACTCATACTCTACTTCCCCAATGGAATTCGGAAGGGACACTTGTAGGACCGATTTGGATACCAAAAGGAAGCAAGGGTTTCCAATCCGCGCGACCAAGGCATCGGCAGCGCGCGGGTTGGCGACCACAAGATAGTAGGCTAAAGTGGATGCGAAATACTCTTTTTGGGTGCTAATTGAGGAGTTCAATCAGCAGTTTTTTTAACAACGATTAAGCAACGCAAAAGGAAAACACATGGATCAGCACTAAAACAAAACTCTAATGGATGAAAACTTAACTAAACGCACAAGAAATAACAGATTAAACTACGGTTTTGGTATTGCAATGTTCGGTTTATTGGACGATAGGACAGAAAAACAATCTAACTACGGGTAAAGAAATTCTCACCGAGTAAACCTAGAATATGATACCACATGATACGGGGGAGGCCCGATCTTCTCAGTGAGGAACCGTGGATAGTTGATGCGAAGTAGGCGATGTCGTTAGCTGAACACTCGCGCCAATGCACGAACCCTCAACTCTTGGAATCGCCCAAAACACCTTTGGTAGTTGTTCGTCACGAGACCACGAGCAGCGAGCGCCAAGTCCCCAATTCCCAATGGAGCAGCGGCTTGACCACGGATTGCGAACAAAACAATGGATCGCCTAATTCTCTCTCAAAGTCCTCGCATGAACTCTAGTGTCGAAAAAACAAGCAATAGCTATGTTTCAATCTTATGCATAAACTGGTCTAATGGATACAAAGGAGGGGCAAGGGTACTTAAGGCGCCCTCCACGACTCACGCACGGCTTAGGGCCGGCTACACACGCCGAATCAAACTCTAATTCGGCTAAGACCCAAAAACACACAAAAAGGAAAACCTAACTTAAATCCGTCACATTGTTTCGGTCATAGCGGCGCGACCGTACGTCTTCTGAAGTTAGGGCCATACCCATTGTGTGGGCCTTGGAATAAGCTTGTTTGAAAGTCCAAGAACCGAATCCGAATTGAATTCTGAGTTGATTCCGAGATGAATTTCGGTTAGACTTGTGGAGGATCTGAATTGGGCTTGAATTCTTGGTCATTTCTCCTCTTGGTTGACCCACGTGAGCTTCTCCTCCATTGCTTTGGCTCCGGCCTCCCTCTCGGTTCCAAAGGCTTTACAATGTTCAAACCTGAGAATACACAAAACATTTGCATGAGGTAGTACCCAATTCTCATCAATGAAAATAGAAGATTCATTAAGAAACAAAAGCACATGTTGATTTAGAAGTTTAGCTCTTGCTCTAGTGAGTGGACTAACATGCACTTCTGCACTTGTATTATTTGTAGCTTCACTTATGGTGTTCATCTCAGTATGTGCGTGACCACCAATAGGGAAAGATGTATCAGTGTTAGGGATGCCCTCATCATTTACACTGTCGATTGTGGTGTGTCCAGATTATAATAGTACAAATTAATCAAATATATACGGGGCTAATTAAGTAGTATGAAAATACAATTGTATTTTCAGTCATACGCAAGTATTGGAATTGGATAACAAACTCTACTTTTAGAGGCATTGTAACAGGCAACCCACAATTGTACGAAGAATTCAGCTAGTTTGTGCGAAGCCAACGATATCCGGGAATCTCGGCAGCATACTGTCCTAAATTTTCAAACGAAATTAATTTGTATGAAGCAAACGGTGGCAGCAGAAAAAGGTGGATTCGAACCTAGGGCCTGGGCAAGCCGAGGCTGCAGTATTGCGCCAAGATTTATCTTCGGCTGTCACAACTTGGGACCATTAGATCAGGCCTTTTCTAGTTTTATCTGAATTTGGGTTAGTTCTTGGCCCATTAGCATCAGACGGAATTCCTACCGACGGCCAAGGGAAAGTTGATGGCATTCGTGCACATGGTCAACAGTCAAAACGGTTGGCGCTGCGACCTGCGAAACAATCCAGACAAAGGTTGAGCCCTTCCGGTGCCTAAAACTAAGCTCCACCTCTCACGTGTAGTGCATGCATACCAGAGCTCTTGCATGACCCCTGTAGCCTCTTCACCGGCCTGATCGATGCACTTAAAATCACCACCATTTTAAATCCTCTCAGATATCATACCCTAGCCAGTTTGATTGTGAGTATTGTGCGTACGAAGTCCACGATGCAGCAGCTCCATTGCCTCGCCGCACTGCTCCTGGTCACGTCGGCCCTCGCCGTCGGCACCAAGGCCGACGACCCGGCGGGCTTCGTCGTCACCGGCCGCGTCTACTGCGACGGCTGCCGCGCCGGGTTCGAGACCAACGCCTCCCACAGCCTCGTAGGTAGGCCTAATCGACTCCACAAACCTCTCTCTCCCTCTGTACTTGTTTCCATTGGCATATTATATATGCCTGGCCTGCACACGCTCTCTAGTACGTGCGTCCAAGATTTCTGGACGATGAAAAATTCTGAATCCATCACTGACTAAAATGAATCGTTTTAGGAATAGATCTGCTAGTACCTGTGATTGAGATTCCCGACACTAGTACCTGTGATTGATATTCCCGACACGTACTAGGTAACTAGAGCAAGCTTATCAGAATCGCGATCCTGAATCAGATCAAATGTTGTTTAATACGATCGTGAATCGTAGAATCGACGTAGAATCTAATATTCTATCTGATTCTATTAAAGAAATATTTTTTTTAAAAAAACAAAAATCTACCTTATATTTTAACACTTCTATATTTTTAAAACTATACTTTTATGACTTTTATTTACCAAAATGTAAGGCAAAAGAAAGATCATTTGTTATTTATGCAAATTATAGTAGATATGAAGAAATAAAAAGTAAAAATTTATGGTGAAATGGAAATATGCAAATAATTATTTGTAATAAATCACTAGAATCGGTAGAATCAGATAGGATTGTATACAAATTTTTATCACGATTTTGCAAATTTTTTGTTGGAATCATAATAATATTAAGATTATACCAAATTAACACTCTACTGTAAGATCGGATTGGTCTAGTCAATCTGGGTTGTCGAAACGTAATATCGTATAACTATAAGAGCATGTACAATACAGGTGTTTAGAGATGTGTTTAGCAAAGAAAAACTGATTTTTTTTACCACGTAGGACAGCTAAGGTGTTTATTTTGTAGCATCGATACTTGATTAGACACCAGTGCTTAAGAGGTGTTTATATATATATTATTTTTCTTTATGTACTCGCATATACACATCTCGTATTTTACATACATCTTGAGCAGCAGCACGTATGGCATAACTGAAAATTTCTGGAACTGCCACCGACACACTGACCGTGTTAACTGAACCGTCACACGTGCACGCACTATGCAGGCGCGACTGTGCAGATAGAGTGCCGGCACTTCGAGACGCAGGAGCTGCACCACAAGGCGGAGGCGACGACGGACGCGTGGGGGTGGTACAAGATGGAGGTGGGCGAGGACCACCAGGAGGAGATCTGCGAGGTGGCGCTGCTGCGGAGCTCCGAGCCGGAGTGCGCCGAGATCGAGCGCTTCCGCGACCGCTCCCGCGTCCCACTCACACGCAACAACGGCATCAAGCAGAGCGGCGTCCGCTTCGCCAACCCCATCGCGTTCTTCCGCAAGGAGCCCCTCCGCGAATGCGGCGAGATCCTCCGCTCCTACGACCTCTACGATGACTTCTCCGAGACCCCGTGATCCATTTTTTTTCTCTCCCCTTCACCGTATTGATCGATTGATGAATTAGCAAGCGGTTTTGTTGACAACTAGTTCCACCACATACTCCTATTGTTCTCTCTTAGTTAATTCTCTTTTGTTAATAATTCTGCACGCCAGCAAGGGACAATGTATTACTACGTTGTTTGATTAGATATGTTGATGTAATTTATTGCTTGTAGGTGTTGAATGATCGATGCTCCTTAAAGTATTTGCATGCGTTTCCTTCAAAAAGTATTTGCATGCGCAACTCTCATTTTGATTTGAAATCTATATATCTCGATAAAATCTACATTCATGTTTTGCGTGCGACTAGATTATGCTGTAAAATTAGCGGTTTCAGCAAATATTCAGATATAATTCCGACATCATTATCATAATTAAAGCATATTTTCAGCAGCATATAAATGACAAAAATGATATATAAACATGTAATTTCTTCATGTCAATTAAACATGATAATATGCTCAAAAGGTAGGACTTGAAAACATACAAAACCAGCATAATGTTCGGATTTGGAATGTTTATTTATTGCTCTCAGATATCGGACGGCTCAAGATGTAATCTTGGCCTCGTCGCCACTTGGGTCAAAAATATATCACAAATTAAATATGACAATTATTCTAAAATAAATTAGGCATTGAGCTTTTAAGTTTAATCTTGCTTTGTCTAATCAGTCACTTTAAAACAAATCATCAGTTGAGAGTTCACTGTCAACATGCCACTACTACAAAAAAAAAACTAACACTGGACGTCTCATCATAGACGGTTGACCAAAACCGTCAGTATTAAATACAACCACAGATGGTTTTAGTTTAGTGATCGTCTGTGTTATTGGCTGCGCTAAAAACCGTCTGTGAAGAGGTAATCCAAATAGCTATCACAGACGGTTCATATTTAAAACCGTCTGTGAAGTATTACAGATGGTTCTTAATAAACACCATCTGTTATATTACTAAATATCACAGACGATTTTTTGCTTAAAACCGTCTGTGATACTTTATAGACGGTATTTAATACCAACCATCTGTGATAATTAACTCATCACAGATGGTTTGTATTAAAAATCGTTCGGTGTCACGACCTCTCAACTATTCACTACCCAAATCCTTTATATATATATATATATATATATATATATATATATATATATATATATATATATATATATATATATATATATATATATATATGAAGCCTTTTCCTACTTAGGGAGTAGTTACTCCATATTCGTATTTCATAATGTAGAGAGTATGTGTAGTATACGAGTATATAAGACCACATAGGTGGTATTTACACCTTTTCAGGGGTGGTATGTATAATTTTTTAGACATACTCCTTTTTATATGCGAATATGAAGGTACTTACAAAATATGCTAAAAACTATGAACTCTCTTGCAATTTTTTTGTATGGTTCACATTGGAGTATTTTATAATTAGTATATGAGTATACCCAAAGTGATAAATGAGTATACCAAGTTATTTTAGGTAGTATATCGAGGTGAGAGTAACTACATCCGAGGTAGAAAGTATATATATATATATATATATATATATATATATATATATATATATATATATATATATATATATATATATATATAGGAAGCCTTTTCCTACTCCCAGGAGTAGTTACTCCTATTCGTATCTCACAACGTAGGGAGTATCTTGCGCAACCGAGAGTATGTATGTGTAGTATACGAGTATATAAGACTATATATGTGGTATTTACACATTTTCAGAGGTGGTATGTACAATTTTTAGACATACTCCTTTTTATGTGCGAATATGAAGGTGTTTACAAAATATGCTAAAAATTATAGACTCTCTTGCAAATTTTTCGTGTGGTTCACATTGGAGTATCTTATAATTAGTATATGAGTACACCCAAAGTGATAATGGAGTATGTCAAGTTTTTAGGTGGTATATCAAATGTGGGAGTAACTACTCCGGAGTAGAAAGTATTTTCCTATATATATATATATATATATATATATATATATATATATATATATATATATATATATATATATATATATATATATATATCACGCTGCCCAACTACTCAGATCAATTTCTTTGCCTCCCAAAGCGATCAAGCGCTCCCCAAACGACATCGACTATTGCCGTGAGTTCCACCTTCGGCTGTGACGCCACGATTCACTGTACAAGGCACTCTTGTCGTAAGAGTGTCTTGTGTAGTGTCACTGTCGTGACACAACAGTGACACTGTCGTCGCCTCTCCTTCATTACCGATGATATTCCCCATCCGATTTCCTCCGCTCTCTTCCTTCATTGCCTTTAGATTTTTTTTCTTCTACCGATTTCTTGAAGGCTTCAATCCATAGACTAAATTGACTTTTAGATCATCTTGAAGTCATGATCCATGGATTCTATCTTTTCCACGGTGGTCGAAAGGTGGTTTAAAAGTCAATTTATTCTGTGAAATGTATCTTTTCCACGATCTTACCTATAGTGGAAGAACTCCAAGGACCGATTATTTCTTCTAAAGATATCTATTCGAACTTGAGAGGTTTGGAGATAAAAACTTTAAAACGAAGTAGAAATAGGAAAGATGGAAAGTCTGTGCATAAGTTCTGCCCTTCTGATGGTTATTTATAGGCTATTGACTTGTGGCAAAGTTAAATGGAAGTCCAACGGATAAACTTTTATTAGAATTTTTCCCAATAAATCGTTGAAAAATCAAAGCGTCACCGTCACTTCGGGAATTGTTCTTCATGAAGACGGTTGACGCTCCTTTTTCTATCTATTTCTATTTATTGGCTAGCATTTTTGAGGCTAGCCAATAAACTGAAGTAGATTTAGCAATACAAAAGAATATCACAGATGGTTCCTTAGGAAAAATCATTTGTGAAGAGGTAATATCATAGACGATTTATGTTAAAAACCGTCTGTGAAGTATCATAGATGGATTTTAACAAGAACCGTTTGTGATACTATAAATATCACAAACAGTTGTTAAATATAATAGTTTATGATAATTCCTAGACGGTTCTTAATCATAACCGTCTGTGATAATTTTGTATCACAGACGGATTATGGTTGGAAGTGTCTGTGATATGTTTAATGCCGCTTCGGCTCCTGTGCGATGTGTCTCTTCATCTCCTGCACCAACGTTACTCCTTATTTTGTAAGAATGATCATCCGCCACCGTACTCCTCACACATCACTCTACACTCAAGCACAAACAAGATCATCCGCCACCGTACTCCTGACACATCGCTCTACTCTCAAGCACAAACAAAATGGCTCCCCACTCTTCTCCCCTGACACCGGCGTTGATGGCCAACCTGGGCATCCAGTACAAGCACCTCGTCGGTCGTATGCTGGCAGAAGCTGTAGAAGGACATTGTACTAACAATGTCCTCCCTCCTCCGGCGGAGATTATGCCGGGACATGTGACGGCGACATTCCGCCTTCTTGACGACCTCTTCCACCATTTCTTTCGAGTGGTCTGCATCTTCCGGTGAGCTAACCTCGCCATCGACTTAGTCCTCCACAACGAGGTTGAACATCTACAGGAAGATTACTGTTACTTGGAATGCGACATCGAGGCGGCAGGCAACTGAGTCGATCAAGCCGAGACCCCTCAAGCAAGAGAAGAGAGCCTATGGGTGCAATTCTACTTGGTTCTTGAGTTAGAGCGTCTTTGGGTGACCATCGAACAATCGCGTTAACGGCTGGAAGTGTTTCATGCTACCTACGCTGATCCTAAACCCTCCGATGCCGATGACGTCGCCTACGAAGTTTTGATAACGGAAATAACAGGCTACTTGGGCCGCTAGAAAAACTTGATCTTTTATTATTTCTACTTTATTTAATTTTTTTGTAAGAAGCGACTAGCCACGCTATTTGGCCATATGTAAATACAAAAAATAATTAAAAATTCAGTTTGATGTTAATTTACTATCTATGTTGAACATGTTTACTGAATAACGTGTTTATCTTATTGTCTTACATATTTACTCCTGATGCTAGCCGAAAAATAGAAAAAGTCATACAAGCTATAGAACGAACTATCATAGGCAGTTTAGTGGAAAAAACCATCTGTGATATGTATCACAGATAGTTATAAAATACAATAGTTTGTGGTACATAATTATCACAGACAGTTATTAATAAGAACTGTCTGTGATATATAATTATGATAGATGGTTTTTAAATAGGAGAATTGGCTACAAGGCACTGCAAATTTGCCTCCTTTGCCAATGGACATCTAAAAAACGTGGTGCATCCAAAAGACACTGTAAAAACATGTAATTTTGCTGTAGGGACTGACCCTATTAAAATATTATTTTCGGACTGAAGAGGAGAGAGAAAAGCAGTGAAAAGTCTATTTTACCCTTGGTTCTCTCTCTCTCCCTCATAAACTCCCTCTGGAGCTTTGCTCCTTCCCCTTCCTCGGTGGCCGGCCTCGCGCCGCCGCGCCGCCTCTCCGCTCACCACCAGTGTCACCTCGGTGCCTCTCTCTCTCCTCCCCCCAGGGCCTCCCCATGGCGCCGCCCTCTCCTCCGCCACCACCGCGTCGCCCTCCTCCTCTCCATCTTCTTCAATCCCGCGCAGCTCCTCCTCCTCCTTGGCTCGGGTGCCGTGAGTGGCGCCGGCCGAGGGAGCAATGGCGGCGGCCGAGATTAGTCAAAATGGAATGGCTTAGAGATGGCGAGCCTAGGGATTGTGGCGGCGCAACTCAAAAGGGGCGGTGGCGGCCGTGCGGCGGAGCTAGGCGGCCGGCCGTGGGGGAGATAAGAGGCGGTGGCACTCAGGTGTGGGAGGAGAGGAGTTAGCACGCGCATGGGCTCCGGCGGGGTGTGGGGAACCCCCTGGCATGGTAGCCGACAACGAAGGAGGGCCAGGATGGCCTGGCGACGCCAGCTCGGCGGCGGCACGGTGAGGGCGCCGTGGCGGCGAGGTTGAGGAGAGGGAGGGCTCGAATGGACAACAGGGGAGGGTTAGGGGAGGCGTGGAGGTGCTCCGGCCGGGTATAATTGGGTAGGAGCTCACCGGATAGGGCACGAGGCGCCGGCGACTAAGCGGCGAAGCGGTGAAGATGATCATGCGGCGTGCTCGGTGGAGGAAACTCCCAATTTCTTGGGGGCTTTTGCTCGCAGAGTCGTGTGGCGCGGCGTGACGCGGTCGGTCGGCGGCGAAGCTCATCGGAGCGGCGGGGAGATGAGGTGGCGCGCAGTCGGTCGGTCTGCATAGCCGCGTCGCCGCTATGGCCAGTTTCAGTCCGCGCCGTCGCTGCTTGTATATGCGCCGTGACCGCGGGGTTCCATTTCGGCTACCTTGTATAAAGCGGAGGTCTCCACCGCCGGCACCGGAGGGGACCGAGCCAGGCGGACTAAGCCACGGGCGTTGATAGAAGAGGAGAAAGGGGAAGAAGACATGGCCTGCCAGTGGGGCCCGACTGTTAGCTGGAGGGAGGTGAGGGGCATTGAGAATATTTTACAAAGTTCCTCTCTCCTAATCACGCGGATATATTATTTTAATGAGAGAAATGTCCTACAGCAAAATACCACAAAAGGTTAGTGTCTTTTGGCCGAACTACGTTTTTTGGATGTTCATTGGCAAACGACACACATTTGCAGTGCCCTGTAGCCAATTCTCTCCTTTTTAAATATAACCGTCTATGATATGTTTCAGAGACGGTTTGTTGTTGGAACCGTCTATGATATGTTCAAGCGCCGACTCCGTGCGACGCGTCTCTTCGTCTCGTGCGCTGATGTGTAAGATGCATCTCTTCGCCTTGCGCACCAACATTACGATACGTCTCTTCATCTCGGTTTGTGATACGTTTTAAAAGAATGAGCATGTCTTTCGCACCCTGCATCAACAACCAGTAGAGTTAAAAAAAACCCGATCACTTTAGTATTGAAAACTAATAGACCGTCGCGCGCCATGGTGAGCACACGAAGTATGACGGCAAGGACCAGGGCGAGGAGGTCGGCAATCGCCGTCACTCTTCCTCACGATGTTGTCATCAACATCGTCAGCCTTATGGCCGTGAGCTCTCCTCAGCCCATGGCTGACCTCTGCAGCCTACGAGCTATGTACGTATTTATATACCTACAAAAATACATACTACTATTTGTGGCAGCAACCAATCCATGCATACATACATGTTAGCCTTTTTATTTGACTAGAGAAACATGTCACTAATCTGACTAGCAACAACGCCCTTAATTTTCTCTTATGGAGTAATTCTGACATCTTGAATTGTGTACACACATATTGAAGTTGCAAAGCCATGTATAAGGTGTCCACGGAGCACTACCTCACCATCATTAACCACCTGGCCGACGCTGGCAACCCAGAGGTCTACTTCATCGTCGGCCTCACGCTCGTCTTCGCGCACTAGGACATGCAGTGCAGTCTCGTGTTCCTCGAACGGGAGACCATCGACGGCCACAAGGCCGCGTCCTACGTGCTCAGCCTCCTCCTCTACATGGCCGATGAGACGCACGACGTTGGTAAGCAATACATCAGCCAGGTACTCGAGGGCAAGCCGGCCAGTGGCGAGTGTGAGACGGCCAAGAGGACCAACCGAGAGTACATGAGGTGTCGGAGTCTCACCGCGGACGCGGTTCAGAGAGTATCATGGAAGAAGATGGGCGGGCCGCTGGGCCAGGTGTGGGCGCTGTCGGAGGACAGCCACCGGTGCACGAGCACAAGTTGCGGCGTGATGAAAGGGTGGGACGACTATGTCGTTCTCTGCAGCGACGACGGTAGGATTACGCATGAGTATGCCAAGTTCTTTGCATAGGTGTTGAACTACTTGTCGTAAAATTAGCGGTTTTAGTGATACTTAACACAGACTGTTTTAAGAAAATCTTTTGTAATAAGAAGTGACTAGCCACGTTGAAGTTACTATCTATGTTGAACATGTTAACTTTTTTAGCTATAGATGGAACTATCATAGGCGGTTTAGTTGCACAAACCATTTGTGATATGTGTCACAAACAGTTCTAAAATAACACCGTCTGTGATATCTATCACAGACGGTTCTAAATGAAAACCGTCTATGACAGCCGAATATACCCGTCTATGATAATAGGATAATCAGAGACCGTTTGTATTTAAAACCATCTGTGACAATGACAGATCTGTCTCTGACATGCGACCGCTAATTTTACGATAAGTAGTTCAACACCTGTGCAAAGAACTTGGTGTTCTCATGCTTAATCCTACAGTCGTCGCTGCAAAAGATGATGTAGTTGTCCCACCCTTTCGTGTTAGTGATAATTAACATAGGCTGTTTTAAGAAAATCTTTTGTAATAAGAAGCGATTGGCCACGTTGAAGTTACTGCCTATGTTGAACATGTTAACTTTTTTGGTTATAGATGGAACTATCACAGGCGGTTTAGTTGCACAAACCTTCTGTGATATGTATCACAGGCGGTTCTAAAATAACACCATCTGTGATATCTATCATAGACGGTTCTAAAAGAAAGCTGTTTGTGACAGCTGAATATACTCGTCTGTGATAATATATAATCAGAGACCGTTTGTGTTTAAAACCGTATGTGATAATGACAGATCTGTCCCTGATATGCGACTGATTTGAAAAAGACGGCGAGTACACCTAAGAAACCAACCAAGCCCACCACGAAGCATGATTTTCTTCACGGCCTACTTCATTGAACCTGACATACTAGAGTGTATGATTACCTGGCACTCTTCTGGCAGCCATGCTTCTTGAACTCCAGTGTGTCAGGTTCGATGAAGTATGTCGTGGCAACTGTCTCATCAGCTCATGCTGCGTGGACAACCCCTGAAAAGAAAATCATGCTTTGTGGTGGGCTTGGTTGCTTTCTTAGGCATACTCGCTGTCTTTTTCAAAGCAGTCGTATATCAAAGACAGATCTCACTACACTCAGATTTGTTGGGACGACCAGATATTTAATGGCGCATATCATTGATAGTTATTGTTAATAACCGTCTATGATGAGTATCATAGATGGTTTGAAATAACAACCATCTGTGATATTAGGAGATGTCACTGATGGTCCTATTTTAGAACAGTTTGTGGATTATCACAGACGGTTCTTATAGTTAAAACCATTTGTGGTATTTATCACAGACGATTTTTAACAAGAATTGTCTATGATATGCGCCAATAAATATCTGGTCATCCCGACAGATCTATCTGTAGTAAGATCTGTCTCTAATATGTGGGTGCTTTGAAGGAGGCAGCTGGATCTAGGGCATTTGGTGAAATAAATACCGTAGATTTGCAAGTGTGCACGACGTGATCTAAGGTAGGTTAGTATTCCTTTTTATTTCTCATCAAACGAATTAATTAAATTTCATATTGTTCTGGAAATCCTAGCTGATAATTTGTTACATGCATAGCGTACATGGACCAAAGCTGGATATACGTTGAGAACCTTGTGAGTGAAGAGTACATTGATGGCGTATCTGCTTTTAGAAGAGCTGTCGAGCATGATATGTTTAAAAATGGGATAAAATTTATGTACTGTCTATGCATTAACTACGATAATCTGAAGGTATTTACCAACCCAGTGCAGATCGAAGTGCACTTGATTCAAAGGGGTTTTAAAAAGGAGTACACATGTTGGACCAGTAACGGTGAAGAGCAGATTATACAGAAAGGTAGTAACATCGTCGAGGGAGATAACGATATGCCAGATGTGGACTATGCTTTCGATGAGGGTAGGTCGCACGATGACAATCTGGATCAGATGCTACGCGATGCAAAGGGAACTATAGTGAGAGAGAGTTTAGTAAATTCGAGGGCTCAATAGAGGACTCGAGGAAACCTTTGTTCTCGAGCTGTAGGCTGGAATACACAAGGTTGTCATGTATGCTTGAATTGCTAAAATTGAAGGCAAGTAAGGGTTGGTTCGACAAGAGTTTCACAGCTTTGTTAGGTCTCCTAGCGGACATTCTTCTATAGGAAAATGTGTTACCCAAAACCACATACCAAGCCAAGAAGGTTCTTTGTCTATTGGGAATAGAAGTAGAAAGAATACATGCATGTATGAACAATTGTATCCTCTACCGTAAAGAGTATGCAGATATGCATGTATGTGTGGTGTGCAAAGCATCTCGATACAAGTGTAAAAATCACTCCAATGACGGATAGGGCATCGAGGTGAAGCAAGGACCTCCTGCTAAGGTGTTGTGGTATATGCCTGTAATTCCCCATTTGAAGCATTTATTTACGAACCGAAAGGATGCAAAGTTGCTACGTTGGCACTCGGAGGAGTGTAAGAAAGATACAAAACTAAGACACCCTGCTGATTCTGCCCAATAGAGAAACTTCAATTGGAGCTTTGAAGACTTCAGTGCAAAATTGAGGAATATAAGGTTTGGGTTGAGTACAGATAGAATGAAACCTTTTGGTAACATGAGTAGTCGACATAGCATCTAGCCCATGAATCTATGTATATACAACCTTCCTCCTTGGCTCTGTATGAAGCAAAAGTATATTTTGATGTCACTACTTATCCAAGGGCCGAAGCAACCTAGGAACAATATTGATGTGTACCTAGCACCATTGCTGGAAGATCTTGTGACACTGTGAAACAAAGGGGTACATGTATGGGATGCGTACAAACGAGAGAATTTCACTTTATGCGTCATATTGTTCTACACCATCAATGATTTTCCTGCCCTCGGTAACCTGTCAGGATTTACTACAAAAGGATCCAAAGCCTATCCGCACTACTTACATGATACCGAGAGTGTATGGCTAAACAACTCATGTAAAACTGTGTACATGCGTCACTGTATGTTCCTTCCCATATATCACCCGTACCGCAAGATGAAGAAACAATTCGACGGAGATAAGGAGGACAGTTCAGCTCCAAGTGTTTTTAGAGGGAAAGAGGTTTATGGTATGGTTAATGATATCGATGTTTTGCTTGAAAATGGACATAAATTGAGGATCCGTTAGAAGAATATCTGGAAGAAGCGATCAATTTTTTGGGACTTACCACTTAGAAGTTCATCACTGCATCGATGTCATGTACGTGGAGAAGAATGCATGTGATAGCTTGATTGGTCTCTTACTGAACATTCATGACAAACCAAAGGATTGTGTCAACACACGGCGTGACTTGGTTGATATGAACATAAGGACCGAGTTAGCACTGAAAGAGACCGATAAAGGATGAACGTACCTTCTCTTAGCTTGCTACACTCTGTCCAATGCTGAGAGAAAGGAACTGTGCCAGGGCTTGCATGGTGTGAAAGTTATTTCTGGTTACTCTGCCAGCATGAAGAAACATGTTTCTTTAGAAGATTTGAAATTAATTGGTACGAAGTCTCATGATTGTCATGTGTTGATGACACAAATACTTCCCATTGCAATTAGAAATATTTTGCCGAATAGGGTCCGAATGGCAATTATGAGGCTATGTTATTTCTTTAACTCAATTGCTTAGAAGGTCATCGATCCCAAAGGACTAGATACTCTTCAAACCGAGGTGGTGATGACTCTATGCCATTTTGAGATGTATTTTCCTCCTTCATTTTTCGATATCGTGGTCCATCTCATTGTTCACCTTATGAAAGAGAAAAAGACATACGACCTGTGTTCCTATGTCATATGTACCCGTTTGAGAGGTATATGGGAATTTCAAGTCTTATGTACATAATCGATCTCGGCCAGAGGGCAGCATCATCGAAGGTTATGCAACCGAAGAGGTCATTGAGTTTTGCGTCGACTACATGGCTCAAGTGGAACCAATAGGTGTGTCTCTATCCGTCATGAGGGGAGGTGGGAGGGTATCGGGACCATCGAAAGAAAAATAATCACTTCTGATCTGGATATGTACACTCAAGCCCATTTCACAGCCTTACAACACATGACCGAAGTGTCCCCATACATCGACGAGCACAAGGACATGGTATGCCAACAGAATCTGGGCCGGTCGGAGGTTTGGATCACGAGAGAGCACAACCATCGGTTCAACGGATGGTTAAAGGTGCGAATCACTAGAAGGTCATCAAGTGATGATATGCTACGCTGGTTGGCAAAAGGGCCAAAATTTACAATTGTGACATGGTAAGGATATGACATAAATGGGTACACATTTTATACGACAGCTCAGAATAGGAAGAGCACAGTCCAGAACAACGGTGTCCACATAGATATGTTTCACGAGCAGTTCAATACCACTAGGCCAAACATAATTTTTCAAGATCCCCCTATTTTGGTGCTATTGGTTCAAACTTCCACAGGGTGTGAAGGTTGACAAGAACGGTGTTTACTACTATGGACCTCGAATGTGTTGGATACAAGGACGAACCATTCGTACTTTCTAAGCAAGTTGTTCAAGTTTTTTATGTAACGAACCCGGCAAATAAGAAACACCACGTAGTTTTTCATGGAAAAATAAGGATTTTCGAAGTTGAGAATGTCGTGGACGAGAAAGAGTACAATCAATTTGACGAGCTACCTCCTTTCCAAGATGGCATCAGGCTCGAGGAAGAACCTAGTAGGGAAGCTAGCTATATACGCGTCGATCATCATGAAGGGCTATATGTTCCATTGTAATTAAGAAACTCAGCATGTAATTAAGAAATTATTCCATTGTAACTGATTCATTAATTAAGAAATCATTCCATCTGTGATTGTATCTGATTTCTTATTTTCAAAGGCGTGGCTAGCATTTCTTGATGCTAGCCAAAAAATAGAATATTTTTAACTATCATAGGCGATTTAGTGGAACAAACTGTCTGTGATATATGTAGCACAGACAGGTTCTATCACAGGCGCCAAAACATTTTGCCTCCCACGCATGCATCCTAAAATTTCCACCCTCCCACACTTTGCATCACAAATGGTTCTATAATACAATAGTATGTTATATGTGACAATTTCATCTATGATATCTCTTTATTAGTAGGACCCCGCTAGGGTTTTGGCCCTTTGGCCCTTACTCCTCACTCGACCGTCTCCCTCCCCAGCGCCCTTAACTCCTCACTCGCCCGCCCCTTCCCCTTCTCCCCATGCTGCCCCTTCCTCGACGCCAACCCCGATGCCGCGCCGTTCTTTCCATATCCATCGCCCCTTCCCCTTCTCCCCGACACCAACGCTGCCCCTTCCCCGACCCCGATGTCATGCCCTCTCCCCAACCCCGATGCTGATGCCGCCCTTCTTCCCGTATCCGTCGGCCCCTACTTCTCCCCGACTCCCCTTATCTCCTCTTGTGCCACTTCGTGTTGGGTCCTTTGAGGGAGATCTTGACTCTTGTGTTGGGAATCTGGTTCTAGACTGTAATATCCCAACGTTCTGTTACCAAAATAAAATTAATAAAGTTATTATTTTATTACAATTTCTGGCATTTAAAAAGGTTTTCTTTATTTTCCCAAAATTAAAAATAACTTATGTACAAAAAAAATCTATATTTAATTTGGAAATAATTTTATTAAGTTCAAAATAATTCAGGGAATTTCCTTGAATGTTTATAGAATTTTGGAACTCTATTTGATATTTTCTAAAAGTCCTTTTTTGATTTTTTTTATAATATCTAGCAATTAAAAATGAATTATTGTCTGCAAATAAAAACCAAATTTGTGTTGAAAATACTTTATTTAAGGTCAAAATACCCTATTTAACTACTCTGAAAATTCATTGAATTTTTAAACCTATATTACTATTTTTCAAGTTTAAAAACAATTTTTAGCAATATAAAAATAATTACTGTGTAATAATAAAATTATTATTATTATTATTTTATTTGAGTTCAGAATGTTGTGTTTAATATCTGTGATTTATTTTGGATTTTTTGGAATTAATTTGCTATTTTTTCAAAATTAATTGGTGTTTTTCCGAATTTTCAAAAGGAATATTCCTTGGAACATTATGTGTGCTACAGTAACTCCGGCGAAGGCGTTATTTCCAACAATAACTCCGGCGAGCAATTCCCGCCAAACCGTTACTCTTTTTCCCTATAAATTGAATCGTAGCCTCTCCACCCCATTCCCCACACCCCTCTCGCTTAGATTTGTCAAAATCCTCCCGGAGCCCTGTCTACTAGCCCTTCTTCTCCGACTCCGGCGACAACTCCGGCGAGCCCGATCTCCTCATCCGTAGCTCCGTTGTTCGCCAAATTTTACCGGTGAGTTTCTCTCGAGATTCTCTACATTTCTATTCAAGCTGAATTTTGATTATCCTGTTGGTTCACCGCAGCCACTAAAGTACCGACGGTCTTCTTCTCTAACTCCGGCGACAACTCCGGTGAGCCCGATCTTCTCATCCGTTACTCCGTTGCGCATCAAATTTTTACCAGTGAGTTCCTATTGACATTCTCCATATTTCTATTCAAGTGGAATTTTGATTTACTTATTTTTCACTACCGGCCACATCTTCTTCCCTAAGTCCGATGAGAACTTCGTCGAGTCCGATCTCTTCATCCGTTGGGTAATTGCTCAAACCCTTTTACCTATATGTTCCTTTCAATATTATCTACCTTTCTATTCAAACAAAATTTTGAATTTTGCAATAATTCGTCACTGCCATGCCACGGCCACCTCACCACCTAAGCCCATGTGGCAACCGACGTGTGCGCTTGCGTGGTGGCACTATTCCTTGGGCCGGTCCAACGTGGACCAAACCCATTTTCGTGGACCCAGGCCCACATGTCATTGACTCCAACTATTTTTTTTTACAAAGTAAATTCAGCCAAAAATTCATTTTTCCACCTACAGACATCATGCTAACACAATAAAGGGATTTCTTTCAGAAAAATAATTTCTTAAATTCTGAAATTAGGAATTTCATCTTTTCTTGTGATAATCAACCTTTTGGATGTTCGTTCTCCTTCATACGAACTCCGATTCCGTCGATTCAACTCCCTAACTTCATATAAAGTCGATACCTTCCTAGTAGTATTTATTTTATAATTTTTGGATTTTATTTGGATTTTATTTGAATGTTATTTGAATTCAGATCGTTTACGCGTATAGATTTCGACGACTTCGGACGACTGGATTTCGACATCGTTTAAGAGCATCAAATAATCAAGCAAGGCAAGTTATACCCTTGATCATATTGATCCCATTATTTCAAATTATTTATATTCTGTTTTAAATTATTACTGCATGCATATGTTATACAATTATTTTAATTCTCTTTTTAATTGCCTAGTTATTCCAACCTTCCTTGTATGGCCAATTTGAAGGTTGAGCGTGAATACCTTATCACCATTAGGCAAAAAGATACTAAAGCTAATCATATGCTTAGCCAATGCTTAGATCAAATCTTGTGTTTGGGAAATTTTAGCCAAATTCTCCAAATTTGATTTAAATTGGATATGTGGTATCGTTTTACCATAGAAGATTTATAGAAATGATTTACTTGGAAAATAAAATAAAAATGGGTTTGGACTTGGGCGAAATGGATGATTGGTGGGTGCATGTTTATGCACGGGTTTAATCTGGTTAGGATTAAGGCTCATGGTTTTTGTTTGAAAAAGAGTTCTTCAAACTGGTTTATCCAAATGTGATTTGGGTAGGTAGCCTTGTGATAGGAGGGTATCCTTCACCATTCTTATGTGAATGTTATCTGACTATAAAGCTGAGAATTTATAAAAGGATTTGTAGTTATAAAACATCTGCTTTTGAACTTAGTGCAAGTAATTAAAGAAAATGCTGCTTTATGCAAATCAACCAATAAGCCATCCTTTGTTACATCCATGTATGCATGTCATTATGTTATTTGACGGGTGTAACTTGCGAGCACGGTAGTTGTGCTCATACTTGCTTTATGCAAACAAAATTTCAGAGGAGAAGAACTTTGCTACCGGTGTGGATCTCGACGACTAAGCCGCTACCCCAGTCGATTGCCTGTGGCAGATTGCTGGACTCTACTACTTCTTCGTCTTCCGCTGTGTTCTTTATTGTTGGCTTGTAAGCCTCTTTTGTAATAAACTCTGTTGATTATTAATAAAATTATGATATTAATTTATTACTATATTTGTTTACTGTGTGAACTAGCTACTGATCATGGGACTAGTTCAGATATGCACAAAGGATTTTGGGATGTTAATCCCGGGTCTTGACATAGACTATTCTAGAGTGCCTTACCCTATTTCATCTAGGTGGTTTTGAATACCATCGGCTCTGTGAGTATTTCTATATTCCTGTTGTGAATCACTTTGGTCATATATGTGTGATGGATTGGCTTCAAATTCTGTATTTGATTTGTGCACTGTGAAATATAGGAAAGTGTGTTATGTGGGTTTGGTTAAACTACTCTATGATGTCAATGGTCTTATACTGAAATTGGTATGATAACTTGTTCAGTTTGAGCTCTAATAGGATTACTTGCTACTGGCATTTTAATCTCTAGTGGTTCTGTTACCTCAGTTGTGCTTAATTTGATCACATGAATAACAATCCTGCTACTGGTTCTTCTAGCTGTAAGGTTTTTAGCTGAACACTGTGTTTTCTGTGGATTCATTAAGGATCTGTTGGCTTATAGATTGTAGGTGAATTCTGTGATCTTTTTATGATCTTTTGTTGAGTTCATTAATAATTTGTTGGCTTATAGATTGAAGTAGTGAATTCTGTGATCTTTTAATTGTCATCCGTTGACACAAAGTTCAAGTTTTAACTATTTTGCATCAGATTTCTTTTGTCCGAATAACAAAGTTTGTTTAGAGTTCAAAATCTGATTGCTTGTTATCTTATTCAATTAATGAAGAATATAGACTAAAGGGTTGTGATGGCCAAGATTATTTCTTATGCAACTAACCTTTTGAGAGCAATTGATAATATTTTATATCTGAGCTTTATGCTGATTTCTTTAATATACATGTGGTATATGTTGAGCATATTATTCTTTTTAAATGACTTAGAGAAACTTAATGAGTATATGTTGATTTGGTTATTTAAATGCTGGTTGAATTATGTAGGTATATCATTTAAATACGCTGGAATTAATTATGATTGTTTGCTAAAACTACCCTGTTTACAACAAGATTATATGTAATAGCTTGGCATACTCTACAAAAGTATTGAGAAAGGCCAAGATTGTATCTTGTGCAACTCTACAAAAGTATTTAGTTCTTTAGGTGTGTATCTTCTTCAGAGATGGCGTCTACACAGTCTTCACCGACGTCGCTGAATGCGTATGGGGCTTTGATGGACTATGTGCACCCGTCGCCGAATGCGTCTGGCCCTTCGAAGAAATGGACCACTAAGCGACATGGTAGAGGACAATCGAAAATGCCTGAGGGCCGAATGACCATCACGGAGCTCACGGGTAGTGGGGTCCCTCTGGATCCCAAGAAAGCAGCGACAATATTTCGGACCACCTGCGGGATACATGGAAGGGAATGAGTCCCCATCACCACACCAAGCTGGAAGTCTCTGACGGATGTATAGAGGGACAAGCTGTGGGATGAAATTTCACGCTCGTTCGAGATCCCAGCAGACTCCCAAGGACTCATGCGATGGGAGGCGTTGCTCGTGATGGGAAAAACATAGAAGACCTTCAAGAGCACACTTGTCATGGAGTACATGAACAAGGATCAGACGCCCTTCACAAAGTATCGATTTGTGTCGCGGGATATATGGGACACCTTTGTGCAGATGAAGATGACGGCGAATTTCAGGAGTAAAGTGCGACGCACAAGGCTATCCAGACAAAAAACACTCACCCCCACAGACTCAGCACCGCTGGGTACGCGGGAAAAATCTCGTAATGGAGGGCGGAGGACAAGGAGGCAGCCTGGTGGTACTCCTCCCTGCCATTGGCCGGAATCACAGACGAGTGCGCCCGAAACTGGTTAAGAGCGAGGTCATCAAGCACATCTTCGGGCGTCGTCGCTTTCAAAAACCCAGCAGACGAAGGAGTGTCCCAATGTCTGGTAAGATATGTCGAACTATCTAGTTGTTAATAAGTCTATAACTTCGCAAGATCTAAAATAACATGATGACCTCTTGCAGCAAACATTGACTAGCGAATCTTTCCAAGGATCCTTTGGAGCAGTTAGGGAGAATGATATGTTATCCACGGCCCTGGGAAACAAGGAGCACTCAGGTCGCATGTGAGGCCTTAGGGTTTACGTACCTTAGAGGCAGGGATTCCCACACGACTCTGAGGCGTATAGGAGTCGGAAGAGATCCAAGGCCAAGCGCGAGGAATGGTTCAAAGAGGATCTTCATGCAGAGATTATTGTAGAGATTAGTATGAAGTTTAGTGCAGAATTTAGAGGACAGATAACATCATTGCAGGAACAAATGACACAAGTCCTCAACTAGCCGTAAGCCGCCCCTGTTATTTTGGGAGCAAGTCCCCCTCAGCGTCAGAGTAGCTAAGTGTCCATGCATATTTTTGAACATGGCGATGTCCGATTACCTATCGATGATATTCAGGTAATGTATATCTCTGGAATGCTCCAAAGATACACCTATAGGACGTCTTAGCTAATTGTATATCGTTTTGTAGGAGCCCACGCCTTGCAAGCTCTAAGTGAGGCTGCTTGGGTCCATTTCTATTGAGGCTGGGCGGGGGATGGCATTTTCATACCAGGAAGGGATAGTGTTGCACAGTGCCTAGCTGGCGCAGGGTTACGCCAAGGTCCAGGTGGACATCATACATGACACTTTCATGGCCGTCCCGCTAGAGAAGCACCCGAACGAAGACATCATAACACTAGGGGATACCGTGCACACTTTTATCTAGTGGCCTAAGAGGGATATAGCCCTGAACCCTGTAGTGCCGTGATCTCCACACCAATATTCCTCTCGAACAGAACCCTCGATGACTCCACCTCAACCCCCGCTTTAGAAGGCCTCTGTATCGGCTATCATGGAGACGACATCGAAGAAACAAGTAAAGCGTGTCGAGTCGTCCCCCCTGAGTTTGTATATCACGTGAGGCACTAAGGCCAAATCGAACAAGATTTAGGCGCCAGCAGTGCCACGATCTCCACACGACCATGGCTTCCTAATAGAAACCTCTCCTCCTCTACCTCAACCCCTGCATCAGAAGGCCTCCGTATCGGCTACCATAGAGACGACGCCGAAGAAACAAGATAAGCATGCCAAGTCGTTTGCTGAGAAGATGTGTAGCAGGCTAGATGCTAAGGCCAAATCGAAGAAGATTAATGTGCCTCACAAGCCCAGGACGTTCTGAAGGGGTACGGGTAGGCTACACTAGCAGCAAAATAAAATTTCTACCACGTAAACCAAGAAGCCAAGCAAGTAGATGATCACAGATCATTACCACCAGACACGTAGTGCAGCGGAAGAAGTGTCAGAGCAGCCTGGTCCAACGAAGAGCATGTTGATGTAGTGGTCGTAGTCGATCGTCCAGCGCCCTCGTGAATCGATTGTCTCCTCCAGCAACCTCTGAAATTCCTTGTGAAAATCGTGGATCGTCCTCAAGCGCAAAAGCAACTACAGTAGCGCCTTTAAGGTATCCATATGTCTAGAGAAGGATATCCATATGTCTAGAGAAGGAACAACCAGATGTTGGTGTGCTAGCACCAAGTCGCACGGTGGGGCTCTCAGGAACATAGCGGCTAGGGTTTCAGTGGAACAACTCACGTGTATCGCATGTCCCCAATAGACTCAAGCATCTCCTTATATAGTGTCCCGTGACGGATCCTATTCAAACATGTTTGACGAATTGTATTCGTACAAGTTTGTTCCAACCCGTTAAGTGTGTGACCCGTTAGATTTATGCTTAATCAGTTGTGACTTAGAAACCCTTTTCCAACCATGAGTCGTAGCGGTCCCTAGTAGGACATAACGATTCCCGAATACACATAAATTATATCGGACAAACCTTGATGCAATATGATCTATGACCAGGTCCTCATCACTTATGACCAGCTCGTATCTAATCACGACCAGTCCGTATTTAGGTACAACAAGCTTGTAACTTCTTACGACCAGTTAATAATTAAGTACGACCAATCAGTAATTGTGTACAACCAGTTCATATTTAGTCTTGACCAGTTCGTAACTCCTTACGACCAGGTTTCGACCACTCTGTGATTACGTTCGACCAGTCTATGACCAGCTCGTATCTCCATACAACCAGTCTGTAACTAATCGAACTAAGCGACCTACTCGTGTATTCTCTCTTTGCTTCATGATATCTGGTTTTAACTCTATATGAGATGTTGTGTCATCCATGGACTGGTAAATACTTTCTCGATCGAGTGTCAGATAACCTTATGTGGTCGAATGTAACATCCCAAAGTGCTGTTACCAAAATAAAATAAAATAAAGTTATTATTTTATTGGATTTTCTGAAAATTTGATAGAGTTCCATTGCTCTATTTGAATTTTTGAAAATTTAAAAGTCAAAAGTAAAAGTTAGTTCAAGTTCTTGAAGTTTTATTTGGTTGGATCTGAAAAATAAAAATTTAATTAATTCTAGAAGTTTCTGGAAATTTAAAAGCTTTTTCCTAAGTATCTTAAAGCCAAAATAATTTATTTTGCAAAATTAATAGCCAATTATGAATTGGAACTCTTTTTATTAAGTCCAAAATAAATAAGGGAATTTCTGTGAATTTTCTCATAATTTAGGGATTTAATTTACTATTTTATAAAGCCTGAATGAATTACTAGGATTATCAAAATTGGAAAATCTATTTAAAATCCCTATATTTCTTTCGGGTCGAAACCCTAGCTCAGCCCATCCCCTCCTCTCGCGCATGCAGCCCACACGGCCCACCTCCGCATGCACACCCACACCCCCTCTCTCCACCGTTGGATCAAAATCCAACCACCGCCCGCACCTCTCTCCTTCTCTCTTCACTGTACGCAAACTCGGCCGTTGGATCAAGAATCCATGGTCAGATCTCCGTGTGACGTTCGGACGACCGAACGTCTCAGCCGATGACAACCGTTGGATCTAAATCCAACAGCCACCAAGCTCCCACCTCACCCCGCCTTCCCCGCGCTGTTGAATGCAAATCCAACGGCCCGCGCCTTTCGTCCTCTCCGTTTCTTCTCCGCGTGGCTGAGTCAATCCACCGCCATTAGCGCGCGGGAGCTTTGTCTCTGCCGTGATTTCCTCCCCCTCCTTCCACGCGTATACGTGCATTCAAACCCCGACATCTTTCCGCGCCTGTCATGGCCATCACCTTTCCATTCCAGGCCCCGAATCCCCGCGATTTCGCCGGAAACCTCGCACGGCCCTCATGCTCTCGCGCCTCAGACTCTCCCGCGCTCTATAAAGGTGCGTCCCGGCACCGCCTCTTCACCCTGAACCCAGCGCCACCACCGCCTCTTCCTTTCCCCCTTTCTTTTGGTCGGATTTTGCAAAACTTCGCCGCCGGCCGCCGCTCATTCCGTTGCCCCTAGCGCCGCCTCCGTCGACGCCGTGTCATCACTGTCGCCACCGTTAGCATCCCCGCCTCCGTGCGAACCGGGTGCTCGCCTCCGCTTCACCCGAGCGCCACCGGAGTCCGTCGTTGCCGTCGAGCCCAATCGCGCCGCCGCCAAAGTCCTCGCCGTCGGCAATCCATCTGTGTCGCCGCATATCCAAGGAGAGCCTCAGGTTCGTGGGACTCCCCTCGTTCTTTTGGTGCCCTCGCCAGACCTCGCCAGGCCGCCGTTCGCCGGCGCCATCGGGCCCGAGCGCCGCCCCCGTTGGCGCTGACGTAGCCAACCATGTGGCGCCACGTGGTTGCCACCGTGGTGCCAGGTCAGCACCACGTCGCCTCCCCACTCGCGTGTTCCCCCACGCGGCGCGCGCGTGGCTAGTCCACCACACCGACTCCCCCTTGGCTCGGTGGAACTCGTCCACCGTGAGCCGTGTCTATGACACGTGGGACCCACGTGTCGAAATCCTTTTAATTCTTTTAAAATCTCGAAAATCAGCTGATGATGTCATCATTGCGCAATAAAGCCATTTTCCTTTAGAAAAATAATTCCCAAAATTCAGAAAAACCCTAATTCTATCATTTCCTGTATTTCCAAACTTCCAGAGCTCATATCTTTTGCATCCGAACTCCAATTGAGCCCATTCAAATTTCTAAATTTGTCTAAATTCAAGATCTAGAAACTAAACCAAAATTATTTGATTTGGAGTTCATTTGAATTTTATTTGAATTTGGCTTATTTCGCGAATAGATTTCGACGACTTCAGAGAGTATGCTGGTACCCCATCCATTAATTTCACTTCTAGCTTCAAGTTCACTGCCATTGAGATAAATATCTAAAGGGAGTTCCGCCCATGACCAGGGAATAGGTTTCTTCATAATCATCTCCTGGACGTTCAGTGAAACCTTGTGCAACAAGCCTTACTTCTTTTCATTTCTCTTTCGAACAAATACCCACTTATGCCCTACGGGGGGGTGCACATGGGGAGGTGTGTGGCTTACAGGCCTAAACACCTCTCTTTTATTCAAAGAGAATAATTCAGTTTCTATTGCCTTCTTCCAGTCTAATCTGATCTCTTCTTACATTCAGCGAGCGATGCAGGCTTTGGGTCAAGATCGATGATTGCGGTAATTTTCTTTGTAAAATAAATGTCGACATTGGTTGTTGTCATATTCAAAGATTCTCCCAAGGTCACAAAGTTTATGGCTATTTCTTCAAGAGGCGATTCTTCTAATGCTTCTACTTGCTCACCGTTGCTTTCAATTACGGGGCAAGTCCCTTTAGTTTTTCAGCTCCGATGTGTGCGCACACATCCATACTGATGTCTCCCTTCATAGGGATGTTCAATCCGGTATGCCTTTCCTGAAGGTTCCATACCTATGTCAGGTCTCAACTGGCTCCCCTTCTAATTCTAGGGAACTTCAGTGATTGGCTGTGGCAAGTCCTTCTTATCCTTTTTCACCAAGCGTCCCTGGTTACTTTGGATTCGAGGGACCAGAGTTCTCGTCCTTTCAGAGGCCTTAGGACGGGATTAGGGATACCTTCATCGGTATTTCAACCCTCTCTGGTGCATTGTGTGCTGGCACATGCGACTTCGTCACGCACTTCAAATCACTAAAGTGTTCAGGCAGTTGATTCGCTAATACTTGCAAATCGATTATCTTCTGGACTTCTCTAACTTCAATTATCTTCTGGACTGCAATTATCTTCTGGACTTCTCTATTTGCTTCACTAGTGCGCGGGTCATATGCACATATTCCAATTGTCTTCTGGATTTCAATTGTCTTCTAGACTTCAATTATCTTCTGGACTTCCTGTGGCTTGTCACGTTATTTCTCGACATTTTTCATCAAAAAGGGTTGATTTCCTCCCCGTAATGACGGGAAACTAACCTCATCTAATATACTATTAGCGAATCGGGCATTATGCAAATCTCTAGTCATAGGGTCCAAATACTTGATTATGGATGCTGTCACATAACCAACGTATATCCTAGACTTTCAGAGAAAGCCCATTGCAGTTTGCTGCGGTGGTGGTATAGGTACATAAACTTTACAACCAAACCTGCGAAGATGAGAGGTTTTCGGTGTTGACCCTCACACTAGTTGCATAGGTGAATGGATGCTATAGGTCGACGGTCTAAAATTGATGAGAGCTGCTGCGAGCAGGACTGCGAGTCCCCAACATGTAGTTAGTAAATTACAATTCTTCAAAGATCTGCTAGTCCAATATGGGTGTGGACATGCGGTACAGAATGCTCAACTTTAATTCCCATTTTCATGCAATAATCATCAAATGCATTCGAAGTAAGTTCTCCGGCATTGTCCATTCAGGTGGGCTTCTCATGATGACCAGGAAAAATATTTCTAATTTTAATTATCTGCGAGATTAGGTTTGCAAAAGCATGGTTTCTCGTAAACAATAAACATACGTGCGACCATTCCGATGAAGCATCGATGAGCACCATAAAATACCTAAATGATCCTTACAGAGGCTGTATAGGACCGCAAATGTCTCCCTGGATATGGTCCAGGAATGTAGAGACTTCATCCTTCGCTTTCAGAGCAGAAGGTCCAATAATTAATTTCCCAGTGGCACATACGGGGAATACAAAATCTTCCTGATTCGGGAAATTCTTTACCTTTGTATTATGTCCCTATGAATTGTTAATTATATATCTCATCATCATAAGACTTAGGCAGCATAATCTATCATGCCAGAGATAGAAGAGTTCAGAGCTTCTAAATTCGATTTCCGGGGCAGTATAGGCTGCATGTGCCTTAATATTAGTGTAGGATAGCCTAGTTTCATATGAAGGAAGACATTCTAATGCCATTGTTCCACTTTCTTCATATTTTTCAATGAGTAGGTATTGCTTACCATACTCTTCTTCAGTCTCTACGTGGAAACTGTTAGCGCGAATTATCTTTGAGAGTTCTAGTCGATTCTAGGTACAACAAGTCTTCTTCAATGACCAAAGTTGTGCCCATTGGAAGTATAATTATGGCTCTTCCTGAGCCTATTATACAAGTATTGCTGCTTGTGATTGTCGTAAGACTACCAGCATTCTTGCTGATCGACTGAAAAAATTTCTGTTTCTCTCAGGATGGTATTCGTTGTACCGCTACCTGCTAAGCACACTTCCTCCATATAGTGCCACACACGTTCTAATATAATGTACTTTATTAATATGTAGCAGAAAACAACCACCACATAAATAAAATACTTCAGATATTAGAACGTAACTTGCTATTATAAAGACGGGAAAATAAGTCTTGTAGGACTCATCATAAGAATTTAATGCTTTGCTCTCCTAGAGCTTGCAACCATTATTCAATAATTCAATGTTTTGCTTCAATTACAAACTACAAGTTTCTATAAAAGATCCAAGTGCAATGCGTGCACTAGATCGAATAGGCGAAGTATTCAGGAACTTCTGCCTCAATCTGTTCCATGGCGATCTTCTCCTCTTGGGCAACTACGACTGCGGCCGTTGCGATGTCCAAAGGAGGGATGATGGGGGCTACTACTGGGTTATCCACATCCATAAGTGCAACTAATGGATGTGAATCCTCTATACTGCAATGACGAGGTATGCCTCATGCTGTCATTTACTCTTCTTCTTAGACTGGAAAACATCAACAACGTGCGACCAACGACCTTACCCTTCTTTTCCCTCTCATTCGTGAGAGGTTTCATCACTTTGTAGCTGCTAGTAGTGGCTTCATGGCCAACATTGCTACTAGGTGGTTGTGAGATGTATTCTTTTTTAGAGCATCATCTTGAGCTTCCGTAACTTGCATGATGTCAATTAATACAGCATACTTCTTGTAGCCTTATTGACGATAGTTGCGTACGAATTGCACCGCATTCGGGTGAAAAGGTAGAGAGAGTCTTCCCAATCTTCTGCTCATCCGTGATTACATTACCACAAAATTGAAGGCTGGTACAAATTCTATACAAATTCTAGCCATGCTGGGCCAGTTCTTCGAACTCGTAGTTCATGATGCTAATCATTTTCATATTCATGCAAAGAGTTTATAAAATTACTACTAGTAATTTACATAAAATGGTTGAAAATTCTCATAGTGCTCTTCGAACTTCCGATTCGTGATCCCGTATTTTTCTATGTATTTTTCATGATTTACTGCTATTTTCAGTGATTAAAAGCAATATAAATAATCACAGATAATCAAAACAGTAAATGCGATACATAAATTGCATAGAAATAACAATAACAAAGTTAAACATGCATCAAAAGTTCAAAATATGCCAAAAAATTTGGATTCCCGAGGCCCTTTTCTGGTGGAAAAATGACTTTCGATGAATTCTTCAATTTTCAGGGGTTAACACGCAAAATTTCAGTATGGAGAAAAAATTACGCGTAATTTTTTGAATTTCTAGGGGGCTTTTCGTAAAATTTCCTTATTCGCCGAAAATCCAGAATTTTTAGAATTCTGAGGGTTTTATTTGCAAAATTTCAGTTCTGAGAAAATTTTGCGTAATTTCAGAGAAATCCAAGGACTTATTTGCAAAATCTAGAATTTCTTTTTCATTTCCTTTTTTCCTTTCATTCCGTACGGCCCCTCTCTTTTTTAATTCCTTTTGCTTTCACGGAATTCCATTCCGGCTGGGCCAATTCTTATGGCCCATTCGGCCTCCCCCCTTTTTTTGTTTCTTTAGTTGGGCGGATGCTCCTTTCTTGGCCTGCTTTGGCCGGCTCAAAAACAATGCGGAATGGGTATGTTTTTCCTACCCTATTCAAGGCATTGGCGGCTCCATCAAGGTCTTGAGGAGGCGGCCGGCTGTTGGCAACCACGGGGGCACGATGCAGCGGCGCCGACCGCATGCAAGGTGGGGGGGAGGCCGACATGGCTCGTCGGCAGCGCTGTAAGCGGCCTGGAGGCGCGACACTGCATGCGACCATCTGGTGCGGCGGTTTCAGGTGGGGAGCGGCAGCACCGGCCTCGTGCGGCGAGACGGCCATGGGGGCGCGGTGCGGCGGCACTGGCCTCGTGCAGGGAGGCTGACATGGTGGCGTGGCCGTGCAGCGCGTTCGTGCGGCGATCGGCCAGCGCGCGACGCCGTGTGGCTTCAAGCGCCGGCGGTCGACATCGGCGACGCAAGCGTGGCCGGTTCGGTGGCATGCTCGCGGCGTTCAGGTGACGCCAACTTCGGGTAGCGTATTGTAACATCCCAATTTTCAGAGCTTAAAAATCTTTTAATAGTTAGTAGGGAGAAAATTCACCATTTGGTTTTATTTGAATTTAATTCAAAAGCTTAATATTGGACTTTATAATCAAAAATATTTAATGTGAATAATCCCAACATGAACAATGGCCAAAACTATTTTATTTGGGTTCTAGGTGCTCAGATATACTTTCTAGATTTTTCTAGAATTTTTCTGAGTTCATTTGCTATTTTCTTTTGCTTATTTGAATTTCTAGTATTTTCTAAATTAGAAAAACTATTTAAAATCTCAGAAATAGTCTCGGGCCGAATCTTTCTAGCCCAACTCCTATTCCCGCGCGCGGCCCGCTTTCGCCAGCCCAACTCCCGTAGCCCACCTCCGCCTCTCTCCTCCCGCGCGCTTCCGGTCCCACCTGTCGGTGTCCGCAGGGTCGTGCGCGACGCGGCCTTGCCTGAGCCACTCCCGCTGCCTTGTGGGCCCCACTCGCCACGTCAGCATCGTCTTCGCTCGCGACTTCTCCTTCGTGTCCGAGGCGGACTCTGTAGCGCCGCCGCCTTCCTCGCGGACTCTCCCTCCTCCGTGGCTATTTAAGGCCCGCGCCCGTGTCAGAATCTCCGCACTGCCTCTCTCCTCCAAAACCCTAGGGCCGCCTCTCGGATCGCGCCGCCATCTGGGAGGATCTAGCCTTGGAAGTCCACCGCCGCCGAAGGTTTGCTCGCCATCGGGAGCCACCGTTGGGGAGCCTTCGCTCTCGCCGTCACCAGCCCTGAGATCGCCGCCGCATGGTCTACATGATGCGCACCTCATCGTCCTCGATGGAGCCCCGAGTCGCCTCGTCGCCGTTCAACCGCGCCGCTCCGCCGCCGACCTCGAGCGCCGCCGCGGTTTTGGTCACCGCCGGGAGCATCCAACCGTGTCACCATTTCGCGAGGGTGCGAGGAGTCCAGCGCTACCCTCCGTTATCGCCGCCGTGGCCGGAGTCACCGTTGTCGTACACGGCCGACAAAACTCGTCGGCGAGCCACCGTGTCCTGCCACCTCCACTGCCGCGTCAGCATTTCCGCTCGCGTGTCGCCAGTCACCAGCCTCGTCAGCAGCCGCGTGCCCGCTCTACTAGACCCTAGATCCAATCACGCGTGGATCTGTTCCACCACGCACCGAGTCACTGACTCGTGGGTCCCACCTCTCAGGCCGTTTGTCACCCTGTCCGAACGTCCTCAGCTGACGTCAGCGTTGCGCAATAATCCGATTTTTCTTCAGAGAAATAATTCGGGAAATTCTGGAAAATCCAAATTAGGGTTTCTTTTTAGATATAAACTTGCAGAGCTCATAACTTTTGCATCCTAACTCCGATTGAGCCCATTCAAATTTCTAAATTTGTCTAAATTCAAGCTCTTTTTATCTGAGATTTTTATTTAATTTTGGAGCTTATTTTTCCTCTGTTATTTATTTGTTTTGTTTGTTTTGTTTCGTTTGCGAGTAGACGTCGATTCGGCGGGGAATTTTGTGGAAGAATGAGCACCCCAAGATCAAGACCAGTACATAGACCTTTTCCAAGGCAAGTCATACCTTTGATCATCTTGGACCCAGTTTTCAAATTACTTTGTGTTAAATTATTGCATTCTACTTTAATTATTTATTTAAATGCTTTGGGCATAGTTATTATCCAAATTGTTATCACATCTTGGCCTTGTATGTCATAATTCCTTGTCACCCTAGATTGGTTATTAGTTGGTAATATTATAGCACCAACGTGGGTTGGTTAGATGCGAGTACAATTGCTTAGCCATGCTACGAGTCTCACATCTCATGAAAGTTGCAAATATGAACTATGACTAAGTGACTATGGAACTTCGTGTAAAACTGTGTGGTATGTGTTATTGCTTCGTGATGGCATGTGTTGCACTAAAACCAACTGGGTGGTAAAGGATTTAGACTGAGGCAAGTGGTGGAAGCTGTGTGATATGGTGGACTATGTGATGGGAATGTAATCTTTGTGATCTAGACTGAGGCAAGTGGTGGAAGCTGTGTGATATGGTGGACTATGTGATGGGAATGTAATCTTTGTGATCTAGTTAGAAAATGGAAGTCTTGCCTTGGTCAATTAAGGACTTAACTTTGTGCGCCATTGAATTGAGCCTTACTGTACGACCACATGTCTGGTATGGGACGGGCCTAACTTAGTAAGTTATGGATTCTCGGCATTGATGTTTAGGTGGATAGGTTAGGCTGTGTGACAGGGTGGTAGTGTGACCACTTGGTGGTTGCATCGCGGGACGATTCGTCTTCCCCGTCCCGGTGTGTGTTATACCAATTCTATGTGAGTGGTATAGCGGTTTGTAAGCACTGCTAGGAGCGTCAATGTTTGAGATGAAGTTTCGAACTGTTTTATTACGATTGGTGCTTGCTACACTAGTTGTATCTTGTGGGTAAAGTGTACAACCTCTGCAGAGTGTTAAATCAATCTATTCGAATAGCGCGTCATGATCATGGACATGCTCGGGATTTCACACGAGGGTAGTTTTCATAAAATGTTGGGATGGGAGTGTGATTTAAGTCATATGGTGTGTGAAAGAATTTGATTAGGCTATGTGTCTTTGTGGAAACAATCGTTAAATTAATATTGTTTATTTGTTTTGAATTATGCTTTCAATCTATTATTCGTATTCAATTGCAAATGTTGCTTTTATGCAAAGAACCACGAAGCCTTTTCTTTGGAATAAGCCTACATCTATGCATTGCATTCGTGGTATGATTTGCGAGCACGGTTGTGTACTCACGCTTGTTGTAAAACTTGCGCCCAAACCTCTGAGAGGAGGAGTCACTTTGCTTTCGAGGAGGAGTTCGCGAAGGTTGTTGATCGTTAAGGTGCGGATCCCGATCGGTTGCTGTGGTGAATTGGTGGGATCTACGCTGAGTTATTTCCGTTCATTTTTGCTTTATTCTTTGTTAGCCTGCGTGGCTTATTAAGTGTAAACTCGACCGTAAGGTCAAAACCCTTATTTGTTATTCAAACTAATCATTTACTTTATTTATCGCTTGTGTGGATTGATATTTACCTATGTTAACCCTGTGTGCACTAGCGTGATCATGGGCTAGTGCACGGTATGCAGAGGGTTCAGAATCGTAATTGCAGGTCCCGAAGCAGAGGTGGTATCGAGCCATCGATCAGAGGTCTTGACCTTAGTTAGATTGGCCGTCTTTAGAGTGTCCAAACTATTTTCTAAAAGAAAAATTAACTTGCAAGGTTAATTAATTGCTTAACTCTTCTCATATCTCTCTCGCCTCAACTTTTGCTATAATCCTTTCTCTCCTCGCTGTTTTAAAGTTGCTCTTACCACTGTTCGTGCTGTCTTGACAGATGCCTCGCTTCTTGAGCTATGGTGAGCGCCTTTGGAGGGTATCTGCCGAGCTTTGGAAGTTGCTCCGAGTTCTTGGAGGTTTTGATCGTCCACCGTCGTCGGCAACAAGCTGGATAGTGAATGGACAAAACCGTGGAGTTATTTGTCTTTGACGATCTACGCCGGGAGGAGCGACAAGGCAAGCCAACCTTCGCGCGTCTCGTGAGGAAGATCACTTGGTGGAAGGTATCCGAGTCGTCGCGCTTGGCCATGCTGCGTTCGCAACATCTACGCACGGAAGCTTGGGACACCGTCTTCCGTTACCACCCCAGGCTGCAAGTGGACTTGCCAGACGCTACCCGTCCACGAAGGAGAGCAACGCTACGATCGTGCACCTCGCCCGGTTGTGGCCGCCCGGAGGAAGCCTTGGAGAGAACCATCACGAGCTGGATCATGTCTATGAAGCCTTGCGAGTCAAGAGAAGGTCGCCACTGCAAGAGATTCTCTACGACCAAGTTCCCGAAGAGGAAGACCGAGGAGGATTACGAAGAAGATCGGAGGAAGGCCCAGTTGAGCGGAGGAGGATGCGAGCGGAGGCAGGTGAACGGTTACTTGCAGGGAACGCGCTGCTCTGCGCACGGTTCAGGGCATCGGATCGGTTTACCAAGATCTGGCTCACTCGAGTCTCTGACCGTCGGGAGCATCGCCGGTTGTGGAGGCTTTCTCAGTAGTTGTCTTAGTCTCGGTCTTTCAAGCAGCGGTTTGACAGTGAGTCGCCCTTTAGGCGGTAGTTTTGTGTGCTTAGCTCGTTGTTTCTTTTTGTGTGTGAGTATGAGTGCAAAGGCCCTTAGGCATTTGTTGCGACCATGCTAAGACCTAATTAATAAAGGTATTTCATTTGAGTTTCTTGAGTTGTGTTTTATTGGGTTTAACCTACCCCGCTTAGTTCTCAACTTATCTTGTGCTTGCTACCTTATCTAACCCATGGAGCTTAGCGGATGGTTCAAACTCGTCGATCGCTGCTAGTGGTTCCGGTACAAAGACGCAGAAGCAATGAGCAACCAAACATTGCGAGGCGATTCCACAAGCACCCCAATTGACTTGCGGAACTTTGGAGCATCATGGCAGCCACGGACATCGGTGATGAATACTATGATGACTCGGATGCAAGCTATGAACAACCGGGCCAACAACAACAACAATCAACGATATGGAGCCCTAGGCGCTCACGGTCACCATGGACCATCCAAACTTGCGAAATTTATGAGGACTCGTCCACCAACATTTTCGGACACGTCTCTCGGTGGAAGGCGGATGATTGGCTCGAGTTATCGAAGGAAGCTGCGATCACCCATCTGCGCGATCGTGAAAGGTTTTGTATGCCACTCACGGATGGAGGGCACAACACTTGAATGGTGGGAGAACTTCATGCGCGCATGAGACGCCCACAGGATATCACACGGGAGGAATTTTCTGCGACTTTCGCGCGGTATCATGTACGAAGGCATTATCGATCCAAGAAGGATGAGTTCCGCTCTCAAGCAGGAGCTATGTCGGTGTCGACTACCTCAACAAGTTTTCTCGGCTAGCTCGCTATGCATCGGAAGATGTAGCCACGGACAAGGCTCGCCAAAGTCGCTTTCGAAGGGGCTAAACTTTGATCGCAAGTCGGTTTGATCGCCATACTTTTCCGATTTCAAGAGTCGGTCAACAAAGCCTTTGTTCTAGAGGACAAGCGCAGGAGGCGGAGGATAACAGAGCGCCGGATGGCTCGGCAGAAGGGAACCATCAATCACGAGAGAGCAAGAACAAGATGCGGCCGCAGTTCAACAGTTTCCACCCGGACTTCGTTGAGCACACGCACCAACCGGCACCCGCCCGTTGCCGGAACTTCCGCAACCTGCACTGTCAACCCCAATCCGAGAAGCAACGAGAGCGCGCTCAAAGGTGCATTACGCCTGCCGTCGGCCGGATATTTTGCCAACGATGTCGCAAAGGGGAACAATCACTCTAGTACGCTTCAACCTTGGAGCTACTCCATCCAGAACACCAACACGGGCATCAACCAAGGAGCTTCACAAGTTGCGGTCAAGCGGAGGAGCACCACGATCCGTGATCGGAGGCGTGTCAACCACGTCACTCTGGAAGAGCCAGGAATCACCGGACGTCGTCTTTGGGTAAGTTTACGTTAACTTTCGATATCGCATCAGTTTTGTTTGATTCTGGAGCTTCGCATTCATTTGTTTCTGGAATGTTTGAAACCAAGAATAAATTGGAAGTTATGCAACTTAAGCATATTATGTTAGTCCAGTCGCCTGGAGCAGAGCTAAGTACTAGAGTGGGATGTTTAGGAGCTAAGTTACTCATAGCTGGAGTTGAGTTTCTAGCCAACCTAATTGTTCTAGACACCCAGACCTTAGATGTCATTCTTGGCATGAATTGGTTATCCAAGCACAAAGCCGTGCTAGATTGTGGCCGAAGAGCCGTAACAGTCGAGGACGCCAAAGAAAACAAGGTAGAGTTTCTAGCCACCTCGATTCGTGATGGACATTTGCTAGTAAACGACTTGAAGACCCTTTCCTTAGAAGAAGTGCTAGTCGTCGGTGAATACCGGATGTGTTTCGGAGGAATTACGGGAATGCCAGGATCGTGACATTGAGTTTGTCATCGACCTAGTGCGAGGACAGCACCAATTTCAAAGAGACCTTATCGGATGCCACCGATGAATTGGTAGAGATGAAGAAGCGGATAGAAGAACTTCTTGAGAAAGGTTTCGTGAGACCTAGTTAAATGCGCCATGAAGGCGCCGGTGTTGTTTGTCAAGAAGAAGGATGAAAGTATGAGGATGTGTATTGATTACCGTTCTCTCGGCGAGGTCACTATCAAGAACAAGTACCCACTACCCCGGATAGATGATGCATTTGATCGGATGAAAAGAGGCAGATTATTCTCGAAGATCGACTGCGATCAGGTTACCACCAGCTAAAGATTTGTCCTAAGGATATACCGAAGACCGCTTTCTCAACGTGGTATGGACATTATGAGTTCTTAGTCATGTCCTTTGGTCTGACTAATACCCCGGCATACTTCATGAACATGATGAATAAAGTATTCATGGAATATTTGGACAAGTTTGTAGTCGTGTTCATTGATGATATTCTAGTGTACTCCAAGTCGGAGGAAGAACACGCCAGCATTTAAGGATAATATTGGAAAAACTCCGAGAGCATCGGTTGTATGCCAAGTTCGGTAAGTGTGATTTTTGGAAAAAGGAAGTGGATTTCCTGGGTCATGTGATGACGTGAGAGGAGTAGTGATTGACCGGTAAAGTTAAGCGATGCTACATTGGGAGCATCCAGAGACCGTGACTCGATTCGCGATTTCTTGGGAATGGCGAGTTATTACGCCGTTTCATCGAAGGATTCTCATCGATTGCCAAGCCTCTTACGCAATTGTTGAAGAAGGAGAAAAGTTCACTTGGACCCGACTGTGAGAAAGTTTTCAAGAATTGAAGAAGCACTTGACTTGACCCAGTGTTGATTCTGGGATATTGAAAGGATTTCGATATCTCTTTGTGATGCTTAGCGTCAAGGATTAGGATGCGTCGATGCAATAAGGAAAAGCGATCGCCTATGCGTCAAGGCGCTTGAGACCTCACGAGGAGAATTACCCTACTCATGATGCGGAATTATGCGTAGTGCATGCTTTAAAAATTTAGCGTCACTACCTTACCGGTAATCGTTTGTGAAGTCTATACGGATCATAAGAGTCCGAAGTACATCTTCACCCGATCGATTTGAATATGAGATGTAGAAGATGGTTGGAATTGATCAAGGATTATAATCTTGGAATCCATTACCATCGGGAAAGCCAACGTAGTCGCGAGCGCTCTAAGTCGTAAGAGATTCTTTGCGATGCTTTGGAAGTAAGGAAAGTTGTCCAGAACTTTATGAAGAATTTCAGAAGCTAAAGCTAGAAGTTGTGTCCGAAGGATTTGTAACCAATTTGGAGGTACAGTCTACCCTGGAGAAGCAGATTCGTGAAGCACAACCAAAGGATCCCGTGTTGTCAGAAATCAAGATCAAAATGGCAGAAGGGAAATTCAAAGATTTTACCAAGGATGATGAGGATATACTCTGGATTAATGGTCGTATCTGTGTACCAGATATCGATGGTCTAAGGCAGTTAATCTTAAAGGAAGCCCATGACTCAAAGTATTTGATTCACCCTGGAAGTACCAAAATGTATCAGGATGTTAAGAATAAATTTTGGTGGCCAAATTTGAAGTGAGAAGTCGCGAGTTCGCCGCCTTGTGCGACACACGCCGTAGTAAAGCGAACACGAGACCAGCGGTTTTCTTTGCCGCGTGCGAAGATTCTAGAATGGAAGTGGGAAGAGATCGGCATGGATTTCATTACCGTTTACCCAAGACTCAATCGGGTTCGATTCGATGCGGGTAATAGTTGATCGTTTGACCAAGGTCGCCCATTTCTGCCGGTCAAAACCACGTACTCGGGAGATCGCCTTGCGAGAGTTGTACATGGCCGAATTGTCGGTTTGCGGTGTGCCCAAGAAGATAGTGTCGGATCGAGGATCTCGGTTCACCTCGTTTTGGCAAAGTTTGCATGAAGCATTGGGCACCCATTTGAATTTCGATGCAGCGTATCATCCCGCATGGATGGACAAAGCGAAAGAGTTAATCGAGATATTGGAGGATATTTGAGAGCTTGTGCTCTAGCTAACGCTACCGATGGGATAAAAGTTTTACGTATGCGAATTTTCATACAACAATAGTTACCAAGCTAGTGCGCAAATGTCACCATTTGAAGCCTTGTATGGTCGTGCTGTAGAACCCCGTTGAATTGGTCGAAGCTTGGTGAGCGATCGGTTTTAGTCGGACATTATTCGAGAAGCGAGAAGAGCAAGTAGCGTGATCGGAGAAAGATTGAAGATAGCTCAGTCCGAGCGAGAAGAGCTCTGGCGATAATCGTCGTCGTGACCTCGACTTTGAACCGAGGATTTCGTTTATCTTGAGTGACCCGCTCGGAGGTGTCAAAGGTTTCATGCCAAAGGGAAGCTTGCTAAGTATGTTGGTTCGTTCAAGATTTTGGAGCGTCGTGGAGAAGTTGCTTACGGATTGGAGCTGCGCGATCGTTAGCGAGTGCATGATGTCTTTCATGTCTCGCGATTGAAGAAGTGTCTTCGTGTGCGGAAGAGCAAGCCCGTTGGAATCAATTGAGTTGAAAGAGGATCTTACCTACAAGGAGCGGCCAGTCAAGATTTTGGATGTCATGAGCCCTCACCCAAGCAAGGCATTCGTTTTGCAAGGTTCGGTGGAGCAACCACTCGGAAGGGGAAGCAATGTGGGAGCGTGAAGAAGAGCCAAAGCCGAGTTTCCTAGCCTTTTCTCTAGCTGCTTTGAATCTGGGAGTCGAGATTCCTTTAAGGAGGAGGTTTGTAACATCCCAATTTTGAGCTTAAAAATCTTTTAATAGTTAGTAGGGAGAAAATTCACCATTTGGTTTTATTTGAATTTAATTCAAAAGCTTAATATTGGACTTTATAATAAAAAATATTTAATGTGAATAATCCCAACATGAACAATAGCCAAAACTATTTTATTTGGGTTCTAGGTGCTCAGATATACTTTCTAGATTTTTCTAGAATTTTTCTGAGTTCATTTGCTATTTTCTTTTGCTTATTTGAATTTCTGGTATTTTCTAAATTAGAAAAACTATTTAAAATCTCAGAAATAGTCTCGGGCCGAATCTTTCCAGCCCAACTCCTATTCCCGCGCGCAGCCCGCTTTCGCCAGCCCAACTCCCGCAGCCCACCTCCGCCTCTCTCCTCCCGCGCGCTTCCGGTCCCACCTGTCGGTGTCCGCAGGGTCGTGTGCGACGCGGCCTTGCCTGAGCCACTCCCGCTGCCTTGTGGGGCCCACTCACCACGTCAGCGTCGTCTTCGCTCGGGACTTCTCCTTCGTGTCCGAGCCGGACTCTGTAGCGTCGCCGCCTTCCTCGCGGACTCTCCCTCCTCCGTGGCTATTTAAGGCCCGCGTCCGCGTCAGAATCTCCGCACCGCCTCTCTCCTCCAAAACCCTAGGGCCGCCTCTCGGATCGCGCCACCATCTGGGAGGATCTAGCCTTGGAAGTCCACCGACGCCGAAGCTTTGCTCGCCGTCGGGAGCCACCGTTGGTGAGCCTTCGCTCTCGCCGTCACCAGCCCCGAGATCGCCGCCGCATGGTCTACATGATGCGCACCTCATCGTCCTCGATGGAGCCGAAGTCGCCTGCGTCGCCGTTCAACCGCGCGCCGCCGCCGACCTCGGCGCCGCGCGATTTGGTCACCGCGGGGGCATCCGCCGTGTCACCGGTTCGCGAGTGCGAGGAGTCCAACGCTACCCTCCGTTGCCGCCGCCGTGGCCGGAGTCACCGTTGTCGTACACGGCCGACAAAACTTGCCGGCGAGCCACCGTGTCCTGCCACCTCCACTACCGCGTCAGCATTTTCGCTCGCGTGTCGCCCAGTCACCAGCCTCGTCAGCAGCCGCGTGCCACCTCTGCTAGACCCTAGATCCAATCCCGCGTGGATCTGTTCCACCACGCACCGAGTCACTGACTCGTGGGTCCCACCTCTCAGGCCGTTTGTCACCCCGTCTGAACGTCCTCAGCTGACGTCAGCGTTGCGCAATAATCCGATTTTTCTTCAGAGAAATAATTCGGGAAATCCTGGAAAATCCAAATTAGGGTTTCTTTTTAGATATAAACTTGCAGAGCTCATAACTTTTGCATCCTAACTCCGATTGAGCCCATTCAAATTTCTAAATTTGTCTAAATTCAAGCTCTTTTTATCTGAGATTTTTATTTAATTTTTGGAGCTTATTTTGCCTCTATTATTTATTATTTTTTTGTTTTTTTTTATTTTATTTGCGAGTAGACGTCGATTCGGCGGGGAATTTTGTGGAAGAATGAGCACCCCAAGATCAAGACCAGTACATAGACCTTTTCCAAGGAAAGTCATACCTTTGATCATCTTGGACCCAGTTTTTAAATTACTTTGTGTTAAATTATTGCATTCTACTTTAATTATTTATTTAAATGCTTTGGGCATAGTTATTATCCAAATTGTTATCACATCTTGGCCTTGTATGTCATAATTCCTTGTCACCCTAGATTGGTTATTAGTTGGTAATATTATAGCACCAACGTGGGTTGGTTAGATGCGAGTACAATTGCTTAGCCATGCTACGAGTCTCACATCTCATGAAAGTTGCAAATATGAACTATGACTAAGTGACTATGGAACTTAGTGTAAAGCGTGTGGTATGTGTTATTGCTTCGTGATGGCATGTGTTGCACTAAAACCAGCTGGGTGGTAAAGGATTTAGGCCGAGGCAAGTGGTGGAAGCTGTGTGATATGGTGGACTATGTGATGGGAATGTAATCTTTGTGATCTAGTTAGAAAATGGAAGTCTTGCCTTGGTCAATTAAGGACTTAACTTTGTGCGCCATTGGCCGAGCCTTCTTGTGCGACTACATGCACGGTATGGGGCGGGCCTAACTTAGTAAGTTATGGATTCGGCATTGATGTTCGTGGATAGGTTAGGGTGTGTGACAGGTGGAGGTGTGACCACTTGGTGGTTGCATCGCGGGACGGTCGTCTTCCACATCGGCGTTGTGTGTTATACCAATTCTATGTGAGTGGTATAGCGGTTTGTAAGCACACTGGGAGCGTCAATGTTTGAGATGAAGTTTCCGAACTGTTTTATTACGATTGGTGCTTGCTACACTAGTTGTATCTTGTGGGTAAAGTGTACAACCTCGTAGAGTGTTAAATCAATCTATTCGAATAGTCGCGTCATGATCCATGGACATGCTCGGGATTTCACAAGAGGGTAGTTTTCATAAAATGTTGGGATGGGAGCTGTGTGATTTAAGTCATATGGGTGTGTGAAAGAATTTGATTAGGCTATGTGTCTTTGTGGAAATAAGCATTAAATTAATATTGTTTATTTGTTTTGAATTATGCTTTCAATCTATTATTCGTATTCAATTGCAAATGTTGCTTTTATGCAAAAGAACCACGAAGCCTTTTCTTTGGAATAAGCTGCATTTATGCATTGCATTACGTGGTATGATTTGCGAGTGCGGTTGTGTACTCACGCTTGTTGTAAAACTTGCGCCCAAACCTCTGAAGAGGAGGAGTCGCGCTGCTTTCGAGGAGGAGTTATTTGAAGGTTGTTGATCGTTAAGGTGCGGATCGATCGGTTACTGTGGTGAATTGGTGGGATCTCGCTGGAGTTATTTCCGTTCATTCTTTGCTTTATTCTTTGTTAGCCTGCGTGGCTTATTAAGTGTAAACTCGACCATAAGGTCAAAACCTTTATTTGTTATTCAAACTAATCGTTTACTTTATTTATCGCTTGTGTGGATCGATATTTACCTATGTTAACCACAGTGTGCACTAAGCGTGATCTGGACTCTGCGGTATGCGCAGAGGTTCGAATCGTAATGCAGGTCCCGACGCGTATCGATGAGACAAGAAGAACGCGGCCGTCTGGGGCAACTCACATGCGGCGTGAGGCGGCGAGTGCAGCCGGGAAGTCTGGCGTGCGCGGGCGATCGCGTCTGCGGCGACATATGGGCGGACGGCAAGCGGTGGCGCGTGCCGTCATGAGGCTCGTCGACCGATTTGTTTTTCTTCTTTGGGTGGTGCCGGTGCGTTCGTGCGGGGACGCGGCCAAGACCGGCGGTGGGGCCTTGTGGGCATGCGAGGGTAACGTCGGCTTCAGTGCATGCGAGGAAAAACCGTGCGGGGCGGTGCCGCAACCCCGCGGCTCGAGGCCGGCGTGATGTTTTTGTTACTTGTTTATGCATATGTAAACTGTTCATAGTGTATCGTTCGTCTACTCACCTAGCGAACATGGATACGGTGGCTAGCGGAAAGGATGCGCGGAGGCTGCGGGCTCCGGCATGCGCGGTAGGCGCAACTTGGGTGGCGCGGTCATGTGCGGGTGGTCAGCAGCGCTGCTTTGGGCCGATGATGCAAGCGGCACGGCCGCGTGCGGGTGGTCGACAGCGTGTGCAATTTTTCTTGTTTACTATTCATACAACGATCTATGGTGCAATCAACATCCTCTCTTTCATGCGATCTACCGATCAGTTTGGCTGGCGACTTCAAGTCGACTCGCGGTAGATCAGAGTGAATTTCACCGTAGAAAATAATATAGAAAGTAATAATTGCAGAATTGAAAGCGATCTAGAAAATACGATTCAATCTACGAGTGTCGTTCATCGGCGGTTACCTTTTCGATGCGAGGAGAGTCGATCGTGCTGATAACATGTTGAGGAACCGTCGCTGGCGAGTCCAGTCCGAGCGATTACCTCGTAGAAAAACTCAAAATCATAAGAACAATGCAAGAACACAAGAACAAAATAATAGATGAACACAGAGATAGAGGGGATTTCAGACTTCTCTTTATTACTCTTCTCAATCCTTATGTACAATGGTTGGGGTCCCGAGGTTCCCACTTGAACTAGGATTTCTGTCGCGGGTCTAGTTTCTTAACACATTTATTGTTGTGTAGCATATGGTGGGACCCACGGATTTGGCTCGATCTGAATTTAATAGAGCTGGACTCAGCATGTGCGTTTCCTCGTGCACGTGTATGAGTGCACCAGAAATTGAATTTTAATATGTATTTCATGGGTAAAACAACATATCGGATAGAAAAGCTCAAGATGTTTTTACGGTGGATTTAAATTGGGATTTGTACGAAGAAGAACTTATAAGTCAACTGAAAAAAAAAATCTAAATCCTTTGTGCTAGAAAAGACACGACATAAAAAGAGATAAGCAAAGAACAAGAGACGCCAGTTAACATGGAAAACTCTTTGCGAAAAAACCATTTGCACACAATCGGAGACGATCCACTAATCGCTTGCCTCTACAGAGGGTACATGTGAGACGTACAAAACGAATCAAAGATGAATACGGAAGCAAATCAGAAAACGGATTTGCTATTTCTGAGTCGTCTGAAATCAAGTTGAAGTCAATTTTTGTGGCAATCGAATTTGTGTAAAAACTAATGTGCTATATGATTAAATGTTGATACAATAGATTAAAAATATGTCGTATGCTAAGAAAAATTTCAGGCACCTAATTTCAGTCACAAGTAAATTGCGTTGTCTTAGCGTCTGAATCACAGTTCAACACTTTGTCTTTCATTCTACAGTGTATGTCGCTCTCAGCAGGACTTTTTTTTTAAAGGAGGCTCTCAGCAGGATTACGCACCCTGTTTTCCACGAAGCAGCAGTCGCATGGAGTCTATAAATGCTACCTACAGCAGTGTTGTTATCAGTTGGAGATTGGAGTGCTCCAAACTAGCTTGTTGTACTGTTCATAAAAATGGCCTTCGCATTTGTTGCACTGCTCGAGTCACACCCCTCCTCGTCGCCGTCGTGCTTGTTCCCCTCTGCTCGCTGCTGCTCCTCTTTGGCAGCGGCAGCGGCGGGAGGAGGCTACCGCCCTCGCCGCGCGGCCTGCCGCTCTTCGGCCATCTCCTATTCCTCGGCGCGCTCCCCCACCAGACCCTGCGCTCCTTTGCTGCTGCCCACGGCCCCGTCATGCTCCTCCGGTTCGGTAGCGTCCCGACCGTCGTGGTCTCCTCCGTCGCCGGCGCGCAGGAGGCGTTGAAGACCCGTGACTACGCCTTTGCGAGTCGCCCGCGGTTACCGCGTGCCGAGCGCCTGCTAACCGCCCGGGACGTCGCCTTCACCCCCTCCGGTGGGTTCTGGCGCCAGGCGCGGCGCATCTGCGTGGTGCACCTCCTCAGCCCTCAACGCATCCTTTCTTTCGGCCGTCTCAGAAGAGAGGAGGTTGCGGCAATGGTGGGCAAGGTCCGTGCTGCGGCCGGCGGCGACTTGGTGGTCAACATGAGCAACTTGCTGATGGCGTACACCAGCAACCTCACAGCGCGTGCCACGTTTGGGGACGACGAGCGATGGTTCGAGGACGGCGGGGAGCTGAGGAGGGTGTTCGGCGACATGGAGGAACTGTTGAGCGTGGCAGCTGTGGGGGAGCTCATACCGTGGCTGCAGTGGGTGGACAGGCTGACGGGCACGGAGCGGAAGCTGGCGCGCACAGCGGAGGCGCTAACCAGGATCGTGGAGAGGGTCATCGAGGGGAGAAGGAACCGGCGTGCAGAGTGCTGCGGAGGCGGAACCTGTTAGAAATTGGCCCATATGAGTGAGGCTCATTTTCTATAATTCCAAAGCATTTATGGGTTAGTACCATATTGCTAAGGCAAGGTGGAGGTGACCAACATATAAGGTGGAGTCCTTGCCACTCCTTGAAACATGTAACACATGGATGAGGATGGCATGAGAAGGGCTCGGCTAAACACACACACGCGCGCTGCGCGTATGTATGTTCAGCGTTTTCGCGTGAAAAATCGCGTGACTTGGGGCTTTATTGGGTGATGATGAGTGCGATTACGGTGGGTAAATGGCTGGTTAAGTGTAACGATTACGATGGGTAAATGGCTGGTTAAGTGTCGATTACGATGGGTAAATGGTCATTTAATCTGTCGATTACGATGCGCATCTATATATGTGCGGAGCGTCCGATTGCATAGCGTGTACAAGAATAGCCTCCATTCCTTCTTCCTTCCGAAAATCTGTGCTGTTGTACTGCGCCGTCTGAACCTTGCCGACTCTTCTTCTCGGCGTGCACCGTGAAGAAGGGAAGCGGTATCTCCGAACCGTTGCTGCCGTGAAGACCTGCACGGGGGCGGCAATAAGGTTTCTGGGCAGCGCATCTGCGCGACCGCTTGCTGCACTGCGACATCTACGTTTCTGCACTGCATCAAGTCTGCGCTGCTTCCTGCTCTTCATCAGACCCATCTGTAAGTCTACTGTGTGATTGATAGACTTGTTTACATCCTGGTTTTCATATATTGTGAAGTACAATGAGTTGTGCGCTATCGATCTTGTTTATGCATCATTAGTCTTTTGCAATATTTGCCTTCTAATAAAATCTGGAATTAAAATATTGCCCTCATTTCTAACAGAACCGAGGAGAAGGCGTTCGTCGATGTATTGCTCGAGGTGAACGAGACCGACGAGGAGGTAGAGATTAAGCTTGACGACGCGGAGAAGAAGGCCATCATGTTGGTATGTATGAGCTTCTTGTTCACTAACCTTTCTAAGCAAAGTGGTAGCCGTGACCGCGACATAAGAACAATAAATGCAAAATGCTACGTACTCCCTCAAATTAATCTCCTTTTTCAACAGGATCGCCATATGTTTGTCTCACGTTTTCCGGTGTGTATTCCAGTCAAATTTCCAATCACTAGATTGGCATCATGATTTGTGCGCTGCCCCATCTTCTTCTCCGTCTCCAGTGAGGCCGAGTGCGTGCTAGTAGCATGGGTGCAAACGCTTGACTGTACGAGAGTGAGTACGGTGATGAGGGAAAAAAATCATATAGGACCTGGTTCACAACTCCATTGATGTGGACCAACTCAACTGCATGATACGTGTCTTTTCACAAATCTCAAAGCGTGACATGCTAGCCTTCAGTATTCAATTCGTGAAAATTCACATCAGTGATTTATGAGGTTGTACGCTTTGAGATTCGTGAAAAGACACGTATCACATGATAGAGTTGGTCCACATCAATGAAGTTGTAGATCAGTTCCTATAAGGGCAGCTCGATTAGGTTTAGGAAAAGTCCACAACTCCACATGATAAAGTACTGTTACGTTACTTGAAACGTACGATATACATATTAATTAGGATTCAGGTTGTTAATTAAGTATAGCACAGTACAAGTTTGGCTAATTTGGACGCGTGCGAGAAGAAAGCGGCACAGAAAGGGCGATGCGGGAAGAAGCGAGACGGTGGAGCGGCTGGGGAGATCGTGGGCATCAGGTCCCACGTGGCTCGCGCGCGACCGCACGCGTTCCCACGATGCGCACCAGGCAGGATCGGGTGCGCACGGTTTATAAATAGAATTGTCTGTGATATCTGCGATTATCACAGACTGTGATATCTGCGATTATCACAGATGGAATATAACACAGACGGAAGAACAGAACCGTCTGTGATGAGACGTCTAGTATAACCTGTTTTGAAGTAGTGCTCAGAATCACTAATAACTTCGTGATGGTTTTTGTGGCTTCACAAATAATCATCTTTATGAGCGACCATGATAAGACTATCACTATTAATCAGTACTTTGAAGATAACATTGGCATAGACAAGTAAATTGGTGATGTCATTTTCATCACAGATGATGCAAGTTGCAACAACTGATGACTTTATATCACTAGTAGATGACTAAAATATATCTATTGCATTATTCTCATCGACAGGACATGTTCGCTGCCGGCACAAACACTTCATACACGGTAATGGAATGGACCATGGCTGAGCTCATGAATAATCCACACGAAATGAGCAAGCTACAACAAGAGATAAGAACAGTGGTCGGCAAGGACAAGAACACTCGCAGAGGATGGACTACCTGAAGCTTGTGATCAAGGAGAGCTTAAGACTTCACACCCCAGTACCTCTCCTAGCCCCCAGGGAAACCCTAGAAGACACTGAACTTTTAGGCTACCAGGTACCAGCAAGAACTCGGGTTCTGATCAATGCTTGGGCCATTGCAAGAGACAAGGAAAGCTGGGAGAGGCCTGAGGAGTTCTGCCCCGAGAGATTCGCAGATGTTGCAACAGATTACAAGGGGAAGGACTTCCAGCTGATACCATTTGGTGCTGGGAGGAGAGGCTGCCCCGGGATAGGATTTGCGATGACGGCCATCGAACTCGCTCTCGCAAACTTGATGTACCATTTCGACTGGGAGCTGCCTGATGGAAGGAAGCCGGGGTCACTAGACATGACTGAGGAGGGTGGGATGGCGGTGCACATGAAGTATGGCTTGCATCTGGTTGCCAAGCCCTATAATACCTTTAATTAGTTAGTATTACGTCAATATGTATCTTTCTGTATGCATGGAAAGAGAGCACTCTGGAAATCATGCAGATTCTAGTACTTACTCCTGGTAGTATTATTATGTTTTCGCTTAAAGCACAAACCTTGTGTTATATGATAGGAAATTATGAATAAATATACTATCCATGAATGGCATGCATGTGTTATGATGCCGAAACAATTACAAAATGAAACTCTCTGTAAACTCCAATTGGTGTTAAAATTTCAAGGTTTCGAGCACAAATTCCCTGCAGCCGACAGGATATGGTTCCCTTTCATGATGGCCATCGAGACCTGTGTATACCCCAGCGGCCCAGGGTTCATAATTTTAGCGAAATTTTGGTAATTTAATTACTCTCTGAAATAAATACAATTCATTCAAAAAATTTGGAAACATTTGAATTTGAACAAATTACATCCTAAATTTGGTAACATTTGAATTTGGACAAAATTCGGTCAAATCTCATCCAAATTTGAAGTGCAGGTTTGAAAACTCATCGAATGTATAACCGAAATTCCAAAATTTTGGTAATTTCGCTCGTTCGTTATCCTCCGAAATAAATTTCAAAACGAAATTGTTTTCCCAAGTGTACCTCACTAGCTAGTCCTGGTGCACAAAGTTGCAACACATGTGTATCAACCACACACGAAGAAAATAACAAAAAAAAATACTTAATATTATTGAGAAAATGCAAATAGAACTTTTTGTCAAAGTTTAGTGACAGCCTCAATGGGCGACTAAGTTCAAATAAAAATGTAGCAAAAACTTAAGATAGCGTTGCCGCCAAATTTAGGCAAGGAAAAATATAGCCAGCCACGTCAACGCCACGGAGGCAATTAAAGATGGAGTCAACACATAAGCATTTGGAGGAAGCACAAATAGCTGTGAGGTGGCCAACAAGAAAGAGATGGCAAAGGAAGGTGTGGTAGGGAATCGGAGCCAACATGAAGACATATTTCAAGAAAGGAAAAAGCTGATGCCCAAGGAAGTTTTTGAAAATGAAGATGGAAAAGGGAAAAGCTGGGCCGATACGAAGATGGAGTCAGAGTTAGAATCCTTAGTTGCATTTAGGAGTAATACCATCGGTTATATAAGCCCTGATCTGGTTTTTTATCACACTTTTACTTTTCCTTGCCCTATGAGTAGTCTGTATAGCTAGTAGATTCAATAATTATTTCTCCGTAATTCGGTTTTTATCCATGTTGCTTCAGATCGATGTGTTGATCAATCTTTGAGTTATGCCTATTGTCGACTTTGCCAGTTTGCTGCAAAATCAGCTGGCACATCACATACGCCGCCAAGAAGCACCCTCCATGGGACGCGGTGCTGCTATCAGGAAATCTTTCGGCAGCAACAAATAACTCCAAATACGACCCTCGGTATATGCCCACAGGCAACCAACTTAGTTCGTGCGACCTTGTAATCGGGGTCTCATTCATTGCAAATCATCAGCAAAGAAATTATCATACAGTGGGTCTTGATCTCCGATAGTATCGAGCAAGGATGAGTACATTGGTACTTGTAACATCCCAAAATTTGATCTGTTTTTGAAGTTTTAAAAGAAAAATAACCATTTGGATTTTTCTGCTAAAGTTAAAAGCTTAATATGAATTTTCAAAGTTCAAAAATAATTTAATATGAATAATGTCAACATCAACTATTATCAACATTATTTTATTTGGGTTCTATGTGCTTGGATATATTTTCTAGAATTTTTTTCCGAGTGCATTTGCTTTTTTATTTTTATTATTTGGGTTTTCTGCTATTTTCTAAAAAGAAAAACTAATAAAAATCTCGGAACAGTCCTTTGGGCCGAAACCCTAAGCCTCGGCCCAACTATCCTCGCTCTCGGCCCATACTCGCGCAGCCGCTTCTTTCCTCTCTCCACCGCGCACGCGTGCATGGTCCCACTAGTCACCGCAGCAGAGCACGCACTGCGCCGCGCCCGAGCCACCATTGTCAGGTGGCCCGCCTCGCCACGTCATCATCTTCAACCCGAGCCTTCGTCCTCGCGCAACCTTGCTCCTTTCGCCATTATCGCTCCTCGGAGTCTTGTCCGACAACGGGATCTCCAACAATAAAATCCCACACAACCGTGTCAATTATATTTCCTTATCTCCCCGCGTCTATACCTACCAAAATCCTATCCCGTATCGCTCTCAATCTCTTGAATTTCCTTATCCCCTTTTCGGTTCCGAGATGAACTCCACCGCCCACACGCCTCCCCGTGCTCACTTGGACCCTATAAATAGGACCCCAGGATCGCAAGGGCGCCCGCACCACGAACCCTCAACCCTCTCCACCCCCGAAGCCCTAGCGCCGCCGGAATCGAGCTTCTAGGGTTTTGTCCCGAAGCTTTTGTCTCGCCAATTTCGCCACCGCCGTGGACGTCCCTTCGACGTTATCTGCACTCCCGATTTCGTCGTCACGAAGGCTTCCTCGTGCACCGTTCCTCGCCGTCGGAGCGCCACCAGAGACCAATTCGACAATAGCCGAGCCCTCTCCGCCGCTTAACCCTCACCGCCGGTCGCCTCGGTGGTTCTCGAGCACCCGCACGTACATCACCAGGTCAGCAATAGCCTCCTCTACCTAGCGCGCCCATCCGCTGCCGCCACGCGAGCTTTGTAGCGCCGTTGTCGGACGAACCGAAGACCTCGCCGTCGTGTCGTCATTGTCGACGTTAACGCCAAGTCACCAAGCCACCTCACCCAGCCCTTAGCACTGGCACGGATGTGTCACTCGCGTGGTAGCCCCATCAACGCCACGCATGCGCTTACGTGTCGAGACCACCCAATCAGATCTAAAACCCTCGGTGGACATAGTCCATGAGCACCGCGCCACTTCCAAGCGGGCCCCACTGTCAAATCTGTTTGCTTATCGGGCGAGAAACCCTAGTGACGTCAGCGTGCGTCATATTCCGGAATTTCCAATAGGAAAATAATTCGGGATAATCTGAAAATCCAAATTAGGCTATTTCTTTAGATTTCAATCTTCCAAAGCTCATATCTTTTGCATCCGAACTCCGATTAAGCCCATTCAAATTCCTAAATTCATCTAAATTCAAGATCTATTTATCTGAGATTTTTATTTAATTTTTGGAGTTTGTTTTCTCTATGTTATTTATTTATTTGGTTTATTTGCTCTGTTGCAAGTAGACGTTGATACTTCGGGAAGCTTTGAGCAAGGAGTAGCATACCAAGATCAAGATCAATCACAGGATTTATTCCAAGGCAAGTCGTGGTCCTTTGATCATATTGAACCTATGATTTCAAAAGTATATTGTTTTATACAGTTGCATGCTATCTTTAAATAAATTGCCTTGGGTATAGTTATTACCTGTTGTCTTTATGCCTCTATTGACTATTTGAATGTCATGAATCATTTGTCACCTTAGCATTGGAAATTTTAGTTGGATATATTTGTATCACCAACATGGGCATCGTATTGATGCTTAGATCAGCTTAGTTACGACGGGTTCATCATCACATGTGCCATAATGATTAATCTTGGATTATTGAAATATGGAACCGTGGTGGTGAGCCACTCTTGTTAAAATTTGTGTACCATGATGGGGTTTTCGCTCGGACGAGTGGTTGGTGGATAGTGGGGGTGTGGATTTAACACATTTTGGTTGTGGTAGTCTCGCCTTAGTAATTTATCAAGGACTTAATCTTGTGCGCCATGGAACTGTGCCTTAACCGTACAACCACATGTCCTGTATGGGCGGGACCTGGCTGATTAATTAGTAATGTCTTAATTTCGGTTCTGTCGTGTGAAGCGTGGTTATGGAAAACGTATTCTCATGGTGGCGCAAGAGGGTGGACCTGTTTGGTCGGAAAGACATTCAGTGTTGAAACCTTAGCGGGCAGAACTGGGTTAAGAAGGAGCTTTGTAAAAGCCTTGTGATGATCACTTAGTCGCACACCTCGGAAGTGTGTTAAACGGACATTATAAGTTGATCTATCTCTTGTGGGTCAAGCTGTACATCCTTTGCAGAATGTAAAACTATTCGAATAGTCGTATCCGCAGTTATGGACATGCTCGGGGATTTCACACGGGAGATAGAGTTTCTTCAAAAATGTGTCGGAGTGTGGATGGGAAGTTCACTTGATGAATATAATGTTCGTTTGGTGAATAGATCATTCACTTGGTGGTTTGTGTCGATTGGTGAGTAGGGATTCACTTATCGTTGGTTTGGTTGGGAAGTGAATGGGGAAAGTTCACTGGTTGTTTCAAAGAAATTGTTTAATTACTTATTATTGTTTTCAATTCAGCATTTCAATCTATTTATTGTAAATATTGTTTTCCGCAAAAGAGCCATACAGCTAACCTTTGTTCAAGCCCTGCATGAATACTATTTGCGTACATTTCCCCATGACTTACTGAGTACATTCAAAGTACTCATGGCTTTATGCCCTCTGTTTGATCAGCAGTGGAGAGAGAATATCAAGCTGCTTAAGAGTTTTTTCGCCCAAGAGGACCATGAAGGTTTTGTGGATTAGGATGCATTCTCCACTCGATTGCTGTGTGCATGTTGATTGGCCATCTCAAGAGTTTATTTTCGCTGCAAGAGTTTATTTGTTTCTTTAGCCCTGCGTGGCAAGTTAAGCAATCGTTGACCATAAGGTTCAGTTATTATTATTATTTGATACTTTGAGATCTTTTTAGTTAAATCGAATAAATGGATGGTATTTCATCACTGTTTCCTATGTGAGCTAACTACTGATTTGGGACTAGTTCAGAATACACAGAGGGTTCCTGAGATGCATTTTCGGATCCCGACAGTACTCACCAAGTTGTTTAATACTAATACAATTATATACATGCATGGATTATGAGTTATGACAAGGATAGTTTAATACGGATTATTTGAGCACGAAGCAAGATTTTACATTTTTTAGGTATGCTTTAGTACACCTTTTTTTAAAAAATTATGAATCTTAAAGTGTGAGACAAATGCAGTTGTCCTCCCCCTCCTAGCCCCTCCCGCATCCTGTCCAACACTCAGCCTCCATCCACACCACCGTGGGATAGAACCACATGGCCACCATTGCCTCAATCTCTCTCTCTCCCTCACCTTTGTACCGCCTCCTCAAAACCTAGGGTTTGCGGTGGCTCCTCCCATCTCTCGTCGGCCATTCTTGCCAACAGCCGGCATCGTGTGGCCGACCTTGATTGTCGATGCCATCGTCGCAACATGATCTGCCCAGTTGTTTGGAGCTAGGGTAACACTACTACAAAACAGGTTAAAGAATACGCCTCATCACAGACGGTTATTTTGGAACTGTCTGTGATGAACTTATCACGATGGTTCTTTTAGAACCGTCTGTGATATGGAACTATCACAGACGGTTCTAAAATAACCGTCTATGATATGTAACTATCACAGACGGTTTTTAAATGAAATCGTTTGTGATACTTCATAGATGATTCTTAAAAAGAACCATCTGTGATGACTGAGATTATCACAAATGATTCTTTTTAAGAACTGTCTGTGAAGTATCATAGACGGTTCCATTTAAAAACCGTCTGTGATAGTTACATATCACAGACGGTTTGTAAAAAGAACCGTCTGTGGTATCTCGACACTATAAATACCTGGTCGCGACAGACCCCCATGCCCATTCCCATTTGAGCCGCCACCCTACTGCCTCATCCCCCACTACGCCACCTTAAGAGAGAAGGGAATGAAGAAGGCAGGGAGGAGAAGGAAAGGAGCAAGCTAAAGAGAGGAGAAAGAGAGAAGGAGATTAGGAAGAAAGGGAGGAGAATCTCGCGCGATATTTGGGATTTCCGACGTGAGCTCTGAGGGTAACGATCCGTAACCCTTTATATTTACTCTAGGTTAATCACTAATCAATTTTAGTATGTTTAGTCAATAGGAATAATAATTGCGGTTTATTAATCTAATTTAACACTAATTTGTTATGTGCGTAGCGTAGATAGACCGAAACTGGACGTACGGTGCGAACCGTGTGAGTGAAGAGTACATTAATGACATGCTTGCTTTTAGAAGAGTCGCCGAATAGGATATGTTGAAGAAGGGGATAAAATTTATATACTGTCCATGCATTGATTGCGATAATCTGAAGATGTTTAACAATCCGGCGCAGATTGAAGCGCACTTGATTCGAAGGGGTTTCAAAAAAGGGTATACATGTTGGATCAGTCACGGTAAAGAGCAGATTATATAGGAAGTTAATAATGACGACATCGCTGGGGAAGTTAACGATATGCCGAATGTGGACTATGTTTTTTATGAGGATAGGTCGCATGATGACAATCTAGATCAGATACTACACGATATAGAAGAGAACTACAATGTGAGAGAGTTTTGTAAATTCGACGGCTTAATAGAGATAATATATGACTTAGATTTGATATCAATATGAGCATGGATGTTACGTAACCTAACATGATATAATACCGATCAAGAGTTTGAATGGAACTCTAGAACACAAACTTAATTAACAAAGCCTATTGTGTTCGTATGTCCGATAGTATGAGAAAAACCTATCATGATTTCACTTAGGAACAAAATAACAAATATATGAGTTGCTGCATCTGAGTAGGCAGGGGATACTGCGTATTTTTTCTTTAACATCCCATCGATTAGTCTCTCTATGTTCGTTTTGATTACACTCGTACTGTATAATGTCCTATGTAGGGGTGCAAAAGAAGCGAATAATTTCCGTCGGATTGATAGACCGAAGGCTCACGGAGCGAATACAAGATGAAGAAATGACTATCCGAGACTATCCATATCTGACTCTGAAAAAAAATATAAAATAGAATACATATTGAGTGATATCCGTCTCTATCTGCTCTGACTGCACGGCTAGCCAACAATCCACTACCAGCTCTTCCCAAAACCTAAATCCCCAATCTACTCTTTCCCACTCCATTCCTCCCCAGCTCGCATCTGGGGATGCGAGTCCCACCTTGGCGCCCTTTTCCTCGCTAGCCGCCGCTCGCCTCCTTCCCTTCACTCAAGTCTCCACTGCCGTCGGGCTGACCAGGAGTATGACTAGCTGTCAGCAGCAAGTTTCTCCCCCTCGAGACAAAGTCCACCATCCAAGTCTAGTTGGCCACCAAGTCCACCCAGGCCCTCTTCATTCTTTAATCCTTACGTGCTCTGCTTTTCATGTGGGCCAGCATACGTGTCCTGACGATGGCAAAAGGAGATAGCGCTGGCCAGAGCCCATCGATGGGGACGTGCTACACCTACACATCGCGCGCGCTCGCGTAGCGCCCGCTTGGGCCAGAATGGGCCGGATGCAGCCCACATGACATCTTTTGGCCTTTTTACGTATTCCAAAAATTAAAATATCTTTTAATCCGAGTGTCTGTTTTAGATCCGTTTAAACTAAACTATCATGTTTCTTACGACAAATTCTAAAAATAAAACCCATATTACATATATTACTCTTATTTATAATAAAATATGTTATGAAACAAATAATAAAAATTAGTGTAACAAACCAAAAGTAATGGTGGGAGTGGAACATCCATCCGATTCTCAACTTCGGATGTTCCGATAAATAAAACAAAATGTTCCGAGCATTACTTTCTAATATTTGAGTAGTTAATAGACGGTGTTCCAATGCTTTTTTTTTTGGAATTGGGTATAGGAAATAAACCGGTTTATAATCAAATGTTCCATTAGGTAGAACGGGACGTTCAACACATTACTTTCTAATATTCCAGTAGTTTGCAGACAAATTGTGCTCGTTGAATAATTCAAGACTATTAGTGAAACATTCGGCATAATCTCCAACAAAAGTGGTGTCGAAATATATTCAAGTATGGTCTTATTTCAAAAATCTCATAATAAGAAACATGATAGTTCAAACGGTTTGCGAATCGGATACTTTACAAAAGTTACCAAGTTTTGGAATTTTTAAATAATATTAATTTAAAAGATAATTACAAAAATAAATAACCAAAAAAATTACAAAAATATACCACTGTCACCATTTAAAATGACGAAATTGTCCTGTCGCCATTTCAATTGGCGACAGTATCTCTGTCGCCAATAGGAACAGTGCCTAGAGGGTTCTATCGCCAATTGAACTAGCGACAGAATAATTTTGCCATTTCAACTAGCGACAGAAACCTATCGCTAGTTCAATTAGCGACAGGAACCTGTCGCTAGTTCAAATGGTGAAATTGTCCTATATTTAATTTTTTTAAATTTATGTGTAGAGAATTTAGCCTAAAGATTTAGTATATTTCACGAAGTTTGTTGGTGATACCTTGAAGTGTTTGAGTAGTTTGAAATATGAAATTGGAGGAGATAACGAAATGTGAACTAGAGAATGCGAGATCGGCGACGTAATTTGGAACGCGGGTTCGGCGACGCAATAACACAAACAGCCTCCTTCAGAGTGAAATGAAAAAAAAAATTGGGTTTAGGGTTGCCATGCGCGCTGTTATCCCGATTGTATTGTTCTGTTATCCCGATTGTATTGTTCGTGGAACCGATTCATTCAAGAAAAGATTCTATAATATTTAATAGTCGAAATATTTGGGAAAAAAGATGTAAATTTGAAAGACTTCATAATTTAATTACGAATTACATGGCGCGCTGGGTTTGATTACGTACATTAGGTACACCAACATGCACGAATCAACAAACCGAAATACACCTATGATACATGTGTGCGTTTTTAGAATTGAAAAAAAAGTTGATTGGAACAAAATCGACTAGTCCTAGTGGCCCATTGGTCCCTTCCCCTTATCTCTAGACTGTCCGCGATGGCGACTAGTCTCAAAGTCAGCCATGTTCTGTGAGACGGGCTGGACGATTGAATGATGTTAGGATAGCACAACACAGGGCCAAATTAATAATTAGGATGCAGATTGAATATAACTTACCTCTTTGATCCGAACTGCGCCCGGGCGACAGGGAGCGCTAGGACAGCCATCGATCTCACTAGCATGAGCCTTCCCTTTGTCCACCGTGCGCTTGGCCCGATCGTACTCAGCTTTCTGTTCGGGGGTTCTCCACCACCACCCTGGTTTCCTGAGCTCCTCCGATCCCTTTTCAATAGGGTCGGGTACGTACGGTTTCTAGCGTTTGAAGGTATCGGCGCGCATCGTATAGTTCAACATGTACTTCTGCTCGACGAACGCCCTATCGTACATGTTTGGACCGTCGATCCATTAGAAGAAGTTGCGTCGTATCTCCGGCTACCATTATGCACAGATGTAGTTAGGGATATGTGGATTGGAACGTAAGATGTGAAAATTTTATATGCGTGTGAGATTTGATACGAGGATGTTCCCGCACGTGTAGTACGCTCGGGCGGTGGTCGCCGGGTGTGTAGACTGGATGATCTTAGTCGGTTCTTTACACACATTACGGCATGTGGAAACTCTGGTGGTACCGGCACATCCTTCATAGAACAATCCGGGTAGAGTTTAGCCCTCTCGGTAAGCCACTTGCGCTTCTGCAGCATCTTCACGTAGAAGTTCACCAACGAATCCGACATCTCCTTCCTCTCTGTTGTGTGAACCAAGTTTTGATGAAGTGTTTGGTGTGGTGGTGTAGTGTTCTCCTCTAGCTCTCTTTCGACTAGAGTACCACTTGATGTACCTGTCATATGTCCCATGGTCGTAGGGAGCATCCCACTGGACTACGTCCTCCAAGGCGTGGAGCCACCCTCAACCCAAGGGAGCATCCTGTCAGCCCAGGAAGTCATAGCAGGTAGTCCCTTCCTAGTGTACCTGTGGAAGGCAAAACGATTATTTCATAGGTACGCAAGGTAAATGCTATGACATAAATAAAACATGAACTTACATATGGACGTTCGGCGGCAACCGCTGCCCCCAGGGGACTGGGACCTCTTGTCGCACAACGAACTGGCGTATCACCCGGTGCACGTGGTACTCCTCCATGAAGACATCGTGCACCAAGCTCATCCGTGTGTACCAGTACACATGGTCTCGTGTGCAAAGGCTCGAAAGGCCTCGGGGTGCGCACGCATACACCCTGTAGGGAGTGTATGGTGTCCAGATGATGCAGTCATCTGTCAAATAGTGATCGGAGTCCGGTAGGACACGTGTGTAGTGATCGGAGTGAAGGTGACCTGTGGAATAGAACAACGAAAACTTAGCACAAGAAATAAAATTACATTACTAAAAATAATAAATGTTCAAAAAACTTACTCATCGGCTACACCACACTGTACCCATGGTCAGCTGGTCCATGTCGTCGTCACCATCGTCGGTGTACATGGTGGCGTTGTAGGTTCCCAAGTCCAGCTGTGGTCATCCGATCTAGAAATGCTCGAAGGACCACAGTTGAAAAAGCAGCGGGCATCTGGAGAGGATGGAGCTGTCTCGAACCTGGTGGGACACGTCACACAGGGCACGACACATCGCGCACAGCACCGCCGAGCCCCAGGCATACGGCTAGATCGTCTCCACCTCTAAGTCCGCCAGCTCGCGTGCATAACAGATCATGTGCTTGTTGACGATGTCGTTGTGGGACCCTAGGAACATCACCCACCCGAACAGCCATAACAAGTAGGCCTCGAAGTGCCTCCTCACCGTGTACTCAGTGCATCCTCTGCCATATGCTCCAGCTACAAGAAGACAGAGACACATCGGTAAGTTGCACAAAGCAATCAAAGCAGAAAAACAATACTAATAAAAACTTACGTAGAACTGGCAGATCCACTTTAGCAATGGTCTGTGAGTACTGCTAAAATCCCTGTAGCTAGTGGTGGGCGACAGCACCCCTTGGAACCTCGTGAGGAACTCCGTGTGCCACATGGTTGGGGCATCGTGTGCCACCAAGGGGAAGCCCGCGCAAGGTAACCTGGTCAGGAAGGTCACGTCCTGAAGTGTCGGCACCATCACCCTGCACGAAAGGTGGAACGTGTGCATCTCTGGCCTCCACCGGTCAATCAGTGTCGTCAGGAGGCACCGATCGTACGGAACTGTTGGTAATATGCCCTAGATGCAATCATAGAGATGATTGTATCACGTCTATGTTTATGAGTTATGGAATAAATGTTATTATGTTCCTTGAATAAATTATTAGTTATATAGATTAACAAGTATGTGACTTGTTGGTGAAGCTCTTTAAGTTATATGATGTCATTCTAAATGTATCCCTAGTCGGATGTCACTAGTCGGAGCATTAGTGACTTATTGGCCAGTACATGTATTAATTGATGACCATATTTCACCGGTCATGGATATGGAGATATTGAATCAATAATGTGAACATATGTTAGAGAACATAGTGTTGGATTGACCCATCTTGAGATACTATTGAGATTGTTATGATTTTATGTGTTATCAGTTGATATCAAGCTATGATGATGTATAATCCTTAGACCTGAGATCCCTACTTGTCTGATAGTACACTTAGAGGTTGCCAAACGCTACTGTAACATCCCAAAATTCGCTTTCTTTAAAATTTAATTTCAACTTAATTATTTAAAATTGTCTGGATTTTATTTGGATCTTATTTGTATTTTTGTGTAATATTGGAAGAAAATCTCAAATTCCAAAACTCTATTTCCAATCTATATTTCAAATTCAAATCTCCAGAAAAATATTCGTTACAATCTCTTGACCCAATTTATTTATTTTTGCCCTTCTCTCTCTTTTTCAAAAAAAAAAATCAGATTTCTCATTTCGGTCACCCATCCAAGATTTCTCCCATGCAAACCTCACTTAACCCCAAAGCTTTATTTATTTTTTCCCTTCTCTTGCTTTTTCAAAAAAAAAAAATCAGATTTCCCATTTCGGTCACCCATCCAAGATTTCTCCCATGCAAACCTCACTTAACCCCAAAGCTTTACGCACGCTTGTGCTACCAGTAGGCCATTTAGTTTCTATTGGGAGTATACTCCCTTGCATCCTTTTATATCTTACTTTTTTTTCTCTCTCTCCCAAATAGTTTTCTTCCTCCCGAGAGCATTCTTCCCATTTTCTTTGTTGCTAGCAACCAAAGCTTTATCCACCATTAATGGCTGCACTTCCTTCTCTCTTTTCTTCTCATTTAAAGCTTTCAATTCGAAACTGTTTGCAGCACTAAGTCCATAATAACTCTCCCAAGTTGCCATGCTTTCAATTGCGCAGTCCACTGCCATGCTTTCAATTGTGCAGTCCATCAAGTGCAACCACTGTCCACTGACCGTTCTTACGTTTTCATACTAAACCGACATTACTGTCATCACTCTTTCTTTCATTTCTTTGCACACGAAGCATCAAAATTGAATCCATCTGAAGTGAAACGTTCCCACTAACCTCACCCACGTTACCATATCATCAATTGCTGCCACCTCCACTCCTTGCATTCAATTTTCCGTTTCTCCATTTACACCAAAAAAACTGAAGCTTTATTTCTCCAAACGTTTCATGATGATTGGAGCACCACCTTCACCCTATAAGAGAAGCATAGTGTGTTCCTGGTTTTCATCTTCCATTCACCTCAAACCACACTCCCTCTCTCACCCTCTCTTCGCCAGTGCCGTCACCAGAAGCGTCGCCACCAACGACCGTGCGCCCCGAACGCCGTTGTCGCTGCTTCGCTCCATCTCCGGCGCTGCCGGGGTTCCATTTTGCCTATTCGCCAGCCACCCCATCACTTGCTTCGCCGACACCATTGCCATGCAATGAACTTCTTTGTTCGGCATGAACAGTGTTTCGTGAACAGTGCGATTTCTTGTTTTTCATCATTTTGCTATATCAAACTTCCAAACACTCGTTCTCTTTCATACGAACTCCAGATCCATTGATTCTTGTTCCTAAATTCATTATCTACCTTTCAGTATTTATTTTGTAATTTTTGGATTTTATTTTATTTTATGTTATTTATTTATCTCGTTTTGCGCGTATAGAGTCCGGCGTTTCTGAAACTGTGAGACCCCGGTTTATTAAGCTTGTAATACTTAACCTTCCACTGGTTCTAGTATCACAAACAGAATAACCCGTGCCTCGATGGACATGTGCTTCCTAAAATGCAAAGACACATACATCATACCAAAGCATGCATCAATTCTATACAACAACATATAACAAATCTACCAAAAGCCATACATAATATAAGTTATTACATAACAGCCGACCAGCCAAATGACATAAGTATCAAGTAACAGCGGAAGCAAAAGGTGCCATAAGATGGCTCAAACCAAAAGTAGACCGGTTAGCCACATAACACCACAGGGCAACCGACCGGGCCGCCAAGCTAATCGCCCCACACACTGCCACAGCACAACTCACAAAAGTGAGACCCTTCGGGCTCACCTTCTTCCTCTGCACAAAATAAGCAATGCAGGTGAGTACAATAATGTACTCGCAAGACTTACGAGTAACAAGCCTATACATAGCTACATGAAAGCTGCATCAAAGGAAGGTTGGTTATATGGTTATTTGGACGCATAAAGCAAGTTTCATTTGCAATAATGTAATAGATTGAAGGCAATTTGACAAATTAGTTTTTAAACATTGAAATAACAGCGGGTAACAATAATCATCAAGTAACCACCTAGAAGTGACTAACCCTTTAGCCACCACAAATAGCATGAATCCCAGATTCATACCACCCATCAAGTTTTAATTTAAAATGTTGTAGTCTAACTCTTGAAAAGCTTATCCAAGCGTGTCCATAACCTAGGACGAGACTATTCGAATAGTTTGTAATCCCTTCAAGGGTGTACCAATGTACCCACACTTCAGACCGCCTTTTTGCCAAGCTATTAAGCACACTTCCTTTGGTATGCCGGCACGGCTGAGTCCTACGAATCCTTTCCAATGGAATATGCTAATCAAGAGACGCACGTATGTGGGTTAATCCTTAGTGATCTATCGACGAAATATAGATCACAAGGACCCATACGTGGAGCAGGACACACCGGCCTCGGCGGGTGCTCCTCTCCCCACAAACATGTCCATGTTGCACATAATTAAATTTGCAACCCACCACGCGACTCATTAATTAACACACCCCAAAGTACTCAGCTAAGAGGGGTCCCATATCCCTCTAGTGTGGTTAGCACGCACAGAAATGCTCGGATAACAGGTACTCACAAGTAGTTCGGTCCTTAATTGACCCGGGCACCATTCCAATCACACCCAAAAGATCACACCATCTTACCATTGTGCCCAAGTCTAAATTGTTTTCATTTTCAGTTTTAGTTTTGCAATTTAGACATAGCACAAGGCCGAAACATAGAGATCATAATAAATTTGTGTGATCAAAGTTATCGACAAGTCGATAACCGCCTATTTCTACCGATAGCTAAGCATGGCTAACCATAATGACGCGTAAACTACTAAGTGACAAGGGTTCATCCAGCGAACCCAAAATCACAGCAAGTAATCCTAGGCTTCAGTAGTAGAGGAATAAACATTTTCTACTGATAATGCATCTACTAGGTGAATTATCGACAATAGTTAAAACAACATAGCAATGCATACATAGAATTTGCAAACAATATATTAGAATTTGAAAATAGTATGAGCAACATGATCAAATGATGCTACATCTGCTTGCCTTACTGGACTGCAGGATCTGATGGCTGTGGCTCAGAATTATTATCAATATAGTCTTCGGAACCTAACGCGAAAAGGCGATAAACCAATAAGAACGAAGAATACCAAATAAACTCCAACAGCAAAAGACATTCAAATCTAATGAAATTTATACAGCAGCTAGGGGATGATTTTAGACAATTTTAGGAACAAGAATCATGCAATTTGGATTTAGGATGCAAAAGATATAGACAAAATACTCTTTCTCAGCCTATTAAATCACTGATTTAAATACTGGTACTGTTCATGGCGAAAATTTCTAGAATGATCTAAGGTCTGAAATTTTTATAGCAGGTAGATTATGACATCCTAATGACAGCAAAGTTGAGTTTACTAAATTTGGAGTTATAAACATTTACTTATGATTTTTCTAAGTTGAAAATCTAATGCAAGTCATTTTACAGAAATAAACTCATGTTCAAATCCTATTTTACATTAAAGCACACTAACAGAGGAATTTAACAAAATTGACTTTGCACAAATTGGAATCCTACAGAAAAAGATATGCATTTATCAAGTTTTATTTCTATTTCTGGAATATTTTAATGGCAAGAATCGAGTTATTTTGGTTACAGATTTTCTCACTCGTAAATATGCCTAAATGCATTTTTAGATTAAACTATAGTGGCATAAGATTTTATTGCAGTTGGAATTACCTAAAAAGGAGTTAACATGAATTAGATATGAGTTTTTAAAGTTTAAAATGCAATTTTTAGTAGATAAACTAAAGCCTACAGAAATAGATTCAAACTTAACAGAAATAAGCGACGTGGACGCTCGAGAACCCTTGATCTAAAATCCTACGGCTCACGCGCGCCGGGAACAGCGCACGCGCGCGATCCCTAAAAGCAACCCACCGTTGGATCAAGATCCAACGGCTCACGCGGAGGGATGCATTCGGACGGTGCGGTTGCCTCGGCCAACCACAGCCGCAGATCTGAAGATGGACGGCGCAATCGCACCCCCCTTCGGATGGTCCGATTGCATTCACGATCACAACTGCAGATCAAGCGATGGACGACCTAGAATGATTTAGGCAACCGGATGGTCCGAATGCATACAAGATCTGGGCCGTTGATCACGGGATCGACGGTCCACAATCGACAAAGTGCTACGCACGGAACTTAAGTGCGCGAGGAGAATTTTAATGCGTGGGTCCACTGTCAGTGAGACAGAGGGCAATTAGGACAGCAATTTAATTACTAAAGACCAATGATTAGTGATGATTAGCAATTAAGTGTGTCCTAATAAGCCCACACAGAGGTGGATTAAAGAGATGGGGGCCCACCTGGCAGTGGTAACAGTGGTGGCTAGGACACATTAATTGCTAACCAAAGATTAACAATTAATGACCCCATAGCTGCGGCTTAAGGCCTACGGGCCCACATGCCAGCGACACAACGAACCAGATTAGGACATGATTAATGCACCTAATGATTAGCATTAATCGGGCAATTAATGTGTCCTAAATAAGTGACGAAAACGGGGGTTTCGCCGGCACACTTTCGAGCGGGTTCAACGGCTTGTCGCCGGCGACTCCGGTCGCGGTGGCGCCAACCAAGAACTAAAATGGAATCGCAATAGCACCACGAACCTAATGGTGACCACCTTGCCGGCGGTGAGGAACAGAACGCCGGCTAGCCGGAAAAACAAAAATAGAGCTTTTACTGCTAAGCACGAAAATAGCAAAATACTCGCTGCAGTCCAAAGAAGCGAGTGCCAATGCCTCTAGGGACTAATAAGAAGCTACCTTAATGAAGAGAAGCTTCAAAGATGGCCGGAGAAGGTTGTCCACGGTGGAGCTCGCCGGACTCGAGCAAGACGATAATGGACAAGATGATATGAGCCAAAATGAGCACCACTGGTAGTCAAATAGCTACACAATAACCCCTATAAGCTTCATGAGTAATTAATTGAGGAATAGGGCACTCACCGGAGCTGAGGAAGAAAATGACCAAATTCGCCCGAATTTGAACAAACCCCAAATTGGATAATTCCTGCGAATCAAATCCAAGATTAAGTGAGGGGATATGTTCAAGATAGAGAGGAGGTTAACTTGGTGTAAATAATTACGAAGGAGAACCATTGGAACACCAAGAACACCAATGGAGCTCTACGGTTCAACAATGGTAGTTTGGGGGTTCTTGAGGAGTCAAGCTCCAACACTGGAAATGGAGCTCGAGGGTGGTGTAAAGGGACACTAGTAGGTATTGAAGGTGCTTATAAGGCTTTGAAAATATTAGGGTTTGCCAAAAGAGCTTTTCGGGAGGCAAAGCTCAAAGCACAAGGCATGGCCGACAAAGAAAAAGGGGTAGATGGTGCACTAGGGTAAGGTATGGCTGAAAGTGTCTCCCACAACTCTTAATGTCGACTAGGGCGGCCGTAGGGAGCATGAAATGACATCCCCATGCCCTACACTATTTTCGCACGGCGGGAGGTTGAAGATGACTAGAGAAAAAGCTCGGGCGAATAAGGACCTTTGGATTTTAATCGGACGGCTGACAACGCACCACGCCTCTGGGATTTGAAAATAAAGGAATAGATCGGGAGCCCTTGGATTAGAAACGAACGGCTCAGATTCAAACAAAACAACCGGAAGGTCCGAATGTCTCGGAGAACCTAGGCGGTTGGATGGGGATCCAACGGTTCAAAAAGGATAAAGCATCCGCACGGTCCGAATACTCACACGAACATGGGCCGCGCGATAAGGATCCAACGGTGGAGATTAGTCGCACGATTTCAAAAGAGGCTCAGTGCAGTTAGTTGACTGGACCGAGTCAAGAGGCTCGAGCCCGAGTCTGACTCGAACCCAAGGAACAGTGAAGGTAGGTTTTGAGTTTTTAAACTGAAATGGGACTTTGAGGATTTATTTGAGATAGCAAAGTAACTCCAAAAATTATGAAATTTTTATTGGAGCTTGCTAAGTCAGATATTAACCTTGTATAAAATTTTCAGAGGTTTTTATGCTGCGCATTTTCCTCCAAAAATAATGCAAGGCTCTGGTTTAAAGTTTTGACTAAAAGTCAAACAGGTTTGACTGCCCTCTAAAAATATTCAAACAATTTCTAAAAATTATGAAATTTTTCAGAGGGGTCACATACCATCACAGGAACTTAGGAGAAATATTTCCCAAAGATGTTCACAAGATTAGAGATGAATGTTTTTGGAAGACAAGGCTTTGATCAAAAGACTTGTGACTTGGTATTTCCATAACTTCTTGTACATGATTTGTTCAAAGCATACAAGAAATACATGATGTAAGAAAAAGTTTTAATTTCTACATATTTTCTTACATTTGAAACTGTAACATCCCAAAGTGTTGTTACCAAAACAAAAATAAATAAAATTATTATTTTACTAGTTTTTCTGAGAATTTGCCAGAGTTTGATTGCTTTATTTGAATCTATGAAGTTTTGAAGTAAAAATTTATTTGAAGTTCAAAAGTAAAAATTTATTTGAAGTTCTGGAAGTTTCTTTTGGCTTGATCTGGAAAATAAAAATTTAATTAATTTCTAGATTTTCTGAGTTTTTAAAAGCTTTTTCCTAATTATTTCAAAGCCAAAAATAATTTATTTGCAAAAACTATAGCCAATTATAAGTTAGAACTATTTTTTATTAAGTCCAAAATATTTAAGGGAATTTCTGTGAATTTTCTCTAAATTTTTGGGATTTTATTTGCTATTTTATAAAGCCCTTGTTAATTAACTGGAATATTTAAAACCTTAAATCAAAGAAAATCGCTCAAATAGTACTTGGGCCAAAACCTTGGCTCGGCCCAAGCCTTTCCCGCCGCGCCTCCGGCCCATTCGGCCCGCCCCAACCCCGCATCCCTTTTTCGTCTTGACCGTCGGATTGAAATCCGACGGCCATCACAACCCGCGCCCCCTCCCTCTCTCCTTTCTCTCCCTGCGCATGGGCCCGCCCTGACCCTTCTTCCTCCCCACCTCCTTCCTCCTCCAGCCGCGTCTCTTCCGCCACCATTAGCACCCAAGGGGAGCTCCTCAATCCCGCATATTCCTCCCGGATTCTTCGCGGTTTCGTGCGCATTAAAATGCCCTCGTCCCGCCGCCCCATCTCCGGTCATTGACCCCCTCAATTACGCACAAAATCGCCGGGGTTTTGAATCGGCCGCCGCCGCCTTCACCGCCCCGATCTCCTCCCTCACCTTCCCCGGCCCCTATAAATAGAGCACCAGGTGCGCACCGTTCTCCTCACCCCGCCACCATCATTCACCTCTCCTCTCCCCTCTCGGTTTCGCCGATTTTCGAGTTAGAAGGTCCCCGGCCGAGCGCCCTTTCTTCACCCATTCCGGTGACCACAAGGGCTCGTCGACGGCTGCGACCACCGCATCGGCACCGCCACGCCACACTCTACCCCGTGCGCGCGCTACAATCGCCGGAGCACGCCCAAATCGCCGCGCCATCGTGACCCGATTCACGCCGCCGCCCTTTCCTCGCCGCCGCCGCCGTCCACCTCCGACCACCCGGGTGAGCGCACTAGACTCCCCTTTCCACCCTCTCTCCGGAGCACACCTCGCCGGGCCGCCGTCCGCCGGCGCCCTAGGCACCCGAGCCACCGCCGGTCGCTTCCTACGTGGCATCGCCACCTCGACGCCACCGTGTTTGCCACCTCGGCGTCACGTCTTCGCATTTGCCCGCGTGGGGCCACGTCAAGCCACATGCGCACGGTCCACCCGCACCAGATTCATTGGGCTCGGTGAACCTGGTTCACCGTGAGCCGAGTCACTAACATATGGGCCCCACATGTCAGTGGCTGATTTCATTTTTCTTTACAAATTTAATTCGGCCGGAAAAGAAATTCCCTACTGATGTCAGCCTTGCGCAATAATTAGGATTTCCTTTAGAAAAATAATTCAAGAAATTCAATAAAATCTGATTTTAGGGTTTATTGAGATTTAGAACTTCCCGAGGTTCGGTCTCCCTCATACGAACTCAGATTTCGTCGATTCGAATTCCTAAATTCACATAAAATCAAGATCTAGCCATCTAAACCAAAATAATTTAATTTTGGGTTCATTTGACCAATAATTCCTTTAAACCCTAATTCATTATTCCATGTAAATTCAAACTTAGAAAATTTATATCTTTTAAATCCCAGCTCCGTTTTAGTCCATTCAAGTTTGTAAATTCATATAAAATTATTATCTAGCTAGCTAAAACAAAATATTTCTATTTGGAGTTAATTTGATCTGTCTTTTTGAATTTATTTGAATTTGAGTTGAATTGGTCGTATTTTCACGATTAGATTTCGACGACTTCGAAGAATCAGATTTCGACGCCGATTGAAGAGCAACATAAGAGGATTGATTTTGACTGTATGATCGTCGTGATTGTACACTTGGACTACCTGAAGATAGTACTTGTGAGTACTAGGTGACCTGTTAAGAAAAACAACGTCACCTCAACACCAGATGTTCTGTTAAGGTGATCTGTTAAGAAAAACAACGTCACCTCATCAAGCAAGGCAAGTTATACCCTTGATCATATCGATCCTATTATTTTAAATTATTTATATTCTGTTTTAAATTATTGCTGCATGCTCATTATATCAGTATCTTAAATTCCTGTTTTAAATGTATAGTTATGCCTAAAATCCTTTGTATGGCCAACTTTGATAATTGAAGTAAACATATTGTCACCATAGATAAAACCTAGTTGATACGATAGTATGAACTAGGATCATTTAAACGTATTGCTTAGCCATGCTTATAGACCAAACTTGTCTGATTTGGGGAATTTCAGCCAACAATCAATTATTGTTTAAATTGTACCCTTGGCATTGGTGTGTCATGGGAGTTTTACAAATGACTTGGAAAATAAAATAAAAATGGGTTTGGACTTGGGCGAAATGGATGATTGGTGGGTGCAGGTTTATGCACGAGCTTAATCTGGTTAGGGTTAAGGCCCAGGGGTTTTTATGGAAAGACGCTCAAGTCAGTTAAGGATCGGTCTTCGAGCTCATGATGCTACGCCATACCGTACCACCACATGTCCCAAGTATGGGTCGGGACTTGGCTAAATAATTTGTGATGTCTTAGTGTCATTGGTGCCATGTTGTTGGTATGGGTGTTGGTCGACAAGAGACCCATCCGCGCAGAGGGGACTTAGGAGGATGGCCACCAATGGCGTGAAACCTTAGCAGGCACAAATACATTAAGACAGAACATTGTAAAGGCCTCGACACATGCTCTAGACCGCTTACCAAAGGTAGTGAGCGGTGGCATAGATATATGCCGGAGAACTAGAGAAGTCTTGTCATGTGGGTAAAGCTGTACAACCTCTGCAAAGTGTAAAACTATTCGAATAGCTGTGTCCACGGTCATGGATATGCTAGCAGAACTACTCAAAGTTAGACTTTGGTTTTTGTTTGAAAAAGACTACTTCAAAACTGGTTTATCCAGATGGGAATTGGGCAGGAAGCCATGTGATAGGAGGGTATCCTTCACCATTCATGTGTGAATGTTATCTGACTATAAAATTGAGAATTTTATAAATTTTAGTTATAAAATAACTGCTTTGGAACTTAGTACCAGTATTTAAAAGAAATGCTGCTTTATGCAAATAAACCAATAAGCCTTTCTATTGTTACATCCATATATGCATGTCATTCTGTTACTTGACGGGTGTAACTTGCGAGCACGGAAGTTGTGCTCATACTTGCTTTATGCAAACAAAATTTCAGAGGAGAAGGACTTTGCTACCGACGTGGATCTCGACGACTAGGCCGCTTCCCCAGTCGATTGCCTGTGGCAGATTGCTGGACCCTACTACTTTTCGTCTTCCGCTGTGTTCTTTATTGCTTGGCTGTAAGCCTCTTTGTAATAAGCTCTGTTGATTATTAATAAAGTTGTGATATGATTTTGTTACCATATTTGTTTACTGTGTGAACTAGCTACTGATCATGGGACTAGTTCAGAAATGCACAGAGGATCTGGGATATTAATCCTGGGTTCTGACAGAAACACAAGTCCAATATTGGGATGTTATAGAAACCTTCCCGGAGCATTCTGCCAAAGCATCTGCAAATTTCAACGAAGGCAAGTCGTAGACCTTTGATCATTTTGTACCCATTTTATAAAATTATATTGTTTTGTATCAACATGCATTGCTAAGTTTATAATAAAGGCTTTCGGGAATAGTTAAACACCTATTTGACAGTATGACTCCTTGAATAATTGTGAATGACATGTTGACATGTACCCTTGGATATCATAGGCTGGGTTAATTTTAGTTGGACATATTTTTATTATCAACATGGGTATCGTATTATGCTTAGTCATGCTTTAGTTGTACAATAGTTTCCTTCACCATGTAAATCATAAAAAATTGACTTAATGATATATGGAACTGTGGCGCGACCACTATTATTAAAATTTGTTGTGCCATGGCAAGGGTTGCCATTTGGTCGGGTTTGAACCAAAAATGATTTCATACTCAAGCTATTGATCGTGCAGTAAAGGGGATGACTTGGGATGAGGTTGACTCGCCTGAGTAGACACTAAGGACTTAACTTTGTGCGCTATTGATCTGGGCCATACCGTACAACCACATGTCCAGGATGGGGTGGACCTGGCTGAATAATTAGCAATGTTTTGATTTGGTTCTGTTTGGGTTGATAAGCGGTGCAAGAGGGGGCCCAGAATGGCGAATCCTTAGCGAGTAGAACTGGGTCAAAACAGAGCTTTGTAAAAACCTTGTGATAATCACTTAGTCGCACGCCTTCGGAAGCGTGTTATGTCTGACATTATAAGATGATTATCTCTTGTGGGTCAAGCTTTACAACCTCTGAAGAGTGTTACAAACTATTCGAATAGCCGTGTCCTCGGTTATGGACAATGCCTGATGATTTCACACGAGGGTTAGTTTTTCATAAAATTGTTGGAATGGGTTGGATGGATGGATTAGTTGATTTTGGTTTTTAGTTCGGAAGTGAACAGGGTTGTTCACTAGCTATTTTAAAGAACTTGTTTACTTATGTATTTAATCTTTTAAATTATGCTTTCCAATCTATTTATTGTATTTACTATCAATATTGTTTTCTGCAAAATAGCCATAAAGTTATCTTTGTCAAGCCTTGCATGAATATTACTTGCATACATTTCCCTACGACTTGCTGAGTACCTTCAATGTACTCACGACTTTATGCCCTCTGGTTGATCAGTCGCCGAAGAAGACCCAAGGAACACTGAGTTCTATGAGGAGGAGTACTTCGAAGATTATACGAACTAGGGTGCGCTCTCCACTCGATTGCTTGTGGGCATGTCGGATGGCTACCACAAGAATTTCTTCCACTGCAAGCTTATTATTCTGTTGTTAAGCTCTGCGTGGCAATAATTGTAAAACCTTAACCATAAGGTCCGTTGTTACTTTTTAATAAAATTTGGCTTATTCTTAGCTATTTCGTTGTATAGATACGATTTCATCAATGTTGACACTGTGTGAGCTAGCTACTGATCTTGGGACTAGTTCAGAATACACAGAGGTCCGGATTTGCAGATTCGGGTCCCAACAGCTACTCCGTAACTGGGTAGTTATAAATGTAGCTTTGGGGTATGCTATAAAACATGCAGAGGGATGTGACTGGTCGAATATGGGATTTGCCCCTCCTAATATAATAGGAGAGATATCTCTAGGCCCCTCGATGTGGTCGGATAAAATAAAGTGCATGGCCATGTCACTAGTGGTTGAAGAGTCGACCACATGAAGTTATCCGTTACTCGATCGAAAAAGTATTGAACAGTCCATGGATGATAAAATATCTCACCTGGAGTTCAACCAGATGTCGTGAGGCAAAGGGAGAATACACAAGGAGGTCATTCAATTTGACTAGATACGGGCTAGTCGTAGACTGGTCGAACATAATCACTAAGTGGTCGTAAACTAGTCGTAAGGAGTTACGAACTGGTCATGACTAATAATGAACAGATCATATAGAGATATTGCATTAAGATTTATCCGATATAATTTATATGTATTCGAGAATCGTTATATCTTGCTAGGAACCGCTAATGACTCGTGGTCGGAAAGGTGTTTTCGAGTCACAACCGATTACGCATGAACCTACAGGGTCACACACTTAATGGGTTAGAACAAGCATATTCAGATAGGATCCGTCATGGGCTCTATATATGGGGATGCATGAGGCTATTAGGATAAGAGGCAAGAATGACATGAGTTGCTCCACTGAAACCCTAGTCGCCATCTTCTCGAAGGCCCTATCGTACGAGTTGGTGCTAGCACACTGACATACGATGTTCCATCCCTGGATGTGTGGATACCGTAGATGTGCTGCTGCGATTGCTGCTGTGCTGAACGAGGACGATCCACTATCTTCACAAGGAACACGATTGGTTGCTAGAAGAGAGGATCGACATCAAGGACGTTAGACGATCCACTACGACCACTACTTCGTTGCGATCGACACTAGATCAGGCTACTCCAATCTTCTTCCGCTGTACTACACGTCTAGTGGTAACGATCTATAATCTCTTACTTGCATGGCTTCCTGGTTTACGTGATAGAATTTTTGAATTGCTAGCTAGTGTAGCCTACCCATATCACTTCAGAAACTGCCTTGACGTACTACCTCCACCTGTGCGGCCTTGGTCATCCTCCCACGTTGTCTCCACCATCCTCCTTAGTGGAAGGAGGTCTGCCACTCTCAACCTATGTCGAAATGATTAAGAACATACGATAGTCTACCCAAAGTAGTTAGACTGCAATTGACTACACAATGGTCGCAACTACACGTACCTCAGAACCCAATGTGGGTCAACCCTCCATGCCCTCATGGGTGTGCAAGTTTTAATTTAAATGTTGTAGTCTAACTCTTGAAAAGTACCCAAGCGTGCAACGAGCTATTCAAGTTCAATCACCGCCTAAGCCGCTTAGAAGGTATCTGCACACTAAGTCACGAGGATATGCGACTACAGTTTAACTAATCAATTTAACACAAATTAAGCGATGCATACATACGGTGAAACAAAATATTAGACTTTAAAATCTGGGATAAATATGATCAAACCGCTTTTTGTTGCCATTGTTGCTCAATATGGTGCGGAGGATCGTCCTCGGGGTTGCCGCAAATATCGAAGCCTAACGATCGAACATAACGACAAATAAGAAACGAATAACAAACAAAACTCAAACATACAACAACACCAAAACAAGCTAAAACTCACACAACAACCTAAGCAAGATATAACAAAATTTTAGAAGCAGAGAACAAATTATTTTAAGTTATTAGCAATTTTCTATGAATTTTCTAAGCTAAAAACACAACAAGCCACTAGTTAATTACTTAACAAATTTTCATGAATGTAATTGATGTGTAAAACCTATCCTAATAGTTAGTATCTGAAAATGAAATTTTGCTGAATTGGGTTCATTTAATTTGGACAATTTTTGGAAGAGATATGCATTTACTAATTTAGAAGATACATAAGACATCATTTTATTAGCTAACAGATTTTTGCTCTGAGAGACATGGGTGAAGCTAATTTTAGTAAACAATACATTTGAAATGAAAATAAACAGACCTTTGGATTCATGCAATTTGGATAAAAATTGAATTAGTTATGCATTTTACAAGTTTAATTGAATTAACGATTGCAAATGAAAAGCATTACTGATTTACTAAAGCATTTAATCCTTTTTCTACCCGACCAACTAACCCGGACATCGATCGGCGGGCCGCGCGAAAGTCTTGACGAAACAACCCGCACTTGAAAGTGGCGTCGGCGTATTCTAAGAATACGTCTTTGACATATCAAAGTGTACTTCTAACACATACTCACGAGAAATACGCCAAGCAGAGAAAACATATCGCCAAGGGTTACACACCCACTAAGCGACATCATGGGCCCACATGGCGGTGACTCGAGAGAAATATAGCGGTTGGATTAGAGTTTACTAAACACGATTACGAGAGGCCCACAAATCGGTGACATAACTAAACAAATATTAGTGCTAAGCGAACGCCATGGCTCGCGGCTCGCCGCGCAAGGGCGGCGGGCGGCGCGCCGGTGGATCTCGCGAACTAGTGGGTTTCAAAGCGGCGAGTGATACGCCGGGTTCACAGAGACTGGCGAACCCGGTGGTGGCGGCAGCGGTCCGATGGTCACGGAGTTGAGCTCACGGCGGCCGGAGGCGGAGAAAGCACGGCCACGCGGAGAAGGTGATACGGACTTCTAGAAGACTCGGAAGGTGTGCTTAAGTCGCCTCAACACGGGAGCAAGAAGCACACGATAACGCCGACGAAGAAAGCCCGAGGTGGCCGGAATTTCCGCGGCGAAACCGAGCTTGGAGAAGAATTGGTCGCACGCCCGCAACGATGCACAAAAGGCGTAAACAAGCCCACCGTTAGACGGTGCATCAATGCGATCCTAAGGGACTAAGTGACGGGCCGAAACTCACGGTCGCAAAGCGAGCTCACAGATCGAGATCGCCGAGGCGGACGACAATACCGCTCTTGGTGATCCTTTGGGCGCCAAGGACACCGAATAGGCAAAATGGGCGGCGAGGCAAGAGGAACACGATAGTGCGATGCGCTCCTGGCGGCTCGAACGGCGCGCTACGCTCGAGTTTTCTCGGCGAAGCTAAGAAATGGGCGGAGGGCGCAAGAATGGGTGCGCGAAGGAATGGGCGACCCTATGAGGTAGATGGACTTGAGCGATCCTCTCGAGGCGAACACGCGTCCGGCGTGGCGGCGGCGAGCTGCGTGGCGCGCATGCGCGATCGCCCGAGCTCCGTGATGGCGAGTCGGCGAGGAAGAACGGACAGTGGGACCCATATGTCGCGGCGATCGAAGTGGTGCGAACCGGTGGTTTGATTTGATCGGCGCGCGCCGCCGTTGGATCCGAAATGGACGGTGGGATTGGTGTATGCATTGGACAGTCGGTTGCGCCGCGCGGCGTGGATCGTTCGATCTTCATCGGACGGTCACGATTGATTGGACTCGGCGAGACGTTTAGTTGTGCGCGACCGAGCCAAGTGGTCGAAGTCGGACTCGAGCACGAGTTGGGTTCGGGCAGAGGCAGTACCTTTGGAATTTGATTTAAAAGACAGAGAAGGTTTGGGGAATTTTTAGAGGTAGCTCCTGAGCTCCAAAAATTTCGAAAATTTTATGGTAGCTACTAGAGACAGAGGACAACCTTGTATAATTTTTCCAGAACTTTTATGCACTGCATTGTTCTAGAGAAAATTCACAAGCTGCTGTACAGGAGTTTGACCAGTTTTCAACTAGTTTGACTTGGCCATTTAAAATAGCAAACAAAATCTAAAAATTGTGAAATAATTCAGGAGGTAGATAGGATGATCAATATGATAGGAAAAATAATTTCAGAGGATGACCATAAGTTTGAAAGCTAAGAACTGACAACAACAATTTCCAATCACAAGAATTAAATTCTAAAATTGGAAATTGCTAGGAAAACTTTAGAAACTTTCAAATGATTTGAAGAGACAACAAAAGTTTTTATTTCTCCTCAAAATTTTACATTTGAAATACAAACCCTAAGATAGGGCTGTTACAAATCTCCCCCTTACAGAATCTCACCGAGATTACGATCAACTGGGAGAAGAAGGATGGGTGTCTGCTTGAGACGATCTTCCCGCTCCCAAGTGGCTTCATCCTGAGTGGTTTGACCACTGAACTTTAAGGAACTTGATCACACGGTTCCTTGTTCTCGTTCAGCTTCTTCGAGGATCTGAAAGGGATGCTCATGATAAGGCAGATCTTCACGCACATCGATATTTTCCAATGGCGTTTCCTCCACAGAACACGAAGGCACTTCTTCAATTGCGTCGTGGAACACATCATGCACCCTCAAGTGTAGCTGGCAAGTCTAACTTGTAAGCAACAGCTCCCACTCTCTTGATGATGCGACACGGCCCGACATATCGAGGAGCGATTTCCCTTGACAAAGCGGCGATGTCCCAGAGGTGAGACTTTGAGATACACAAAGTCATTGGGTGGAAACTCAACTCACGGCGACGTCGACCGCATAGCTCTTCTGCTCGGTGAGCTACGCGCAAGTGCTCACGAATCAAGCGCACTTGACTTTCGGCCTCATTGATTGAATGCGGGCCAAAGCGCGCTTTCACGGTTCGACCGGTTCAACGGGGTTCTGCGGCGCCTCCCATACAAAGCCTCAAGCGGTGCCATACCGAGACTAGCTGGAAGCTGTTGTTGTAGGAGAACTTCGGCAAGCGGTGACACTTCTCCCAATTCTTCCCATAGGAAAGAACACAAGCACGAGCATATCTTCAAGAACTTGGTTGACCGCTCCGTCGACCATCGATCCGAGGATGATAGGCCGAATGAAGAAAGACGGGTCCCCATGGCTTCGTAAAGCGTGCCATAGCCGAGAAGTGAAAAGAGAGCCACGATCGACACAATCGTTCGTGGCACACCATGCAAACTCACAATGCGGGAGATATAGAGATCGCCAATCGATCGACACCGAGAGTGGTAAATCTTGGCGGGAAGTGCGCTACCGTCAATCGATCGATAACAACCGGATAGCATCCTTCCTGAAGAAATGCAGGCGGACCGGTGATAAAATCCATGCCTCTGAATCCCACTTCCACTCTGGTATAGGCAAGGGATGGAGGAGACTGCTTGACGCCGATGCTCGCCTTGACGCGACAACATATGTCACATCGGCCACGAACACGGCAATCTCGCGTTTCATGCGAGTCCACGTAATCTCGGCGCAGATCTTGGTACATTTTAGTGGCCGGGATGGATGGACAAAGGCGAACCGTGGGCCTCTGAAGAATCAAATCCGCAACTCGGGACCTTTGGGACCACAAGACGCCCCAAACCACACAACACCGTGCTCATCTTACGTGAAACACTTGGTGATCCATCCTTGATATTTCGCTTGATTTTACCCACACCATCATCGATTCTTTGTCTTTGCCTTGATTCGATCCACCAAGGTTGGTTGCACAACCAAGGCGACAAGGGAACCATGCTCAACTAAACCCAAGTTGAGACATTGGAATTTCGCAAGAAGCGCAGTTCTTGCTCTTGGATCATCAAAGTATTGCAATACACCTTTCGACTAAGTGCATCAGCAACCACATTGGCCTTGCCAGGGTGATACTGAATACCCATGTCATAATCTTTGATTAATTCCAACCATCTCCTCGCTCGAGGTTCAAATCTGGCTGAGTAAATAAGTATTTCAAACTCTTATGATCGGAATACACCTCACAGCGGTTTCCGATCAAATAATGCCGCCAAATCTTGAGTGCATGAACTACTGCAGCAAGCTCTAAATCATGGGTGGGATAATTGAGCTCATGAGGCCTCAGCTGCCTAGATGCATAGGCAACTGCCTTGCCTTCCTGCATAAGAACACATCCGAGTCCCCGACGAGAGGCATCGCAATAAATATCGAAGCTCTTGTGGATATCAGGAAGAGTAAGGGTGGAGTGAGGTCAATCGCCGTTTGAGCTCCCGAAAGCTCTCATCACAAGCGAGGACCATACAAACTTCTTGTCCTTCTTGAGCAATTCGGTCATCGGCTGCGATCTTGGAGAAGTTCTCGATAAAGCGGCGATAGTAGCCGCTAAACCAAGAAAACTCCGCACATCGTGGATCGACTTGGTGGCCCCAAGATAGAACATCGCGACTTTCTTTGGGATCCACACTATGCCTCGGTGAAAGAACATGGCCCAAGAATGCCACTTCCTTCAACGAACTCACATTTTTGAACTTTGCATACGGTGATGCTCCATAACTTGCCCAAAACAATCTTGGATGCTCGGCATGCTCTGCTTGATCTTGGAATAAATAAGAATATCATCAATGAAGACCACCACAAATTTGTCCAAAAACTCCATGAATCTGAATTCATCAAGTTCATGAACAAAGCCGAGCATTGGTTAATCCGAAGACATGACGGTGTACTCGTCAGGCCATAACGAGTAGTGAAAGCCGTCTTGAATATCCTCATACGATCCGGACTTGATGATAGCCCGATCTCGGATCAATCTTGGAGAACACACGAGCTCCGGACAAGCTGGTCAAAAGATCATCAATGCGGGCAGAGGATATTTATTCTTCACCGTCACTTCATTGAGAGGACGGTAGTCAACACACATACGCAAAGTCTTGTCCTTCTTCTTCACAAAGATCACCGGACAACCCCAAGGAGATGAACTGACGGATGAAACCCTTTGCTTGGAGCTCACCAAGCTGCTTCTTCAATTCTTCTAGCTCATTGGGAGGCATCCGATCTGGCGCCTTCAAATCGGGCGCATGCAGGGCAACAACTCGATGGCAAACTCGGATCTCGAGCGGAGGCATCGGGCAAATCTTCGGAAAGACATCCACAAAGTCGGATACTATGGGAACATCTTGAATTTGCAAGGTCGGCTTTGCTTCTAATGCACATAGACACGGGCCACGAAGGCGTGGCGAAAATCCGACCTGCTACTTTGAAGGGTGGTAAGATAGACAATCTTCTGGCACAATTGATTTGCCCCAAGTGTTGGGACAACCAATCCATGCCAAGAATCACATCCGACTCATTGAACAAAGCGAGAATAAGGTTTGCCAAAATCCCTCCTTTGACTATGATAGGAACATCCCGACATCAGAATCGGCTCTCATTTCCGCCCGGAAGCGGATGAGCAAAGGAACGCCCAAAGGAACAGTGAAGACCACTAGCAGCAGCAAATGATCTTGAAATAAAAGAATGCGATGCTCCGTAATCAAATATACTGCAGCGGGACGAGAATTAACAAGAAGTGTACCCATCACGACATCCGCGCCTCCCGAGCCTCCTCGGTGAAAGGTGGTTGACTCGACCACGCCGCACTCGGGCTTCGGATCATCTTCCGTCGGTGGATGACCACTCCCGCCGCGTCCTCCATTAGGGGGGGCTGCTGCAACACTACGAGGCGTGCATTCGCATAATGGCCCTTGTTGTGGCGGCGAAAACAAGTAACCTCGGCGCCGGATTGCGGAGGCCGCTCTGCCTTGGATCGCAGCGCACGTGGCTGAAAACACGGCTGCGGTGGGCGAGCTGGTGCGAGATGGTCTCGGCGCCGGTGGAGCAAAAGAACGGCCATCAGTGCTTGCCCCCGAGGACGAACGAGGTGGTGTGAGTAGGCGATCGCCTCCCATTTGCGCTTGCGGGACTCGCCAGCGCCTTGCGCTTTATGCTCGCAACGATGGCCTTATCTACCAAGGCTCGAAAGTCCGAGAAGTCCACAATAGATAGCTTGTCCTGCGGCTCCTCGGACAAGCCATCCATAAACTTCTCTGCTTAGCCTCATCCGAGGCCACCTCACCCGAGCATAACGAGCCAAGTGATTAAACTCGTATAGATACTCAGTCACGGACTTGCGCCCTTGTTTGGCGCGAAACTCCTTTTCTTCACTTCATCGTGCCATCGGGATATGGGCCCGACGAAAAGTCGACCGGAACTCCTCCCACGCGACCACATGGCCCGCGGGCCGCATGGCGAGATAGTTCTCCCACCATGAGAGTGCGCCCTCAAGCCGGTGGGGCGAAGAGTGCCTTGTCTGCGTCGCATCAGCTATGTTGAGCTTCCGCTCAACCATGCGCAGCCAATCATCCGCATCGAGAGGGTCCTCGAGCGGGAGAAAGTCGGCGGCGTGTGCGGAGGAACTCGCAAGTCCCCGCGAGTCCGGTGGCGCCACCACCGGCGGGAGTGGAGGTATTCCTAGCAATAACCTCCAAGATGCGCTGCCGGTCCATGCGGTTTCGCTCGATCGAGCGAGAACCTCACCATGGTCGGAGGAGGAAGCTCCTCATCATGACCACCGCCGATCGCCACGCTGCTCTCCCGCCATCCTGTTTCACTAAGACAAGTTAACAATAGCCGGAAAACACAAGTCAATACCCACCGCAATTATCTTACTAATAAAGACAAAACAAGCACAAGACTTTTAAGTTACAAAACCAAGCGACAAAGATCGGACACTTAGCAAACTCATACATATCTACCCTTATGCCCCCACAAATTTTTAATTAAACTAATTCTCTATGGTTCTCCCAAAGACCGATTCTCTAAGTATTAACTATCTTTTGATAGGAAAGAGAGAAACCAAGTTTCAAAACTTAAATTAGAGTAAGATGAGTAGAAAGCTAAGATAGGTAAGGAATAAAATCTGAGAATCTGCCTAGGTTTTCATAAACCTTTTTGTGATTTGAAAATAAGACTTTCAAAATATCCTAAGGACGACTATGCTTGGGTTACTACGGTCAGAATGGCTCTGATACCAACTTTGTGAGGACCCCGGTTTATTTGGATTGTAATGCTTAACCAACCACCTGGTCCTAGCATCACAAATCAAATAAACTGATCCTCGAGATATGTATACTTCCTAGAAAGCAGTATACACACCCCGGTACAAAATTAGACATCAACTTCATTCTAAACATAGAGTCCAAACATCACACTACAAACGAAAGATAAACAAATAGTAACAATATTACAGACATAGGCCGACAGGCCACAAGATACACAAATAGACAAGAACGACAATGAAGCAAAGTGCCATAAGATGGCTATAAACAAAGCCAATCGGTGTGCCTTCAACCCACAAGGCATCCGACCGACCGCCAAGACTAGTCGTCAAGAAGCGGCAACACACTCACGTAGTGAGGACCACGAGGCTCACCTTCTTCCTCTCGCAACAAAAACATTAAGCAAAGCACACGAGTACAAAGATTGTCTTTGTACCGCAAGACCGACGTGTGAACTAGCGCACTGCTCATATGCTACATGCAAAGCTTATTTGGTGGAGACCATATGTTTCATTTGCATAAAGCCAACTTTCGTTTGCAATAATATAATACGCTTTAAAGGCAAGTTTGCAATTCATTTTAAGATTGAAATAGCGAAGAAGGATAATAATAGCAACAGAGCAAAGATAAAACAACCTAGAAGTGACTATCCCAATAGTCACCACAACAATAGCACGAATCCGATTATTACCACCCATCAAGTTTTAATTTAAATGTTGTAGTCTAACTCTTGAAAAGCTTACCCAAGCGTGTCCATCACCTAGGACGAGGCTATTCGAATAGTTTTTAACCTGCAGGTGTACCATCGCACCACACCTCGCATCGCCTTTAAGCCAAAGCACACTTAGAAGGTATGCGGCACAGACTAAGTCCTACGAGACTGTTTCCAATATTGTGTATCAACCGAGCCGCTCGTATGGATAGAAACCCATACGCTTACATGGTAAAGCCGAAAAGACAACTACCCACTCAGATAAAGCTTTTGGACAACTACCATGCTCCCACCTCCATCCCTCCTGCGACCTCCTGCGACCCTGAGCCAATACACGCCAAAGTACTAGGTCAAGAGAGGTCCCATATACTCTAGTGTGGTTAGCACGCCGAAATGCCTGGATAAAAATTCACTCACAAGATGTTCGGTCCTTAATTGACCCGGGCACCTTTCCAGTCACACCCAAAAGATCACACCAATCTTACCATTGTGCCCGCGTCCAAATCATTTTTGTTTTCATTTTTAGTTTTGCAATTAAACATAGCAGAATTTCAAACATAAAGTTGTAGTAAATTTTGTGTGATCAAGGTTACCGACTAAAGTCGATAACCGCCCAGTTCTACCGATACTAAGCATGTCTAAGCAGCTGAAATCGTATCTACTAAGTGACAAGAAATCATCCAGCGATCTCTAATCACAGCAAATAACCTAGGCTCAGGTAGTAGAGATCAATATTTTGTCTACAGGATATGCAGAACACGATTTAACTAATCAATTTAACACAAATTAGCGATGCATACATACAAAATGAAACAAAATATTAGACTTTAAAATACTGGGATAAATATGATCAAACCGCTTGCTTTCGCTGTGTTGCTCAATATGGTGCGGAGGATCGTCCTCGGGGTTGCGCAAATATCGAAGCCTAACGATCGAACATAACAAACAAATAAGAACGAATAACACCGACAAAACTCAAACATACAACAACACCAAAACAAGCTAAAACTCACACAAAGAACCTAAGCAAGATATAACAAAATTTTAGAAACAGAGAACAAATTATTTTAAGTTATTAGCAATTTTCTATGAATTTTCTAAGCTAAAAACACAACAAGCCACTAGTTAATTACTTAACAAATTTTCATGAACAGAAACGATGTGTAAAACCTATCCTAATAGTTAGTATACTGAAAATGAAATTTTACTGAATTGGGTTCATTTAATTTGGACAATTTTTGGAAGAGATATGCATTTACTAATTTAGAAGATACATAAGACATCATTTTATTAGCTAATAGATTTTTGCTAACAGAGACATGGGTGAAGCTAATTTTAGTAAACAATACATTTGAAATGAAAATAAACAACCTTTGGATTCATGCAATTTGGATAAAATTGAATTAGTTATGCATTTACAAGTTTAATTGAATTAACGATTACAAATGAAAAGCATTACGATTTACTAAAGCATTTAATCCTTTTTCTACCCACACCAACTAACCCTGAGACATCGGCCGGGCGGGCCTGAAAGTCTTGATTGAAACTGACCCGCCGAAAGTGACGTCGAAGGCGTATTCTAAGAATACGTCTTTGACATATCAAAGTGTACTTCTAACACATACTCACGAGAAATACGCTTTCAAGCGAGAAAACATATCGCCAAGGGTTACACACCCACTAAGCGACATCATGGGCCCACATGGCAGTGACTCAGAGGGAAATATAACGGTTGGATTAGAGTTTACTAAACACGATTACCAGAGAGGGCCCACAAATCAGTGACATAACTAAACAAATATTAGTGCTAACTGAACGCCACCGGCGGCTCGGCGCAAGACGGGACGGCGCGGCGCGGCGCGCGATGGATCTCGCGAACTAGTGGGTTTCAAAGCGGCGAGTGATACCTTCGGGTTCACAGAGACTCGGCGAACCCAGTGGTGGCGGCGGGTCCGATGGTCACCGGAGTTGAGCTCACGACGGCCGGAGGCGGAGAAGAGCACGGCCCACGCGAGAAGGCGATACGGACTTAGAAGACTCGGAAGGTGTGCTTAAGCCGCCTCAACACCGGAGCAAGAAGCACACGATAACGCCGACGAAGAAAGCCCGAGGTGACCGAATTTCCACGGCGCGAAACCGAGCTTGAGAAGAATTGGTCGCACGCGCGCAACGATGCACAAAAGGCGAAACAAGCCCACCGTTAGACTCGGTGCATCAATGCGATCCTAAGGGACTAAGTGACGGAGCCGAAACTCACCGGTCGCAAACGAGCTCACGGATCGAGATCGCCGGAGGCGAGACGACAATACCGCTCTTGGTGATCCACCGGGCGCCAAGGACACAGAATAGGCAAAATGGGCGGCGAGGCAAGAGGAACACGATGGTGCGTCGCCGCTCAAGGGCGGCTCGAAGCGGCGCGCTACGCTCGAGTTTTTCTCCTACGAAGCTAAGAAATGGGCGAGAGAGGCGCAAGAATGGTCGAGAAGGAATGGGCGACCCTATGAGGTAGATGGACTTGAGCGATCCTGCGAGGCGCACACGCGTCCCGGCGTGGCGGCGACGAGTGCGTGGCACGCATGCGCGATCGCCCGCGAGCTCCGTGAGGCGCGGTCGGCGAGGAAGAACTCGGCAGTGGGACCCATATGTCGGCGATCGAAGTGGTGCGAACCGGTGGTTTGATTTGATCGACGCACCGACCGTTGGATCCAAATGGGCGGTGGGATTGGTGTATGCATTCGGACAGTCGGTTGCGCGCGCGACGTGGATCGTTCGATCTTCATCGGACGGTCACGATTGATTGGACTCGGGCGATACGTTTAGTTGACGCGACCGAGCCAAGTGGTGTGAAGTCGGACTCGAGCTTCGAGTTGGGTTCGGCCGAGGAAGTACCTTTGGAATTTGATTTAAAAGACAGAGAAGGTTTGGGGAATTTTAGAGGTAGCTCCTGAGCTCCAAAAATTTCAAAATTTTATGGTAGCTACTAGAGACAGAGGACAACCTTGTATAATTTTTCCAGAACTTTTTATGCACTGCATTGTTCTAGAGAAAATTCACAAGCTGCTGTACAGGGAGTTTGACCAGGTTTTCAACTAGTTTGACTTGGCCATTTAAAATAGCAAACAAAATCTAAAAATTGTGAAATAATTCAGGGAGGTAGATAGGATGATCAATATGATAGGAAAAATAATTTCAGAGGATGACCATAAGTTTGAAAGCTAAGAACCTGACAACAACAATTTCCAATCACAAGAATTAAATTCTAAAAATTGGAAATTGCTAGGGAAAACTTTAGAAACTTTCAAATGATTTGAAGAGACAACAAAAGTTTTTATTTCTCCTCAAAATTTTACATTTGAAATACAAACCCTAAGTTAGGGCTGTTACAGGGAGGATGGTACTAAGGCGGCTACAGTGACTTGCATCAACGGCCGGGTCAACATACGACCAATGCGCAGCGTCTCCCGTCTACCATACCTAAAAATTCAGTGCATACATTGTAAATACTATGAAACATATACAATAAGCAATAAGAAGCGACATATATAATTAATTCAATAATTGTACGATTAGCGACACATACGAGACTAATCTGCACACAATCGTATCGACGTACAAATTTTTAGAGGTATCTTGCCATGTACAGATGGAAAGTAAAATTAATTCACAATATTTTAATTAACATCTACATACCCTATTTAGCAACTCTGGGTTTTTTTTATAGAATTTTCAGAGGTGTTTTCCTAGTTTGAAATGTATTTTTGGAATTAACAAAATATTTACCCTGTACAAATGGAAACCAAAATTAAGTTGACAATATTTTAATTATGGTTTACATACCCTATTTAGCTACTCTAGCATTTTCATAGAATTTTTATTGGTACCTTGCTATTTTTATTATTTATAAATTATTTATTGTGCACAAATAGGAACTAAAATTAAGTTAGGATTATTTTGATTAAGCTCTACATACCCTATTTAGCTACTTTGTAATGTTTATATATTTTTAAGGTATAATGCTACTTTTATTGCTTGAAAAGTGTCTCCAGCATTTATAAAATATTTACCGTGTAAAAATAGAAACAAAAATTAAGTTGACAATATTTTAGTTCAGCTCTACATATCCTATGTAGTAACTCTAGATATTTTTTACAATTTTCAGAGGTGTCTTGCTATTTTCCTAGTTTGAAAAGTATTTTCGACATCAAGAGAATATTTACCATGCAAAAATGGAAACTAAAATTAAGTTTAGATTATCTCAATTAAGCTCTACATACCCTATTTAGCTACTATACAATTTTTATAGATTTTTTATAAGTATCGTGCTACTTTCCTTGTTTAAAAAGTGTCTCGAGCATTTACAAAATATTTACTGTGTACAAATAGAAACAAAAATTAAGTTCACAATATTTTAGGTTAGCTCTACAGACCCTATATAGCAACTCTGGAATTTTTTTACAATTTTTAGATATGTCTTGCTATTTTCTAAGTTTAAAAAGTATTTTCGACATTAACAGAATATTTACCGTGTAAAAATGAAAAACCTACAAAGTGGTCTTAGTATTTTGAACTTTTCTTTATTAATTAACCTGTTTTTTAATTTATTTTTATTATTAACCTCCCGCCAACTTTATTTCTAATTCTGACCCTTTTGACCACACCACCACTCGTGATATAGCAAAACAACATTGTCACGCCAGCACCATGGTGTGGTCAAATCCTGTCACTCTACTACCAGTGGCGTGATAGTGTTGTTTGATCACATCACCACCAGTGGCGTGACAAGACGTGCTATTTAGCTAGACTTACCCTATGGCATGACGGGGTTGTGTTGCCACACCCCATGTGGTGGCGTGGGAAAAGAATCATGTTTGAAAATAAAGTTAACAAGGGGTTAATAACAAAAATAAATTTAAAAATAGATTAATTAATAAATAAAGTTCTAGTATTTTACGGATTAATTCTAAATCATTTGAGAACTGATCCATAAATAATATCTATACGATGAACTAAACTATACACAGCTAAAATAATGTACTACATCAAACTGCATAGCTAAAATTATCTAATCCATTGAATTCCATGTCACTGTTTTTATTTGTTAACCTACCAGGTTTCAAATTTATGTACAAAGTTGCAAGAATATTTACCTGTAAAATGGGCGATCAGATCTGCTTCTCTCCTCCGCTAGAACCGACCCTGCGTTACTTCTCCCCTTTCCTCCTCTCTCTTCTCTCTCTTCTCTTTTTTTGGAATTAAAATGACTTTTCATCCAAGTTTTGGGGTTTATATAGTCAGCCTCTTTCACCAATTGAACTATGGTTCCTGTCACCATTTGAACTGGTGATTTGCACATTCTTCAAAGCAAATCACCCGTCTAAATGGCGATTGGCAAGTGAAACGGTGACTAGCAGTAAATGACATCCTATTGCCATTTCGAATGGCGACTGACGCCATTTCAACTAGCAACAGACACCTACTTTTGTAGATTTTTTCGACTATTTATTTTTTAATTATCTTTTAAATTAATATTATTTTTTTAATTCCAAAGTTTTGAATAATTAACTTTTTGGACGCTGACGTCATCTTTCTTGTCAGTGAGCGTAAGAATGGGAAGTGTTGTGCCACTATTTGTGGGCCTCGTGGGCCGCATAGGCGACACTCTGCTACGAATATATTGAATGCCCGATCAACGTTTGGCATGTCGTCCTCGACGATGAAGAATTGTAGATTAATGTCTAAGACGAAAGTAGATCTTGTCCCTAGCGGGCAGAGGATGTCACCGACGGTTGGAGTTAATGAAGTACTGAGAAGGGCCTCACACGCCATGCTGCAAATATCGAAGATGTAGCCGCCGAGGGAACGGGATCCTCTATGTTGAGAGTAGAATGCATAGTGATACAATACTCTACATTAGAGCCATATCTCCACCATTTGATCAATAGTCAATGGTTGAGTTTTGATGCTACGGTAGTATATCTGCAGTACAGAACAACGAATGCTATGGTATTTGGGGGTGTTACTCCCGGGTCTGACAATAGGGTAGTAAATACCGGATAGAACCTTAGTTTCTTTGTAAAAAGGTTTCAAAACAATTTAATATGAATAATTGTCAAAACTATTTTATTTTGATTCTATGAGCCTGATCGCCCGCACGTGTGATCGCGCCTCAGTTCCACTGACGCATGGGGCCCACACATCAGGTCTTCATCTTCGCCGCATCATCGTCCTCGTGGAACCGTGCGCCTTGTCCGCCATTGCTGAGCTTCGGAGCTCCGTCCGGCAATGCGTTATCTCCAACTAAACTCCTAGAAACTGCATAGAATCCTATCTCCAGCTATCCCGCATCCATATCTGCAGTCAAACGTCCCCGAAATGGATCCTATCTCCTTCCAATTCGGGATTTCTTTTCGTGTTCAACTCGGACTTGAATTGGGGATTTCTTATCCCGTGCCGGCCCGGCCCTGTAAATAGATCCCCGAGGTTCGCCAGCACCCCCGCAACCCATAGCCGCCATCCTCTTTCACCCTCGAAGCCCTAGCACCACCGCGATTGGAAGAAGGGAGAATTGGCTACAGCCACTGCAAATTCGCCTCCTTTGCCAACGGACATCCGAAATTCATGGTGCAGCCAAAAGACACCGTAAAAACGTGTAATTTTGCTATAAGACACTAAGACGATTATTATATCATTTTCGGGTGGAAGAGGAGAGAGAAAGCACGTGAAATATCTCTTTTACCCTTCCTCTTCTCTTCACTCTCTCTCTCTCTCTCTCTCTCTCTCTGCCTCACGGCGCCGCTGCCTCTGGCGCCTTCTTCCTCTTCCACCTCCAGCTTCCTTCATGCCACTTTCCCCTCGCAACGCCCCCGCCACCAGGCCTTCTTCCTTCCGGCGTCGCCGCCTCCTCTAGCGGTTGATCCACTCGCAACGGACGCCGCCTCCTCCTCTTCGCGGCCTCCCACTCAGCACGGCCGCCGCCGCCTCCTCTTCGCGCCGCCTCGCACTCGCCACGGTCGAGAAGGCCAGCCCGAGTCGCCTCTCCCCCAAGCTCCTTCACCCGTCCTCTCCTCCCCGAGCTCCAAGTAAGCAATGACCCGAATGCCAACCATCGTGTCGCCGCGCCACCTCCAAGAACTCCGGCCGCTCCGACGAGCTTCGATCCTTCTCGACCACGTCACGATGCGCCCAACCCCACATGAAGCATAAACCCTCCGTCAACTTGAAGAATCCCCACCGGAGAGCCGTGCCCGAGCCCTCTTCCCCGGTTCCGGCCAATATTGCCTCCACCGCCGCCACTTCCTCTCCGGCCGTCCTCCCTCCATTTCCTTCACACGGGAGTGTACCCTAACCTTCCTCTACCTCCTCCAACCTCTCATCCGCTCTCTCTTCTTTCCCAGGTTGCCGCCACTGTTGGAGCTCCCATGCCGCTCATGGTCGCTGCCGCGAGCCCGCTTCGGCTTCTCCCCGCCGCCGCTACCGGTCCCGGTGAGTTCCCCTGGGCCTCCTCATGCTCATACTCGCCCTAAGTATCCTTCTCCCTCACCGAGCGCCGCCCCACCTTGCTACCCCCATGGTCGGCCGCCGTTTGCATCCTCCCAGCCGCCACAGTGTCGCCGGAGCCGTGCTAAGACCACCCTCATGGTCGCCTTCACCCCCTGGTCCCATTTTAGCCATCGCTTTAGCCTATCTGCCGCTCCAACCGCCGGTGATCAGCACCTCCCCCAAACTGGTCGACTGGTACACGCAGAGCAAGAGAAGAGGAAGGAGACCGAAGGGTAAAAGAGACATTTCACGTGCTTTCTCTCTCCTCTTCCACCCAAAAATGATATAATAATCGTCTTAGTGTCTTATAGCAAAATTACACGTTTTTGCGGTGTCTTTTGGCTGCACCACGAATTTCGGATGTCCGTTGGCAAAGGAGACGAATTTGCAGTGGCCTGTAGCCAATTCTCCCGAAGAAGAATTAGGGTTTCGGCCGAAACTTGAGTTCTTCGAATTGCGCTGCCTCTGTTGTCGCTGCGTCATCGTCGACTACACCGCCGGGTCCATCGTCGCAGCCGCTACCTCCAGAACCCTTCTGCATCGTCGGAGCATCACTAGAGCCTTCATCCGACAATAGCCGAACCTTCTTCGCTGCTTCGAGCTCGCCGCCGGCCACCATAGTTGACCTTAGCCACCCATGAGTGCACCCCTGAGATCGCATTAACCTCAGCTTCCTCCTGGTACCACTCATCACCGGTGTATCATCGCCGTTCGCTGGAACCCTTGGTTTCTGAGCCACTTCGCCGCCAATCCGACGTGGACATCCACGTGTGCAACCACATCACCCCTGTGTCGACGTGTTGCATGTGTGGCAGTCCAATCAATGCCGCGTTAGCGCCGCATGTCTAGTCCAGATCCAAAGCCCTAGATCGGTTTAGTGAACCTAGTCCACCGTGAGCCGGGCCACTGATGTGTAGGTCCCACATGTCATATTTATTTTTATTTCTTTTAATTCCAAAAATCCTTCGCTGACATCAGCATGCGCAATAATCCGATTTTTCCTTTGGAAAATAATTTGAAAATTCCAATAAATCCTTTTTAGGTTATTTTCTTTAGATTCAAACTTCCAAAGCTCATATCTTCTTCATCCGAACTCCGATTGAGTCCATTCAAATGTCTAAATCCATCTAATTTTGAGTTCTATTTATTTGAGATTTTTATTTAATTTTTTGGAGTTTGTTTGGTCTCTATTATTTATTTATTTTTGTTTATTTGCTTCATTTGTGAGTAGACGTTGATACTTTGGGGAACTTTGAAGAAGAAGGAGTGCCTCAAGATCAAGACTATTACCTAGATCTATTCCAAGGCAAGTCATACCTTTGATCATATTAAATCACAGTTTTCAAAACTACTTTGATTCAAAGTATTACATGTACTTCAAATATTTATTTAAATGCTTTTGGGATTAGTTATTATTCCAATTTGTTATATCCACCTTGTCTATTGTTATGTCATAATCTTTTGTAACCCTAGATTGGTTCACTATTTAGTTGGTATTATTGTAGCACCAATGTGGGTTGGTTAGATGCGAGTAGATTGCTTAGCCATGCCACGAGTCATCATCTCACGTGAGTTGCAAATATAAACTTGACTAAGTGATTATTGAATTATGTGATAAAATTGTGTGTACTATGTGCTATTACTCGTGAATGACATGTGCTGCACTTAACCAACAAGGTGGGAAAAGATTTAGACGGAGGCAAGTGGTACTGTGTTTTGTTATGGTGGAGCTATGTGCATGGCAATAATAAGTTGTGTGCATAGGGAATAGTAGCTAGAAATTGGAAGTCTTGCCTTAGTCAATTAAGGACATAACCATGTGCGCCATTAAATTGAGCCTTACTATATGACTACATGCCTAGTATGGGACAGACCTAACTTAGTAAGTTATGGATTCTTGGCATTGATTACTCAAGTTGTAGGTTAGGCTGTGTTGCATGGGTGGAGGTATGTACTACCAGGTAGTCACATCATGGGGGAGGTTCACCGTGTCCCTGTCCAACGGTGTGTGTCGGACTGGCTTCCTGTGTGGGGCTGTCTGGTGGTAAAGCACATCGGGAGCGTCAATGTTGAGATGAAGTTTCTGAAACGTTTTGTTATGATTAGTGCTAGCTACATTGATTGTATCATATGGGTAAAGTGCACAACCTCTGCAGAGTGTTAATCAAATCTATTCGAATAGCCGCATCCGCGGTCATGGACATGCTTAGGGATTTCACACGAGGGGGTAGTGTTCATAAAACTTTGGGATGGGAGCTATGTGACCTAAGTCATATGGCTATGTGAATTAAACTATTTAGGCTTTGTGTCTTTGTGAAAACAACTGTTAAATTATTACTATTTATTTATTTTGAATTACATTTTAATCTATTATATGTATTCAATTGTAAATATTGCTTTTCTGCAAAAGAACCATAGAAGCCATTTCCTTTGGAATAAGCCATCATCTATATTTGCATTATGTGGTATGTCTTGCGAGTGCGGTTGTGTACTCATACTTGCTAAATCAACTCAACAAAAGTGGAGGAGTCATCGTCTGCCTTTGAGGAGAAGTTCGTTGAAGGTGCTGATCGTTAGGTCATTGAACCCAGTCGGTTGTCTGTGGCGAATTGATGGGATTCCGTTGGAGTTTATTTTGTTCCGCTGCTTATTTGTTTATTGCTAGCCCTGCGTGGCTTAATAAGTGTAAACTCGACCATAAGGTGAAAGCTATTATTTGTTATTCAAATTAATCGTTTACTATATTAATCGCTTGTGTGGATTGATATTCATCTATGTGGACACTATATGCACTAGCGTAATCCTGGACTAGTGTAGAATACAAAGAGGGTCCAGAATTGCATTTTAGGGCCCCGACAATACCATCTTGCACAACGAGGTTGAGGATATGATATACGCATCTCTGGTGTAGAACATATCCACTTATATATATGTCTGCATCCTTGGAGTGAGGATGTTCATAGCCATCGTATTCGTCGATGCGCTATCTAGAGTTATGGAAATAATCTTTTTTCCTAATTGAAAATCATCAATTACCCTTAGTATGAGCTCCGCAATGGCATCTCCCGTGTGTGATTTAGTAATTAACTTAAACCCTATGACTCTTTTGTTTAGCTTATACTCATCATCTAAATAATGGGCTACAACCACTACTACAGAAAACGTCATCACAGACGGTTCGGAACCGTCTGTGTTTTTGTACGTTTGTGATAACTGGCGGTTATTACAGACGGTTAAAAAACCGTCTGTGATACGTCACAACACAGACGGTTCTAACTAGAACCGTCTGTGATATCCACATATCACGCAGACGGTTCTAGTTACCAACCGTCTGTGATATCCACATATCACGCAGCGGTTCATAATTGGAACCGCTCTCGTGATATATGGATATCACGCGGTTCCAATTATGAACCGTCGTGATATGTGGTGATATGTGGATATTAAGTTCGTGATACGTGAATATTAATAAATAAACCGCTCGCGTGATATCCACATATCACAGACGGTGTAACAATCAAACCGTCTGTGATAGTTCTTTCAGCTTAACTATTTTTATTTAATAATTAAACCTCAGGAATTGCTAGCCATGCCCTCTGAAAACAAGCAGGCAGAAAATATCACAGATGAATCAATCGTTGACAACTCAAAGTGATCATTTATAACTCAAAATCAATTACAAACTTCATGTATCAAATATTGTCGCTAGAGTTACAATTGAATTACAACTATTCAAAGTGAATTACAATTAATGAATCAATTGTTTCAAGGTCGTTTAGCGGTGTTGATGGAGTAGTGAAACTCTCTGTCGGCGTCAATGATATCCGTCATGATGAAAGTGCAGAGCCTCCCTCGAACATCCGAGATCTCTCTGAACGAGTGAATCTAAATCTATATTCAAGCCCTGTAGCTAGCAAGAGTAAAGTAGTAAGCATATATATTTAAATTTATAATTGACCAACCTCGGGATCCTTCAACTTAGCACTCATGAGAATCTGCATATGATGGCAAACGTAGAATGCACATTCTTCTGCTTTTTACTGGCGGCATTGCAAAAATATAATTACATATATAGGTATAGTCAGTTCGAGACACATTTTTACGAAGTATGATATAGGATTATTGTGTTGTAGCACGTACCGGAAATCACGTCCTGTGATTAAGTGTGGCGTTCGTTCCCTTGTATAGCCCTCCCTCGGCAACATAGGAGATGAACGACCTACATGTTTCCAAAAAGTTAACCTCGGCCATTTCAAATGAAGGAAGACTACAATAGAGTTATGTATGGAGGAAATGAGCACACACATCGAGTACTCCTTGCACAAGGGTGAAGTTGTGGCTTTTTTTTTTACTAGGGAATCAAGGTATAGTACCGGTTCCTCTTTGGTATAATGACTAAAAGGATCGATGGTGCCTACTCATGTATGTCGCTATAGTCATTAAACCTAAGTTCGTCTTTGCGATAAAGTACAAATGAAATTTGTATAGCAAGTAGTGAAGCACTTACTTCGTTGTAGGGCACCATTATGTAGTCCTTGTCGTTTTGAGCAAGCAATCCTGTCGTTATGTATTTCTCGACGAGGATGCGTCTCGCCAAGATGGTTTGCTCAGAGACCATGTGTGGTCGAGAAACCCACCGGTTCTTTCAATCGCGGGTATTTTTAATCATGTATCTATACATAAGCAATGAGTTGTTATATTAATCGGTATTACGTGAATGTAGAACTTGATTGTACACACTTACAAATGTCCAAAGATCGTAGAAGTGAGGCATCGAGTGCTTTGAGGTTGAATAGGTCGAATAAGTCGCGAAGCCCACGACGAAGGGGCGCTCATGGAGGAAATACTCCTCGTGTATCGACGGTGATTCCATCAGCGCACACTTTCTCTTTGGTCTTGTGCAAGTACCATGTATGCAAACTCTGACAACCTAATCCAACGTAGGCTAATACTGTGGTGGTCGCCAACGGACTTCCGAAAGAGTATTTCTTAGGGTTAGGAGGCGGAAGCGCCTTAATGTTCTTCGATTTTGATTTGTCCTGAACGACTTGCCCACTACGCGTCTTCCTGTGAGATGACTCGGGAACCGATACGGCGATATGCTTTTTTTGTTCGTTCGGTGTCTTCTCCACGGGAACCGATGAGGCGGGCTTCTGAAGCGAAGGTCCTGTTAGAGAGGCATGGTCGTGTTGAGATGGTTGGGGTGGAGTCATCAAAGGTTGAGGCGACACTGCAGGGTCCAGGGCGATGTCCTTCTTGGGTCATGTTGGAGAGGCATGGTCGTGTCGAGATGGTTGGGGTGGAGTCATCAAAGGTTGAGGCGGCACTACAGGGTCCAGGGCGATGTCCTTCTTGGGCCACTGGATAAAACTGTACACGACATCCCCTAGTGTTCTGATGTCGTCGTTCGGGCGAATCTCTAGCGGGACGGCCCTAAATTTGTCTTGTACCATGTCCACCTGGACCCTGGCGTAACCCTGCACCACCTGGGCACCGTGCTGCACTATCCCTTCCTTGCATGGATACGTCACCCCCCGCCCAGCCTCAATAGACATCCCAACCATCCTCACTTGGAGCGTGGAGTGCGTCGGCTCCTACAAAACGATACGCAATTAGCTAAGGCGTCCTATAGGTCTATCTTTGGAGCATTCCAGAGATGTACATTACCTTGATGTCATCGATAGGTAATTGGACGTCATCATGTTCATAATTTTGCGTGGACGCGACGCTACTCCGATGTTGAGGAGGACTGGCTCCCAAAACAACGGGGGCGACTTGCGACTGGTTGAGGAGTAGGAGTTGATTCACTTGGTCTTGCAATCTTGCTATCTTTTCTTCAAATTTTGTAGTAAGCACCCGTTCTCTTCCTTCAAATTTTGTAGTAAGCACATGTTCCAACACTGTGTCGTACTCAGCCTTGGATCTCTTCCTGCTCCTATACGTGCAGTAGTCGTCTGGGAATCCATCCCTCCAAGATACGTTAACCCCTTTGCCTCGCGTGCGACCCGGGTGCTCCTTGTTTCCCAGGGCCGTAGATAGTATATCCTTCTCTATGTCTGCTTGGAAGGAGCCTTCGGAATATGCGGAACTCAATTCTTGCTGCAAGGGGTCTTCATGTTATTATAGACATTATGAAGTTATGGACTTATTAACAACTAGGTAGTTCGAAGACATATTTACCACACGGTTGGCCACATCCTGGTCTGCCGGGTTTGTGAAAGAGATTTCGCCCGAAGACGTGACTGATGCCCTCGCTCTTAACCAGGAGAGAGCGCGCTCGTCTGTGATCTCAGCAAACGGCCTTGTTTCGTTCTCGTCCTCCGCCGCCCATTGCGCGGTTTTACCCGCGTACCCAGCGGTGCCGAGTTTGTGGGGGGTGAGTGTTCAGTGTCTCGAGAGCCTTGTGCGTCGCACTTTCCTCAAGAAATTCGGCTCTCGTCTTCATTTGCACAAAGACGTCCCATATATCCCGCGACAAGAATTTATACGCCGTGAAGGGCGTTCGACCCGTGTTCACGTACTTCGTGACAAGCACACTCTTGAAGGTCCTCCACGCCTTTCCTATCGAGAGCAACGCCTGCCGTTCCACACGCGCCAGGTCTGCGGCTGGGAAAGTGAACGATTTTAAAACTTCGTCCCACAGCTCGCGTCTCCGATCAGCCGACACAGTGTCCCAGCTCAATGTGGTGATGGGGACCCGTTCCCTTCCAAGTATCCCGCAGATGGTCCGAATCTCGCCGCTGCTCTGGGGGGACTCACAGGGATCCCATTGGCATTGACCTCTGTGATGGTCATTAGGCCCGGAGGAATTTACGATATTCCTCTGCCATCTCGCGTACGTACCACTTTCCTTGGAGATCCAGACGCATTCGGCGACGTCGATGACGGCGGCGAAGACGGTGCGGACGCCATGTCGCTTACTTGCTATCTATATATGCACGAAGCAATATGCTTAAGCTCTAACTGACCAGATTCAAGCAGATTTACTCAACTTAACCGAAAATGATGCACAAACGTAATATATAAAGAAGGATTGATGATAGTTTGTGCTCTCAGAAGGAGAGTTGCAAAAGAACAAGTCTTTGCCATCTCAATCCTATTGTCTATACTCTTCATTAAATGACTATGATAGTATAAATTCAAACTATGAGTTCTAAACAATACTTTGCTTAATCACAAATGATCTCAATCATTATGAAAATGATCTTAACTATCACATTCAATCTCAAGATAAGACAAAGTTCATCACAGAGCGAACGTAAGAATCGAATAACTAGCATTCAACCGAAAGTAACAAATTAACAAAGATATCAAATTGACAAGAGCAAGTAATACAATAGAGCTCAAGAATGAACTAACTATCACATTCAATCTCAGTATAAGACAAAGTTCATCACAGAGCATGTCAACAAAGCCCACTGATTAATTTGCAATATCTTTAGTACTAGATTCAGTTCACATATTATCAAAGACTATCAAAGTCAATATATCCACCGGGACAAATCGTAATATAGGAATACTCGCTGAGAGGATGCCGCACAACAACTCACGGTGCAAGGAGGAGGCCGGTGCAGGGGAGGAGGCCGACGCGGGGAGGAGGGAGGCGCGGGGAGGAGGCCGGTGCAGGGGAGGAGGACAGCGCGGGGGAGGAGGCCGGTGCAGGGGAGGAGGACGGCGCGGGGGGCCTGTGCAGAGGGAGGAGGCCGACACGGGGAGGAGGCCGCGCGTCGAGGCGGAGGCAGCGTCGTCGATGTCTCCAGCTTTACTACTTCTTTTATATAAATAGACAACCCTTATCAAAGAGATTTCTCACGAACCTCCTTGATCATCCCCTCTCTCTCCACAAATTCCAAATGGCTTCTCTCTCGTCCATTTGTAGTGGCGTACATTTTGGTTGTGTACTCGCACCTCTCTGGTCGCAACCTGGCCCAAGCTGCGGATAAGGCGTCCGTTCGCAATGCAATCCGTTGTAGGCCCTCCCATCTACCGGAGACCATAACGGTGATCATCTGTCGATTGGAGCTCCTCCTCCAACAGCACCGATGCGAGGCTCTCAAAGATCCGCGAGTAAACCTCGTGCGTGGAGGCGTCCTGTGGAACTATTTGATCCACACCGAGGATGCAGCCAGAGAGTCGAGGATGACCTCGACATTGCAGAGAGCGGGTCCGCCAGCCGAGACTATGGAGACCAGGTTGATGGCCTCTGGGCTATATAGGACTTGATTACGAGTCCGAACATCTACAAGAGGAAATTGAGCGTGCAAGGTCACTGTGGAGGCGTTTGGTGAGACGATCACGATCCCGCCCCACCGAAGCCGATTTAGAAGGCGTACGAAGATTTGAAGACTAAGATAGGATCGCCATCCTTTTTATCGCTCGTGATGTAAAACGATATGACCATTTTTATCTATCTTCAGAATGTAAAACGATATGGTCTTTTTATCTATTGTCCGTGATGTAAAAACAATATGGTCTTTTTATAAATGCGTGATGATGTGGTCTTTTTATCATCTGCTTATTCTTGGGCAATTCATTTTAGTAATTATTTGCGCATATACATGCTCAAACGCTATCACGACGGTTCAATGAAGAACCATCGTGATAATATCCTCATCACGGTTCCATGAAAAGCCCATTAAACTGACGGCTCCATGTTGAACCGTCGTGATATCCAACATATCACGGTTCTCCTTATGAACCGCTCGTGATGTTATATCACGCACGGTTCAACATGGAGCCGATAAGTTCAACACGCACGGTTGGTAATAGGATCGCGTGATATATTCACATCACGCATTTCGGTTGGTAATAAGAACCGCTCGTGATATGCCACCCCTATAAATATCAAGACCCGACAGACCCTCTGCCCTAGCGCCTCTGATCTATTCTTTGGAATAGAGGGGCTTGAGAAGTTTTGCTCTGTGTTGGCTGTAGGAGGTTTGCTTGCCTTGTTCTTGGTTGTGGGTTGCCCTAGCAACTTATGGCTATTTGGCTTGCATGTTTGCTTTGTGAGGCTTGGCTTTGGTGGTAGCTCTCGGTTTGGGTGTTGTGAATGAGTGTTTTTTTTTGGCAGTGGGTGTTTTGTGAGAGGGATAAGCTTATGGGGGAGGTGCATTTCGACTGTGGCTATTCTCTTGCCCTGTCCACTTAAGTCTCACATTGCACTGTGGCCTGAAGGAGAAGGCCAGTGAGGAATCTCGCGGAATATTTGGAATTTTCGTCGTGAGCTCCGAGGGTAACGATATGTAACTCTTTATATTTTCTCTAGGTTTATCTTTAATCAATTTTAGTGTATTTGGTTAATAGGAGGAGTAACGTATTTGCAGTTTATTGATATAATTTAACACTACTAATTGTTACGTGCGTAGCGTAGATGGACCGAAACTGGATGTACGGTGCGAACCGTGTGAGTGAAGAGTACATTAATGGTGTGATTGCTTTTAAAAGAGCCGCGGAGCAGGATATGTTGAATAAGGGGATAGAATTTATGTACTGTTCATGCATTGATTGCGGTAATCTAAAGATTTTTAACAACCCGCGCAGATCGTAGGCGCTTGATTGAAGGGGTTTCAAAAAGGGTATACATATTGGACCACCACGGTGAAGAGCAGATTATACAGAAGTTAATAATGACGACGTCGCGAGGAAGTTAATAATGATGACATCGCCAAGGAAGTCAACGATATGCCGGATGTGGTGTGCTTTTGATGAGGATAGGTCGACGATGACAATGCGGATCGATGCTATGTGATGCGTATGAAACTACTGATGAGAGAGTTTTGTAAATTCGAGCGCTTAATGGAGGACTCTGGAAACCTTTGTTCCTGGCCGCAAGCCGAATACACAAGGTTGTCAACCGTACTTGAACTGCTGAAATTGAAGGCGAGCAATGGTTGTCCGACAAGAGTTTCACGGCGTTGTTAGGTCTCCTAGCGGACATTCTTCCGGAGGGAAACGTGTTGCCCAGCACCACCTACCAGCCCAAGAAGGTTCTTTGTCCATTGGGAATGGAAGTAGAAAGAATACACGCATGTCCGAACGATTGTATCCTATATCGTAAAGAGTATGCAGACTTGCATGTATGTCCCGTGTGCAAAGCATCCCGATACAAGCGTAAGAATACTACTAAGGTGAAGCAAGGACCTCTCGCTAAGGTGTTGTGGTATCCGCTCGTGATCCCACGCTTGAAGCGTTTATTTGCGAACCGAAAGGAGGCAAGGTTGCTTTGCGTTGGTACTCTGAGGAGCGTAAGAAAGATGGAAAGCTAAGACACCTCACGATTCTCGCGGTGGAGAAACTTCGATCGGACCTTCAAAGAGTTCGGTGCGGAACCGAGGAACATAAGGTTAGGGTTGAGTACGGATGGAATGAATCCTTTGGTAACATGATCACCGACATAGCACTGGTCGTGAATCTATGTATATACAACCTTCCTCCTTGTCGTGTATGAAGCGAAGTACATTTTGATGTCACTACTTATCCAAGGGCGAAGCAACCGAGAACGATATTGATGTGGACCTAGCACCATTATCGGATGATCTTGTGACTTTGTGGAACAAAGGGGTACAAGTATGTGATGCGTATAAATGAGAGAACTTCTCTTTATGCGCCATGTTGTTCTCGCACTATCAATGATTTTTCCGCCCTTGGTAACTCGTCGGGCTTGATTTAAAGGAGCCAAAGCTCATCCGCATCGCTTAGATGCTACGGAGAGTGTGTGGTGAACAACTCGTGCAAAGCTGTATACGTGTCACCGAGGTTCCTTCCTGTGAGTCACCCATACCGCAAGATGAAGAAACAATTCGACGAAAATAAGGAGGACAGTTCACCTCCAAGGGCTTTTAGAGGGAAAGATGTCTAAGATATGGTTAAGGATATAGATGTTGTGCTTGGGAAGGGACGTAAATTAAAAACCCGTCAGAAGAACATATGGAAGAAGCGGTCAATTTTTTGGGACTTGCCTTATTGGGAGCACTTAGAAGTTCGTCACTGCATATACGTCATGCACGTGGAGAAGAATGTATGTGATAGCTTGATTGGTCTCTTACTGAACATTAGTGGCAAAACAAAGGATGGTGTTAACGCACGACGTGACTTGGTTGATATGAACATAAGGACCGAGTTAGCACCGAAAGAGACCGATAAAGGACGAACATACCTTCCACCAGCTTGCTACACTATGTCCAAGGCCGAGAGAAATGAATTGTGCCAGAGCTTGCATGGTGTCAAAGTCCCATCTGGTTACTCAACTAACATTAAGAAACTTGTTTCTATGCAAGATTTGAAATTAATTGTATGAAGTCTCATGATTGTCATGTGCTAATGACACAAATGGTTCCTGTTGCAATTAGGAGTATCTTACCGAACAAGGTTCGAGTGGAAATCTTGAGGCTGTGTCATTTCTTCAACTCAATTGCTCAGAAGGTCATCGATCCCCAAGGACTAGATGCTCTACAGGCCGAGGTGGTGACGACTCTGTCATCTAGAGATGTATTTCCCTCCGTCATTTTTCGATATCTTGGTCCATCTCATTGTTCATCTTGTGAAAGATATAAAGATATGTGGTCCTGTGTTCCTACGTCATATGTACCCGTTCAAGAGGTATATGGGAATTCTCAAGTCCTACGTACGGAATCGATCTCGATCGGAGGGCAGCATCATCGAAGGTGATGCAACCGAAGAGGTCATTGAGTTCTGCGTCGACTACATGGCTCAGGTAGAACCGATAGGTGTGCCTCTATCTCGTCATGAGGGAAGGCTGGATGGTATCGGGACCATCGGAAGGAAATCAATCACTCCCGATCTGGATACGTACGCTCAAGCCCATTTCACGGTCTTGCAACACATGACCCAAGTGTCCCCGTACATCGACGAGCATAAAGACATGGTACGCCAACAGAATCCAGACCGGTCGGAGGTTTGGATCAAAAGAGAGCACAACCGTCGGTTCAACGAATGGTTAAAGGTGCGAATCACTGGGAGGTCATCAAGTGATGATACGCTCCTATGGTTGGCAAAAGGGCCACAATTTACAATTGTCACATGGCAAGGATACGACATAAATGGGTACACATTTTATACGGCAGCTCAGGATAGGAAGAGCATGACCCGTAAGCAGCGGTGTCTACATAGATGCATTCAGTACCGATGGGCTGAGAAGCTCATACTATGGGCAAATAGAGGAGATATGGGAGCTCGACTACATGCTTTTCAAGATCCCCCTATTTCGGTACCGTTGGGTCCATCTCCTACAGGTGAAGGTCAACAAGTACGACGTCACTACCGTGGACCTCGATCGTGTCGGATACAAAGACGAACCATTCGTCATCAAGCAACCAAGTTGTTCAAGTCTTCTATGTAACCGACCCGGCAAATAAAAAGCGCCACGTAGTTCTTCATGGAAAAGAAGGATTGTCGGAGTTGAGAATATAGTGGACGAGGAAAAATACAATCAATTTGATGAGTTGCCTCCTTTCGGAGACAAAGATCGCTCGAGGAAGAACCGGTGAGGAAGCTAACTATATGCGCGTCGATCATCATGAAGGGCTATATTTTAATTAAGAAATTACTCCATTGTAATTAATTTATTCCATAACATCATGTGTTATGGACTTGTAATCTCTCGTACGTATATTTTGATGTCAACATGGAATTGTAATCGCTCCTGTCCTTGTGGACCGTCCATCCTTGGATCAACGGCCCAGATCTGTGGGAGCGTTCGCGAGAAAAATATGAAAATAGATTTAATTCCTATTTAGGGTTATTTGGTGCATTAAAAATTCATTTAATTTGGAAAATAGTCCAGCTGCACCACCTTTCTAGAAACCTAAAAAACTAAAATTTTATGGCAAATAGTCCAATACCTTTGCAAAGAAACTGGCTTACTCATGCCTAATCCTGCAGTCGTCACTGCAGAAGACGACGTAGTCGTCCCACCCTTCCATACCGCAGCCAGTGCTCATGCACCGGTGGCCATCCTCCGACAAAGACCACACCCGCCCAATGGTCCGGCCTTCTTCCCCACGCCGCTCGACCATGTCCGCGGCGAGCCTCGCACCGCCGCACTCCGGCTGGTCTTGGCCGTCTCGCACCGCCGCCGGTCGGCTCGCCGCCGACCTGGCTGATGTAGTGCTTCCCAACGTCACGCGTCTCGCTGGCCGTGTAGAGGAGGAGGCCGAGCACGTAGGCCGCGGCCTTGTGGCCGGCCACAGCCGCCCGTTCAAGGAACATGAGGCCGCGCTGCATGTCTTGGGCGCAAAGACAAGCCCGAGTCCGACGATGAAACAAGCCCCTGGGTTGCCGGCGCCGGCCAGGTGGTTGACGATGGCGAGGTAGCGCTCGTTGTCCTACCACTTCATCGCCTCCTCTCACTCCAGCGCCACGCGCCTCCCCACGGCGCATTCCTTGGACACCTTGTACAAAGCCTTGCAACTCCAATATACGTACATACAAAATTCAAGATGTTAGAATAAATAGTAGTACGTACGTATTTTGTAGGTATAAATATGTACATACGTTAATCGTAGACTGCATAGGTCATCCATGGGCTGAGGAGAGCTCGCGGCCACACGACCGACGATGTCGACGACGACATCGTGAGAAAGAGCGGCGATCACCGACCTCCTCGCCTTGGTGCTGGCCGTCATGCTCTGCATGCTCACCTTGTCGATTGTTGCGCGTACGTATTCAATACTGTGAGACGAAGAGCGATGGGAGGTTTTTAATCTTCGGCTGAGGAGTAACTGGCACGTGAGACGAAGAGACGCATGTAACGTTGGCGTGCGAGACGAAGAGACGGTTGTGCGATGGTGAGATGAAGAGACACATCGCGCGGGAGACGAAGAGATAGGAAAGAAATATCACAGACGGTTCTATCATGGAACCGTCTGTGATAATAATATCACAGACGGTTCTATTAAAGAACCGTCGGTGATAGTAGTATATTACAAACGGTTCTATAATTGAACCGTCTGTGAAGTATCACAGATGGTTTTATTTCCAAACCGTCTATGATAAGACGTCCTCATCACAGACGGTTCTTATTACCAACCGTCTGTGAAGTATCACAAACGGTTGGTAACTAGAACCGTCTGTGTTGTGGCACTAGCACAGACGGTTCCAAAGGGAACCATCTGTATAAGTTCAACAGAGACGGCTCCTTTGGAACCGTCTGTGATGAGGCATCCAGTATGACATGTTTTGTAGTAGTGAACACTAAGGTATGCAGTTTTTTTGCTGTGATGATGTACAAATATCCGAAGTTAAAGCAAAAGAGTACTAACCTTTTAGGAAAATTTTCTTTAGTGCTAGCTAGCTCTCTACTATACATCCCTAAAATATCAAATGATTTCATTCTCCTACTAACATGTTGGTACTGACAAAAGTCACATTGGATCATTTTTTCGAACAAGTGACTTTCACCCATCCTAATCGATTGATCCTCGAAAACAATGTATCTAGCAATTTTCTCACAGGCATAATGAGGGTTGTATGTCCAAGTACTTATGGAGCCATTAGCCTTGAAGTTGAGCTGCATTTGGACTCCTCCACCTCACGTGTGCGCCCCCATCTTTTTCAAGCATGCTTTGTAGTGCCGGTTCAAGTGTTCCGTCCCTCCACCTGTACGAGAAGTTAATTGAGCTTTGCAATAATTACAAGTTGTGATCTCTACCGTTTGGCTGTCTTGAATTTCCTCGCTCCAGGTCATGTGCTTCCAGCACTCCACCCTTTGCCCGACGATGTTGTTGCCGGGCACTAACCCACCAATATTGCCATCTATGGACAAGGTACCAAAGTCTGGCATCTCCATCGGGTTCGGACCATGTTGGTACTCGTATCCCTCCGTACCGTCCATATGATGGTCATCCATGCCGTAGTCTCCCATGCCCGGGAGAGCTAACGAGCAACAATGGGAGAGGTGATAGAGTAGGAGTAGGGGAGCGGCAAGAGATTGAGCGGCGTGAGACTGAGTGTCTCCCTCTCCTCGTTGCTGCTTTCATGCTACGATTCCTCAATAGCATAGTGCTACCAAGCTCCGCTGCTCCCTCTGCTGGCTTCATGCTTTGACTCCTTGTAGCATGCTTTCTAGTGTACAAAGCACTAGAGCAAAGAGAGAATCAGAGAATGGAATAGGTAAGACAATCACTAGAGCAAAAGACAATCACTAGAACAAAAGACAAGCTGAGCTTCGGTGGTGAAGAAATGAGCTGCAGATATTCATTTTTATATGCATAGAGAGTCAGAGAGAAAGAATCTCATGTAGAGTCGTTGTCTTGCCCATTGCCTCTCTCCCCCACGGCTAGTTGCCTCTCTTCCTCCTGCCCGTTGTTCTTTAATTTCTAAAAAAAGTACTCGTCATGTCTTATCCTATCAAAGTTGTGTCCTATCCTGTCAAAAGCACATCATCAAGCATGCATGTCCCCAGGGCACTAGGCTAGCTTGCAGAGGTCACAACCCTTTGTCTAGTCCGTCGCACGCATGGAGTCCTAGGCTCCCAACCACCCAGGCCCCTAGGCGCCAATGCGCCATCTCCCATTCTCCCCACTCGGCCACTCTCCCAGCCACCAGTGCCTAGTAGCATCTCCCCTAGTCCTCTACTCCCCCACTACCCCTCTCTCCTACAAGCCTCCCCCATCGTCTCCCGCTTGGGCCTTGGTCCCTTCTCCCTCGGTCGCCTCCCCCACCTCTGTAACATCCCAAAGTGCTGTTACCAAAATAAAAATAAATAAAGTTATTATCTTATTGGATTTTCTGAAATTTGAAGTGAGTTCTATTGCTTTATTTGAATTTATGAAGTTTTAAAAGTCAAAATTCAAAATTTATTTGAAGTTCTTGAAGTTTCATTTGGCTTGATTTGAAAAATAAAAATTTAATTAATTTCTGGAATTTTTTGAGCTTTTAAAAGCTTTTTCCTAATTATTTCAAAGCCAAAATAAATTTATTTGCAAAAACTATAGCCAAAGTTAAGTTGGAACTATTTTAATTAAGTCCAAAATGCCTCTGGGAATTTCTGAATTTTTCCATAATTTTTTGGATTTAATTTGCTATTTTCTAAAGCTATTTCGAATTTCTAGAATTAAATCAATTATCAAATCAATTTAAAACTAGGAAATGCTTTTGGGCCGAAACCCCACTGTTCGGCCCAATCTTTTTCCAATTCGGCCCGAGCCGGCCCACTCCTACCGCCGCTCCCCCTCTCTCTTCCCTTGCCCCGGCCCCACCCGGCAGCCTCCCTCCCCTCCCTTACGCGTGGGCCCGCCCGAGCTTCTTCCTCCTCCCCCTTTCTTCCTCCCGTAGCTGCGGCACCCCACCGCCATTAGTGCTATTTGGAGCTCCATCTTCGCCGCAAAATCCTCCCCCATTCCTTGTGCGAAGGCGCGCATTAAAATCCTTGAATCACGCCGCCCCACCTCCTGGCCGTTGCCCCTCTTCCGCGTGCGAAAATGCCGGATCGCGCCGTCACCGCCGTGACCACCGTGCGACCCGATCTCCCCCTCCCGAGCCCCTCCGACCCTATAAAATGGAGCCCCGGACGCGCCTTCCTCCACTCATCGCACCGCCACCACCCACTCTCTCCCTCTCCGCCCCTAGCCACCGGAAATCGCCGCCGAAGCTCACCGGCCGAACTTCTCTCCGCCGCCTCTAGCGTCGCCACCGTCGCCGCTCTCGCCTCGCCACCACCACCAATGGCATCGCCATAGCCTCGCCTACGCCGTGCGCGCCTCCATTCCACCCGAGCATCACCGGAACTCGCCGCCGCCGCGGACCCGAACATCGCCGCCGCCTCTTACCTCGTCGCCGGCAAATCTCTCGTGCCCTTGCGCCGCCGTGGTAAGCATCGAGCTCCCCGTTGCCTCCTCTTGCGTTTGGTACCACTCACACCCCTTGCCGGAGCTCCCATCGCCGGCGAGCCCGTAGCCGAGGCCGCCGCCGGTTTTTGCCGACGTGGCGTCGCCACATCACTGCCATCGCACGCCACCTCATCGCCTTTTGCCCATGTGGCAGCATCGTGGACGCTTTGTCACTTGCCGACGTGGCACTCCAGATCCAAGTCTCCATGGACCCAGTCCATGTGAGCCGAGCCGCTTACAGTGGGTCCCACGGCCAATTTCTTTTTCTTTTATTTCTTTTCAGCCAAAATCCCTCTGCTGACGTCATCTGATGCAATATATCGAATTTCCTTTAGAAAAATAATTCAATAAAATCAATAAAATCTTATTTTAGGGTTTGTTCAGATTTAGAATTTCCCGGGGTTCGTTCTCCTTCATACGAACTTCGATTTCGTTGATTCAAATTTCTATATTCATATAAAATCAAGATCTAGCCAACTATACCAAAATTATTTAATTTTGGGTTCAGTTGACCACTAATTCCTTTAAACCCTAAATCTATTATTTCATGTATTTCCAATCTTCCGAAGCTCATATCTTTTGCATCCGAACTCCGATTTGGGTGATTCAAGTTGCAAAGTCTGTATAAAAGTATAATCTAGCTAACTAAACCAAAATTATTTAATTTGGAGTTCATTTGAGTTGTTATTTGAGTTTAGTTTGAATTTGGCTTATTTCGCGAATAGATTTCGACGACTTCGGAGAGTCAGATTTCGACGCCGATTGAAGAGCAACATAAGAGGATTGATTTTGACTGTATGATCATCGTGATTGTACACTTGGACTACTGGGAAAGTACTTGTGGGTACTAGGTGACCTGTTAAGGAAAACAACGTCACCTCAGTACCAGGTGATCTGCGTTACCTCATCAAGCGAGGCAAGTTATACCCTTGATCATATCGATCCTATTATTTTAAATTATTTATATTCTGTTTCAAATTATTACTGCATGCTTATTTATATCAGTATCTTAAATTCCTATTTTAAATATATAGTTATGCCTAAAGTCCTTTGTATGGCCAATTTTGATAATTGAAGTAAACATATTATCACCATAGGTAAAACCTAGTTGATACAATAGTATGGACTAGGATCATTTGGAAAATATTGTGCTTAGCCATACTTATAGACCAAACATGTTTGTTTTGGGGAATTTCAACCAACAATCAATTATTGTTTAATTTGTACCCTTGGCATTGGTGTGTCATGGGAGTTTTTACAAATGACTTGGAAAACAAAATAAAAATGGGTTTGGACTTGGGCGAAATGGATGATTGGTGGGTGCAAGTTTATGCACGGGCTTAATCTGGTTAGGGTTAAGGCCTAGGGGTTTTTATGGAAAGTCGCCCAAGTCAGTTAAGGACCGGTCTTCGAGCGCATGATGCTATGCCTTACCGTACCACCACATGTCCTGTGTGGGCGGGACTTGGCTAAATAATTTGTGATGTCTTAGTGTCATTTGTGCTATATTGTTGGTATGGGTGTTGGTCAGACAGTAGACCCATCTGGCGCAAGAGGGGGCTTCCGGAGGATGGTCAGTCCAATGGCAGCGAAACCTTAGCGGGCATGAATACATTAAGACAGAACATTGTAAAGGCCTCGTGATAATCACTTAGTCGCACACCTTCGGAAGTGTGTCAGACGGACATTAAAAGTTGATTATCTCTTGTGGTTAAAGCTGTACAACCTCTGCAGAGTGTAAAACTATTCGAATAGTCGTGTCCACGGTCATGGACATGCTAGCAGAACTACTCAAAGTTAGACTTTGGTTTTGTCTGAAAGAGACTTCTTTAAAACTGGTTTATCCAAATGGGAATTGGGCAGGAAGCCATGTGATAGGAGGGTATCCTTCACCATTCATGTGTGAATGTTATCTGACTATACAATTGAGAATTTATAAAAAGAATTTTAGTTATAAAATAACTGCTTTGGAACTTAGTACCAAGATTTAAAGGAAATCTTCGCTTTATGCAAATAAACCAATAAGCCATCCTTTGTTACATCCATATATGCATGTCATTCTGTTACTTGACGGGTGTAACTTGCGAGCACGGTAGTTGTGCTCATACTTGCTTTATGCAAACAAATTTCAGAGGAGAAGGACTTTGCTACCCGTGTGGATCTCGACGACTAGGCCGCTACCGATCGATTGTCGTGGCGATTCTTTGGACTCTACTACTTCTTCGTCTTCCGCTGTGTTCTTTATTGTTGGCTTGTAAGCCTCTTTTGTAATAAACTCTGTCATTATTTATTAATAAAGTTGTGATATGGATTTGTTATCATTTTGTTTCTTGTGTGGACTAGCTACGATCATAGGACTAGTCCGTAAATGCCTGAAGATGCGGGATGTTAATCCCGGTCCGACAACCTCCCCTTCTCCCCTCTCCCTACCCCAGCGCCTCCCCTTCTCCCCTCTCCCCACCGACAACCCCTACCGCCTCGACACCTCCCACACCTTCCCACCACCGGTGACTCCCACTGCCGCCTCCTCTGCCTCCTCCCACGTCCCCCACTCGGCCACTCCTCCACTAGTCTACTCCCCTAGTTGCCAGTGCCCTGTAGCGCCACCCCTAGTCCCCTACTCCCCCACTACTTCCCCTCTCCTGCAAGCCTCCCCCCTCCCCTCTCCCCTCCCCCCGGTGACATCCCTACCACCTCGGCACCTCCCTCTCTCCTCCCCCTACCGCCTCCCACACCTCCCCTACCTCCCCCTTCTCCCCCTCTCCCCCACCCACAACGACTCCCCTTCCCGCCTCCCCCACTTCCCGAGTGCTAGCGATGGTGAACTAGAGGCCGCCCGCAAGAGACTCCATGAGGCTGCTGGGCTACGACACAGAGGCAGGGGGCGTGTGTGTTGGGACCTAGATTTACACATCCGAAACCCTTTATGTATTCTAAACTAGTCCCAGATCAGTAGTTAGCTCACATAGGAAACATCGCTGAAGTACCATCCATTTATCGATTTAACTAAGAAGATCTCAAAATAACAAATGGTAATAATAACTGGATCTTATGGTTAACGTTTACTTAGCTTGCCACGCAGGGCTAAACAAACAAATAAAATCTTGTAGTGGAACGAAAAACTTGAAAAGGCTAATCAACATGCCCATGAGCAATCGAGTGGAGAACAAATTCTAATTCGCAAAGTCTTCATAGTACTCATTCTTGAAGAACTCTTGAGTAGCTTAATACTCTTCAACTGAGCAGCAAAGTTTAAAGCCGTGAGTACATAAAGTACTCAACAAGTCGTAAGGAACACAATATGTAATTAATATTCATGCAAGGCTTGAACAAACAATAGATTGAAATACATAATTTAAAAGAAGTAAATAAAGTAAACAGTTTCTTTGAAAACAACCAGTGAACTTCTCATTCACTTCCCAACCAAACCACCTAGTGAACATATTATCCACCAAGTCAACATTATGTTCACCAAGTGAACTCCCTATTCACCTTTCGACATAACCCACCAAGTGAATTCCCCATTCACCAAGCTTAACATCATATTTACCAAGTGAACTTTCCATTCACACTCCGACACATTTTTATAAAAATTCTACATCTCGTCTGAAATCCCCGAGCATGTCCATGACCGCGGACACGGCTATTTAAACAGTTTTAACTCTGTAGAGTTTGTACAGCTTTACCCACAAGAGATAAATCAACTTATAAATATCAGCCAAGACACGCTTCCGAAGGCATGCAGCTAAGTGATTATCACAAGGCCTTTACAAAGCTCCTTCTCAACCTAGTTCTGCCTGCTAAGGTTTCAACATTGAATGTCATCACGACCAAACAAGGCCCCCTCTTGTGCCATTGTGAGTATACATCCATCTCCAAATAAAAGAACTAAGCTAAACCATGGTGATTAATTAGCTAGGTCCAACCCATATTGGACATGTGGTTGTACGATATGGCCCAGTTCAATGGCGCACAAGATTAAGTCATTGACAAGTTGCTCGGCGAGACTACCTCATCCAAAAATGTGCCTCACGCACCCTTTACTCCCTGTCATGTCACACAATTTTATAATAAAGACATCAATCACCTCTATAGCGTCAGAGAGTCGTTTTGTGAAGCGTCTCTGGTCTTCCCATGTCGTTTCAAAGATCGAGAGACGTATTGTTAAGCGCATCAACAATGATATGAATCGTTTAGATTGTGTCTCTACAAGCTTGGAGACACTTTCATATATACATTTGCATATCGTCTCTACTCTCCCTAGTGACGCTTTATTGCGTGCCAAAAAACATAGATACGCATTCATAGACGTATTTAGATTGAGCTAGAGACGTCTATTTTTATTTTGTTCTGTAGAAATATTTTATCGCTAGTTAAACTACAATGATTCAGAGAATATAGTATCACATATTTTCATAAGAAGTTTCAGATCTTAGGTAATACCATTTCAAATGTAGAATTACATTGTCGATGTATAAAAAAATCAGAAGAAAAAAAAAAACATAGACACTTCGTTGCGGACTGAATCGAGTTTACAACTGAATCTAGCATCCACGTACAAGGGTGCAAACACACTGAAAAAAATTCCTACAAATCCTACAACTAAATCAGGCGACGAGTGGCTAGAGGGCAGCAACAGCGACGACGTCTTTAGGAACAAACAGCCTAATCCACCTCCAAATCACAGAGCCTGGTACCTATTAAGTGATAAACTTGTTTATTATATCTATTCATATCTCAAAAAGAAATCATGCACGCATGACATAAGAAGGGTTGCATTTATCGAAAACAAAAGAAATACACAATACGAAATTGAAAACACAGGAACCGCAAGGATGCTTTTTTTAGTAGCAAATTGTGAAGACATAAATGATTAAGCATAAGAAATAGTCTCTTCAATTTAAGTTGATAGAAATACCAATAAGTAATCAACTTCTATAGAACTGAAGTAAAAGTGCACCTTAAAATTTTGCACTGATGTCATGATTTTTTTTTAAAAAAAATTGAGCTGCATTTAGTTACTACTCTTTCCATACTAGAACATAATCTAGTTTCAGTGCAGTCCAGTAAAAACTTATCTCTAAAGAAGGAAATAAATACTTAATTACTATTTAAACATAAGATGCCTAAACTGCTCTTTGATCTCCTTCCTGGACTCTTCCTGCTGCTGCCGCAATCCCCTGGACTGCTGTTGGCGCAGCCCCCCTGGACTCTTGTTGGCGCAACCCCCTTGGGCCGGTTCCTCCTTTGGTATGTTAGTCCTACCATAACAACCTACTGCTTTAAAACTGCTTTAAACTTTATAAGAGTTTTTTATATAATATTAAGCTCTACCGTAGATTTTCAGAAAATCAACATGGCACTATCATGGACTTTCTTCTCACCACACTGTCATGAAGCTGCTAGTCAGCTAGTGTTCTCCTTTGTGTCATTTCAAAAGGAATACAAAAAATAGATAGCCCCAGAATTCCCAAAAGACTGGGAACTGAGAAAAACACATCGTAGCATGAAGATTAGGACATGACAAAATAATTACCTTTCTTTTCCTATCATCTAGGGGTTGGACTTCAATAGCCAGTAAAGTATCCACATCATCAGCAGTAACAACATAGCTAGGTTGCCTTGCTCCTACGCCAAGAAAAAAATCCCAACTTTCTTGAGACATTATGGCATCCTAATGTAAGTAACAAGTTCACAGAGTATAGGTTCGCTTCTTTTGTGTCATCACAAAAAAATATATAGTACCTTCTATGAAATTTACAAAGCCATCTTCTAAATGTCGCACCCACTGCACACACACAAAATTGTGAAAAGAAATGAGATTGTATAAAAGTTTGAACTGATAACGAATGTGATGAGATAGAAAAGTTTTTGCTTTATTCAGAATGTGGATCGACAAGAACTATGAAGCACACCTTAAAATTACAACTTGTGGTTCCATTGGTGGGGTACCCACTTGCTTGAAGTTCTCGTCCAGGAAAAGCATCACCTGTGATTCGAAGCCCATCTATGCCTGGCAATGGATCATCCTCTGCAGCTGCATATTCATAATAATGGCATCTATTATCAGATTGAATGCAATGTTAAACAATTATCAGATTGAATGCAATGTCAAACAAATATGAACCTAATTCAGTAGTAATTACCTTCAGAGAAAGAAGAACCAGGCTCCTCGAGAATAGTAGGAAGATAGGGATATGAAGGATTTAAATCCTCGAGGCCAGATGCCAAATTAGGTGAGTCTCCAGGACCCCGTTGAGAAGAAGGTTCTTGTGCATCTTGGGCTTCCGCGCCCTTGGAACCATCCAATACATCACTTGTACTAAGGCCCTTGAATGGTTGGTTTTGACTCGGGCGTGAAAGTCAAACTGGACAGCATGAGAATTGTATTGAGATACTTGAGCAGAAACATCCTTCCTAAATTGGTTGCTGCAAATCATAAATTCATAGTAACATTTAGTATTCTAGATATGCATCAATATAACATGAAAATTTACTGACTACCAGAAGGGTTTGATAAACCTTCCACACATACAGTTAAGGGTACAAAAATAGTGAAATAACAATATAAAAAGCAAAAGCAAAATGTGCCAACAATAATTCAGTTTGCCATGGAGTAATCTGATATCGTGACTTCTTTAAATTCTCCTGCATCATCCAAGTTTGCACACAAGGCAGCTTCAAAGTTCTGTAAGAAAAATATCAGCAGTAAGCTGTGCAAGCATGACAAGCTCACCACTGACTACACTATACACACATTATGGTTCTGAAAGTAATGCATATTTTCTGTAGCTTATTGTGGCTCACCTCAGTAAAAATAAGTCGCTCCTGCAAATGCTTAAACAAAAGCTACAGGGCAAGGGATACACATTTAGCAAAAGGTTAACACAGATACTGGTTGCCTCAACTCAGTTAGGCACAGAAACAGAAGCAACTTGATCGCATGTTCTGAATGCTCAAGCTGCTTTTGTCCATTAGTTAAAGTGTGACATGTTTCTTAGCTGAAATTAATATCATATCATTTTTTTAACCTTTTTGCCCCTTTCACTCCAATAATAATATTTTAGGTGCTAATTCCTAAATGACGGCACCCTGCCAAACACCAGTGCATATCAAAAAATAGAGCATACCTTCAAACTATTAACAATGGATTGAGCATCAAGAGCAGAAGGCTGTAGGTTGTCATATTCCGCGCCGAGCAACTCCTCCAATGCCCCCAACCAATTAAATCAACTGAGCATCACCACCCACCTCCGAGGCGGCAGCGGTGGAGGGGTTCAGGTGGGGTCGTGTGGTGGTACCACCGTACCAGGCGCTAGATCGGCTGGGGTTTGGAGGGCAAGGCGTGGCCGACGAACACGTTGCGGTGCGGTCAGGGAAGGGAAGCGAACCGGAGAAGGCAACACCAGATCTACGCGTGGAAGGAGCCAGATGAGCATGTGGAACCGGATCTGCGTGGGAATGGTGGAGGGGAGTCCGTGGGGAGATGGGAGCAGGCCTAGGCGAGGTGGAGGAGGCGTCTAGGAGGTGTTAGGAGGCTTGCACGACGAGGGAGAAGCCTGGTGCGGCGTCCTCCTCCAGCCGTAGTCGGCTCTCGAGCGCGCTGTGCGCCCGGAGCAGCACCACCGCGACCGGGCGTGGAGGGCGGGGCGGTGGAGGGCGGGGCGGTGGAGGCGTGGCCGCACGATAGTGGAGGGCGTGGAGGTGGAGGGCACGGAGGCAGGCGAGGAGGGCGCGGAGGCACCGACGGAAGAGGAGCCGGGTCCGGGAGGTGGAGGGGGCGCGGAGGCACCGACGGAAGAGGAGCCGGGTCCGGGAGGTGGAGGGCGCGGGTGCGGGGCGTGGAGGTGGAGGGCACGGAGGCAGGCGAGGAGGGCGCGGAGGCACCGACGGAAGAGGAGCCGGGTCCGAGAGGTGGAGGGCGCGGGTGCGGCGGCGGCAGGGGTGGAAGAGGAGTCGGGATGTGCGGCGGCGGCAGGCGAGGAGGGCGCGGCGGCACCGATTGGGGAGGTTTCGGTGGATTTGGGGGTAGGGCGTGGAGACGGAGGGCCGATCGTGGTGATGGAGCGGCGATCGTGGTAACGCATTCTAGAACGTCTCTATAAACGTCTTCACGTCCTACTGCTTCTAGGCGTAGAGACGAAATAAAAAGCGTATAAATAAAAACGTCTCTAGGAAACTATTTTATTGTAGTGAAAAGAATAGTGGTATGGTTCTTTTGTGAAAAGTGGTATTGATAGTAAATACAGTAAATAAATTGAAATACATAATTTAAAAGATAATAAGTAAATAAAGTAAACAGTTTCTTTGAAAACAACCAGTGAACTTCTCATTCACTTCCCAACCAAACCACCTAGTGAACATTTTATCCACCAAGTCAACATTATGTTCACCAAGTGAACTCCCTATTCACCTTTCGACATAACCCACCAAGTGAATTCCCCATTCACCAAGCGAACATCATATTTACCAAGTGAACTTTCCATTCACACTCCGACACATTTTTATAAAAATTCTACATCTCGTCTGAAATCCCCGAGCATGTCCATGACCGCGGACACGACTATTTAAACAGTTTTAACTCTGTAGAGTTTGTACAGCTTTACCCACAAGAGATAAATCAACTTATAAATATCAGCCAAGACACGCTTCCGAAGGCATGCAGCTAAGTGATTATCACAAGGCCTTTACAAAGCTCCTTCTCAACCTAGTTCTGCCTGCTAAGGTTTCAACATTGAATGTCATCACGACCAAACAAGTCCCCCTCTTGTGCCATTGTGAGTATACATCCATCTCGTAACTCACGCCTCCAAAAAAAAGAACTAAGCTAAACCATGGCTGATTAATTAGCTAGGTCCAACCCATATTGGACATGTGGTTGTACGATATGGCCCAGTTCAATGGCGCACAAGATTAAGTCATTGACAAGTTGCTCAGGCGAGACTACCTCATCCGAAAAAATGTGCCTCACGCACCCCCTTTACTCCCTGTCATGTCACACAATTTTATAATAGCGGCATCGCACCACAATTGATACAACAGTGGCATCACACCCCAGTTGCACAACAATGGCATCACACCATAATTCTATATATCATTAAATAAAATTCAACATTATTGAACATGTGATCATGAGCCCATCATAACTAAGCATGACTAAGAATCTCTATGATACCATGTTGGTGATACAAATATGTCCAACTAATACTGACCATCCTATGGTGATAAATGATTCATGGTATTCAAATAATCAATAGAGGCGTAGTGACAAACGGGTGATTAACTATTCTCAAAAGTAGTTGATATAAAGATAGCATACAATTAGATATAAAATAATATAATTTTGAAATTATAGGTTCAACACGATCAAAGGACTACGATTTGCCTTGGCTTTTCTCAGTTATTACACTTGGATCTTTGAAACTTGCTTCTGCTCCTGCTTCTTGAAATAGATCATCTAAACAAGAGATAAAATAATAGGCGAAGCACAAATAAATCCAAATAAAATCAAATAATATCCAAAAATATTAAAAACAACTCTAAAAGAAAGAACTCGATTTTAGAAGAATTTGGGAATTTGAACGGGCTGAATCAGAGTTCGGACGAAGAAGAACAGACTCTCGGAAGATTTGTTGGAAAGAAAAAACGAGAGAAAAGAATATTCCCTGTAATATTCCTTTGGATTTAAATTAAAGAAAACTCTAAAGGCTGATAGGTGGGTCCCACAACATTTTTCCACATTTTGAATTAAAAGAAAATCCAAAAAAAAAGTGTAGGGGCTGACGAGTGGGCCCTTGGTCTATGGACCAAGTCCACGGGTTGATTTAGGTTCATGGTGGACTGGGTGCACACGGGTGACACGCAGGTTCACACGGGGGCTGCTGACTGGATGACATGTGGGCGGTAATGCTGACATGGCGTGCCATGCGGTCGGTGAGGTGGAAGAGAGAGAAAGCCAAAGAGAGAAATAGAGGAGGAAGGTGGCCGACGGCTTGCGCAAGGTGGCGACGGCGAGTGGCGGCGAGGGAACTCCAGTGAAGGGCAAAAATGGGCCCCCTGGCCGTGAGGGTCCCTAGGGTGGTGGTGGCGCAGCGACAACACTGAAAACCCGACAGCAATGGCAATGGCGGTGGAGGACCGGCTTCAGTGATTCGGCGGTGCCCGACGGCAACCAAGGTTAGCACGCGATGGCACTAGGAACATGAGAAGCACCTTGGAGTGGCCGGAGGACAACGGCAATGGCGGCGCAACGACGGCCAGAGGCAGAGGAGAAAGGTGGGCGGCGGTGCCTCGACACAGTGGCAGATCTTCACTAGAGAGGGAGGGAAACAGAGGAGTTGGGCCTAGAACACGGGGTGATGCGCAAGGGAACAACAAGGTACTCACCAGCGGCGAGATCAACGGTGGAGGCGGTGGCCGGCTTTGGGGAAGATGGGGTGGCACTACAAGATGAACACCCCTTTACCAACGCATATATGCGTTGGTAAAAATCTAAATAAGTGTTGCTACAGTCTATACCAACACATTTCATATGCGTTGCCATTGAGGCCGTTGCGATGGTCTATTACAACAGATAAACAAGCGTTGGTAATAGATATGAAAAGACGTTGCTACTTCACAACGGATATAGTCTGGTTGTAACTACACTTGTATGTGTTGATACTTACCATACATGAATGACTTTTACTATTTGGATAATGGATATAATTATATTGTCACAACGCATAAAAGCGTTGGTACTTACCATATACGGATGACTTTTGCTATTTTGACAACGGATATAATTAGGTTGCTGCAACGATTATAAGTGTGTAGAAGTTAAAGTAAAAATAATAATTATCGGTCGTAGCATGGTAAAAAAGAACACTCATATATTAAAAATAAATTGTTGCATTACATAGAGAACCATCCATATAAGACATGATATAAATATTTTACTTGAACATCATTTCCTAACAGAATGAAATCTAAACGTAATGAAAATCATCTGCCTATGTCACCATTCTCCACCTTCATTCAACATATCATCCATAGCATCGTCCATTTATCTTATCAACTTACAATGAAAAATTGGAGTCCATTAATGCATCATTAGGAACAAACAAAATCAAAACATTAAAGTAACAAAAGTAAAAGGAGCAACGTATTATATTATTTTGATGCTCGACGATGTTCATCAGTTCTAAACTGTCGGGACCCAGAATCACGATTCTGAAACCCTCTGTGTATACTGCACTAGTCCAGGATCATGCTAGTGCACACAATGTCAACATAGGTAAATATCGATCCACACAAACGATAAATAAAGTAAACGATTAGTTTGAATAACAAATAAGGGTTTTGACCTTACAGTCGAGTTTACACTTATTAAGCCACGCAGGGCTAACAGAGAATAAAACAGCAGCAGAACGGAAATAACTCCAGCGTAGATCCCACCAATTCACCACAGCAACCGATCGGGATCGGACCTTAACGATCAACAACCTTCGGCGAACTCCTCCTCGAAAGCAGGCGTAGACTCCTCCTCTTCTGTAGGTTTGGGCGCAAGTTTTACAACAAGCGTGAGTACACAAATGTACTCGCAAATCATACCACATAATGCAATTTATAGATGCAGGTTTATTCCAAAGTAAAGGCTTCTGTGGTTCTTTTGCATAAAAGCAATATTTGCAATTGAATACAAATAATAGATTGAAAGCATAATTCAAAACAAATAGACAATATTAATTTAACAGTTGTTTTCACAAAGACACACAGCTAAACAGATTATTTCACATAGCCATATGATTGAGGTCACACAGCTCCCATCCCAACATTTTATGAAAAGCTACCCCTTGTGTGAAATCCCCGAGCATGTCCATGACCACGGATGCGGCTATTCGAATAGATTGTTTAACACTTTGCAGAGGTTGTACACTTTACCCACAAGATACAACTAGTGTAGCAAGCACCAATCGTAACAAAACAGTTCGGAAACTTCATCTCAAACATTGACATTCCCGATGTGCTTTCCCGCTATACCGGCTCACATAGAATTGGTATAACACACACCGCTTGACAGGGGGAAGCGGCGAACCGCCCCGCGATGCAACCACCAAGTAGTCACACCTCCACCCTGTCACACACCTAACCTATCCACCGAACATCAATGCCGAGAATCCATAACTTACTAAGTTAGGCCCGTCCCATACCAGGCATGTGGTCGTACAGTAAGGCTCAGCTCAATGGCGCACAAAGTTAAGTCCTTAATTGACCAAGGCAAGACTTCCAATTTCTAACTAAATCACACAGATTATCATTCCAAAGCACACAGCTTCCACCATATCACACAGCTTCCACCACTTGCCTTAGTCTAAATCCTTTACCACCCAGTTGGTTTTAGTGCAACACATGCCATCACGAAGTAATAACACATAGCACACAGTTTTACACAAAGTTCCATAGTTACTTAGTCATATTAATAATTGCAACTTACATGAGATGTGAGACTCGTAGCATGGCTAAGCAATTGTACTCGCATCTAACCAACCTACGTTAGTGCTATAATATTACCAACTAGTAACCAATCTAGGGTGATAAGGAATTATGACATACAACGTCAAGGGGTGATAACAAATTGGATAATAACTATGACCAAAACATTTAAATACATAGTTAACATAAAATGCAATACTTTAACACAAAGTAATTGAAAAACTGGGTTCAAGATGATCAAAGGTATGACTTACCTTGAAAAAGGTCTACGTACTGGTCTTGATCTTGGGGTGCTCCTTCTTCACCAAAATTTACCAGCGAATCGACGTCTACTCGCAAATGAAACAAAAATAAACAAAACAAATAAATAACAGAGGCAAAACAAGCTCCAAAAATTAAATAAAAATCTCAGATAAATAGAGATCGAATTTAGATAAATTTAGAAATTTGAATGGGCTCAATCGGAGTTAGGATGCAAACGTTATGGCCTTTGGAAGTTTTAAATCTAAAAGAAACCCTAATTTGGATTTTCCAGAATTTTCGAATTATTTCTCTGAAGAAAAATCGGATTATTGCGCAATGTTGACGTCAGCGAAGGAATTTCGGGAATTAAAAGAAATAACAGAAAATCCTGACATGTGGGACCCACATGTCAGTGAGATGGCTCACGGTAGACCAAGTCTACCGAGCCTGCTAGATCTGGAACCGGTGGACTACCCACGCACGCGTGCACGTGGACGATGACTGGGCGCCACGCACGCGACACGTAGGCGGCGGTGCTGACATGGCGGCGAGGTGGCGGTGACGTGGACGACAACAGAAGCGGCGGCGCTCGGAAACCGATGACAACGGCGAACGGCGGCGATCCACCGGCGGTGAGTGGTACTGGCGTGTAGCTCTCGCTATTGCGAACCTCTGGGTGCAACTCCGGGTGGTCGAGGGCGACGGCGGTGGTCGGCGGCAAGCTCGAAGCAGAGGTTGAGTCTCGGGCTCGACGGCAATGGCGTTGGAGGGGTCCTCCGGCGAAGATGAGGGTGGTGCCAAGGTGCGGGCGACACGGCGATCCCAAAGATGGGGTCCGGTGGCGACGAGGAGGGTGGAACGGCGGCGGTGGCGGCAGGTTCTCGGCGGGATGATGACGGCGGCGGCGCCTAGGGTTTCGGCGGCCCGAACTCGTGGCGCTAGGGTTTTCGTGAGGCGGCGAGGCTCGGGGTGCGGATACGAGGGTCCTCGGGCCTTAAATAGCCCCGGAGGCGAGTCCGCTGAGGACACGCGGCGGCGAGAAATCAGCGGAAGGTAGAGTCCGTCGGAGGAGACGACGATGATGTGGTCGGGCCCACCGGCCGGCGACGGTGGCTCGCGCGGCGCGTGTGGCGACACGGCCACGAAAAAGCAGACTCAAGGATCGACCGCTCATCCTAGATCGAACGGCCCAAAATCGATGGAACATTCGGACCGCCTGCATCGATCGTGCACATCCAGCCGTTCATCCTCGATCGAACGGTGGAGAACAAGCAGGGCGCTCGGAAGGAAGGAGAAAAGCGGAGAGCGACATGCGGCCCGCATGTCGCTTGAGGCGCGCACGCGTGGTGGGCCTCGCGTGGGATTTAAATTTGTGGCGGAGGGAAACGGGCCGAGGTTTTGGAATTCGGCCCGAAGGATTAACTGAGATTTTTAATAGCTTTTCTATTTTAGAAAATACCAGAATTTCAAATAAGTAATAGAAAATAGCAAATGAACTCAGAAAAATTCTAGAAAAATCTAAAAAATATATCTAAGCACATAGAACCCAAATAAAATAGTTTTGGCTAATGTTCATGTTGGGATTATTCACATTAAATATTTTTGATTGGAAAGTCCAATATTAAGCTTTTGAATTTAAATTCAAATAAATCCAAATGGTGAATTTTTCCCTACTAACTATTTAAATGATTTTTAAGCTCAGAAAATTGGGATGTTACAAATGTCCCCCCCCCTTAAAGGAATCTCGACCCCGAGATTCAGGTTAGCTAGAGAAAAGGCTAGGAAACTCGGCTTTCAGCTCTTCTTCACGCTCCCACGTTCTTCTCCTTCTGAGTGGTTGCTCCACTGAACCTTGCAAAACGAAGCAGCCTTGCTTCGGTGTGGCGCTCTGCGACATCCAAAATCTTGATTGTTGCTCCTTGTAAGTAAGATCCTCCTTCAAGTCAATCGATTCTAGGGACTTGCTCTTCTGGCACACGAAGACACTTCTTCAACTGCGAAACATGAAAGACATCATGCACTCCTGCTAACGACTGCGGTAGCTCCAACTGATAAGCGACTTCTCCACGGCGTTCCAAAATCTTGAACGGACCCACATACCTAGGGGCAAGCTTCCCTTTGGCATGGAACATTTTGACACCTCTGAGCGGAGTGACTCGAAGATAAACGAAATCCTCGGGTTCAAAGCTGAGATCACGACGACGATTATCAGCATAGCTCTTCTGCCTGGACTGAGCTATCTTCAATCTTTCTTTTATCATGGCCACTTGCTCTTCTGCTTCTTGGATTATGTCCGACCGACATCGAACGCTTGGTTATTTCGACCAATTCAACGGGGTTCGACAGGCACGGCCATACAAAGCTTCAAATGGTGACATTTGCAGACTGACTTGATAACTATTGTTGTACGAGAATTCTGCATATGATAAACTTTTATCCCATCGAGCAACATTAGCTAGAGCACAAGCTCTTAGCATATCCTCCAATATCTGATTAACTCTTTCAGTCTGTCCATGCATGCATGGATGATACGCGATCGAAATTGGATGAGTACCCAATGCTTCATGCAAACTCTGCCAGAAATGAAGGGTGAACTGAGATCCTCGATCTGATACTATCTTCTTGGGCACACCGTGCAAACTGACAATTCTGGCCATGTACAATTCCGCAAGACGATCTCTTGAGTACGTGGTTTTGACTGGCAGGAAATGGGCGACCTTGGTCAAACGATCGACTATTACCCAAATCGAATTGTAACCCGATTGGGTCTTGGGTAGACCGGTGATGAAATCCATTCCGATATCTTCTCACTTCCATTCTGGAATCTTTAGCGGTTGCAACAAACTGCGGGTCTCTGGTGTTCTGCCTTTACCTTCTGACAGGTGTCGCACAAGGCAACGAACTCTGCGACTTCTAGTTTCAAATTTGGCCACCAAAATTTGTTCTTGACATCCTGATACATCTTAGTACTTCCAGGGTGAATCGAATACTTTGAGTCATGGGCTTCCTTTAAGATTAACTGCCTTAGACCATCGATATCTGGTACACAGATACGACCATTTATCCAGAGTATGTCTTGATCATCCTTGGTAAAGTCTTTGAATTTCCCTTCCGCCATTTTGACCTTGATGTCTGACAACACGGAATCCTTTGGTTGTGCTTCACGATCTGCTTCTCCAGGGTAGACTGTACCTCTAAATTGGCTACAAATCCTTCGGACACAACTTCTAGCCTTAGCTTCTGAAATTCTTCATAAAGTTCTGGGCAACCTTCCTTTATTTCCAAAGTATTGTAGTAACTTTTACGACTTAAGGCATCTGCAACTACATTGGCTTTTCCGAGGATGGTAGTGGATTCCAAGATTATAATCCTTGATCAATTCTAACCATCTTCTCTGCCTCATGTTCAAATCTGACTGGGTGAAGATGTACTTGTGCTCTTATGATCCGTGTAGACTTCACAAATGACATCGACGAGGTAGCGACGCCAAATCTTTAAAGCATGCACTACAACAGCTAATTCCAGATCATGAGTAGGGTAATTCTCCTCGTGAGGCCTCAATTGCCTTGACGCGTAAGCGACAGCTCTTACTTCTTGCATCAGGACGCATCCTAATCCTTGACGCGAAGCATCACAATAGATATCGAAATCTTTTCGAATATCTGGCAAAATCAGCACTGGGGCTGAAGTCAAACGCTTCTTCAACTCTTGAAAACTTTCTTCACAGGCTGGAGTCCAAGTGAACTTTTTCTCCTTCTTCAACAATTCCGTAAGAGGCTTAGCAATCGATGATAATCCTTCGATGAAACGGCGGTAATAACCTGCCATTCCCAAGAAACTGCGAATCTGAGTTACGGTCTTGGGCTGCTCCCAATGTAACACTGCTTTGACTTTACCGGGTCAACTGCTACTCCCTCGGCTATCATCACATGACCAAGGAAATCAACTTCCTTCTTCCAGAAATCACATTTACTGAACTTGGCATACAACTGATGCTCTCTGAGTTCTTCCAGGACTATCCTTAGATGTTCGGCGTGTTCTTCCTCCGACTTGGAGTACACCAGAATATCATCAATGAACACAACTACGAACTTGTCCAAATATTCCATGAATACTTTATCCATCATGTTCATGAAGTATGCAGGGGCATTAGTCAGACCAAAAGACATGACTAAGAACTCATAATGTCCATACCGCGTTGAGAAAGCGGTATTTGGTATATCCTTAGGACAAATCTTCAGCTGGTGGTAACCTGATCGCAGGTCGATCTTTGAGAACACTCCGGCTCCTTTCATCTGATCAAACAGGTCATCTATCTGGGGTAGTGGGTACTTATTCTTGATAGTAACTTCATTAAGGGAACGGTAATCAATACACATCCTCATACTTCCATCTTTCTTCTTGACAAACAACACTGGCGCTCCCCATGACGACGAACTAGGTCTCACGAAGCCTTTCTCAAGAAGTTCCTCTATCTGCTTCTTCATCTCCACCAATTCATCGGTTGGCATCCGATAGGGTCTCTATGAGATTGGTGCTGTCCCTGGCACTAAGTCGATGACAAACTCAATGTCACGATCTAGTGGCATTCCTGGTAATTCTTCTGGAAACACATCCGGATATTCACTGACGACTGGTACTTCCTCTAAGGACAGAGTCTTCAGACTGTTCACTATTAGATGCCCATCACGAACTGAGGTGGCTAGAAATTCTATCTTGTTTCCCTTGGTATCCTCGATTGTTACGGCTCTTCGGCCACAATCTAGCATGACTTTGTGCTTGGATAACCAATCCATGCCAAGAATGACATCTAAGGTTTGGGTATCTAGGACAATTAGGTTGGCTAGAAACTCAACTCCATCTATGAGTAGCTTAGCTCCCAAACATTCCACTCTAGCCCTTAGCTCTGCTCCAGGCGACTGGACTAACAGAGTATGCTTAAGTTGCATAACTTCCAAATTATTCTTGGTTGCAAACATTCCAGAAACAAACGAATGCGAAGCTCCAAAATCAAACAAAACTGATGCAGGTACTGAGTTAACCAGAAACTTACCCAGTACGACGTCCGGTGATTCCTGGGCTCCTTCCAGAGTGACGTGGTTGACACGGCCTCTGATCACGGACTGTGGTGCTCCTCCGGCTTGACCGGCAACATGTGAAGCTCCTTGGTTGATGCCTGGTGCTGGTGTCTTGGATGGAGTAGCTCCAAGGTTAAAACGTACTAGAGTGATTGTTCCCCTTTGCGAACACTGGTTGGCAAAGTGTCGGTACCGACGAGTGCATAACAGACTTTTGGTGCGCTTTGCTGATTGCTTCCCAGGTTGGGGTTGACAGGTGCAGGGTTGTGGAAGTTCTGGACAGCTGGACGGGGTACTGAAGTTGGTGCAGGTGCTCTGAACGAAGTCTGGGGTGGAAATCGATTGAACTGTGCTGGCACTGTTCTTGCCCTCTGCTGTGATTGATGGTTCCCTTGTTGAGCCATCCGGCGTTTATGGTTATCTTCCAGTTCCTTGCGTTTGTCATCTAGAACAAAGGCTTTGTTGACCAGCTCTTGAAAATCAGGAAAAGTATGGGCGATTAGACTGACTTGCAGTCCAGTGTTCAGCCCCTTCAAGAAGCAACTCTGGCGAGCCTTATCTGTGGCTACATCTTCTGCTGCGTAGCGAGCTAGCTGAGAAAACTTGTTGAGATAGTCAGACACTGACATAGCTCCCTGCTTGAGAGCGCGGAACTCATCCTTTTTCATATCGATAATGCCTTCTGCTACATGATATTGGCGAAAAGCTGCAGAAAATTCCTCCCATGTGATATCTTGTGGTGTCTCATGCGCGACACAGAACTTCTCCCACCATTCAGCAGCGGTGCCTTCCATCTGGTGAGTGGCATACAGAACCTTTTCACGGTCGCTGCACTGGGTGATCAACAGCTTTCTCTCAATAACCCTGAGCCAATCATCTACTTCCACTGGAGAAACATGTCCAGAAAATATTGGTGGACGGGTTCTCATAAACTCCGCAAGTTTAGATGGTCCATGGTGACCATGAGCAGCTGGGGCTCCATGTTGTTGATTGTTGTTGACTTGGTTGTTCATAGCTTGCATCTGAGTCATCATGGTATTCATCAGTTGGGTCTGCGCTGCCATGAAAGCTCCAAAGTTTTGCAAGTCAATCGAGGGTTCTTGTGGCGGAACTGCTCCTGTGACTGGTTGCTCATCACTTCTCGGTGCTGGGGTACCGGAACCACTAGCAGCAGTCTGACGAGTTTGAACTATCTGGCGAAGCTCCATGGGTTAGATAAGGTAGCAAGCACAAGATAAGTTAAGAACTAAGCAAGGGGGTAGTTTAAACCCAACGAAACACAGCTCAAGAAACTCAAATGAAATACCTTTATTACTTAGGGTCTTAGCATAGCTGCAACAAATGCCTAAGGGCCTTTGCAGCTCATACTCGTACACAAAAGAAACAACGACCTAAGCACATAAAACTACCGCCAAAAAGGCGACTTACTAAACTGAAACTGGCTAAGCCAACAAAACTTAAACTAAGACCAACTACTCGAGAAAGCCTCCACAACCGCGGCGGCGCTCGACGGTATGAGACTCGAAGTGAGCGGCATCTTGGCAACCGATCCGATGCCTCGAGGCGGTGCGGCGAGCAGCGTTCCGTCTGCAAGCCCGCTCGGTGGCTCCTCGGCTCGCATCTTACGGCTCAATGGGCCTTCCTCCGGATCTTCTTCAGATCCTCCTCGGTCTTCCTCTTCTTCGGAACTTGGTCGTGAGGATCTCTTGCGAGTGGCGACCTTCTCTTGACTCTCGCAAAGCCTCATAGACATGATCCAACTCCGTGATAGTCCGCTCCAAGGCTTCCTCTTGGGCCGCTGCAAACTGGGCGAGGTGCACGACTGTAGCATTGCTCTCTTCTTGTGTAGACGGGTAGCGTCTTTGGCAAATCCACAGTGCGCAGCTGGATGGTAACGGAAGACGGTGTCTTGAAGCTCCCGTGCGTAGATGTTGCAGATACGTAGCATGGCCAAGCGCGACGACTCCTGCATACCTTCCAGCCAAGTGATCTTCCTCACAGAGATGTGTGAAGGTTGGCTTGCCTTGTCGTTCCTCCTGGCGTAGATCGCCAGGCGACAAATCACTCCACGGTTTTGTCTATTCACCATCCAGTTGTTGCCGACGTACAACGGACGATTGAAACCTCCAAGAACTTGCAACAGCTTCCAAAGCTCAGTGGCGTACCCTCCAGTGCGCTCACCATAGCTCTGGAGACGAGGCATCTGTCAAGACAGACGAAGGGGGTAAGAGCAACTTTAAAACAGCGGAAAGAGAGAAGATTATAGCAATAGTTCAGTCGAGAGAGATATAAGAAGAGTTAAGCAATTAATTAACCTTGCAAGTTAATTTGTCTTTTAGAAAATAGTTTGGACACTCTAAAGACGACCAATCTAACTAAGGTCAAGACCTACAGTCAGTATGGCTCTGATACCACATCTGTCGGGACCCAGAATTACGATTCTAAAACCCTGTGTGTATACTGCACTAGTCCAGGATCACGCTAGTGCACACAGTGTCAACATGAGTAAATATCGATCCACACAAACGATAAATAAAGTAAACGATTAGTTTGAATAACAAATAAGGGTTTTGACCTTACGGTCGAGTTTACACTTATTAAGCCACGCAGGGCTAACAGAGAATAAAACAGCAGCAGAATGGAAATAACTCCAGCGTACATCCCACCAATTCACCACAGGCAACCGACTGGGATCCAGACCTTAACGATCAACAACCTTCGGCGAACTCCTCCTCAAAGCGGCGTAGACTCATCCTCTTCAGAGGTTTGGGCGCAAGTTTTACAACAAGCGTGAGTACACAACCGTACTCGCAAATCATACCACAGAATGCAATTTATAGATGCAGGTTTATTCCAAAGTAAAGGCTTCTGTGGTTCTTTTGCATAAAAGCAACATTTGCAATTGAATACAAATAATAGATTGAAAGCATAATTCAAAACAAATAGACAATATTAATTTAACGAGCTTGTTTTCACAAAGACACACAAGCTAAATGATTATTTCACATAGCCATATGATTGAGGTCACACAGCTCCCATCCCAACATTTTATGAAAAACTACCCCTCGTGTGAAATCCCCGAGCATGTCCATGACCGCAGACGCGGCTATTCGAATAGATTGTTTAACACTCTGCAGAGGTTGTACACTTTACCCACAAGATACAACTAGTGTAGCAAGCACCAATCGTAACAAAACAGTTCGGAAACTTCATCTCAAACATTGACATTCCCGATGTGCTTTCCGCTATACCGGCTCATATAGAATTGGTATAACACACATTGGCCGACGGGAAGCGGCGAACCGTCCCGCGATGCAACCACCAAGTAGTCACACCTCCACCTGTCACACACACCCTAACCTATCCACCGAACATCAATGCGAGAATCCATAACTTACTAAGTTAGGCCCGTCCCATACCAGGCATGTGGTCGTACAGTAAGGCTCAGTTCAATGGCGCACAAAGTTAAGTCCTTAATTGACCAAGGCAAGACTTCCAATTTCTAACTAAATCACACAGATTATCATTCCCAAGCACACAACTTCCACCATATCACACAGCTTCCACCACTTACCTCAGTCTAAATCCTTTACCACCCAGTTGGTTTTAGTGCAACACATGCCATCACGAAGTAATAACACATAGCACACAGTTTTACACAAAGTTCCATAGTCACTTAGTCATATTAATAATTGCAACTTACATGAGATGTGAGACTCGTAGCATGGCTAAGCAATTGTACTCGCATCTCACCAACCCACGTTGGTGCTATAATATTACCAACTAGTAACCAATCTAGGGTGACAAGGAATTATGACATACAACGTCAAGGGGTGATAACAAATTGGATAATAACTATGCCCAAAGCTTTAAAGTAATTGAAAAACTGGGTTCAAGATGATCAAAGGTATGACTTGCCTTGGAAAAGTTCTACGTACTGGTCTTGATCTTGGGGTGCTCCTTCTTCACCAAAATTTACCGACGAATCGACGTCTACTCGCAAATGAAACAAAAATAAACAAAATAAATAAATAACAGAGGAAAAACAAGCTCCAAAAATTAAATAAAACTCTCAGATAAATAGAGCTCGAATTTAGATAAATTTATAAATTTGAATGGGCTCAATCGGAGTTAGGATGCAAAAGTTATGGCCTTTGGAAGTTTTAAATCTAAAAGAAACCCTAATTTGGATTTTCCAGAATTTCCGAATTATTTCTGTGAAGAAAAATTGGATTATTGCGCAATGCTGACGTCAGCGAAGGAATTTCGGGAATTAAAAGAAATAACAGAAAATCCTGACATGTGGGACCCACATGTCAGTGAGATGGCTCACGGTAGACCAAGTCTACCGAGCTTGCTAGATCCGAGGCGGTGGATCGCCACGCACGCCGCGTGCGTGGATGATGACTGGGCGCCACGCACGCGACACGTAGGTGGCGGTGCTGACATGGCGGCGAGGTGGCGGTGACGTGGACGACAACAGAAGCGGTGGCGCTCGGAAACCGATGACAACGGCGAACGGCGGCGATCCACCGGCGGTGAGTGGTACTGGCATGTAGCTCTCGCTATTGCGAACCTCTAGGTGCAACTCCGGGTGGTCGAGGGCGACGGCGTGTGGTCGGCGGCGAGCTCGAGCGGAGGTTGAGGCTCGGGCTCGGCAAAGAACGGCGTTGGAGGGTCCTCCGGCGAAGATGAGGTGGTGGCGAGTGCGCGGCGACACGCGATCCGAAGATGGGGTCCGTGGCGGCGAGGAGGGCCGAGCGGCGGTGGCGGCAGGGTTCCTCGGCCGGAGATGAAGACGAAGGCGGTGCCTAGGGTTTCTGGCGGAGCTGAACTCGTGGCGGCTAGGGTTTTCAGAGGCGGCGAGGCTCGGGGTGCGGGATACGAGGGTCCTCGGGGCCTTAAATAGCCCCGGGAGGCGAGTCCGCGAAGGACACGACGCGGCGGCGAGAAATCAGGCGGAAGGTAGAGTCCGCGTCGGAGACGACGATGACGTGGCGGTCGGGGCCCACCGGTCGGCGACGGTGGCTCGGCGCGGGCGTGTGTGAAACGACACGGCTACGAAACAGACTCAAGGATCTGACCTCTCATCCTAGATCGAACGACCCAAAATCAATGGAACATTCGGACCGCCCGCATCGATCGTGCACATCCAGCCGTTCATCCTCGATCGAACGGTGGAGAACAAGCAGGGCGCTCGGAAGGAAGGAGAAAAGGCGGAGAGACTGACATGCGGGGCCCGCATGTTAGTTGGAGGCGACGTGTGCGCTGGGCTGGGCCTCGCGCGGGATTTGGGCTGGCGGCGGAGGGAAACGGGTCGGGGTTTTGGAATTCGGCCCGAAGGATTAACTGAGATTTTTAATAGCTTTTCTATTTTAGAAAATACCAGAAATTCAAATAAGCAATAGAAAATAGCAAATGAACTCAGAAAAATTCTAGAAAAATCTAGAAAATATATCTGAGCACATAGAACCCAAATAAAATAGTTTTGGCTAATGTTCATGTTGGGATTATTCACATTAAATATTTTTATTGGAAAGTTTAATATTAAGCTTTTGAATTTAAATTCAAATAAATCCAAATAGTGAATTTTTCCCTACTAACTATTTAAATGATTTTTAAGCTCAGAAAATTGGGATGTTACATAAACAGTAGAGAAGTGAACTAACGTTGTATGCAACATAATTTTTATTTCCATGTTGCACATTGTCATTCTAGACCAAGTTTTTTTATAATGAAAGACATGTCAGGAGATTGGCACAGTTAATAGTAATTAAACATCGATAATTGCAACCAGTACCAACATAATGTATTCCTACTCAACCACAGTGAGTTCCGAACATTATATAAATAAGCAAACCTTTTCTGAAGAGGAGCGTTTGCTTGGTGGCTGCAAATCATCTTGGAAATCATGTTGCTTGCTCTGCGGTGAAAGAGAAGAAATAAATATTGTCTTAAACCTTAGTTGGAAAATAATACTATTTCCATACACTACCATCGTACTAAATTCTTGACCGGGACAATCATCATATACTCTTTGTGTACCGGGGAACATGTTTAACTCGATTAGTCGTACAACATGAAGCTAGGTTGTTCCAATTTTGGTAGATTTTTCACCAAAAGTTTTGCCATTTCGTCCAAGCAAAAGACAAGCACAGACGTAGCAAGACTATAGCTTTCAGATCACCAAATCCTCATAGAAAAAAGGCAAAAAAAACAATTAAGCAAAGTCCCCATGTCCCAAAATACACTAAAAATATTAACCAAGCACTGCATCATCCAAGCAAAAAAATGTAAGAAGAAAATAATAATAATAAAGAAATCCAACTCAAACGAACAAATTCCCCAAGATCCTTGACACTTTCTTGCATTAAAACAAAAGTGAGGGGCTAGTCGCTGCTTACAGGTGATGACGAGGGATCGAACGATGGAGACGAGCGGTATGTCCATGAGCGAGCTCCGAAAGCCGTACCACTCGAGGTGACCACGCAGGCCGTAGCAGCAGAGACCACTCAACAACACAGCTTTTCTATAATCATCTCTCCTGAATTCTGGTTCAACAACACAGCTAAGAAACCAAGAACAGAAAAGTAAAGGATCAACACTTGCGCTCACCTGTGCCATGTGGGGCTCCCTTGGAAGAGTGTTGGGGCGAGGCGACGATGGTGAGGGGGCTCTGGCCATCGGTGGAGGAGGGAGAGTAGGCGGAGCCGCTGGATGTTGATCCACCCGCCGAGCCGCTGAGGAGCCTGTGCAAGACCCAATGCCAATCAATCCAACCGCCAAAGAGTCGGTGCAAGAACCACCACCAGCTATCTATCCACCCACCGAGCCATCGAGGAACTGGCATGAGAGCCACCACCGGCCAACCCACCTGCCGAGAAACCGGAGCCAAACATCGTCGTCGCCGCCGCCGGTCCAAGAGGAAGCGCAGCTGCCTCGTCCTCGGCCTCGAGGATTTAAACTGAGCGGTGATCGCGGCCCCAGAAGCCACCTCCCTTCTCGCATCTGTAGCAGCCTCGGGACTTCGCTCTGCTCTGGTGGTGCGCCGATTCGAAGTGCGTCGACGAGAGGGAGCCGCTCGATCGGGCGGCGGTAGCGTGGGGCAGGGCCTCGTCGGCGCCTTCCTCCTCCTCCTCGTCGGAAGATTCAAGGAGGGAACCGCTGGTCTCGGCGAAGGTGATAGTGGGCTGGTGGGGCTTCGGGTTGCATCCGGGCACAGAGGAGGACGGCGAGGGATCTCAGGGTGCGGAGGAGGCGGTTGAGGGGCGAGGGGTCACGGCGAATGAGGGCGGCGCGGCACGGAAGGCAGGGAGGGCCGAGCGCGAGGCGAGGCAAGGAGGCAAGGGCAGCGGGCGAGGGGCAAGGGAGGTGCGGACGGAGGCGGCACCGGGGTTGGGGAGGTAGGCGAGGGGCGAGGGAGGCATGGGGTGATGGGAAGGGCGGCGGTTTGGCATGGCCGGTGGTTTGGCGTGGGGGTGGGATGATTGGGGCGATGGGAATTGGGAGGGGCAGCGGTTTGGCGTGGGGTGGGACGATTGGGCGATGCGCGGGGTAAACTCCAATATTTAGGAGTTAAGATAAGAAGAGAAGAAGATTAAGATTCCTAGCTCATTCCGCAGCACAGCCCATAAGCCCATTTGCAACGGTTGTTAGTTCTGTTGCTAACTATCCGTTGGCGTATGGGTGTTCTTGTAGTAGTGTGGTGACGAGTCAACGATGCTTCGAGGACAAGGAGGTGGGCACCGACTAGAACGTGGAGGAGCAAATCCAACGGTGGCGGAGGCATGATCGGAGAGGCTTTGACGGTGGTGGAATGGGCGGAAGGTCACCACAGCGACCGGCGGCGTCTCGGCGGTGAATCGACACGAAGAAAATGAAATCGGGATCGGAGGCTTTAGGGTTTCAGGAGAGGTGGATGAGGAGGAGGATATGACGCCAGTGGGGCTCCTTTATAGGCTTGGGAATGGGGAGTTTGCGAGGAGCACGACGACGGCTCGTGTGCGACTTGGACACAAGCAACTTTCTCATGAAGAAGAAGGAGACAGGGGTGCTGACAAGCGGACCTGCACATCAGTGAGAAGAGGAGGGAGCTAGCTGGGCTGGCTTGTGGCTCTGCTGGGCTTACACGCAAGTGAAGGTAGGAGCAGGTTGGCGCATGCGGAAAAGCAGAGGCGATGGGCTGGCACGCGGGAGAAATGCCCGAAACGGCTGAGGTGGCTGGGTCGGCAGAAAATGAAAGAAGGTGGGCCAAGGCCAAAGGGATTTGGGCCGGTAGAAAGGAAATTGACCCAAAGGGAGATTGGAAAGTAAACAAATTTCGAATTTCAGAAATTGAAAAAAAATAAAACTAAGCTCAAAGAAATAGCAATTAAACTCCAAAATTTCTAAAAAAATTGCAGAAAATTCTCTAGAACTCAAGGAACCCAAAGAAAATAACTTTTAATTTAATTGAAGTTTAGATTAATCACATTAAAATGTTTAAATTTCAGAAAATTCAAATTAAGCTTTTACTGAACTAAGAAAATTCAAATAGTTATATTTTATTTTTAAATGCTTCAAATAAACTTGAAGACATGGGATGTTACAAACGCGCATGGGCAGGCGATGCAAAGGCGTGGGCGCATGGCGGGGTGGTGACTTCGGTGGCGAGGCGGGCGGCGGCGGGGCGGCGTGAGCGCGGTGCGGTCAATGTGTGCGCGCAGAGGCGGGGGGAGCGGCGCTGGCGGGCTTGGCGGCCCGCTGGCGTGCCGTTGTGCTATGATCGTGCCGAGCTGGCTCGAGCACTGCCCCACTAGTCGTGCGGTGCAATGCCGCCCATCGTGCCATGTCCGTAGGCTCAGCTCACTTGTGTGTGCCATGCTTGGGCAGTGCCGTGCCGGCCGGGCCTCTGGCCGGCCCGGAATGGCACGTCCCAAGTGCTAGGTGCACTCCGATGCGATTGATTAGTATTTTGACCTGCTTATTATCCTTCCACAAAATTGTTCTACCATGCTTATACACTAGCGGTAGCTGCATCTCCCCATAGCACCAGCGGCATTGGTGCCTACTTGTTGCTTTGGGCGCGCGGCAACCCCCCAAGGCCATGGACATTGAGGAGAACAGAGAGAAGGTGGGAGGAGGAAGAAGGACATGGACATTGATTTGGATGTGGATGCCACGCTAGTGAGATATGTGCACCTAGGTGCCATGTGAGCGAAACCACTGTAGTTTTTGGAGAAGGGGATGATTTGAATGATTTTGATAGTTGGAGGATGTGGGAACCCACAATTTTACCGTTGAGGTTTGATTTTCGGACTCAAGCAAGAATTGAGGGGGATAAAACAAACTTATTCCTTATATTATGAACAAGAAGAGAAGGAACAGGTTATTTTTGTCCCCCTTTCCTCCATGAAGTCGATTTTATAAGTGGTAACTGTGAGTCTCCTGTAATCATGACAGTGTTGTGAGTATTCATAGATTCTATTTGGCTATTTTAGGATTTTAGACATTGCATCATTTCCTGGTCGATGGGTATCACGGCGTGGCGAAACATGCATAACCTTCTAGTATACAACTATACATACATGTTTTTTCTGATCTCTCTGTTAATAACCCTTGACCAAAGGGTTGATAGGCCAAATACCAAAAGTACCTCCGGTAGGTTCTGTCTTTAAGTAGAGCCTCTCATATGTACGAAAAGATTGATAGAAATAAACAAAAAGGTTCTATATTGTGTCTCGATCTGTTCTCTTTTATTAGTGATTTGCTTGTTTTCTACCACGACCGCCACGCTATTTTAACATTCTGGACACCTTGCACCATTTGTTCTCCTTAGAGCCACCGCAGGCCACATCCTAGTGAGGCCCAAAGCCCCTAAATCCTAACAGCTGATAGCACAGTCCAGCCCAAAGCATTACGGTGTCTTCAAATTGGGATTCCAATGAAGAACCTGTGACTCAATTGGACGGGGAAAAAATATATAAAAATCCATATGTCGCTGTCAGCATAATTACACGCAACAAATGTAATTGACGCGCGTGTGGCTCGACAGATAATTAATTATGATTGTCTATTTGTAAGATGATTAAAATTTTATTAAGTATAAATTATATATTTTATTCATTGAATTATTATCTAATGATGTTATACATCACTCTCTATACAAATCTAATAGTAATAATAATTGACTTAAACTTAAAAAAACACTAGGTTCTCCTTATATATATATCGCTATAGTGTGTTGTTATCCATGGGAGTACTCCATACAAGCTTGTTGTACTGTTCATACACATGGCGTTCACTTTTGTTGCACTGCTCGAATCACACGCCCTTCTCGTCCTCGTCGTCGCCGTGTTTTTTCCTTTCTTCTCGCTTCTCCTCCTCTCCGGCAAGAAGTGTCCGTCTTGCGACACCGGCGGGAAGAGGCTGCCGCCCTCGCCGCGCGGCCTGCCGCTTGTTGGCCACCTCCTATTCCTCGGCGCACTCCCCCACCGGACCCTGCGCTCCCTCGCCGCCGCCCACGGCCCCGTCATGCTCCTCCGGTTTGGCAGCGTCCCGACTGTCGTGATCTCCTCCGTCGCCGGCGCCCAGGAGGCGTTGAAGACCCGCGACCACGCCTTCGCGAGCCGACCGCGGTTGCGGCGCGCCGAGCGCCTGTTCACCGCCCGCGACATCGCATTCACCCCCACCGGCGAGTTCTGGCGCCAGGCGCGCCGCGTCTGCGTGCTGCACCTCCTAAGCGCCCAACGCATCCTTTCTTTCGGCCGTCTCCGCCGAGAGGAGGCCGCAGCCTTGGTGATCAAGGTCCGGGCCGCGGCTGGCGATCACGCGGTGGTGGACATGAGCAACTTGCTGATGGCGTACGCCAGCAACCTCATCGCGCGGGCCACGTTCGGGGACGACGAGCGGTGGTTCGAGGATGGCGGGGAGCTCAGGCGGGTGTTCAGCGACTTCGGTGAGCTGCTGGGCGTGGCAGCGGTGGGGGAGTTTATACCGTGGCTGCAGTGGGTGGAGAGGCTGACGGGCGCGGAGCGGAAGCTGGCGCGCACGGCCGAGGCGCTGGCTGGGATCGTGGAGAGGGTCATCGAGGGGAGACGGTGCCGGCGTACAGGGCGCTGCGCAGGCGGAGCCGAGGAGAAGGCGTTCGTCGATGTGTTGCTTGAGGTGAACGAGACCGACGAGGAGGTAGAGATTAAGTTTGACGACGCCGAGAAGAAGGCCATCATGTTGGTATGTATGAGCTTCTTTCTCACTAACCTTTCTAAGCAAAGTGGTGGGCGTGACCGATATAAGAAAAATAAAATGCAACATGAGGAATAAAATTGCATTTTTTTAGAAAATATTGTCAGAGGCAAAATAGATTGTAACTTTTTTTTATAGTCAAGCTTTTAAAACCTTGATGACTAGATATACCAACGAAATGCTGGTTTAGTATGTAGGAAAAGTCCACTCGCTCCAAGCCACTGGCACCGATCACGGCATGCTGCCACACCCCGTCATGTCGGCAGACCACAGCCGCTCGGCCTGCGCGATTTTGCCAGCGACGCAGCGTTGCGGGTGGGGTGGGTTCGCGGGGGGCCGGGGGGTTGCGGGGTATGAGTCGCGTGGTATGCGTGAAGACGACGCGTGCGTGTGGAGTAAGAGGAGGAGAAGGGATAAATATAGCCGTAATTTCGTCGGTTATAGGTGTTATCGGTAGGATTCGATAATTTTAATTAAAAATAAGATAAATTTTATCTTTGCATCTGAAAAATTAAAATTTCAATTAAAAAATTTTGTTCTGAAATTTTCGGTAACCAGTGAAAACCGGTTGTATCGCTGTTATCCGATAATTTTTTTTTACCGGTAGTGTTATCCTAGGTTGGTGTGCCTGATGCCGTCGATTTTATTCGATTGGGTGGTATCCACCAGTTCGGTCGCTAGTTGTTTCCACAGTTTACCGCCCGATGGTATTTCTCAAAAGTAAAACACAAAAATGTTGCGCTTATTTGAACGACAGGGTTTGGTATAGTGTCCTCATTTGAACAGACAGATCTATGCATTATTACAAACTTGATTTCACATGCAGAAAATTGTAGGTCTCTTAATAGTTGACTGAGAATAACACCTCTAGAAAACGCACTTTTTTGCGACGCAAAATTTTGTCACTGTAAGCAAATATTTCATCAGTTATAACTCATGACGATGATTTCAGTTGTCACTGAAACAGTCTACTCAAATCACAAGTAACCATGTGATGATTATTTTTTGTCGTCACAAAAATAATCATCTTTATTAGCGATCATAAGACTATCACTATTAATATGCACTTTAATATTAAAACATTGTCATAGAGCGAAGTAATTTATTGTTGGACCAGGAATTAGCCAATCTAGAATCCTCTGTTAAATCACTGCATTATTCCCTAGTTTAGTAGATAGTGCTCACACATATATCACTGAATCATTTCATACAAAACATAAACCAAACCATTCATTTGTTACAACACATCAGAGTCAAAGAAACTGCGTCGGGTCAAGTTTTATAGTAGAGCCAATAAGGCCAAATGGATAAATCACATGAAAGCGGAAGCAAAACGAGAATACACATCTCGTTACAGGCAAGCGACTGGGGTAACCTATGTGCGACCTATATTATCCAAAGACTTGGATAATATTGGTGCGCGCAAGCACCAACTTAGCCAGTTAGACTAGGGTGAGACCTAGACTACTAGAGACTAATATACTCTCCACCGTCTTCTTGGCCATCAACATCTGGATCCTCATAGTATGCGTAATGTCCTTGGTCCACGGGCTCTGAGGGGTTTGGGGGAGGTCGACAGTGAGTACAAGCAATAGTGCTCGCAAGCCAACACAAATAATACAATAGTATACATGTAAGGTTTAATAAGGATGACTCGGGTTCTTTTATTTACTGAAGGCAACATTTTTAATTACATTAATTAGAAATTCCTATGACTTAACATTTTAACCAAATCATATTTTATTAAAGAGAGTAAAAGTGTGCAATATTTATAACGATGCAGGTTCCATTCACCTGTTACATGGTTCCATCCACCAATGCTTAATTTTTTATTACTAGGGTTACATCCACTCAATTATCAACACTAGGTTACATCCACCCAGGAAAATACAAAACCAAGGTTACATCCACGACAAGTTTTTATCCCACCCACAAAGGTTTTCAAATAGAAACCAACTCGAGTAAGTTCCTATGCTTGCCCTTGACCGTGGGCTATCTGTTCGAACAGTCTATACTTTGCAGAACTATACACTTTACCCATAAGGGATAATCAGTTTGTTGTGTTTCACACGTTTCCTTAGACATGTGAACCAAGAAGATCACCACGGGGCCTTTACGATGCATCCTTCAGTGTAAGTTACACCCGCTAAGGTTTCACCTGAGAGTGGTTACGTCTACCACACCTAGACCTCCTCTTGTGCCACACGGCGGCTTACACCAATGACACAACCCGTGTCCACACACGACAGCTTACAGCAGCGACACGACTCGTGGGTCACTCTAATGGTGCAACTCACACTGGTGGATACAAATTATTTAGTCAGGTCGACGCCATTATAGACTTGTGGTTGCACTGTTTTACATTGGGAGGTCATCACGGGATTAAGTCCCTAAAGCCATCTAGGCGGTACATAGCACAAACCACCAATTCTCTTGCTACATCCGTACCAACTATCATACCATCTGCCCAGATGTGGTGAGAGCAATTTATTAGGGTTTTAAAAAGCATAAACTAAGTTATCTCAAATATACCAATCATTTCCCTCTAATGACTGTCCAAAACAAGTTTCATGATTTTTGAAGATGATGATTAGAGCAATTAATACCCCCGTACTTAAACAAGACTAACATGGCACTTAAATACGACCTATAGCTAGTAAGGTTACCACATAATTATCTAGGGTGGCAAGGATTAAGTGATTCAAAAGTCAAAGGATGGTATAATAATACAAAAGTATCAAGTTGGCATGTAACTACCTTAAAGATTTTACATACATTTGCATAATGAATTTAGCATGCAATTTGATATTTTAAAATAATATGATTTGCATAAAATATAGGTTCAATATGAGCAAAGTATTGACTTGCCTGGGTCAAAAGCAAGTGGGTCTTGAAATTCTTGAGCTTGCTCGAACTGGGGCTCTCCCGCGTCTTTGTACTCTATTCGGACGATCGTATCGAAAAAAGGAACAAACAGACGAGCAAAACAAATAAATACAAAAGAAATATCAAATAAACTCCAAATTGAACAAAACTGCTGCCAACAGAAAGATAATGAATTTAGAAAATTTTATACATAAATTTCATTAAATTTGGAGTTAAAACAAGTGAGAACGGGCTCCCCAAAGTTCAATTGGAAATTAATTCTAGAAAAAGAACAGAGGAGAGAGAATTCTTTCTCTGACGAGTGGGGTCCACTGTAGTATTTATTTTTCTTCTAATTTCTAAAAACAATATTTTTTTGATATGTGGAGTCTAGCTGTCATTGGCTCGGTCCACACAAATAGTTCATGGACCAAAGTCCACACTCATTGTGCATGGGTCTACGATTTTCACTATGCAATTAATTGCTTAGGGGCCCACGTGTCATTGAACTTAGCAGCAATTAAACCAATCATTAGTTAAAGCTTTGCCCTAACGATAAAGATTCTGCTAATTAATTGCACCGCTACAGTTGCTATCTGCTTCGGACATAATAGAGACTCCCGAGTGCTAGCTTCCCGTGCTCATCGCCAGCGAGCTTGGCCTCGGGGGCGACTGACAAGGCCCAAAATGGGTTCTCCGTGTCCTTGCACACCCGATGGTGTTGGCGGTGAGGGCCAGGGTGGCCGGTAGCGACAGCGCGATAGCAAGAAGCGGCAGCGGCGCTACAGCTACAAACCACCTACAAAACCAGCAGCACCCTAAGCTAACCAAGGTGTGCACAAGCTTCTAGGGGGCATAGGGAGCACACCTGGCTGGAGAGGGAGGATGGAGATGGCCGGAGGATGACCAGCGACAGTGGTCTTCATGTGGCGACAATGACCAGAGCCAAGAGGAAGGTAGGGACAAGTTGGGGAGGCTCAAAGAGGTTGAGGAGATGCTCTTAGAGGGGAGAATTGGAAAGGGGCTCACCGTACTAGAGTTGGGGAAGAAAAGGGTGATTCCGGTCAGAGTTGGGGAAAAAAGCAAAATTCAGCAGTTCCTGTGGACCAAAGGGGCAATTGACTTGAGGGAAATGTTCCTCGGGTCTTGGAACACAAGATGACGTAGGTAGCAAGGTAGGGGGCTCACCGGAGTGAAGAAACAACAAGGTGGTGCGGCGGCCTGAAAATGAAGTTTGAGCTCCTTGGTTGCTCTGAGCGAAAAGAGAGGTGGGGAGGTAAAAGGGAGGCTGTCGGGGATCTCTTATAGTCGAGGAGGGGGATGAGAGTCATTGGGGGCACGGCGCAAGGGCAGCGCGGTCTTGGTGTGCTATGCGGTGGGAGAGGGGCTAGGCGCGCGCGAACGTGGAGTTGGCTGGGTGCACGGCGCGAGGCGCGCTCTGACGTGGCAGGTGCTGAGGATCATGGCGCCTGCGGAGGAGCCAGGACGAGATAGGCGACAGTGGCAGGCGGGAGCGGGAGCACCGGCCGGACACTCCAGAGCACGCTCTGATGTGTCCTAGCGCGACGCCTTGGTTGGGCTAGGGAGGAAAGGGAGGGGGGGAGGGTGCACATGGGCCAAGCCCAAGAGATTTGGGAGGTTTTGAAATTTGAAATTTGAATTTGGAAAGTTTTGAGAGAATTTTGAGTTGAGCTTTTGAATTCAAAAACAAACTTTGAAATCCTTTGCAGAAACTGAAAACGGGATGTTACAATTTGTGATGTCGTTTTCATCACAGATGATGCAACTACTGATGACTATATATCCCTAACTTCAGCGATGTATTTCTAACTTGTCTATCAAGTTTCACGTAGGTCATGAAAAAATAACTATTTTAGTGACAAACGTGATCTCTGTTGGGGGTTTGAGAGATGTGACCTGCTGCACGAGGTAGCTCAAGAACATGACAAATTAATGTAGTATATTTCACCGTCACGTGAAGCACGGGGTAGTTAAAATACCGCTTGCTTGCCAGATCTTCTTTGACATAAATCTACTGCACCATGCATTTGATTAACAGGACATGTTTGCGGCCGGGACAAGCACTTCATACGCGGTAATGGAATGGACCATGGCTGAGCTCATGAACAATCCACATAAAAGGAACAAGCTACAACAAGAGATAAGAACAGTGGTAGGCAAGGACAAGCACATAACTGAAGAACACTTGCAAAGGATGGACTACCTGAAGCTTGTGATCAAGGAGAGCTTAAGACTTCACTCCCCGATACCTCTCCTAGCCCCCAGGGAAACCATAGAAGACACTGAGCTTTTAGGCTACCACGTACCAGCAAGAACTCGGGTTCTGATTAATGCTTGGGCCATTGCAAGAGATGAGGGGAGCTGGGAGAGGCCTGAGGAGTTCAGGCCCGAGAGATTTGCAGATGTTGCAACAGATTACAAGGGGCAGGACTTCCAGCTGATACCATTTGGTGCTGGGAGGAGAGGCTGCCCCGGGATAGGGTTTGCGATGACGTCCATTGAACTCGCTCTCACAAACTTGATGTACCATTTCAACTGGGAGCTGCCTGATGGAATGAGGCCGGGTTCACTTGACATGACTGAGGAGGGAGGGATCTCGGCGCACATGAAATATGGCCTGCATCTTGTTGCTAAGCCATACTGTGCAGTATGATTATATAGCAGGTGATATCTCTCGAGCTGATTCAGTAATCTGCTTGAGATACTCTGTTGGTGGTATTTTTAAGTATTTGTGGAACTGTAGTGTTATTATGTGTTTATTGGTAACAACAACCTGTTGGAGTAGTGTTATTATGTGTTTACTAGTTATCAACCCATGCATCCGCACGGGCTACGTGGTTTTAACAATATTATGTTATTGTGTTTCAAAAAAGAAGAAAAAAACAATATTGTGTTGTGATAATATAAAAAAATTCCATTGGTAAACTTTGGTTCTCATTTCTTTTACTTTTTCTAATTGTTATATATTTCTAATTTATTGCCTCATGGCCCCAATATAGAACCAATATTGTTATTTACGTGCGTCCTAAGTACAAATACTATTAGTGTATGGATCTACTTATATATGGAGTACACAAATTGTGATATTATAACATATATAAATTTGAAATTAAAATTTTATTGTCCAGGCATATGTAATTCCATTGAATATGTGAAACTAATACTTATATATTGAAATTGATAAAACTGTAAAATATGAGAGGAAAAATTCTACATAACACGAAAACATACCTCACTTCTAAGGTATTGGTCCTCTGCATGTAGTTTCTCTTGCACTCATGCGAATACATGAATATATGATTGAGCAGATGCAATAGGCATGCACATCATGTAACCTGACAGGTTATAGTTTTTAGCACATATGAAATCAGGAAGGAAAAAATGACAAAAAACTATACCTTGAACTGAGGGGAAAAATGTTTCATAGCTTCACAAGTATGTAGCATGTCCATTGTACTAAAGAAAAGAAGAAAAAACTCCAACATTGGGAAGAACAGAGTATATATTTGGTGTTCTTATAGAAGAAAATGAAAAAGGATGTAAAAGCATATATGTTTGCATGCATGAAAATCCATAGACCTGTAATACATTGTGAAAAAGCTCTATATTAATACAATCATACACCATTTAGGGCACATCACTTTGGTTAGGTTTGAAGCGTTATTTAGACAATACAAACAGAAACCCGATAGCGTAAGACATCACTATATAGATTCCATGCTTAGTACAAAGGCAAGTAGCACGCCTTGCCAATCCCATCAGCGGCATGCTTCTCAATCTTCCTCATGGCGATCTCCCTAGGCAACGTGCAGACCTTGTCTAGATCGACATCAATCCCAGAACCCTAACCCGGGCTCTCCCCGACCGCAGTTTAGAACCTCGAAAAATCGCTTATAAACAAATATAGAACTATAAAGTATAATAGATCATTAGAACAGTAAGGTTACACTTTTCTATGTAAGTTAAGTAAGAAAAAAATAATGTTTCATCTGCGCTTATACAACGCTTATACAAAGTTAGAAATAGTGGAAATATTGTCTTAATAGTTGGACTAATCATATCCTTGTTTGAGGACACTTCTAGAATAAATACTCATTCAAAGAGCAAATGTGCCATATGTGGTGCGTAATTTTTTATAACCATTTCAAATAAACACATAGTTAGTGGTGGATAACACTCTTAAGAGCAAATTAGTAAGTGGAGGAGGATTTTTTTAGAGCAAATTGGCATTACCCCAATGTGTACCTTCTGCACTAACTGCTATTTGGGAATAGAAGAGGTACTGCATGATTACTATGGCTAGAAGCTGCATGAGGTTAACAAGCAGAATAAAATTGCTAGGAGATCAGAGTAATTTAAAAAGAAAGAAAAGCAAGTTGAGGAAATAACAATATGTATCGCTAAAAAAAGCAGGAAACAACAATACTTTGTTAGAGAAGAAAATCTGGTCAAGAAATAACAATTCACCTGACTATCACACGTTGGGTAGCTGCTACCTCTTGTGCTATCATCAAGTACCATTACCATAGCATGAAAGAGGGTAAATTTCTCAACATGAGAAGAACCTCAGTAAAGAACAAAAGCAAATTGTTGAATTAAAAAAAGGCCTATGCACATGGAACATAACTAATCAGGCAGCAATAGTAATTCTGATCTAATCCTACATGCATAGACTATCTGTATTAGTATATGGTTGTTGCACAACAATAGTAGGTTTTTTTTCATAGGAACAACAGGTTTTTATCATAGGAAGTCTCAGTGGAAAATAGCAATGCACCCCAGGCACAAAAACACGGTGCTAGATTCCAATTCGCAACAAATAAGTGGACAACTCTGTAGGACTTGTAGAGATAACATATAAATGGCCTGGTAGAGATATGTGTTTTTTATTCCTACAAATATAGAAACATCCCTAATAAGAACAACTAAAAATATAGTATTAAGATGACAAAACATAAATATACTTGTAGGCTAATCTAATCGATCGGTGCAAATTTTAAGAACACCTAGTGTCATTGCAGACTTGAGGAGCCGGTACTTCAAGGAAAAAATGCAAACAGAACAGGAAGTCAGAACTGTAAAAAAACATATTATGTAGCAGAATTATGGCAGTGCCTACAAAACGATTTGCGCTCGGATTTCTCTGATGTCAATGTTCACAAACTTACTGAAGCTAATAAAAGAATACACACCATGTATAATCCAAAAATGGAACAACCTAGGGAAGACATGCAGACTTCTATGATGTCAATTATGCGGTAAGACACGTGAAGTTGCAAGAAAAACTTATAAGAAACGATGATAGCCTATAAGGGATCTCGGACACACAACACTATCACTAAGGCACAAAGTTGGTAACTGGCAATTCTTCAAGCTGATAGTAAAAGGAAAGTGCGTTCATATTTTTCATAACCTATGGATTGAGATGATCATAAAGGGAGACAATCGAACAACGACTCGCCCTGATCCACCTTTCAAGATGAGCTATAGAAACAAAAACACAATCTAATAACGAATCGTGCACAAATATCTGAAGGTGTTGATCAGACCTGGTGTCAAAAAAGGAGCAAAACAATGATCGCAAAAAGGTCCCATGTGCGAATCATCTAACATTTTAGTGTACCACTGTTCAGGAACAACATCACCATAAATCAACAGAACTCATTCCTAATAGTTCAGGAGACATCCGCTTGTTCATCCATTCTTCCATCCAAACTGTCAAGGCGCTGAGCAAGCCGCTATCTCTTGTTGCCTAACAGCAATCGAATTCAAAAGTCGACATATGAAGGAAAGGTACCCTGACTAAGGAAGGATGTAGCATAGAGGAAAGCATAGCACAACGCTTACCATCTTTGAACTGATGGTGGATGAGGTTGATGTCGTTCCTGTCGGTGCCGGACCCTAGCGTGGAGGCGAGCGCGCACAGATCTAGAATCAGACATAGGCCCCCAAACAGCAAGCATCATCCCCCACAGCGGCATTACGTCAAACATATTGAAGGCAAGGACGCGAAGACGTCTCTCTCTGGCAGTGATTGTTGGACATGGTCATCGTCGAGATGGCTAGCAGCGATTGCTAGACATGGCCGTTGTCCGGTGGCAGCAATGCTTTGGGATGGATGTCGAGAGAGGAGGAGGCGTCGTGGGGCATCCGGTGGCACGTGGGAGAGAGGAGGCCGGAGCTTGTGGTGCCGTGGTGTCGGGCAGGAGGAGATGGCTGAGAGGAGGAGGAAGAGGAGGGCAAGTACCGGAGGTGGAGAGCAGGGCGGAGGCGATGCGGTCGGAGGAGCATGGGAAAGAGGAGGCCAAAGGCGAGGTGGTGCACGGCATGGCGGCCGGAGGTAAGGCGACGTGAGGAGGTGCGACCGTGGGCGCGCAGGATAGAGGAGGCACAGAGGACGGCGGCGGCGAGGAGAAGGTGCTCCCATGGGCGTCCCTACCACCACCGGGTCCCTCCACGTGACCCTCCTGCCACTCGCCGCGAAGGCCGGTGTCCCGGCTCCGAAGGCCGTGGGTGGCCGGGGAGGAAGAGTGAGGGAGCGGCGGCGGCTGGGGGGTACCGAGGTGGCTGGGGAGGAAGACAGAGGCGGCGACGGCAGAGGAAAGGGGGCGGGGGACGGAGCGAGGAGAAGCGGTGGCGCATGACGGAAGGAGCAAGAAGCTGAGAGGAGAGACCGAGAGAAACGGGCAGCATTAGCTAGGGCTGGCGGCCTCGCACATGACTCCGGTCGTGCAATCCTAGCCGTCCAGCGAAGATCTGACGATAGGCATGTTTTGGAGCGACGTGGCCACGGCGAGAGATTTTCTTTTTCTCCGATTAATATGGGAATTTCTTGCCTTTTTACCTCCTAGGATTAATGTGAGGGCTTCTAGAAGAGCTTCTAATTAGTATAGATATAGATAGATTGGTAACAACAACCTGTTGGACTAGTGTTATTTTGTGTTTATTGGTAACAACAACCTATTGGTCTTATATATTGTGCCATGCTTGTACAATTAATATGTTCTATGTGAATCATTTGCATTATTGAGCTGAATCAACTATAAAATAAAAACTCTGTGACTTCCCGTTGATTTTAATATTTGAAGATACAACCATAAATCGTCAAATATAGACCGTAAGTCCCCTTTCGTAATACTTATACACATATTTTATTCGGAAATGCTAAAATATAACAATCAACTATAAAGTTTGTGATTCCACCCGAATTTCGATGTGTTTCAAGATTTGTGGGCCTCCATCCTCCTCCTTCGGCACTCCTACAAGTAGAGCGGCGAAGTGTGCCGTTTCCTTTGAAGACAGCTCTGGCTCCAGCTCACCGGCGTAGACGCTCGTAACGGCCTCCTCTGAATGTTTTGCGTTGTCTCCGATACTAGAGACCGCCGTGCATCTTCGTCTCAGTACCAAAAGCGAGTCAAGGAGGTGGCGGCGATGGAAAGTAAAAGTGATAGCGGCCGAACGGCGGCCTGGGGACGGAGGGAAGATAGAATGGTTTGGGTTGTTTGGACACGTGTCACAGTCTGGTGGGGTGAGATTTTGATCTTACGGTCTACTGATCTTTGTAACAGAAATGAGGAAAAATACATTCGCTGATTTAGTAATACAGCTCAAAGCTACTGAAACATCTAGTAAGCAAACAGGTCGGCATGTTTCGCTGATTTAGTCTTCCATGCATGCAAGTAAAATACATTCTTTACTTTGCCTTCTCTCAACCATATGGAAATAACCAGAAGCTTCAAGTTCCAGTGCCGACTTATCCTACCTCCGTTCATGTAGCAAGCACGTCATTAATCAAATTCGAACTGACTCTTTCATCTCAAGAAAATAAATTAATCTCTAACAATTTCTCTCTTAATATATTTTTCTTGAGATATCTCTATCGCACAATCCACTCTTCTATCACATCTCTAGGACACACGAACATGTACTTGGACTGGTACTCGAACTCAGTAGCCAGTTGGACTCGGCTTCAACCTGGCTCATGCGCACTCGGCCGAAGACGGTCACACAACTCGAACACGTTTCAGGCTTACTCATTGAGATAGTCGGTATCAACTACGACTTGCCCAACTGTATTAGACTCAGGACGGCGAACACATCTCCTCAACATCCCAGACTCAATTCCACGGTCTCAACTCAAGACAGTGAACACATATCCTCAACGTCCCGAACTCAACTCTTCGTACTCGACTCAGCATCAGAGCAGCGCCGGTTCGTCTTCAGCATTTGCCTCAATTAAATGTGCCTCCGTTTTATCCTTCCTCGGCATACGACATTCGGAAGCGAAGTACCCGTAGTCCTGACAATTGTAGCAGTGAACCTTCACCTTGTCGAACATGCCGTTTTTCTTGCCAGAGTTGTTGGCACCCTCTTCTTTGGTCTTTGTCGATGTTTTAATATTGAACTTATGAAATGAACGTTGGGGTCTTCTTGACCAAGACTATGCAAAAGGAGACACAAGAAGTTTTAAACAGGTTTAGGCCTTCTAAGAGAATAATCACTATACTCCTGTATTTCTGTATTGATTGTGTCTACAACAAGAAGGAAGTCACCGAAAAGCTAAGGCTAATGACCTATGTCTCTTGTCCTTTCTTTCTCTCTCTCTCTCTCTCTCTCTCTCTCCTCCACCGACATTATCCCTTATATAGCTTCTGAGGGGGTGGCAGTTGTTCCGTGCCAGGAGGCACCTCAACGGTTTGTTAATTGCATATGTTTGATGGTAGTTATTGTCAGAGAAACACTCTCCTCACATTCGCCTTGCAGTTATACCAGAGACAGAGATGATTATGTGCAGTTATGTTAGGGGATAACGACACATGTTTAACTACTGTGTATAAATAGACACAGTGCATAAAGTCCCTAGTCGATTGAGTCTACATTTATGTGGGTTTTATCAACTATAGAGTGGTTGTGGTTGATTTGGTTGTAGTAAAGCTTATGACCATGAGGTAATAGTAGTAAAACTTACGATCATATGGTGGTCGTAGGTGATACGACCATATGGTAGTCGTAGAATAACTTACGATCATATGGTGGTCGTAGAATAGCTTGCGACCACTAGGTAATGGTAATGTTATCTTATCATTAATGATAAGGGATACCTTTGATGGTTGTATAAAGACATTATCCTATATAATAAACATTATAGATAAATAATTCAATTAATTGAGGATTGTTAGATCCTCGTCATCTAGCCACCCAACTTCAAGCGAACATGACTTACTTGAAAAAGAGGTCGTAGGATAGTGGTCGGAGAAAAACATTTCTGACTAGTATTTCTTGTAACCAAAAGTTGACCTGGTTAAGAAAGGTATTTTTACTTGAGTTGTAAAAATAAAATTTTCTATACCAAACGTACAAAATAAAGAATACAAACCGTCTCTCACAATTCTGTCTGTTGGGAGCGGCTCTTGAAGAGATTGTAACTGTTGGGCACCCCACGATCTTTACCACAAGCCCATGCTTATAAATAGTCGTGGGGGGTAAACTTAGGGTTTTGTACTTTTCCCCAATCGTTTCAGCTCCTATGAGCTCTTGCTTCCTCTGCTTCGTCTGAATCACAATTTTTCCAAATCTATCCAAATCCAACAAAAAATTTTGCAAGAAATGGCCGGAATCATTTTCAAATGGGAGAAATCGGAGCTGGGTGTAGAGAAGATGACCGCACTTGTTGCTATGGAGAAGATCCTATAGTGAACTTTGGTGAAGTGGACCAATGTTGAAGGTCAGTATTGCCCGTCGGCGAGTCGAACAGGATTCCAGTATTTCAAGCATACGAGGAATGTGGCCTTCGACTGCTTGCGCACCATTTTTATGGTCATGCTCGAACACTTTGGGATGAAGTTGGTGAACTTGGTTCCCAATTACATCACCATGCTAAGTGTATTTGTGTACTTGAGTGTGGCCTATCTGGGTATTATTCTAGATATGTACCTTTTCAAGTACTACTATGGAATGGGCAAACTGCGCGGGATTGTGAGTAGCTGCGCTATTCAACTCCACGAAGGAAGTCGAGGGAGTACATCTCCATGTTCACCCGATCGTCGTGCCCAGGATGGAGGAAAAGATGGTTCTACTGCATTGAGACCAAGGACGACAGTCTCTTCTTCATGGGCAAAGCTGGGGAGAAGAACAAGTCATGGGACTCGACTCCAAGCAACATAAGTCGGTTGGCCCCTTAAATTCAAGATATTAAGGACTTGAGGGATGAAGGGCTGACTGGATGGTACGTGGTGAAGGATTTCATCACGTGCTGCATTCCTCCTAAAAAAATGAGTACATCCTATGTGGAGGTACTCGGGGGCTAAGGATTCGACTAGGGACTACAAAGGAGGTAATAACCAATTTGCCCTTTCAATTTGTGGTTCGAGCACATTTAATGATTATATCCTTCCATTTGTAGATCTGCCACAAAGGGAGATTGACGCTGGTCAAGCTCATTTGTGAAAAGTTCCCTCCGAATATGGAGGAGTCTCTTTAGATTTTAACGAACGTATTCGGGGAGCAGAATGTTGGGACCCAAACTTGCAAATCCGGATCCTTTGTGTAATCTGAACTAGTCTCATGATTAGTAACTAGTTCACAGAGTGACAACATTGATGAAAATCATATCCATAAAATGAAATAGCTAAGAAAGAAGCAAATTATTATTAAATAGTAGCAACAGACCTTATAGTCAAAGTTTACATAGTTTGTCACGTAAGGCTTAAAAGACAAACATAACTCTTGTAGTGGAAATAAGATAACTTGTGGTGGTCATCCGACATGCCAACAGGTAATCGAGTGGGGAGCGCATCCTAGTTCGCATAGTCTTCAAATTACTCCTCGTAGAATTCTGGATTCCCGGATTCTTCCTCAGCAACTGATCAACAATGGCAAAAAGCTGTGAGTACAAAAAGTACTCAACAAGTCGTAGGGAATAATATGCAATTAATATTCATGCAATGCTTGAACAAGGAATAGTTGTATGCACTACTATAGAGAAGGTTATATTGGACGCCTGATCACAGACGGTTCCCTAGAATCTGTTAGTGTTGTAATTATCACAGACGATTTTACAAATGTGACCGTCTATGTTACTAGCGATGACTAAAACCGTTTGTAATACGTAATTGTCACATATGGTTTTCTTAATAAAAATCATCTGTGATAATTCATAGACAATTCTTAATAAGAATCATTTGTGATAATTATAGACGATGCAGACGGTTTTTAATTAGAACCGTCTATGATAATTCACACACAATTCTAAAAAAGAACCGTCTGTGATAATTTTGTATCACAAACGGTTTGTGGTTGAAAGTGTCTGTGATATGTATCTCTTAAACGCATCAATGCCACTTCGGCTCCTCGATGCATCTCTTCGTCTCACGCGCCGACGTTACTCCTTGTTTTATAAAAATGACCATCCACCACCGGAAGATGGATTATCACATCGCTCTACTCTCTTTCGCACCATCCATCAAGAACGAATAGAATTAAGAAAAATGGCTTCCCACTCTACTCCCCTGATGCTGGCGTTGATGGCCTACCTAGCCATTCTGTATGAGCACCTCTCCGGGCGTGCACTGGTGGATGCTGCGGAGGGGCACTATACTAAAGTGTCCTCCCTCCTCCGCCGGAGGTTATGCTGGGGCATGTGCTGGCGATGTTCCACCATCTGGACGTCCTCCTCCGCATGTCTTCCTGGTGGTATCCAGCTTCCAGCGAGCTAACCTCGCCATCAACGTTGTCCTCCAAAAAGACGTTGCACGTCTTCTAGAGGATTACCGTCGCTTCAATTGCTTCATCGAGGTGGTGGGTGACTGCTCTACCTTGCCAAGACCCTCGAGCAAGAGAAGATATCCTATGGGCGCAATTCGACTTGATTCTTCAGTCAGAGCATCTTTGGGCCACACTCGAATGATTGCATCAACAGTTGGACATGTTTCGGGCTACCTACGTTGATCCTAAACCCTCCGATTCCAACGACGTTGCCCACAAAGCATTGAAGACGGAGATAGCAGGCTACTTGGGCCGCTACAAAAACTTGATCTTTTTTATTTCTACTGTTTTAAAATCTTTTGTAAGAAGTGATTGGCCACACTGTTTGGCCATATATAAATACAAAATATGATAAAAAAATCCAGTTTGGAGTTGAAGTTACTGTCTATGTTGAACATGTTTACTTAATAACATTTTTATCTTACTTTCCTCTATGTAAACGGGCTCAGTATAACGACATGACAGCATTGCTTAGCAGTGAAAAACTAATCATACATATTTACTCCTGAGGCTAGCCAAAAAATAGAATATTCTTTAGCTATAGAAGGAACTATCATAGGTGGTTTAGTAGAACAAATCGTCTGTGATATGTATCACAGACGGTTCTAAAATAGAATTATTTGTGATATAGTCATATATCACAGACTATTTTTAAATAAGAACTGTCTGTGATAATGCACAGACGGTTCTTAACAATAACCGTATGTGATAATTGCGGACGTCATAGACGGTTTTTAATTCGAACCGTCTGTGATAATTCATAGACAGTTTTTAATAAGCACCGTCTATGATAATTGCAGACGTTACAGACGGTTTTTAATCCGAACCATCTATGATAATTTTGTATCACAGACAGTTTATGGTTGAAAGTGTCTATGATATGTACTCTATTATTAAATACCCGGCCCACCCCGACAGATCTGTCTATAGTGAGCTAGGGTGAATGAGGAGGTCGGCTTTGGGGTGTTTGGTGAAAGCATACCGCAGATTTTCAAGTGTACTTGTAGATCTATTTATTCTTGGTGATATAAGGTTAGTATTTTCTTATAATTAATAATTTGCTCCAATTTAAGAATGGGTCTCACTACTCCTAGTCTACTTAAATATATTCTCTTGCTTCTTTACATTCGAAGTTGAAGTCTTCTTGTGCCAAATGTGAGTCACTTGATGTTGGTTTTTATGCCATCGCTTTAGATAGCTCTTCTTTGGGAGGTTCGACTCTTTCGAACTCTTCTTGTGTTGTGCAACGAATTTCAAAAGACAAGGGTGCTTCTTCTTCAAATGATACTACATCTTCAAAAGAGAAGTATCACTGCACCTTTTGTAAGAAGAATGGACACACATTTGAGTTTTGCTTTCGCCGTTTGAAATATGAGCATCAAGTGCGTCGTCATACCTCTAGGAACACACATAGTCTTTCTCATGGCATGTGTGAGTCTAGTGCCGATACGAGGACGATTCAGGATGTTGGTTCCTCCAAGACTTCTTCTTTGAGCGATAATGGTGCTTTGTCCTCTCGGACCGTGTCTCCTAGTAGACCTTTACACCATTGCTTATTTTGTGGGAAGGATGGACATCTTGTAGATTTTTGTTTTCGGCGTGCAAAACATTTGCGTCGAGCTCATGCTTCTAAGTCTCCTAGTGAGCATAGTCTTTCTCATAACATGCACACTAAAGAGCCTAGCACGAAGACTCGCTTTGTTGATAGCTTCTTTGACACCTTTTCGAGTGGTGTTGGACAGCATCGTGGACTTGGTTTCCGTGGTTTTGGTTTTGGTCCACGAGCTATCCCGAGGTAGGATTTCCGCCATTTCTCAAGAGGTGGACCTCGTTTTGTTCATCGAGGTATACACCCACGGCGAGGATGTGTGAGTACCCATGGTGCTTTTGTTGATTCTCATCATGGTGCTTTCAAGCAAGGCCATTGCCGCTTTTCTAGAGATGGACTCGTTTTCCTCATCGAGCTGTCCACTCGCGGCATGCCTTCAAGGATGATGTTGGATCTTCTTGCATGGACCATCATTCACATCATGCTAACTCACATAATAGTTCGACTGCCTCTAGTGGTGGTGTATCCAAGGTTTGGGTTCCCAAGTATTTGCTCTCTAACCCTTCGGAATCCAAGACTTGGACACCTTGCCTTTCTCATGTGTAGGTACCGGAAACGCGGGTTGGAGAACATGGACTTAAGAGGTTCTAGTTTTTTGCTTCATCACATGATCGGGACACTTGATTGGTCTCCACCCCAATAAGGGCCTCCAAGAGGCATGTGCTTTCATGATCGGCGTCTACACCTGTTTTGTGAGCAATCTTATACCTTCATGCATTTACTTTCTTGATTATTCATTCTTGGCATGTTGTGCTTGTCTTTGTGCTCACTTGTATCATATTGGCATGTGTTACTCTTTTGATATCTTTTATCATGTCGTTGCTAGTACCTTTCTTATGTATCCATGGGATAGATTGTTATTCATTATTTCTATAGGTGTATAAGCCTGGTTTTGACAACATGAGCTTGTGTTGTCTTGTACCTTTGTTATATTGCTCTTGTTGATTCTTGCTTATATATCCATGTATTAGATTGTTGTTCATTACTTCCATAGTTATATGAGCTTGGTTTGTGTCATCAAGAGCTTGCACTGTTTTGATACTTTTACCTTCTTGCTCTTGTTGATTTTTGCTTTATGTATCCACATGCTTACTTGATATCCTTGTTAGCATACTTTATTCATGAATTGTTCTATAACATGCTTTATGCTTATATGGTTTCTGTGTCATCTGTTAATTGTGGATGCATGAGTCTTGCCATAGCTTCACTAGCATGCTTTACGTTTGATTAGATGTATATTGTGTGATATGCTATGGGCTTGCTTTCTTGCTCCTATGTCTTATTGTGGATTAAGGATAGTTTGAGTTTTGACATATCTAAGATAGCATGTGCTGCGATTGATTTGCCTATCTCCATGCTCATGGTCTGAATTATTGATTATATGCTTTTATGAGCTTTGGATCATTTGTTGCTATCCTTGTTAGTCGTGTGTCTTGGTACTGTTTCCCTAGATAATGTCTCACTAACTCAGTACCAAGGCATAGACTTCTTCTGTCTCTTTGGTGTAGTCTTTTCAGCTAAGAAGAAGAACATGTGGTCCATGACTTCAACTGTTGGTTCTTCTTCATATGTGCGTTCGAGGTTGACTATCACTTCTTGGAGATGAAGGAATTTGAGATGAGGATGATGGGTGAGCGCAACTACTTTCTGAAGCTTCAAACCAAGCAATGGATCTTCATCCATCATGACTACATCTCACTGCCAAGCAGTGCAACTCAGGTTCGAGTTTCTATACCTTATGTTTGTGTTTGGTGTCCCTAGTCTGCCTTGCATAGCATCTGGTTTGTGTCAGGTGTTGGGCTTGTTGAGTTCAAGGTAGATAGGAGGCTCTGTTCTAGCACGTGTTCTTTCTAGACACTCTTCTTATCCCATGTTTTTCTAGGATGCACTCTTCTCACAGCTTAGGTCGATCTTGTTTCCCAGTCACTAGTCCTTAGCAGGTTTTTGAGTTGCATGTAGGTCTTTTTAGTGTTGGTGTTTCACTCCCTAGCTTTTCGAGTCGTTTTCCCTAGAGATCATGTGGAGTTTGAAGTCTTTGTGCTTGTTTTTGTGGAGTCCAAGGCACAATTAGCAGATCTCCTCATCAAGCCTTTAGACCCAACAAGGTTTGCCACCTTGAGATATGAGTTAGGGGTAATTTACCCCTATGAGTTGGTTTGAGGGGGAGTTGGTTCTTTTCTGAAGAACTTACCTTGTTCATTTGAGCTTTCCTTGTTCTTTGAATCTTTTATGGATCTTTTCTGATACCTTTTTCAAGTGGTATCTTCTTTGGATCTTTTGATCTTGTTAGGCTTCTAAGTCTTTTGTGCATCTCATTGTATCATATTGCATACATATGAAAATCTCATAAAGATGCATTGTAATATAACCTTCTGTCTTTTAATTGATGAAGCTTTGCTTATTACCCTGTTGAGCTTTAGTATTTCAATTCTTGCTCAATATTGTGTCTAGTTCTTTGACTTGCTAGAATTATCATGCTCTCACATGTGCAGCAATATCTTTGCTAATTGAGCTAACACTTTAAGTCAACTTGAACTGAAATTGCAATTTATAGCTCTTTTAGCTAGTTGCACAATTAGTGATCCTTTTGTGACATTGACCTGTCAAAATTGCTTTGTTAGCTCTTGGATCTAGAATTGAACATTTATGGAGCTTCTTCATCTTTTAAGAATCTAAAATTGCTCTTTTGAACAATAAAAAATGATCTCTTTTGTGCGAAAAACCTGATCTCACCAATTCCTTCTCATGAGACAGCTTGCCATTGCACTAGGCAAGAACTCAGAGGGAGTTTTGGATGACCTAGACCACTCTTTTAAACTTTTTGTGCTTGAGATGGTCGCGGCAAGGCTTGAGATCTAGCACATGACTAAGAAAACAAATTCTCAAAATTGGTTGAAGCTTAGGAAGAGATTGTGGATGGCTCCTAGTCTAGGATCTTCTTTACTAAGATAGACCTTTTGTCAAGTTGAATTGAAATATTCTTGTACAAATTGGGCTTTTGAGAAAACTTGAGCAAAATGATTCAATGCAGGACTTTTGTCTCTAAAATGGTCTTTGCTAGCTTCTTTCACATTGATATTCTGACTTGGCCATTATCATTTTAGAATACCTGTTGTTGAACTTGCTAATTCTGAAGCGTTGCTTAATTTAATCCAACAACATGTGTTATATTGAACTCTTTAGCCTAGCTTTGCTATATATGTCTTATCATGATCTTGCTAGCGCTGTTAGGATTGATTTATTTTGAGCAATAATTGAATTGCTAGTTTGCTCTTATAGGTAATCTCCAAAGCTTCTTTTACCTAAAAATTGAAAAATCAAAAAATGAAGCCACTCCAGGTGCATTTCATGCATGCTCTTTCTTATGTTTCTTCCTTACTTATGCATTTATCATCTCTGGATGAGAGGAAGGAATGATTCTTTGATGAATCCATTGTCAAATGGGGAGAAGTTTTAGGAAAAATGTGAAAAAGAGCTTTCTGGATGTTAAGGGGGGAGAAGTTTTGTAAAGGGAGAAGTTAGGAGCTTTTTGGAGAAAATAAATTTTTGAAAATTTCTCTTGTAAAATGGTGATCATAGTGAGGGGGGCATTTAAATTGCATTCTTATGAACTTATTGTCTTTTCTGAATCTGAATTGCAATTCTTGGAGACTCACAATGATCAAAGGTCAAATAGAACAATTGTTCTTTCATATGGACCTTAAGTGAGATTTTTGTCACTTCTCTGGAAATTGAAGCTTTTATTGCTTCTTCTTGTCGTATCTCACTTGCTGATGCACTTCTGAAGCTAACTTGTCTTTCTCATTGCATTCTCTTGTATTTGAGCCAAGTTGAGCATTTGCGCAAAAATGTCAAGTATTTTCATTTTTCAACACCTCAAACTTACATTTTTGGGAAATTGCCAATGTGTTCATCAAGAGAGATTGTGGATGTCATGAGGATATTGTGGATGTCATGGGGACATACTCATGATCTTAGGTGATGAGACAATTGGCAATAGTGTTGAAGGTTTGTTGAAATCTGGAGTTTTCAGCAAGTGTCAGGGAATCGGTAGTACCGGTGTTGAAGCTGTGGTACTACCAGAGATCGGTTCGACCGCAATGTTGTTGGCGGTTGCAAAATTCCAGAGAAGGTGTATTTGAGCTCTGGTTTTCTTGAGGAGCGGTACGATCGTACTTTGGTTGCCGGTAGTACCGCATGGCGGAATGACCGCGTATGAGCGGTATGGAGTTTCCAGAGGAGTTGTTTTTAGAGATTTTGGGATTTCTCCAAGTTGCGGTACGACTGCAGTTGATTGAGTGGTATGACCGCAATGCGGTAATACCGGGGTTTATTTGGCGGTAGTACCACTTGGGGAGTGAACTGTGTGCTGATTGTCAAATTTCTTGGAGATTTGTTTTGGGTTAGGTCAAGTTCATGTTGATCATTGCATATGTGTTGCATGATGCATGTTTCTGCTAACGTGGGTCAAGTTGTGAAGAACTTGTTCCGGAGATGGTTTCTTGGTCTATTGCTGTGCAGGTGGCTTGCAGGTCTATGACGGTTAACGGCGAGGAGGATCGAGACTAAGCTTGGAGAGCTGAGGTCTAGAACGATCAAAGATGTCGGGTGAGGTCAGAGGACTCAAGCGGGCGCAGAATGGACATGGATGACCGAACGGACAGATCGGTGCGACTGGTTGGATCAAGCGGCGCGGGAGTTGGTGCAAGTGCTATGGTGCCGATGGGATCTGGACGGGAGAGACTTGCCGACATGTAGCCGTTGATCAACCTACACGTGGCGAAGCATGTGATTGCTTCACGAGGATTGGACTTGGTCTTTTGGAGAAAGATCGAGAAGGGGTATTTTGGTAATTTTACCAAATACCGCCTTGGTGCACTTGGCTAAACCGTGGCGCGGGTCGACGCATGGAGAAGCGGTTTAGCTCAATGGAAGATGGAAACGACGCTTTGAGATGCGTGCATGTGTTAACCCATTTGTGTGTTAGGGTTTAATGGGTGCCCTAATGGTATATTCCCTAGATACTAGTCTCCTTATAAATAGAGGGTCTTTGGTGGCTCTTGGCGATTCTTCTTTGTTGAAGGAGAGCCAGCCGAACCCTTGTGTGCCCTATTGTGTTTTAGGGTTTTGAGGAGAAGAGATGAGAGGCTAGGGTTTCTAGGGTTGGATTGAGTGTGTGCTCATGTGGTGAGCTTTGTCCTCCTAGATTGGAGTGGTTGTAAAGAACAATCATCCATCTATCCAAATCAATCCAATCAGATTTCACAAGATGAGTCTCTATTTCGTTTTTGTGTTCATCCTCTTTATTTGATGATTTTGGGGCTTTCTTTGATCTGCAAGTTTCTCTTGTGCTCTTGCTATGTTTTGGCTTGCTGTGACATTTGGGTATACATCTGAGGCCATCTTGTTGATCATTCACCCACAAGCAAGTCACAGATCATCTTTTCGTATTTACCCCGGTTTTGTAGCCACCTTTGTTCAAATGGAAAAAGGTCAGGACTTTAGAAAGGATCTTCACGATCGTCACATGGAATAGGTTCCTGACATCCTTAGGAATGTGTGTTTCAAGTTTCGTGGAGTTTGGCGTTACGGATCAAAAGTTATGCCTATTTTTGATTTCGCGTTCAGGCTATTTTTCCTATTCATCGGTTGATTACTGTTCATGTGGTAGTACCGACACTATTCATCTGGTAGTACCGATTTCTGGTACTATTCACATTTACTGTTCATCCGGTAGTACCGCTCTGTTCGCTGCGGTAGTTCTGATTTTACTGTTCATTCGGTAGTACCGCACTGTTCATTGCGGTAGTTCTGATTTTACTGTTCATCAGCGTGTTTTTTTGTTTTTAATCGTTGAGCTTGGGGGGTTTGAATTAGATTCAGTACAAGTCTTCCACTGTGCTTAAGCATTGATCTTCATAGCTCTCATAGCTATTGGAGTGATTTGCGAATTGAATCCAATCTTTATCAAAAAGATTTTGAGCTCCTATTCACCCCCCCTCTAGTCGCCTGTTTCGGTCCTACACTATAGGAGCATTAAGCTAATTTAACACTAATTTGTTACATGCGTAGTGTAGATGTATTGAAGCTGAATGTACGTTGAGAACCGTGTGAGTGAAGAGTACATTGATGGCTTGTCTGCTTTTAGATGAGCTACCGAGCAGGATATGTTGAAAAATGGGATAAAATTTATGTATTGTCCATGCATTGACTGCGATAATATGAAGATGTTTACCAACTCAGCATATATCGAAGCGCACTTGATTCGAAGAGGTTTCAAAATGGGGTATACATGTTGGACCAGTCACGGTGAAGAGCAGATTATACAGGAAGGTAGTAACATCGTAGAGGGAGACAACGATATGCCAGATGTGGACTGTGTTTTCGATGAGGATAGGTCGCACGATGACAATCTGGATCAGAAGCTACACGATATAGAAGGGAACTATAGTGAAAGAGAGTTTGGTAAATTTAAGGGCTTGATGGAGGACTTAGAAAAACCTTTGTTCCGGGGCTGCAAAATGGAATACACAAGGTTGTCATCTATGCTTGAACTGCTGAAATTGAAGACAAACAATGGTTAGCCCGACAAGAGTTTCACAACATTGTTAAGTCTCTTAGCAGATATCCTTCCAGAGGCAAACGTGTTGCCCAGAACCACCTACCAAGCCAAGAAGGTTCTTTGTCCATTGGAAATGGAAGTAGAAAGACTACATGCATATCTAAATGATTGTATCCTCTACTGTAAAGAGTATGCAAATATGCATGTATGTCCAATGTGTAAAGCATCCCGATACAAGCGTAAGAATCACTCCAATGGCGGTGAGGGCATCGAGGTGAAGCAAGGACTTCCTGCTAAGGTGTTGTGGTATCTTCTCTAATTCCCTGTTTGAAGCATTTATTTGCGAACCGAAAGGAGGTAAAATTGCTACGTTGGCACTCGGAGGAGCGTAAGAAAGATGAAAAGCTAAGACACCATACTGATTCTGCCTAGTGGAGAAACTTTGATAGGAGCTTCGAAGACTTCAGTGCGGAATCGAGGAATATAAGATTTGGGTTGAGTATGGATGGAATGAATCCTTTCGGTAACATGAGCAACCGACATAGTACCTAACTTGTGAATCTATGTATGTACAACCTTCCTCCTTGGTTGTTATAAAGCAGAAGTACATTTTGATGTCACTACTTATGCAAAGGCCGAAGCAACCTGCGAACGATATTGATGTGTACCTAGCACCATTGCTAGAAGATCTTATGACACTGTGGAATGGAATGGAATGTGTACAAATGAGAGAATTTCACTTTATGCGCCATATTGTTCTACACCATCAATGATTTTTCTGCTCTTGGTAACCTGTCGGGGTTGAGTACCAAAGGAGCCAAAGAATATCCACACTGCTTGATGATACCAAGAATGTGTGGCTGAACAACTCACGAAAAATTATGTACATGCGTCATCGTAGGTTCCTTCCCAAATATCACTCATACCGCAAGATGAAGAAATAATTCGACAGAAATAAGGAGGGCGGTTCAACTCTAAGGGCTTTTAGAGGGCAAGAGGTCTATGATATGGTTTAGGATATTGATGTTGTGCTTGGAAAGGAGTGTAAATGAGGACCTGCCAGAAAAACATCTAGAAGAAGCGATCAATTTTTTGGGACTTATCTTGTTGGGAGCACTTAGAAGTTCGTCACTGCATCGACGTTATGCATGTGGAGAAGAATGTATATGATTGCTTGATTGGTCTCTTACTGAACATTCATGACAAAACAAAGGATGGTGTCAACGCACATCGTGACTTGGTTGATATGAACATAAGGACCGAGTTAGCATCGAAAGAGACCGATAAAGGCCGAATGTACCTTCCCCCAATGTGCTACACTCTATCCAAGGTCAAGAGAAATGAACTGTACCAGAGCTTGCATGGTGTGAAAGTTCCATCCGGTTACTTCGCCAGCATGAAGAAACTTGTTTCTATGGAAGATTTGAAATTAATTGGTACGAAGTCTCATTTTTGATGTGCTGATAACACAAATGCTTTCTATTGCAATTAGAGGTATTTTGCCAAACAAGGTCCGAGTGGCAATCATGAGGTTGTGTTATTTATTTAACTCAATTGTTTAGAAGGACATCGATCCCGATAGACTAGATGCTCTGCAGCCGAGGTGGTGACGACTGTGTGTCATCTTGAGATGTATTTCCCTCCATCATTTTTCGATATCATGGTTCATCTCATTGTTCACCTTGTGAAAGAGATAAAGATATGTAGCCTTGTGTTCCTACATCATATATACCCGTTCGAGAGGTACAAGGGAATTCTCAAGTCCTATGTACAGAATCGATCTCGGCTAGAGGGTAGCATCGTCGATGGTTATGCAACTGAAGAGGTCATTGAGTTCTGCATCGACTACATGGCTCAGGTGGAACCGATAGGTGTGCCTCTATCTCGTTATGAGGGGAGGCTGGAGTGTATCGGGACCATTGAAAGGAAAACAATCACTCCTGATCTGGATACATACGCTCAAGCCCATTTCATGGTCTTGCAACACATGACCGAAGTGTCCCCATACATCGACAAGCACAAAGACATGGTACGCCAACTGAATCCAGGCCGGTTGGAGGTTTGGATTACGAGAGAGCACAACCGTCAATTCAATGAATGGTTAAAGGTGCGATTCACTGGGAGGTCATCAAGTGATGATATGTTGCGATGGTTGGCAAAAGGGCCAATATTTACAATTGTGACATGGCAAGGATACGACATAAATGGGTACACATTTCATACGAAAGCTCAGGATAGGAAGAGCACAGTCTAGAACAGCATTGTCCGCATAGATGCGTTTCATGATCAGTTCAATACCGCCGGGCCAAACATAATAAAATGTGTGTTGAAATCCCAGTATGGGTTCATAGAGGATATTTGGGAGCTCGACTACGTACATTTCAAGATCCCCTGTTTCGATGCCATTGGGTCCAACTTTCATAGGGTGTGAAGGTCGACAAATACGACACCACTACTGTGGACCTCGAACGTGTCGGATACAAGGATGAACTATTCGTACTCGCTAACTAAGTTGTTCAAGTTTTTATGTAACAAACCAGGCAAATAAGAACCGCCACATAGTTCTTCATGGAAAAAGAAGGATTGTCGGAGTTAAGAATGTCGTGGACAAGGAATAGTACAATCAATTTGATGAGTTGTCTCTTTTCAAAGACGGCATCAGGCTCGAGGAAGAACCCAGTGAGGAAGCTAGCTATATGTGCGTCGATAATCGTGAAGGGCTATTTTTAAAAGGAAATAGCTAAGTGGAATGATCCCACATGGTGAACACCTATTTGGAAATTGTTCCATTGTAATTAAGAAACTCATCATATAATTAAGAAATTATTTCATTGTAATTGATTTAGTAATTAAGAAATTATTCCATCTGTGATTGTATCTACTTTCTTAATTTCAGAGGGCATGGCTAGCTTTTCTTGAGGCTAGCCGAAAAATAGGATATTTTTTAGTTATAGAAGAAACTATCACATGCGGTTTACTGGAAAAAACCGTATGTGATATAGTCGTATATCACATACTATTTTTAAAGTAGAACCGTCTGTGATATGATAACATATCACAAACGGTTATATTATGGAACAGTCTGTCATACTTATCACAGACGGTTCTCTAAAATAGAACCGCCTTTGATATCTTTTTATTAGTAGGGCCCTACTAGGGTTTGCACCCTTACTCCTCACTCGCCCGTCCCCCTCCCCAGTGCCCTTACTCCTCACTCGCACGTACCCCTCCCACCCGAGAGACCCCGACCTCGACGCCGCCACCCCCGATGATGCCGCCCCTGAGTTCAACCCGCTCTCGCGCTTCACACGCTTCGAGTTCAGCCTCGAGTCCAAGTCCACCATCATGGTTGAGTTCGCCACCCACTCCCTCCAGGTCAATGGCAAGGTCATCAAGGCCCAGATTTGGGACACCACTGGCCAGGAACGGTACAGTACACATGCCCAAACCCTCACCTTGCTTCAGTATCTCTCTCTCTACGCGGCGGTAGATGGATAGATTTGTGCTCGGCTCGATGGCTATTCCTGTTCTCGATGCATGCGTGCTCTATATGTTTGTGAATGCTGAGGTTTTGTGGGTTGGATGTCGCTGCCGAATTATGTTGCGTGCTGATGCGACTAGCTAGTGTAGAGTTTGGGGTGGGTTATTTGGTGGGGTTGTTTATGATGTCAGATCGCATAGTTCTTTAGATTTTGATCGGTCAGTCTGCTTAGTAGTATGGTGTTGTGTGGAATTATCTTGCTAATTGCAATGAAGAGGAGAATTTCAAAAGCAAAACAGTTAGTATTGATCGATAGGATAATAGGATATATATATTCTTTTTTACTTCCAAGACCAATTTATGATGACGGCTGTAATCTGGGTGTTGTAATCCCTCCTAAGAGAGTGTGGACTAGAGATGGCTGTCCAAAGAATGCGTTGCTATGGATGATCAATTTGGTGTTCCGAGAGTGGAGTTATAGATTGTGCTTTTAATGTATGCATTGTTTTTTTTTTTGCTGGATCTATTTAGACAAATGTCATTCTTTGTCCCTAAGTAAAAGATGACCTTGTCACAAGGAAGTGAGATGAATGCTTGAAATATTTGGAGCAAACTTTTGGGGGGTAATTGAGTGTCAAATTGGGGGTTTCAATTTATATGTCACAATCCTTAAAATTTTCTTTTGTCCTTTGCTAAAAAGTTTTCATAGATAGCAAGTAAACAAGATGGCGTAGTCTTCACCACTGTCATCGACGTCACCGAATGCGTCTGGCGCTACGATGAAAGGGGTACTTAAGCAAGATGGCAGAGGAATATAGAAAATGCATGAGGACCGAATGACCATCATGGAGGTCACTCCCGTTGGGGTCCCTCAGCATCCCAAGAAAGCAACGACAGCATTTTGGACCACCTGCGGAATAGTTGCAAGGGAACAGTCCCCCATCACCACACCAAGTTGGAAGTCTTTGACAAGAGAAGAGAACGAGCAACTGTGGGATGAAATTTCAAGGTCGTTCGAGATCCCAGCAGAAGTCCATGGACTAATGCAATGATAGGCGTTCCTCGTGATGGGAAAATCATGGAAGACCTTCAAGGCATGCTTGTCACAGAGTACGTAAACAAGGAACGGACTCCCTTCACGAAGTATTCTTTCGTGTCGCCAGATACATGGGACGCCTTTGTGACGATGAAGATGACGACTGAATTTTAGGAGCAAAGTGCGGCGCATAAGGCTATCCAGACACAAAACACTCACCCCACAGACTCGAAATCGCTAGGTAGACCTATTGTAATTAGTTTGATGCAAGCAACAGAAGAGAAAAAATAGAAAACACTGCCATGCATGCAGCACCAAATACCTTGTGTCTTTCATGTCTATGTGAGCTCTTACTTCCAGTGTGTGCGTGTGTTCATCCGTTGAATACATCATGAGGTTCCAGCGTGTGGGTGTGTTCATCTTTCGATGGACTTCCAGCGCGCGCGCGCGTGTGTGTGTGTGTGTGTGTGTGTGTGTGTGTGTGTGTGTGTGTGTGTGTGTGTGTTCATCCGTTGAATACATCATGAGGTTCTAGCATGTGTGTCTGCTGAGCATCTAGTTTTTCTTCAGACTGGCTAACAATTGGTATCAGAGCCTTGTGCTCGATCCCACGGTGATGTCTCGATCATCTTCCCACTCACCTTCCAGACCAAGGATGCCCAGCAACGTCGGCGCATGTCTAGAGGTAGGGTCCGACAACGGCGGCGGTGGGGAAGTTATGATCCATCACATGGAGAGGGAGTCAGGTGGATCGGTCGTCTACCTGATGCTGACGCAAACCAACTATGGAGATTGTGCTCTCATGATATGGTGAACCTACAGGCTCAAGGCTTGTGGGAGGTGATCGACCCTGGCAATGGCGACTACCGTGACGACAGGATGGTGTTGTCTGCCAAACTTCGTGCCATCCCGCCAGAGATGCTATCAACGCTCGCCGTCAAGAACACCGCCAAGGACATGTGGGACACCATTAAGACATTGCACATGGGCGTCCAGTGCATGCGTGAAGCAAAGGCGCAGAAGCTACACAAAGAATTTGAGGCGATCAAATTCAAGAACAACGAGTCGGTGGATGACTTCATAATGCAGCTCACCGTCCTAGTCAACAACTTGGAGATACTCGAGGACAAGTTGGAGGAAGACCGCGTTGTTAAAAAATTCCTCCGCGCCGTCCCGCCGAGGTATACTCATGTAGCAATCTCAATTGAGACGCTCGTTGACTTGTAGACACTCTCGGTGGAGGAGCTCACTGAATGACTAAAAGCCGTAGAAGAGCACTGCGACCAAGACAACACCGATGGTGCCAGCGGACGCCTGCTCCTCACAGAGGAGGAGTGGCTTGCGTGCATGAAGCAGCGCGAGCATGGCCAAGGGTTGCCTGGTGCACAGAAGCCCAGCGGTGGCTTTGGCAACAATCGACACCGAGGCAAGCCAAAGAACCACGACAGTGGCTATGCCGCCAGCGGCAATAGTCATGGCACTACGTCTAATGGTGGCCACGACATGTCGAAGGACAAGTGCCATAACTGTGGAAAAATTGGGCACTAGGCCAGAGACTACCGCAAGCTGTTGAAGGAACACGGGTAGGCTACACTAGCATAAATTCACGGGTAGGCTACACTAGCATAAATTCAAAATCTACCACGCAACCAAGGAACCTCTGCTAGTAATAGATCACGGAATTATCACTAGACGCGCAAATTCACAGTGGAAGAAGAGTCGATGCAGCGCGTTGGTGCGGTTGTAGTCGTACTAGTCTCGCGCCTCCTCCAAGTGCTTCTTAGGGCCGTCACAAAATTGCGGATCGTCCTAGCGTTGAAGCCTCACAGCAACGCCTCCAAGGTATCCACACGTATGGGGCAGGAACACCACGCACCGGAGTGCTAGCGCCAGCTGCGCGGTTTTGGACGAAAGAGGTGTGGTGTCTAGGATTTCGGGAATTCCGAAAAATCACTCTTGACCCAATGCCACCTCCCATCTATATATATGCATCCATGATGGGTCTCGAACTTGAGGCCCATTAGGAACTCGTGGCGCATAAGAATTTGGATCACCATCCAAAACGTGTCCCGGCCCTTTAAGCGTGCGACCCTATAGGTTCACGTACACTTGGACATGGCCTGAGTACTCCTACTCGTCCACTAGCAGTAGTGGCCCCTAGCAGGACATACCAACTCCCGAGTATACGTAAAGATCACATTGGACGAACCTCAACAAATCTCATATGTATTTCCCTTTGCCTCACGATATCGGTCAAACTCAAGGCGAGTATGCGCCATCCTTGTTGGTTAGCTCGACCACTCTTTCTCGATTACGTGATTCGAATTCCCCGACTATGGTTAACTCTTTAACCACAAATAGCATGGCCATGCATTTCTGGAATCCGATCACTCGAGAGGCCTAGAGATATCTCTCCCGTTGTAAGGAGGGGCAAATCCTATCTTGATCTACCATGCCTCGACGCATGTATCATGACAAACCCGAAAGCTACCTTTATAACTGCCCAGTTACGGAGTAGCGTTTGGCAACCCCTAAGTAAGTCACTATACATCTTGAGTGCATGCGACGATCTCAAGTCTAAGGATATAGCATACGCATTGTAAATGAGACCAACTGATGACATAGAAGAATACAACGTTCTCGCAGTGTCTCATGGTGGGTCGATCCAACCCCATGTTCACTAACATGTATCATATTATTGGTTTGATATCTCCATATCTATGATCCGTGAAACATGGTCATCAACCAATACATATGCTAGTCTATTCATATGTGTCCTCATATGTTTCCGACTAGGGATCGCTTTAGAATAATCATCACAAAGATAAATATAGAGTTTCACAATCAAGTCACATACTTGATAATAAATATTAACGATATTATTCAAGGAACTTTGCATATCTTTACATCTCCTCTATCCACAATATCGCGAATAAGATGATAGCGCCTGAGTATATGCTTGGACTTCTGATGGGATCTAGGCTCTTTAGCCTGCGCAATGGCTCCATTATTATCACAATAGAGATCCATTGGGCTCAAGGCACTCGAGACCATACCCAATTCAGCAATAAAATTCCTTATCCAAACACCTTCCTTTGCAGCTTCAGAAGCCGCAATGTACTCGGCCTCCGTCGTAGAATCAACAACTGTCTCTTGCTTGGAACTTTTTCAGCTCACTACTCCTCCATTCAAAATGAATACAAACCCAAATTGTGAATGATAATCATCTTTATCGGTTTGGAAACTTGCATCGGTGTAACCATTTACAACGAGCTCTTCATCACCGCCATAAACTAGGAACGCATCCTTAGTCCTTCTCAAGTACTTAAGAATGTTTTGATAGTCGTCCGATGACCTTCACGGGATCGACTTGGTATCTGCTTGTGACACTTAGAGCATATGATACATCTGGTCGAGTACATATCATGGTGTACATGATAGATCCAATAGCTGAAGCATATGGAATACCATTCATACGGTTTCGCTCATCAGCATGTCGAAGGACACTGACTCTTGCTAAGACTTATGCCATGTGACATAGGCAAGAACCCTTTCTTAGCTTCCTGCATGTTGAATTGTTTCAACACCTTGTCAATATAAGTACTATGGCTTAATCCAATTAGAAGTTTGGATCTATCTCTATAGATCTTTATCCCTAAGATATATGCTGCTTCTCCTAGGTCCTTCATAGAAAACTATTTTTCAATTAGGCCTTAACAGATTCCAGCATAGGAATGTCATTCCCAATCAATAATATGTCATCCACATATAAGATTAGGATTACAAGTGCGCTCCCACTAACCTTCATATAAACACAAGGTTCTTCTTTGTTCTTGATGAAACCAAACCTTTTGATCTCCTCATCAAAACGTATATTCCAACTCCGATATGCTTGCTTCAACCCATAAATAGATTTCTGAAGTTTGCACACTTTACTAGCATTCTTTGGATCGACAAACACTCAGACTGTGTCATGTACACATCCTCACTTAGATTTCCATTAAGGGAAGCCGTTTTAACATTCATTTGACATATCTCATAATCGAAATATGCAGCAATAGCTAGAATAATCTGTACAGATTTAAGCATCGCTACCGGCGAGAAAGTCTCATCGTAGTCAATTCCTTGAACTTGTTGAAACCCTTTTGCGACTAGTCGAGCTTTATGAATGTGAACATTTTCATCCATGTCAATATTTTTCTTATAGACCCATTTGCACTCAATAGTTTTAACACCATCAGGCGGATCGACTAGATTCCAAACCTGGTTGTCTCCCATGGAGTCTATCTTGGATTTCATGGCTCCAAGCCATTTCTCAGACACTGGGCCCATCATTGCTTCCTTATAAGTCACAGGCTCATCGCTGTCCAATAACAATATATCACGCGAATACCAAGCAGGTACTTTGCGCGTCCTGTCTGACCTTCGCAGATTTGGTGCTTCCCCGGCTAGGGTATCTCCGATTGTGGGTTCCCCAACCACATTTTTCCTTATTAGGGCGTCTGCAGCCAAGTCCTCCCCAACTGGAGTATCTCGAACCTCTTCGAGTTGCACGGTTCTCCCACTTGCCCTTCTCGAGAGAAACTCTTTCTCTAGAAAGACACCGTTTCGAGCAACAAATACTTTGCCCTCTTCTCGGTTGTAGAAGTAATATCCTTTGGTTTCCCTAGGATATCCTATAAAGAAGAATTTATCTGACTTGGGTGTGAGTTTATCAGACGTCAAACGTTTAACATAAACATCACATCCCAAATCTTTAGAAAAGACAAACTAGGACTCTTCCTAGTCCACATCTCATATGATGTCTTATCCACTGATTTAGATGGTACCCTATTTAAAGTGAAAGCAGCAGTTTCTAGAGCGTAACCCCAAAAAGATAATGACAGATCCGATTGGCTCATCATCGACCGAACCATGTCCAACAAGGTTCGATTATGCCACTCGGACATCCCATTCCATTGTGGAATGCCCGGTGGTGTAAACTGCGGGACAATTCCACATTGCTTCTGAAGGATCGCGGGAAGGCTGCGATAGCACAAACAAAATATTTTACCGCGCAACCAAGGAACTTCCGCTAGTAATAGATCACGATATTACCACTAGACGCGTCGACTCATAGCGAAAGTAGAGTCGATGTAGCGAGTTGAAGCAGTCATAGTCGTACTTGCCGCACGCCTTCTCCTCCTACTCCGATGAACGTCGTGAGTCGCGGATCGTCCTAGTGCTGATGCTTCTCAACAACACCTCCAAGGTATCCACACGTACGGGGCAGGGACACCACGCATAGGAGTGCTAGCGCCGGCGGCGTGGTTGAGGAGAGCGTGGCTATTAGGGTTTCGGGATTTCTTCCAGAAAGATTGATCAATCATACCCCATGCCACCGCCCCTCTATATATAGGCATCCATATTGGGTCCTCAACCTGTGGCCCATTAGGAACTCGTGGCCTATAAGAATTCGGATCTCCATCCAAATCAAATCCTAGCCCTTTAAGTGTGTGACCCTATAGGTTTGTGTGTAATCGGTTGTGACTCGGAAACTCTTTCTCGATCACGAGTCGTCAGCGGTACCTAGCAGCACATAACGATTCTCGAACACACACAGAATATATCGGATGAACCTTAACGCAATATGATCTACGACCAGGTCCTTATCACTTACGACCAGCTCGTACTTAGTCACGACCAGTCCATGATTAGTTCTGACCCGATTCAGAACTCCTTACGACCGATTAGTACCTAACTATGACCGGTTTGCAACTCCTCACGACCGATTGGTGATTATGTTCGAGTAGTCACGACCAGGTCGCATCTCCATACGACTTCGACGGTCTACTACTTCACCACTACGACTTGAACCGAACGTCCTGCTTGTGTATTCTCCCTTTGCCTCACGACATCTGGTTGAACTCCAGGTGAGATAACATGTCATCCATGGACTATTCAAAACTTTCTCGATCAAGTGTCGAATAACTTCATGTGGTCGACACTTCGACCACTAGTGGCATGACCATGCACTTTCTTTATTCGACCACAACGAGGGGCCCAAAGACATCTCTCCTATTATGTTAGGAGGGGCAAATCCCATATCCGACCAGTCACATTCCTCTGCATGTTTCATAGCATACCCGAAAGCTACCTTTAAAACTACTCAGTTACGGAGTAGCGTTTGGTAACCCCTAAGAGTGCCATTACACATGAAACCATGCTGATCTCAGGTCTAAGGATTATACATCATCATTGCTTGAGACCAACTAACGACACATAGAATCATAACAATCTCAATAGTGTCTCAAGGTGGGTCTTATCCAACACCATGTTCTCTAACATGTGTCCATATTATTGATTTGATATCTCCATATCTATGACCTGTGAAACATGGTCATCAACCAATACATATGCTAGTCTATTCATATGTGTCCTCATATGTTTCCGACCAGGGAACGTTTAAGAATAATTATCGCAGAAATACAGAGTTTCACAATCAAGTCACATACTTGATGACAAATATTAACGATATAATTCTAGGAATAAGATAACACATTATCCAATGTTATGAACATAATGTAATATAATCATCTCTATGATTGCCTCTAGGGCATATTTCCAACAGCTTCAAATGATCACCAAATTCATGGCTCAAATATTCACCTCCACGATCATATCGTAAAAATTTAATTGTCTTGCTAAGTTGATTTTGTACCTCACTTTGGAACTCTTTGAACTTTTCAAAGGATTCGACTTATGCCTCATTAAGTATATATATCCATATCTACTAAAGTCATCGGTGAAAGTAATGAAGTACTGAAAACCACCTCTGGCTGTCGTGCTCATGGGCCCACAAACATCTGTATGTACGAGTGCCAACAAGTCAGCCGCCCTCTCAGTTCGTCCAGTGAAAGGCGCCTTGGTCATCTTTCCAAGTAGACAAGATTCGCACGTTTCAAATGATTCCAAATCAAATGAGTTTAGAAGTCCAGCATTATGGAGCTTCTTCATACGTTTCTCACTTATGTGACCCAAACGACAATGCCAAATAAAAGTGGAATTTATATCATTAGGCCGAAGCCTCTTCGCATTAATATTATAGACAAGTGTATCATCAAGATTTAAAATAAACAACCCATTCATAACAGGAGCATAGCCATAAAACATTTTATTCAAAAATATAGAATAACCATTGCCCTCAATAATGAACTTATAACCCTCTGCCAACAAACATGAGGCAGAGATAATGTTTCTACTCATGGCTGGAACACAATAACAATTATTTAATTCCATAATAAATCCTGAAGGTAAATGTAATGGCAAGGTCCCGACGGCTAATGCAGCAACCCTTGCTTTATTCCCAACGCGAAGATCCATCTCGCCTCTTGCAATGCTCCTACTCCTTGTTAGACTCTGCATCGAATTGCAAATATGAGCAATCGATGCGGTATCAAATACCCAAGAGTTAACGGAAGAATCAGCAAGAAAAACATCTATAACATTAATACCTGAAGTGGAAGGCTTAGTCCCTGATGGCTACGGTGGCCCGATCTTCCAATAGGTTCGATTGATCTCATCGTGAGGACGTTGACGCTTTGAGGCTTTCGACCAGTAGATCGTCACCTCGCAATTCGCTACACCCGCACGACTGTCGTTATCGACCACGCTCGCACGCGATCGACCTTACCACGAGGGTTATTGTCCCTGCAAGCAATCGAAGCAACTCACAAGAACAAGGAAGATGCAATCTGAATTGTATTGCGAATATGAATGAAGATCAACATAGTGGGGTTCCTCAAACCGTACAACGGCGAAACTGCAAGAGGCAGAATAATTCTAAGAAAAATCCAATCCTAAACTGTAGCGGCTGTTGCATATATATAGGGGGGCATGAGGAGGTTGACCTAGGGTTGTGCGGCCATGGGAAGAGGCATACACAACCTAGGCTTTGACCCCGACACGCTTACAAGGCCCTATTAGGCCCAAAAAGGTGTCGCGGCACCTAAAGATTGGTCGTAGAGCTTGAGACCTAGTCGTAGCGCTGGCTGGTCTGGTCGTAGCGCTAGCGAACCTAGTCGAGGAGCTTGAGACCTGGTCGTAGCGCTGGCTGGCGCTGGCGAACCTAGTCGAGGAGCTTGAGACCTGGTCGTAGCGCTGGCAGGACTGGTCGTAGGGCTTGTAGACCTGGTCGTAGACCTTGGGGATCCATTATTCCTAAGTAACAAAAGATCACAATTATGAGGTAGTATACCATTCTGCATAGATAAATTATTAGCACCTAGAAACGAGCTCACCTCATAATTTAAGTGACGTGCACGAGCTCTTGTCATAGGACCTTGTAGTTTAGCAACTGGATCTGGAGGATTTTATGTAGTGCGTGTATCCGAAGGAGTGATGTCCTCATCAGTCCCACCATTCTTTTTCAGATCAGCCAGGTATTTCTTGCAGTTCCTCTTCCAATGGCCTCGCTCTTTGCAGTAAAAGCATTCATTCTCTGGAGTCGGGCCGGACTTAGTCTTGGGCTTAGGCTTGTTAGCATGGATATCATCCAAAGCTTTAGCCTTACCCTTTCCTTTGACTCAAGTCTTAGCCTTCTTCTTGAAGCTTGTACTCTTTTGCACCATCATCACATGACTGTTGCTTTTCTTAATGTTGTCCTCTGCAGTCTTGAGCATCATATGTAGCTCGGTGAGATTCTTGTCTAAGCTATTCATATGGAAGTTCAAAATGAATGGCCCATAGTGATGAAGGCGGGTACCGATCTTTCGATGAGATTGATAACTATCGATTTTGGTGGAGGTGACTCTCGCGATCCAACCTACTGCGATAACCAATGCTGGAAAAGCCAATTTCAGCCATTCTAACCTACTGCGATAATCAAACCGTTTTGGTTAAGGCAAAGAGTAGGAAGGACAATATGAAGTCCTCAAAACATATTAAAAGGAAACTTAAGTCGATCAGGCATGCCAGAGAGACGGGTGTGATTTCTGTAGAATACATCCAGTCTGAAAAGAACTTGGCAGATCCTTTCACCAAAGGATTGGCGCGGAAGGCCATCCTTGCAGCATCTAAGGGAATGGGGCTCATACCCGTGTAAAGGCTCATATTGGTGGTAACCTAACCTAGTAGATCGGAGATCCCATGAACTAGGCTCTAGGACAACAAACTGTGTGAGATTATAGAATACATCTAAAGGGTCTCATTAGCTGCAGTACTCTTACTGTATGGAAGGTTGAGCAATAGCTCTTAATGAATTCGAGACCTATATGGTATCGGGAATTGTCCTATAGGATTCCGTGAAGAATTCACCTACTTGAGTATGATTGTGAGGTCGCAATCAAAGGAAGATAAGGGTATACTTCCTTGAGTACTCATGAGCTAGATACTGGGACATGACCGTAATGTCCCAACCCGAGAGGGATAAGGGCAAGCCGCCCAGTACAATTTGTAACTTGGGCAAAAATTCCCACACCAAGGCATTGGATCAAGGCGTGGTCCTCCTTTGTCTATGCAGAGTCGTAGTCCTTGTTGCTAGGTTTTGGGTTCAAACCCGCAAGGTACTCATCGTCGAACAGTTTTATATTAAACAAGTTTTTGAGTATATTTTATCAAACTGATAAATTGGTGGGGATTGTTGGTCTTTGTAAGAGCATTCTTGTAATTTCTCATTTTGAGAAAAGCTTTATAAGAAAAGAAAGGTTTGTGTGGGGGCCACCTGCAAGTAGAAGAGAGGGAGGCGATAAGGTGCTGCAGCCTTACCTCCTTTGGCCGATTGGTTTTGGTGCTCAGTCATTACGTCTTTGCTCTCCCGAGTGAGGCGGCGATCTGGGCGAGGAGAGTGGCAATGCTGGAAGCGATCCTCCCTGTGCGCTTCGGGCGCCGGCGCGGGCGGTTTTGGCTGCAAGCAGGAGGCACTCTCATCTCCTCTCTTCAAATGGTGGCGGCGACACTTCCTTTTCGGGATGAGAAGAACCCTATAACAGTGAAGAAATCCCCATTTTTCAGTTCTTGGTGATTCCTTTTCCAATATGACTTGGGATCTTTTTCCTCTCACTCCTGAGACTCGGTGTATCCCGGTTCCTTGGTGGTGGTTCGGTCGGGAGCTTTTATTCTCAGCACATCTTGTCTCATCTCCTCTGGGGTGATTCTATTTTGAATTCACTGAGGAAGATTTTTACATTTTGTGACTGAGAACTTGGTTCAGAACCATTCTAGAGTGGGTTTTTCGGTGGTAAACATCATTTGGTTTGGTTGGTGCTGTTTGGTGCTTTTGGCCGAAGCACTTCATTGAGTGGACTTGTGCGGCATCCACCCGGTTCCTCGGCTTCTTTCTTTGGTGGATTCCAAAGGAGGAAGTGTGGCATTGTATCTCTGATTGCTTCGCTTTTTGCTCGGGATTGTAGGGTGATAGTTTTTCTGGGTCAGTGTCGTAGACACGCCTTGCCAGTTTCGTCTCAGTGGTTTTGAGTATCACTGCTTCAGTGAGTATTGGACCTCTGTATTACTTCTTTACTGATTCTTGCATATATGTAGTTGCAATGCCAGTTGATACCTTGATCTGTGTTAGTCCTATTATCTGAATCTAGTACCGGAGATATTGCAAATCAATCAGTGGGATCGGTTGATGCTCTATGATGAAGTTAGTCATATACTGAAACTTATTATGATGTTTAGTTCTTACTTGAGCTCTAGTGAGTTTCTTCCTTCTGTCTCTTAGACCTGCTGTTATTAGACTTGAAGTTATTATGTTCTTCCAGAGATATATATAATTGTTTACAGCCTGATTACTCTGTTAGCCCTTTTTGGGTTTACTACTGATCCAGTGTATCTTGGTCAGTGTTTCAGAGAGTAATCTCTAATTGAGATCATTGAGTTATACTTTGATATACTGTTGGATTCTGGAAGTCATTATTGTGGTCTTTTAACTGTTAGGTTATATTAACAGTTTAGTAAAGATTGTCTAGAGAGCTCAAGATTAGAAACTTTTGTCATAATCATTTAATGAAGAGTTGTAGGACCGGAAAGGCAACTAGAGGGGGGTGAATAGGAGCACAAACTCTTTTTCTCCCAAATCAAATTCAATACGAATCTTACTCCAATAGCTATGAAAGCTATGAAGATCAATCAATCAAGCACAACGGAAGACTTGTATTGAATCCAATCAAAACCCCAAAAGAAACGACCACAAACACAAGGAGACAGCCTGATGAACAGTACTCGAAGCTATAGTGGTCGGTGAACAGTACTCGTAGCTTGTACTCGAAATGAACAGTGCTCGAAAGAAGAGTACTCGAAGCTACAGTGTCTTGCTACACTACTCGTAGCAAGAACTCGAGATGAATAGTACTCGATGCTACAGTTGTCTTGAACACTACTCGTAGCTTGTACTCGAAATGAATATAACTCGATGAACAGTACTCAATAAAGAATAGGGCTCGAAAGAATAGTACTCAAAGCTACAGTCTCGGTACTCGATGCTACAGTACTCGTAGCAAGAACTCGAAATGAATAGTACTCGTAGCTACAGTAAAATCAGCACAAGAAATTGAACTTCAGCACGATTTCAAAATCAAAAATTGATCTAACTTTTGCTCCACAACTCCAAACTTCACGAGACTTGACACACACCTTCTCAAGGATGTCAGGAACCTATTTCGAGCAACGATCGTGAAGATCCTTGCCAAAGTTCAGACATTTCTCCATTTAAGTGAAGGTGGTTCAAAAACACAGTCAAAAACGAAATCTGATCTAGAGACTTGCTCGTGGGTAATTGATGATCAAGATAACCCTAGATGGGTTCCCACATGTTGCAGCAAGTTAGATCATAGCAAGAATTCAAGCAAAAACTTACAGCACGAAATCTCAGGAATCAACCAAAAAGGAGAACAAGAACAGAGAGGACAGAGAGCATGAATAGAAGAAAACTTCAGGTTTCCACTCATTGAATCAGGAGTGAGATACAAAGAGATACGTCCCAATACACAAGGACAATCGAACAAGAAAGATTACAAGATCGTCAAACCATCCTCTCCCTCTCCAACTCAAGAACACAACCCATACATGCTTGAGAGGGAATGATACACAGTTTTTCAAGAACCCAACGAAGGGGACACAGAGGGAACACAACTCTGCCTCCACCAACAACTCTCAACCACTAAAGCCTAAAGCCAAAGCAGACTCTAAAGCCTCTTTTGACTAAAGGAAACCCTAAAATCCTTTGAAGTGTTCACCTGGGCTTGCAGCCCCTCCAACCTATTTATAGCCCATGGCTAACGGGTCTCCACCCCGTTACGCCCGCTAAGTCCAACGGAGCCCGCTCCCGCTTGTGCAGCCTTGCGAAATTCCCGTTTCGCCCCTCCTGCACCTTCCGGGAAGCTTCCGTGCTCCTTGTCTTGCACGCCTCGCAACAACCTCGAGTCCACGTCGTCTTCGACACATCCCGATCGATTCGACCTCGGCGCCACCGCGCTAGTCCGGTCCACCGTGTCTCGCCACGACTTCGCAACCACCTCGAGTCCACATCGTCTTCGACACATCCCGACCGTTCTGACCTCAGCGCCACCTGCGCCTAGTCCGGTCCACCGTGTCTCGCCACGACTTCGCAACCACCTCGAGTCCACATCGTCTTCGACACATCCCGACCGTTCTGACCTCAGCGCCACCTGCGCCTAGTCCGGTCCACCGTGTCTTGCCACGACTTCACCGCGCTCCTTGTCTTGCATGTCTCGCAACCACCTCGAGTCCACGTCGTCTTCGACACATCCTGACCGTTCTGACCTCAGCGCCACCTGCGCCTAGTCCGGTCCACCGTGTCTCGCCACGACTTCACCCGATGTCCTGCGGTCACACAGACAAGAAACACATCAAATAGCACCGCTCGATACATGAAAGCATAACTACCATCACTTACCATGCCGAAGTCCAAACCTGTCGAACAAACAGAATATGCAACCTAATCCCGTACGACCAAGTTTGACCAAAGTCCGATCGAGCCCAACTGCGCCACGCAACGACTCGACTCCGAACTACTCAAACCAAACTCGACTTACCTAAACCAATGTCAATTACTCATCACACACAAGGGATGACCTCCACATGGTCTCTCAATCTCCCCCTTGATGAGTATATTGACAAACCCAGAAAAAGATGAAGTTGAGTTTGATTTGCAAAGTCCAACATTGTCCAAAGAAAAGAATGAAACTAATGACCATGTCGACAGAAAGGAATACTAGAGCAACAACTGAAAGAGCAAATTTTTCTCCAAAGCTCTAAAAATATCCCAAACTAGCTTTTTCTTCTCTATTCTCCCCCTTTTGGCAATAAACACATCAAGAAAGTAAAAGAGAGAATAAGATCACAAATATGGATGAAAAGACTGAAGTTTGATTATTTCTAAGCATTTTGAGCCATGAGAATTATCCATAATGAACTACACCCAGCCATAACTCAATAAAAGGCTATCTAGATCATGACAACATAAATATAAGCCAGCTAGAGCACATAGATGACAATCTGAAATGTAATGCATTTTATGAGTAAGTCAAGTCATCACTGAGCAAAGTCTAGCTAGAGATAACCAAGGATGATGCAGGCCATGTCAATAAGCTAAGCGGAACAAGGAACTACTATTGAGACCAAATAGAGAGCTATGCTCAAGATTGAAACATTAGTTAAGTACTTGATTCTTTTTGTAGCTTTAAGCAAATTGAACACATAAAACATATTTTCTTTTGAAATTCATGGTTGTTGCTAACCAGATTTTTGTTTTATCATGTGCTAGGTCTCAAGCCTTATGCGACTACTCCAAGCGAGAAGCTTAAGAAGATAGTCTAGGTCACCCAAAACTCCCCCTAAGTTCATGCCAAGTGCAATGGCAAGCCGTCTCATAGGAAAGAATTGGTGAGATCAGTTTTTTCGCACAAAAGAGATCTTTTTGCCTTTTAACAAGTTGTGCTAACTCATGCAACATCAAGAGACTAAAACAGCTCAATCTAAGGCTCATTATAGATTCAACGCTCTACCCAGCCTATTTGACATGGCATGAATCATAAAAGGATAGCTCAAGAAAGACTAATCTCGAGTGCTAACATGACAAGTTTTAGTTTAAGTTGAACAATTTTAATTAACTTATCATGGCAGAAGCTAGTCCATACATATGAAGTCATGATAAATCTAGCAAACTAAGCACAAGTCATGGCAAGGTGTAAAGCATTGAAGCATGTCATAACAGGATAATAATCAAGGCTCAATGCAAATATAGTACAATGCTAGATGCTGAAAATGCAAGAAAGTCCAGCTCCCTCTCAACATTAGATGCAACTTTTAGTTCAAGTTAAGTTAAGTCAAAATTAAGCTCCAGTAGCCCCCAA